>CM065591.1:425572867-426172867 GCA_033119425.1 Bufotes viridis
ACATTTACTATATTGATCCAGAAAGTGTTTGTCTGGTTCCTCTCTGTATATTTGACCCCATCTTGTATATTATTTCATCATTTCATGCAATCTGAAATTTCTATATTCAGATAATTTTTGCACTATTGTGTGCTTACAAAACTATTAAAGTATATAAATATACAGGAAAAATGGACAATGATCCATAAGACTAGGGCTACTCGGCAACCTGGATTTCTTGCGACTGTTATGGCAATCTCATTCATTTCTATGAGATCACTGCTACTCAGCAATTCTGGCCGTATAGCCCTAGCCTAAGCGTCCCTCTTTGACCATCCAAAAATTTGGGAAGTATGGGAATGGGTGAGTAGAAGTGGCAAGTAATCCACAAAACCTCAACTTTTTCAGTAAATGCAAGGTAAGGCTAAATGCACACCACAGTTGTTTTTCTCGGCTTCCGTATCAGGTTTTTTTGCGGATAGGACAGGAACCCATTCATTTCAATGGGTCAGCAAAAAAATGCTGACCGTTCATCCGTTTGTGTTCCGCGTCCGTTGTCCGTGTTTCCCTTCAGCAAAAAAAAGTAGTGCATGTCCTACTTTTTTCTCATTTGCGGACGAGGATAGGCATTTATTACAGGGGATCTGTGAAAACAAAGGAATCCTCCCAAAAAAACTGATGGACCATCAGTTTTTTTTGCGGATCCCGATTTGCGGACAGCAAAAAACAACTGTCGTGTGCATATAGCCTAAGTGTGAGATTTTACACGCATTTTATACTCTGCCTATTCGGTCCTGAATGGGTGACCTCACCTGTATCAAGTCAGAATTCCCCTCAGCAAAGAAGATTAAGCAACCATCTTATTCTCAAGCAATAATGAGTAAAACCTGAAGGACAAGGAAGAGATTGCATCCTATTGCTTTTTGCTATACAGTATGGTTTGTTTCAGGGACTGAAATCCCAAATAGTTAAAGGTGTTTTCTTAACGAGCATGAACCAGCAGCGGTCAACAAGGGAGGCACACTGTATAATGTAATGTGATTGTACACTGCTTCAAGCAAATTTGCTAGGCATAGAGGCCCAAGCTGCAAGCCTCACAAGCTAGGAAGACAAGTTCCCTGGATAAAGATAAAGATAAAGACAGAGTCAGACTACCGGAAGTAAAGTACAGCAGAAGAGAAAGGAAAAGTTTCTATTTAATCCTGATAGCACAGCAGCACTAGAGAGCAACAGATGTAGCAGTGCTGAGCGTGTTTGCCTGCCAGAGTTTATGACAAAAGCAAAGACAGGTGCACTCTGTGATAATACTAAACCCTCACACTGATGTAAAATTGAGAGGTTAGTTCGACATGTCCTACTAGGAGGACATGTTTTAAGCTCGGGCACCGCGCCAAGATCTTTAAAGTAGCCCCAGGCCCTATCACTCACCTACCTGTGCCGTATGGGCAATACCAGGGGCCAGTGGGCGGAATACGGGAGCATAAGGCCTGACTCACAGACAGTTTACCAGTAACCTCCAGCATGTAGCCATGCCTGCAATGGGAGGTAGGAGGTGCCTGTGAGCCCCACCCGAGACTGGTTGATATAGCCCAGGACCTAAACAGGTGCACCTGAATGTAGTCTGTAGATGAAAAACAGGCACATTTAAATAGGAGTTTGTACACCTCCAAACATATTATACAAACCATTAGAAAACGTGGTGTTAAACAGGCAGGATGTGCTTAAACCCACATGTGGTTGTGCATATATATAGGGGAGCATATCCTGCACTTGTAGTCTGTTGCTTATGGCAATCAACAGCAAAAAAATGCATACAATGGAAGATGCCAGCAACGGACTACAAGTACCACAATAACCATCCTACATAAGGTAACAATTATGTGGATGTGAAGAACAATCAAAGACTAAACAAAAGCAAAGACAGGTGCACTCTGCGGTAATACTAAACCCTCACACTGATGTAAAACTGAGAGGTTAGTTCGACATATCCTACTAGAAGGACATGTCTTAAGCTCGGGCACCGTGCCAAGGTCTCTCAAGTATCCCGAGGCCCTATCACTCACCTACCTGTGCCGTTTGGGCAATACCAGGAGCCAGTGGGCGGATTACGGGAGTATAAGGCCTGACTAACAGACAGCTTACCAGTAACCTCCAGCATGTAGCCATGCCTGCAATGGGAGGTAGGAGGTGCCTGTGAGCCCCACCGGAGACTGGCTGATATGGCCCAGGGCCTAAACAGGTGCACCTGAATGTAGCCTGTAGATGAAAAACAGGCACATTTATGGTTCAATTTGTTTTTATTAAAAAACAGGCACATTTAAATAGGAGTTTATACACCTCCATACATAAGACTATACAAGCCATTAGAAAACATGGTGTTGAGAGACCTTGGCGCGGTGCCCGAGCTTAAGACATGTCCTCCTAGTAGGATATGTCGAACTAACCTCTCAATTTTACATCAGTGTAAGGCTACATGCACACGACCGTTGCCTGCCTCCGCGTCCGCTCCTCCTTGAAATTTTGCGTCCGTCAAAAAAAACAGATGACGGACCGTTTTTTTTGACGGATCCGATTTTTATGGCAGATCCATTGTAAAAATGCCTATCCTTGTCCGCAAACGTGAAAAAAATAGGACATGCACTATTTTTTTGACGGAATGAAAACACGGATCACGGATGCGGAACAAAAACGGTTGACCATCCGCATTTTTTGACGGACCCATTGAAAAGAATGGGGAAGCATCCTATCCGTGAAAAAAAACGGAACGGACACGGAAACAAACAACGGTCGTGTGCACGGGGCCTAAGGGTTTGCATATTATCACAGAGAATACAACCACATATGGGTTTGAGCATATCCTGCCTGTTTAACACCATGTTTTCTAATGGTTTGTACTGCCAGAGTTCATGCCAAAACCTGCTGGTAAACAAGACAAGGTTGGTAGATTGTTTTTCTGAAGTTTATTCAAGTAAAGCTGGCTCCCCTACTGAGGAGTTGATCATATTTGAGCTTAAATGACTGCTCAGGAGAAAACAAGAGGGGTTAAAGATCAAGCCATTACACAAGCTCTTTGACAGATTTGACTATAGATTGTGTTCTGCTGCCGGCTATGTACTTTGAGACGTAAAACCTGCAGAAGCCAAACAGTTGAAAATGTTAAATAAATGCTGATTACAAAAAAAAAATATTTTAACCAAAAAAACACATGCACTTAGAAAGAACACGTCTCCAAAGGTGTCCATAGCTGCTAAATCTATTTAGTTTAAAAAATAAAAATTGTATTCAAGGCAGGCCATTCACTGTGTGTTGAATTTTTTGCTATTTTTTTAAATCTCCTTTATCTTTACTGTTTGAATGAATCGTCCACTTATTTTAAACCAAAACTTTACAAAGGGTGTCCTGACTTTTTTACATAGAAGAGACCAACATGCAGTAACATGTATACAGTGCCAGACATATTGTAAGAGAAATATGATCTTCTGGACTCTTCTTACTGATTACACCCTACAATGCTGATGTACTTTGCTCCTTGGCATACCGTCTTCTCACATATCTGCAGGATTCATCGTCTCTACCAAAGGCAGGTAAAATGTACTTTAGCTGCGTTTTCTGTCATGGAGAGAACTTCCAGGGTAACAGACAAGGCAGCTATTATGGAGCCCAGCAGCCAAGGGTGCCCGGTAGTCAAAGAGGTCCATGTTGAAGCGCAACTACTGTGTAGAACAGAAAAGTTGAAAGAGGGCAGAGGGCAAGTGAATGCAGATCAACTGCCATTTGATGTTCTGCTGTAGTGCTCCATGGTTACTTTTTGAACCCCTGTTCATTGCTAAAAATGTTGGCTGAATTTCATGTCAAAACCAAATTTTTGTCTGATTGTCATTAATGTCTATCAAATTTTTCATTTTTATGGGATGTCTATTCTTTTGTGTGTTGTAATCTAATAAGACACACCCACTCCTACCAGCTTGCTTGCTGGCATGTTCAGGCCCAGGACGAGAGGTAGGCAGAGCGGACAGTCACCTAGGACACCTTTTGAGAGTAGGGTGCGCATTATGGATCCTGCTTTGCCTTCAAATTTCCAGGGTATTTCCAAATTATCCAGAATAAATCAAAAGTAAAACTGCAGCACTCGCCGGTTTTCAATTCATGCTGGTTTATTCACCAAAAATTGCAACTTTTTGGTAAATAAGGCCTCATGCACACGACCGTATGTTTTTTGCGGTCAGCATCCGTTTTTTTGCGGATCCGTTATTTTTGCGGATCCATTGTAATAATGCCTATCCTTGTCCGCAAACTAGAAAAAAATAGGACATGCTCTATTTTTTTGCAGAACTGAAAAATGGACATACGGAAACGGAATGCACGCGGAGGACCTTCCGTTTTTTTTGCGGACCCATTGAAATGAATGGTTCCGCATATGGTCTGCAAAAAAACGGAACGGACACGGAAAGAAAATATGTTTGTGTGCCCGTATGTGATTTGCGGTCTGAAAATTGTGGATCCGCAAAAAAAAACTGATGTCATCCGTATGCCATCCCTTTTTTTTCCGGATCCATTGTAACAATGCCTAAAACGGACAAGAATAGGACATGTTCTATTTTTTTTGCGGGGCTACGGAACGGACATACTGATGCGGACAGCACACGGTGTGCTGTGCGCATTTTTTGCGGACCCATTGAAATGAATGGGTCCACGTCCTATCCACAAAAAATAACGGAACGGAAACAAACAACGTTCGTGTGCATGTAGTCTAAACCCGCATGAATTGAGGACCAGCAAGTGCTGCCATTTTACTTTTGATTTTAGGCTACATGCACACGAACGTATTTTGTTCCCGTGTCTGTTCCGTTTTTTTTGCGGATAGGATGCAGACCCATTCATTTCAATGGGTCCGCAAAAAATGCTGACAGCACACCGTGTACTATCTGCATCTGTAAGTTCATTCCGTAGCCCCGCAAAAAAAATAGAACATGTCCTATTCTTGTCTGTACAAGAATAGGCATTATTACAATGGATCCTCAAAAAAAAAAAACGGACACCATACGGACGTCATCCGTTTTTTCTTTTGTGGATCGTCAATTTGAGAACCGCAAACCACATAGGTTCGTGTGCATGTAGCCTTATTCTCAATTACAATGATGTCACGCAGGCAAAGCCTTACTATTTACAGCAGAGTATTATAACCAGTTGGCGCTGTCCTGTAGGGTTGGGCAGCAGAGTATAGTATGGTCGGGTGGCCAGTTGCTCCTGTCTTGATAACTGCTATTGGGATGATGTTTGAGGAACCAGAGGTGGCTGGTTGGGTTTGCACATCTAATACCCTGCACTGGGCACCAAGAGTGTATGTGCCGCTCCTGGGAACGAGATCCCCTTTTGGGACCTCATGTTTACCTGCTTGTGCATGGCTGCACCAGATATCACTATATTGGATAACTGGGTGCACACTCAATTGTGTAAACCTAAAGTAATCTTATTTCATGTCCACTATTTTCCTGTGTTGGGTCAAAAGTGAACCATTTTTATAACTCCCACAGATTTGTCCCATTCCAATGAATCTTTCCAGAAGTCTATGTAGATTTGTATCCATTACAAGAAAACATTTAGGGAGGAATCTGCTTCTAAAAGGTATTTATTCAATAAATGAATTCATCAAAAGGTTCCTGTATTTTACAGTGGTGGGGTAATGCATACTCTGCGCTAAACTACAACTTTCAAGTCTTTGCACTATGCAGAATGTGTCCCGTACAGGTGACGTCAGAAGTGCTGACGCCTACTATAGCCTGCACACAGCTAAGAGGCACAGATGAGGTTGCTGAATACATAGAATACCGCTTTAGGGAGGGAGGAACACTGCTGCATATCTGTACTACAGACCCACACAGAGTTTTTAGTAAAGTAACAATACAAGTATTATATATTTAAAGAGCATCTGTCAGCAGGATCAACCCCATAAAACCAGATATAATGCATGGTGGGGTTGATCATTCAGAGTAAAATGATGCCTTATTTATCTCTTTCCTTTGTTTTGTTCCAAAATTATAATCATTTTTGTTGTGCAGATTAACGTATTGGTGCACTGGGGGTCTAGCCCCCACAGAGATCTTCACCGCTCTGCACCTATGGCTGCTCCGACCTTTTCCTGGATGACAGGCCCAGGCATCTCATCTGACCCTGTAATCTCGCTCCTGCACTGTTGCTTCCTATAACAGCGCATGCTTGTGATAATGATGAGAACACCAATATTTCTGTTCACGTTCAGGTTTCCCATTGAGCCCTGCGATGGCGAGAGAAGGATCTACTCTACAACGAGACACAGGCGACGAATTTTTAAAAGAGGCTTTCAAGATAGTAATGGAGGAAGCTGTGCAGAATGCTACAGATAGGAATCATAAGGTAAGAACTATGTTCAGTATGGAAAATACTGCATGTTATACAGATGACCCATTGTATTACATTCACTTGACTGAAAAGGATGAGGGATAGGATACCTTATTACAACCAAGATTCTACAGTGTGCCATTTTCAATACTGGTGTCTTGTTATGTGGCAGAGGGGACACTTGGTCTTCTCGGGCACCTGCACCCAAGTGTCACTGCTACTTCTGCTCCTCCCAGGGGTATCGCTAAAGGCTCATAGGCCCTGGTACAAGAGTTCAGCTTGGGCCCCCTTCCTTCATTGCTTTGGGGTCAGGAGCAGGGGAGCACATAGCCTTCATGCTGCCTGAGGCAAAAATTGAAACGCCCCCCCCCCCCCATGCCAAATTCTTGATCTTACCCCTTCCTTCCAGCCAGAGGTGTAACTTGATCAGCATGGACTTTCCAGAATACTGCCGTCTTCTTATGCAGCACAAGGGTCTCTCGCCCCCCTCAGGCTCCTGGGCCCGGTAGCGACTGCTATCTCTGCACCCCCTATAGTTACCCCCTAACTCCTCCTATAGCTACGTCTATAATTACAATATCTTACGGCTTGTTCACACATCTTTTTTTTTTGCTACGAAGTTCCAGCATGGACACCTGCTCCAAAGTTCCATCAGCAGCGGTGTGAGTGCTGAAGATCCCGGAGTGGCAGATTAAAGCTTCGCCAAAAAGGGACATGTCTCTTCTTGGCATGGTGTGCAGATACCCGCCACTTGAAGCCATGGAGGCTCATCAAAATCCCCCATGTGAATGTACCCTAATACTGTATGCTGGAATGAATGGTTACTTTTAGTAAAAGTTTTGGCCATGTAGTTGATTTGTCACCAACTATAAACTGTAATTTTGTTGGATACAATAATTGGGGGCAGCATGGTGGTTTAGTGGTTAGGGCACTATTGCCTCGCAGTGTTGAGGACCTTGGTTCAAATACAAACAAGGGCAACATTTGTGTGGTGGTTGTATGTTCTTCATGCCACTTCAATTTCCCTCCATACTCATAATGTACTGATTACAGGTTATTTCAGAAATTAGACTTTGACCCCCAAAAGGAACAGGTGACAACCATCACTGTACAGCGCTGTGGGATATGTAAGCACTATATAAATAATCTATTGAGTTTTGGTCAATGTTCTCTGCTTCTCTTGATATTATAGGTCTGTGAATGGATGGAACCAGAAGATTTAAAAAGAGTTCTTGATTTAAATCTACGGAGTGAAGGAGAACCTCAAGATGTTTTATTGGGATACTGCAAAGACATCATCAGGCTAAGCGTTAAAACAGGTTTTTCTGATGAACTATGGTTCATGTATCTGTTATGGGATTGCATAATTGCTTGATGATTATATCAATTTAGTATGTTTATTAGGCTAATCTAACTTCTAGGACACCCACGATTCTTCAATCAGCAATTCTCAGGGTTGGATCGTCATGCTTTGACTGGCAGGATCATAAGTGAGGCTTTGAACACCAGTCAGTAAGTGACAGTAAATCTTGCTTTTGTTCCCCATTCTCCAATATATTTTGTAAGTGATGTAGAGATAGAGGAAGGATCAAAAATGTAAATGCTTAAAATATTAGTCCTCGACTTGAAATTTCCTCTGGTTAACCATGTCCATGCCGATCAGCCAACTATTTGCTGCTGTGATGATTCACCTCAGGCAGTGATTGGCAGGAAGTGGAACACATCTGGAACCCAGGCACTGTCGGAATGGCTGTGAACTGGTCAGTTAAGTATAAGGGGTTTTTAACCATTAGCTATTTTGTACCAGAATACCCCTACATTAAAAAAATTTCCCACTTGTACTTTTTTTATCCAAATAGGATAAAAAATGTATGCTGATTAATTTTATAAAATATCTTTATGGCATTTTTTTTTTTTACTAGTCTGATGGCGCCTGGACCTTGTTGTAAAACAAACCAAAGTTTGTCACATTTACGGTGCATGATGTCACATCAGGTTTTACATCTATTTATGAAGAAAATGAAGCAAAAATAAAAATTCACTGCACCTAGTCTGCCTGGAAAAGTGGTGCGCAACAATGTGCACCATAATGTTTGCACAAAATTTTGACATGAAGTAATGTAACTAAAAGTTGATGTAAAGTTAGACAAAAGTGTCCAGTCATGCACAAAATGTATCATCTAGCCCGAGCCACTGTGTAAATTTGACATATCCTCAGATGACCTGTCTAATTTAAAGGGGTTTTTCAAGTGTATAATATTGATGGCCTGTCCTCAGGATAGGTCATCAATATAACATCGGTGGGGATCTGACACCCGACACTCCGATGCTTCGGTGAGCAACACAGCCTCCTCCCAGCTTGCCAGGCACAGCGCAGTCCACTGGATAGCAGCTCTGCATGGCACTGCACTCAGCTGTGCGTAGGCTGTGTAACCAATAAGTGTAATGTCAATGGCCTAGGAAGAGGCCGCACGGTCTTTTCAAACAGCTGATTGGGAGGTGAAGGAATTTTGGACCCAGCTGATCTGATAGTGATGACCTATCCAGAGGATAGTCCGTCAGTATCAAAATCTCGGACAACCCCTTTAAGATGTATATATTGTAAACAGGATTAGTGCCTCTGCCCCAGTGCTCTAAATCTCATGCAGAGACATTTGGACAGATTTATTAATCCTTCCTAATATTTAGTCAGCATAAACAAAGACTTGACAGTCTGAAAATATGCCAAATTTATCACAGTAGCTGATGTTGCATGACGCATTTGGTGCGTTTCTTTAGACACCTTGGCCCAGATTTGCTACTCTTATAAATGTGTAGTTTAGAAAGGCTGTCTAGACTTGCACCAGATTTATCACAGGGGCTCAGGCTGGATGAAAAATTTGGTGCATGGATAGACACTTTTCTCTGACTCTGGCTTACTTTGAGACAGAATTTGAATCCAAAATTGCGCCGCAATGTTGGTACATGTTACACCATGCCCCCTAGGGTTCTCTGGGAATTAAGAAAATGAAAATACTTAAATATTACTTTATTATAAATATATTCTCAAATATCTTTCATTAGTTATAATGGCTCGTTTTGTCTGGGGAGCAATCATCAGGGGAAACAAAATGGCAGCTGTCCCACTGCCTGTCAGTCCGTCAGGGTACAGGAATCTAAAGCTCCTGTACCCGTGGACCATAAAGCGCTCGGCCACGCTACATTACAGGCGGGGGAGGGAGGGGGGAGTATGACAAGAGTGGGGGGAAGAATGACAAGAGGGGGGGAGAAGAATGACAAGAGGGGAGGAAGAATGACAAGGGGGGGGGGGAAATGACAAAGGAGGAGGGGTGAAGAATGACGGGGGGGGGGGAATGACAAAGAAGGAGGGGTGAAGAATGACAGGGGGGGGAGAATGATAGGGGGGGGGGGGCGGCAAACTTTTCTTTTGCCTAGGGCGGCAAAAATCCTTGCACCGGCCCTGCTCATGTCTCCTCATCATCTCCATTTCACCAGAGATTCACCTGTGTTCAGGATCATGATTACTGACAAGTAGAGCAGAGAGGAGTATGAGGCAGCTCTATGGCTCATTGTGGTGAAGTAACTTGTCCTCCTGTGTGATTAGAACAGGTTTTGTGTGTACTGCTAGAACAGCGGCCATTTTATTTCTCCTGATGATTGCTTCCCAGACAAAACAAGTCATTCTAAGTAATGAAAGGTATTTGTGAATATATTTATTATAAAATAATAATTAAGTATTTTCAGTTTTTTAATTCTTGGAGAACCCCTTTAAGCTCCACGCCCTTTCCGATAAGCTTTGTCAGCTCTTCAAGCAAGGCATAAAAACGAGTAGAAACTCTAGTTGTCCAAACTACACCAAAATCATAGGGCTTTTGTCTAACTTCACATCACCTATTGGTTGGATTAATTTGCTCTAAAATTTTGGGACAATGTTGGTATATGCTGTCACATTTAAACCACACACCTACCCAATACACCATCCCTAAGCCAAAAATTGTGTAAAACACATCCATGTGGTGCAAAAAATTTATTCCAAGCTTTTGGCACAAATTAGGCCAAATCTGGTGCATTTTGCATTGTAAATCTCTAAAACTGAACCCAATGATAAGACAGTATATAGTAAGCACCCGTGCCTTTGGTACCAGAGTCTGCTACCCCTGCCTCTGCCTGCAGCTACACCCATGGCTCCACTGTAATACTAAACTGGTCAACCACATACAATAGATATATCATTATCAAACGTGCTTTGCTTTGTCCACTAGGTGGTCTAGTCCACATGGAGACTTGTATAGAATTACTAAAGATATGAGTTGGGGCAGCGTACATCTGTATTCCATATGTACACTCATAGACGATTCTTTTATCCATGAAAAACCTTTTTTTTCTAGAATTTCCATAAACTTGTAGATAATATATCCCTCCTGTAGATACACCTACGAGGTTGCTCCTGTTTTTGTCCTGATGGAAGATGAAGTACTTAGAACAATGAGAAGCTTTGTAGGGTGGAAAGCTGGAGATGGGATATTTTGCCCAGGTATTGCAATATTGAGATGTTTTTAATAATCATGTCTGTATTGTTAAAGCAAATCACTGATCTATAGTTTTCTTTTTCAGGCGGATCAATTTCTAACATGTGTGCCTTGAATTTAGCTAGATTTCAGCGCTTTCCACAGTGCAAAGAGAAGGGTTTGCATGCTCTTCCCAGACTGGTGGTATTTACCTCACAAGAGGTAAGAAGATGACATTTTTTGATGTAATAAAACTTTTGTGTGCTTCAGAGCTGTATCTAGACATTTCTAATTTTGGGGCAAAATTCAGTGTGAGACTGTGAGGGGTAGCTTTCTTTCAGGTAATCATCCTCACAGATACGGCTTCAGGACACCAGGTTTACGGTCCAAACAGTGCATTTATTGTGGCACACAAGCAAAAGCAGAACAACCAAACAATAAACACTCACCCTTCCAGGCTCTAACTAATACATTAACATCCCTGACTCAGCTATTAGGTACAGTTCACACCCTGTGAACCGATGCGGCTTTCCCAGCCAATGTCCCGAAGCCTCCTGGCTGTACAGAGCACAGTACACCCACTGTCTCAACTCCAGTGTCGCTTGTGAGGGATTAAGGCTCAGTAGTCCGCCTGACTATGTGGCTACCAACCAGCCTCGTAGCCCCTCAGCCTTGCCCGGCAAAGACCACACTCCCAGAGCCTCCAGGCCTCTGTCCACGGGTAACACACTCCCCTGACTGACGGTCTGGGCTGGGCTCTTATCCCAGACTGATTGTGGTAGCTGCTGCTGCTTCAGACCTGATGATTGCCAGGGAAGACATAGAAACTCCTGCCATAAATCTCCCCTAGCAGCTATGAGGCCTGCCACTACTTCACAGACACAAACACACACACAAAAATATATATATATATACAATTTACACTTCAAGCACACATATATACATAACTATACACACATTACACATTCCCATTACACACATATACATATTACACACATGCACATTACACATACATACTACTCACACATACATAACACATGCATACACATTACATACACCTAGTTACACACATACAGTCATGGCCATAAATGTTGGTACCCCTGAAATTTTTCAAGAAAATGAAGTATTTCTCACAGAAAAGTATTACAGTAACACGTGTTTTGCTATACATATGTTTATTCCCTTTGTGTGTATTAGAACAAAACCAAAAAAGGGAGGAAAAAAAGCTAATTGGACATAATGTCACACCAAACTGCAAAAATAGGCTGGACAAAATTATTGGCACCCTTTCAAAATTGTGGATAAATAGGATTGCTTCAAGCATGTGATGCTCCTTTAAACTCACCTGGGGCAAGTAGCAGGTGTGGGCAATATAAAAATCACACCTGAAAGCAGATAAAAAGGAGAGAAGTTCACTTAGTCTTTGCATTGTGTGTCTGTGTGCGCCACACTAAGCATGGGCAACAGAAAGAGGAGAAGAGAACTGTCTGAGGACTTGAGAACCAAAATTGTGGAAAAATATCAATAATCTCAAGGTTACAAGTCCATCTCCAGAGATCTAGATTTGCCTTTGTCCTCAGTGCGCAACATTATCAAGAAGTTTGCAACCCATGACAGTGTAGCTAATCTCCCTAGGCGTGGACGGAAGAGAAAAATTGATTAAAGGTGTCAACGCGAGATAGTCCGGATAGTGGATAAGCAGCCCCAAACAAGTTCCAAAGATGTTCAAGCTGTCCTGCAGGCTCAGGGAGCAACAGTGTCAGCGCGAACTATCCGTCGACATTTAAATCAAATGAAACGTTATGGCAGGAGACCCAGGAGGACCCCACTGCTGACACAGAGACATAAAAAAACTAAATGCCAAAATGTGCTTGAGTAAGCCAAAATTCTTCTGGGAAAACGTCTTGTTGACAGATGAGACCAAGACAGAGCTTTTTGGTAAAGCACACATTCTTCTATTTACCAAAAACGGAATGAGGCCTACAAAGAAAAGAACACAGTACCTACAGTAAAATATGGTGGAGGTTCAATGATGTTTTGGGGTTATTTTGCTGCCTCTGGCACTGGGTGCCGTGAATGTGTGCAAGGCATTATGAAATCTGAGGATTACAACTGATCTTGGGTCACACTGTACAGCCCAGTGTCAGAAAGCTGGGTTTGCGTCCGAGATCTTGGGTCTCCCAGCAGAACAATGACCCCAAACATATGTAAAAAAGCACCCAGAAATGGATGGCAACAAAGCGCTGGAGAGTTCTGGTGCCCAGCAATCAGTCCAGATCTAAATCCCATTGAACACCTGTGGAGAGATCTTAAAGTTGCTGTTGGGAAAAGGCGCCCTTCCAATAAGAGAGACCTGGAGCAGTTTGCTAAGGAAGAGTGGTCCAAAATTCTGGGTGAGAGGTGTAAGAAGCTTATTAATGGTTATAGGAAGCGACTGATTTCAGTTATTTTTTCCAAAGGGTGTGCAACCAAATATTAAGTTAGGGGTGCCAATAATTTTGTCCAGCCTATTTCTGGAGTTTGGTGTGATATTATGTCCAATTAGCTTTTTTTCCTCCTTTTTTGATTTTGTTCCAATACACACAAAGGGAATAAACATGTGTATAGCAAAACATGTGTTACTGCAATACTTTTCTGTGAGAAATACTTCATTTTCTTGAAAAATTTCAGGGGTGCCAACATTTACGGCCATGACTGTATATACACATTACACACAAATACATATACATTATGCACATACATAATTATTATACATATACATACATATTACAAATACATATTTGCCATACATACACACTGCACACACGTACATACGCACAGTACACATCCCAACAGTGAAGAGGGAGTTGTGGTGAGCAGAGCTGAGTCTGCCTCCTGCCTGAGCTACTTCCTGCACACTCCCTCCCATTCTTCTGTCTCTCTGGACAGAGCTTCTGCACTCAGCAAGTTACAACAGCAGGTAAGACACTCCAGCTGTTGTAACTTTCTGTAGTGCAATCAAAAGAGTGAAGGGGTAAACAGGATACCAATGCAGCCCACTCCACATATCTACCTGACCTACTTGCTATGATGCTGGTGTACTTCAATCTAATCTCTTCAGCATTGAGTTAGAGTTATGCACCGTCTCAGTTAAAGGAGGGAGTATTTTATTCACTTATGTTTTGCCTCTTCTATAGCATACACATATTCTGCATTTCCTTCCCTGTGTATAACTGCTCAGATACTGCAGTCTCTTATGACTATGGCATCTGAGGGTTAAACGGCCAAGATCAGGGTCCGGCCATTTTGGACAACTACTGTACGTACGACTAGAGGAATACTATCACTTACCACTAAATGACCCTATGTAAAACATGTGATGTAGGATATTTAGAAAGCTGGCAAATTCAGCGTTAAGGGAATCTGTCCCCACGATCTTGGACTATTATTTGCAGTAATATAATGTGTAATACTGCTGATCAGAGTCCAGATTGTCATTTTTTATTTCCCTACTGCCCCACACCCTGTTACCTCACTGTCAGCACTTAAAACTGCACTGAAATACACAGGCTTATAGACCCTGGTGCAAAAGTTTAGCTTGCTACCCCCTTCCATCAGTGCTTTGTGGCAAGGAACAGAGGTGCACATAGCCTTTCTAACAGCACCCCGCAATGCCAAATTCTCAACCTAACCCCTTCTCTCCAGGCCTACTATTAAAGACATACTTGGAAAACTTTACATACAGCACTACAATACATACATGGTCATACAGCGCCACATACCTCTTACATCCAGTGGCGCCTCCTCTGATGTAGATATTCTCTTTCCTTATCTTCTCCATTCAGACCGCCATGATGATTTCTTTCAGCCATCTCTTGTCTCTGCAGAGTTTGACAAAAATACATCTTAGTTTCCTACTTTTCCATAATCCGTCCACCTTCTCCACACCCCAATACTGTGTTCCCCAATGCTATACTGCAGAAACAGATAATCTGACTGAAAATACTAGTAACACTCAGATAGCGCCCCCTCAATAATTATTGGCACACAGTATCCTAAAAAAGAACTGCACCCAGCATATAGTGTTCCTAACATTAATGGTGTTAACATAATCCCCCAAAAAAATAAAAAAAAAAAAAAAAAATATATATATATATATATAACTGTGCTGATACGTGCCAGGGTGCCCCCTTAGTAATAGTGCTCCCCCACAAATTCCCACCAATAGAAATAATTATTGCCAGAGTGCATTTAGTGTCAACAGTGCACCCAATAGTAATAATGCACCCATTGTGCCCATACTAATAATCATGTTCCCCATAATCCCCCAGTAGTAATAAATATCCTTATAATGTGTGCCAGTACAAAAAATACCCCCTTTCAGATCAGACCCCCATATCAGATCCTCAGGTCAGACCGACCCCCCCCCCCCCATATACCTCCATTTAGACCCCATATCAGATCCTAAGATCAGACCCCTATATCAGATCCTCAGACCCCCATATCAGATCCTCAGATCAGATACCCATATCAGATCCTCAGATCAGACCCCTATATTAGATCCTCAGACCCCATATCAGATCCTCAGACCCCCATATCAGATCCTCTGATCCCTATATCCGATCTTCAGACCCCTATGTCAGATCCTCAGACCCCATATCAGATCCTAAGATCAGACCCCTATATCAGATCCTCAGACCCCCATATCAGATCCTCTGATCCCTATATCCGATCTTCAGACCCCTATATCAGATCCTCAGTCCCCTATATCAGATCCTCAGTCCCCTATATCAGATCCTGAGACCCCCATATTAGATCCTCAGACCCCTATATCAGATCCTCAGTCCCCTATATCAGATCCTCAGTCCCCTATATCAGATCCTGAGACCCCCATATTAGATCTTCAGAACCCCTTATCAGATCCTCAAACTCTCATATCGGATCCTTAGAACCCCATATCAGAACTCAGATCAGACCCCCATATCCGATCCCCTGACCCCCATATCAGATCCTCAGACCTCTATATCAGATCCTCAGATCAGATCTCAAATAAATAAATCAACTTACCTCTACTGCTTTGCTGCTACAGCGTCCTCTCCTGCAGTCCCCATTCTCTGGGCCTGAGCTGCACTGTCACCTGACTGCATACAAAGTCAGGTCATAGTGCGCGCACTACGTCCTGATGCTGTATGCAGTCAGGACTGTGCAGTGCGGATCCGGAAAAGACATAGGAGGAGGGGTGAGTACAGCGCTTCACTCTCCTCTCCCCCACCTCCTGCATACTTGTGAGCGCTTCCATAATGGAAGCGCTCACTAGTATTCACTTTAAAAGACGCACTGTAAAAGATGCGGTAATTGGCGGTTCGCCACTGGCAAGAACATAGGTCCAGTGTGTCTGAAACATAGCATATTTGTATACTACATATAGTTACATTTTTTTGAGAGTCCAGTGCCTGTTTTCCCCCCAAATCCTGCAATTGATCTTGATACTTTAGTAAGTTCACATCAGCTTCAGCCTTTTCGTTCTTGTGCTCCATTGTAGGAGCAGGAGAACGGAAAGGACAGATTCGACACATAACTGAGCTGAACAGAGCCTACGGATCCCATAGACTATAATGGGGTCTGTTCGGTGTCCGCTCAGAGGAAGATTTTTGAAGTGGAGACAAAAGTCCTGCATGCACTACTTTTGTCTCCGCTTCAAAAATCTTCCTCTGAGTGGACGCCATTATATTCTGTGGGATCTGTAGGCTCCGTTCGGCCCAGTTATGTGCCGAATCCATCCTTTCCGTTCTCCTGCTCCTATAACACAGCAGGAGAATGGAAAGACTGAATGCTGATGTGAACTTAGCCTAAGTAATTCTAAGTCAAATGTAAGCAGCAGATATGCAGTAGTTCAAGGGTCTCATATCATTTATTGGATTATATGGTGACTCCTAACAATACCAACAAAATTGCCGATCTGTTACGTATGTCCCACATTTACACAATTCTAGCATGTTGCTTGCTTCTATAGCTCACCTCGCTAATTTGCTTTTGAAGAATGAGTCGACCTCTCAGCCAAATCTTAAAGTATGACTGAGCACATTGTGGAATCTGCTGATATGTATCGGCACACGGTACTCAGTGTACTGTTTACATTGTGCTCAGGCTATTAATACGCATTTTTCAATCCTGATTGCAATTTGAAGATAAAAATATTCATATTTTCTGGCTGAGAGATGGACAGACTGCATCTGCTGCAGTTTTTGTAAAATAGCTCTTGAGCTCCTCCTAGGGGTTCTTTTATTAGTTGCACTTTCTAGTACTATACTGCGAGACTGTCAACTTACCACAGATGTGAGTTGCACCCAGGCGAGCATTATGTTTGATGGTGGCACCTTCTCTCAGTGGGGTAGCGTGGGTTGCCAGCACCCAGGGCAAGCCAATTATTCCCCCCCAACCTGTCAACACGCCCCCTTTTTACAGATAATAGGTAGTAGATGTCAACTGCAGTCCTATGTAACACCACACGTAACACAGTGATAACTCTCTGAGTACAGATAATCTAATAGATGGATAGGAGGCCCTAGAATGAAGATCATGTACAGTGTGGCCTGAAGTCCTCCCCCCCCAACCCTACCATGAAAGAAATATGTGGATGGACATTACATATATTAGAGTAGAATACAGCAGCACATACCTCTTACATCCAGTCACGTCTCCTCTGAGGTACACTCTTTCCTCATCGTCTTCATTCGGAGATAAGACCACCATGATACCTTCTTTTAGCCGTCTCTTGTCTCTGCAGAGTTTATCACAGAATTTATTTTTTTACTTTAGTATCATCCTCTGCCTCCTGGTGCCTCAACACTGTCATCCTGCTGCTACCCCCAAAACAGTGCTAGTGCCATACAGATAGTCCCCCATAATAATATGCTCCTAAACAGTCCTGAATGGTAATAGTGTTCCCTGCATTACCCTCCATAGTAACCCCATAAGGAGTAATGTCCTCCATATTGCGATCAATAATAAAAACCCCTAGCACCCCAGTATTAATAATGCCCCCATAGGGATCCTAGTATAAATAAGTCCTGCTATAGTGCCCCTAGCAGTAACAAGGCCCCTCTATAAGTTAACCCTATAAGAGGCGGCAATAGTAATAAAGTCCCCTATAGTGTGTGCAGTAGTTATAATGCCTCATACAGTGGTACAAGTATTTATAAAGACCCCTGTAGTAGCCCCAGTATTTATAAAGACCCGTCGCAGTGTCCCCTGTGTATTATTATATATACTTGCTCCCTTTGCATTATTAGAATAATGAACCCCTCTGTATTAATAGTATAATGAACCCCTCTGTATTAATACTATAATGAACCACTCTGTATTAGTAGTATATTGGCCCCCTCTGTATTAGGCTACATTCACACGTCCGTAGTGTATTGCGGATCCGCAATACACCGAGCCGGCACCCCTATAGAAATGCCTATTCTTGTCCGCTATTGCGGACAAGAATACTACATGTTCTATTTTTTTCGGGAGCCGCGGACCGGAAATGTGGATGCGGACGGCACAATGTGTGCTGTCCGCATCGTTTCAGTGCCCATTGAGAATGAATTGGTCCGCACCCGTTCCGGAGAATTGCGGAACGGATGCGGACCCATTCTACAGACGTGTGAATGGACCCTTAGTAGTATATTGGCCCCCTCTGTATTAGTAGTATATTAGCCCCCTCTGTATTAGAAATAATGACTTCCTTTGTATTAAAAGTATTGGCCACCTCTGTATTAGAAGTATTTCCCCCCCTCTGTATTATAATTATTGTCCCCCTCTGTATTAGAAGTATTGGCCCCCCTCTGTATTAATAGTATAATGACCCCCTCTGTATTAATAGTATAATGACCCCCTCTGTGTTAATAGTATAATGACCCTCTCTGTATTAGAGGTTATTGGCCCCCTCTGTATTAGTAGTATTGCCCCCCTCTGTATTAATAGTATAATGACCCCCTCTGTATTATTATTGACATACAGTGACAATACAGCAGCTCCATACAAAAATTAGGTGAAATCAGTGCTATACAGTAATATTCCCATCTAAACGTTTGTGACATATCACTAGGATATGCCACAAATGTCAGATAGGTTTGGGCCTCTGGGACCTGCGCCTATCTCAAGAACAAGGCCTCTAAAGTGAAGGGAGAGCAGCCATGCAAGCGCAGCCATTGTAAATTGAGTAATCGGTTCCAAAGCCCCAAAACATTATGCAAGATGAAAGAAAATAAAGATTTTAAATAAATAAGCAGATAATTAAGATAAATAAAACAAGTCCTTACATATAACATTCAGGCACTCTTCTAACTAGTAACTAATACAACTATTTTACCAGAGAGGTAACCTTGATTGGTTGGATCTGAGTCTTTGTATGTTGAGTCTGGTTTCAACTTACGATGGGTCAGAAAAGACCATTGTATGTTGAAAATATTGTATCCTGAGGCCATTGTATCTTGAGGGACCAGTGTATTCTACTTTGCCCATATTGTAAGCTGTTAGCCCAGGGGAAGCATGTGTTAGAGAGGCCCCGTCTGAGGCCCGACATGTTTTTGATCAATAATATGCGCAAAGAGCTTCTATTTTTTCTAACAGTAAGTATAGCAACAATGGAGTTTATTTTATATGAGCAAAAGTGTAAGGAGGGGCACTCTAAAGGTTACGGGTGGAACCAGAGGTGAGCACCTGGTTCCTTATTGGTATAGTGGGTGAGCTGCCGAACAGTAGTGTTACACATTTGACAGTTTATTTTATATTCATCGTTTGCTTATATCTTTGTGCAAAAAGCAGTGTGCTGCTACTTGTAGTTCTATGTATTACATTAAAGGGAACTTGTCACCATCTTATGGCGCCTTGAGGACAGTAAAAACTGGTGACAGACCCTGAGCAAAATGTGCGTGGCTTTCTTGTAATAACCCAGTTGATTCATATAAGTAGTGAAAGTACTTAAATATTACTTTATTATAAATAAATTCCCAAATATCTTTCATTAGTTATAATAGCTCGTTTTGTCTAGGGTGTAATCAGCAGGATAAATAAAATAGCTGTTGTCCTATTAGTACACACAAAATCTGTCCTAATCACACAGCAGGACTTCAGAACACTGAGGTAAAGAGCTGCCTCAAACTCCTCTCTGCTGTACTTGTCAGGGATTATGATCCTGAATACAGATGATAAGATCTTCAGCTGAATCTCTGTGGGAATGGAGTTCATGAGGAGACATGAAGTACAGAGAGGAGGTGGGGATAATGAGCAGCAGCTCTTATATACAGTCTCTATTACCACAGCCCCACATTAGCACAGTCTGTCCTGTCCGTCCTCTCTGTACTCCATGTTTCCTCATGAACTCCATTCCCACAGATATTCAGCTGAAGATCATATCAGATGTATTCAGGATCATAACCCCTGACAAGCAGAGCAGAGAGGAGGATGAGGCAGCTCCTCAGCTCAGTGTTCTGAATTAAATTGTCCTTCTGTGTGATTAGGGAAGGTTTTGTGAGTACTAATAGGATGGCGGCCATTTTATTTCTCCTAATGATTGCTCCCTAGACAAAACTAGACCACTAAAAGGTATTTGAGAATATATTTATAATAAAGTACAAACCGGATTCCAAAAAAGTTGGGACACTAAACAAATTGTGAATAAAAACTGAATGCAATGATGTGGAGATGGCAAATGTCAATATTTTATTTGTAATAGAACGTAGATGACAGATCAAACGTTTAATCTGAGTAAATGTAAATCATTTTAAAGGAAAAATATGTTGATTCAAAATTTCACGGTGTCAACAAATCCCCCAAAAGTTGGGACAAGTAGCAATAAGAGGCTGGAAAAAGTAAATTTGAGCATAACAAAGAGCTGGAAGACCAATTAACACTAATTAGGTCAATTGGCAACATGATTGGGTATAAAAAGAGCTTCTCAGAGTGGCAGTGTCTCTCAGAAGCCAAGATGGGTAGAGGATCACCAATTCCCACAATGTTGCGCAGAAAGATAGTGGAGCAATATCAGAAAGATGTTACCCAGCGAAAAATTGCAAAGACTTTGCATCTATCATCATCAACTGTGCATAACATCACCGGAAGATTCTGAGAATCTGGAACAATCTCTGTGCGTAAGGGTCAAGGCCGTAAAACCATACTGGATGCCCGTGATCTCCGGGCCCTTAAACGACACTGCACCACAAACAGGAATGCTACTGTAAAGGAAATCACAGAATGGGCTCAGGAATACTTCCAGAAAACATTGTCAGTGAACACAATCTACCGTGCCATCCGCCGTTGCCAGCTGAAACTCTACAGTGCAAAGAAGAAGCCATTTCTAAGCAAGATCCACAAGCTCAGGCGTTTTCACTGGGCCAGTAATCATTTAAAATGGAGTGTGGCAAAATGGAAGACTGTTCTGTGGTCAGACGAGTCACGATTCAAAGTTCTTTTTGGAAATCTGGGACGCCATGTCATCCGGACCAAAGAGGACAAGGACAACCCAAGTTGTTATCAACGGTCAGTTCAGAAGCCTGCATCTCTGATGGTATGGGGTTGCATGAGTGCGTGTGGCATGGGCAGCTTGCATGTCTGGAAAGGCGCCATCAATGCAGAAAAATATATTCAGGTTCTAGAACAACATATGCTCCCATCCAGACGTCATCTCTTTCAGGGAAGACCTTGCATTTTTCAACAAAATAATGCCAGACCACATTCTGCATCAATCACAACATCATGGCTGCGTAGGAGAAGGATCCGGGTACTGAAATGGCCAGTCTGCAGTCCAGATTTTTCACCTATACAGAACATTTGGCGCATCATAAAGAGGAAGGTGCAACAAAGAAGGCCCAAGATGATTGAATAGTTAGAGGCCTGTATTAGACAAGAATGGGAGAGCATTCCTATTTCTAAACTTGAGAAACTGGTCTCCTCGGTTCCCAGACGTCTGTTGAGTGTTGTAAGAAGAAGGGGAGATGCCACACAGTGGTGAAAATGGTCTTGTCCCAACTTTTTTGGTATTCGTTGACACCATGAAATTCTGAATCAACATATTTTTCCCTTAAAATGGTACATTTTCTCAGTTTAAACTTTTGTTCCGTGATTTATGTTCTACTCTGAATAAAATATTAGAAGTTGGCACCTCCACATCATTGCATTCAGTTTTTATTCACGATTTGTATAGTGTCCCAACTTTTTTGGAATCCGGTTTGTAATATTTAAGTATTTTAAGTAATTGTATTTTCTTAATTCCTGGAGAACCCCTTTATATCTATATTTAGCAGCTCCAGTATGAGACAAGCACTGAGTATAACCCCCTCCCCTTTCCCAAATTTCTACAGGAAGAAAGCTGCTGTCAATCTGTGGTGTGTGTGTGTGTGTGTGTGTGTGGGGGGGGGGGGGGGTTCAGAAGCTTATTAACATGAGGACTCCCTCGCATGCTCTCTGTATTAAGTGGATTCCAGTGCTTGGCTCTCGCTAGTGCTACTCAATACAGATTTTAGCAAATCAACTCAGTCATTATAAGAAAATGAGCCAGTATTTTGCTCAGGGTCTTTCACTAATTTATGTTGCCTTCAGATAGGACACCATAAGATGGTGAGAGATTCTCAATTATTAAGAGTTCCATGTGTATTATGACCATTTGTAGATATCTGCAACAAAGTAAGTACTGTATTGTATACGAATCTAGTGAGGAGTGTAATGCCTCCCACGGCACTCGTGGTGCACAAAAAAGTCATTGAGACCAGAGAAAATTTCCTTTGCATAAGAACAAGACTACAAATGACCCTGCAAGAGTGCAAAGAATCACACACAGGGGTCCATACAGTGATGAGATGTGTTAGAAATGCCAGGGTCTTTAAGGGTGCATACGTTCCCTCTTCAAAACCCCAGGAAAAAAAGGAAAAATAAATGAACATTTATAACATAAGACAGGCTTATGACTGTCCCTGGGTATTCATTATGATCAAAATCAGCACCGTGAGTTCACAAATAATTTCCTTTTCAAAAGCTCTAATCTAAGTATGGTGCCTCTAAATAATACAAACATACAGTTACCACATAATACCTCTATGCAAACAAGTATTGTCACCATACTATTATGGGACAAAACCCAGAATACCAAGACCAATATATACAGTTGTGTTCAAAATTATTCAACCCCCAGTGCTGTAAAGGGTTTTCGGGAATTTAGTGTACATTTGTAATTGTGTTCAGAATGAAATCTTACAAGGACTTTTTAAAGAACCAAATGCAACTAAAATGACATCAATTGTTTTTGTAATACAGTATTAAATGCTTTTTTTGTGATTTCTTCATTGACACAATTATTCAACCCCTTAAAGACTACAAGTCTTAAGAACAGAGGTTCATTCAAGTGTTTTCGATCAGGTATTGAACACACCTATTGGATGTCAAGGAGCAGCAATCAAGCATAATAAGCACCAATTTGGCAAATTTAAAATGACTGTAATACTCAGCTCCTTCCAGACATTTACTGGTGTGTTTACAGACATGGTGAAGTCAAGAGAATGGTCCAGGAAGACAAGAGAAGAGGTGATTTCTCTTCACAGGAAGGGCAATGGCTATAAGAAGATTGCAAAGATGTTAAACATACCAAGAGACACCATAGGAAGCATCAATCGCAAATTCAAGGCAAAGGGCACTGTTGAAACGCTACCTGGTCGTGGCAGAAAGAAGATGCTGACTTCGACTGCTGTGCGCTACCTGAAGTGCAAAGTGGAGAAAAGTCCCCGTGTGACTGCTGAGCAACTGAAAAAAGATTTGTCAAATGCGGGTACTGAAGTTTCAGCTCAGATAATAAGGCGCACACTGCGTAATGAAGGCCTCCATGCCAGAACTCCCAGGCCAACCCCCTTGCTGTCTCCAAAGAATAAGAAGAGTCGACTGCAGTATGCCAAAAGTCATGTGGACAAACCACATTTGTGTTCTGTGGACTGATGAAACAAAATTAGAACTGTTTGGGCCCATGGATCAACGCTATGTTTGGACGAGGAAGAACAAGGCCTATGAAGAAAAGAACACCTTGCCTACTGTGAAGCATGGCGGGGGGTCAATCATGCTTTGGCGCTGTTTTGCTTCTACAGGTACAGGGAAGCTTCAGCGTGTGCAAGGTACCATGAATTCTCTTCAGTAAGTTTATTATAAATGTTATGTTATATTTGTCTGACTTACAAGTGCCTCTTTGATTTAATTGTAAACAAGATGACTGAAATGATCAAAATCAATGTCAAACTGGCCAAAACACTCAATTTCAGTGGGGGTTGAATAATTTTGAACACAACTGTACCTACAATAAACTATACTATACTGGTAACGAATAAACACCACTACATAAAAACCAATATTACCACCCAACAGTGACCATATAGTGCTAGGAACCTGTTTTACACAGATCCTCTGCAGACCTTATAAGTGATTTCAGTACAGGCAAATCAAATCACTCATAGGGGACATCTTCACTGATTGTGGTTGTTCACTTTTTCATTTCTACTCCATCTGGTCCAGACCTCCTGTCACGGACGTTCCCGCGACAGGTAGCAGGAGATTAGTAGGACTGGCAACACGTGGTTTGATCTGACATGTTTTCCGTTCGGATCAAATGACGTCTGTGTTGTTTCTTGTACTTGCTACACCTTCTTTCCCCAGGTGGGGTTATCAGGGTCATTTAACCTTTTCTATTTATAGTTGCTTCTCCCACAATGCTGTGCGGTTTATAGCTCTCTCTTTGGACCTTTGGATAGATTTTGGTTGGATCTCGGATGAGTTCCTGGTGCTTCCATTTCTCCTTTGAAGTTAAGTCTTTCCTTTCCCTTTTGTATTTTGTTTGGGTTCTGTGTGTTGCATTACCCTATTGTTTGTATTAGGCCTGAAGGAGACTCCTGTTCATCCTTCCTTTTGGAGGAACAGGTAGTCTTGTCCCTGTCATTAGTTCCAGGGTCCTATGGGGCTTGATAGGACTCTAGGTATTCCTGCGTATAAACTTACCTACCTTTGGGGTCTGTTCATACTGGTAGTCAGTCAGGATTTTGGTTAGGGTTTTCACTAGAAGGTGTCCATTTTCCTTCCCTAGTTCTCAGGCCTGATTCCCTGTTCCCCCCTATGCTTGGTGTGGTGTTTCCCTCCCACACCGAAGCGTGACAACTCCATGACCAAGTTTCTCCCAGGACACCTCTTTAGTCTGTAGAACATACAGACTTTATCATCTGACTTTTCCAGCAGCAGGCACCCGCACACATTCACACAACCTTTCCACAGTAATAAGCCACATATAGTTATAGTGGCCCTCTGTATTCTGCACAAAATAATGGTACCCTTCCTTTGGGCCCTCACAAAGTAAGTGATACTTTTAGTGTCCGCTGCATAGCAATAATGCCTGTTTTAGACCCCACACATTAATATTGCTGCTTCACTGTCTTCTTGCACAAGTAGTAGTGCCCCCTTTAGGCCACCACTCAGTAATAATTTCCCCTTTATCTCTTGTCTCCGTAATAATTTACCTTTTATGCCCCCCAGTAATAATGCCCCCCTTTGCCTCACTTTTTTTGTACACTCCAACACAGTAATACTACCCCCTTTAGGCCCCACTCATAGTAATAGTGGCCCCTTTACGCCCCCACTCAGTAGAAATGCCTCTTTTGTGTCCTCACTCTTTAGCAATGTCTCTTTGCCATCAGCAACCAGTGTGGCGATGCAGTGATGTCATCATGCTGCCTGCGCCAGGCTGCGGACATCCTCAGTGTGCTTCCGTTGTCTCACAGGCCAGCTTGTGGCATACAAGAGTAAATGGCCAGACAGAGAGCCAACGGCTCTCTGCTCCACCATAGCTTTCAAGCGTATCCGTGTCCTGAGGATGCAGATACAGTGGAAAGTGGCACTGACCCGGTCATCCTGACCATGTTCTTGAATGATAACGGGAGTCTGGCAGCAGTTTTGACAGTGCTAAACTGCTGACTACATTAGTTAGGGTTGAGAAGAGAGGTACAAACATACCTTTTGTGGAGATTTCCTCATCAGGAGTAGTGTGATTATGAATTTTTATTTTGCCAAATTCTGCTCCTGCAAGTGCCTAGATATGAAGCTTCACTGCGGAGTGCTCTATGCTCTGTGAAGTGCTCCCTGTCAGTGCTGGGGTCTTGGGTTTGTATTAAACCAGGGACAATGTCTGCACAGATTGTCCTCTACCCCGAAGCATTACAGTCTATGTATTTTAATATTGCATTTTTATAAATTATCATATTGTGTCACTTATATTGTGTCATTTATAGAGTCACTATTCTATCCAGAAGGGGGCAGCATTTCTCGGCATTGGAACAGATAATGTAATCCTTGTGAAGACAAATGACAGGTAGGTCTAGGTCCCTGGATCATGGATATATATTTTAAACCTTCTAGTTATTTTTTTTAGATTTCTTTCTATTTCGTTTTCTCCATCTTTGTGGCAGCTCAGTTACGTAAAGTTGTCAGTATGGCTACATGATAGTGCTGTACTCTTTTATAATCACAGCCAAGCTAACTTCTGATGAGCTTGATATAGACACGTGATAAAACCCTGGATGTCAGCAATTTCCACACCCAGATATCATGCTGTGTATGTGATTGTACGCTGTTTGTTTCAACAGAGGGAAAATGATTCCAGAAGATTTGGACCACAAAATACAAAAAGTAAAATCTGAGGTAATTTAGATTTAGAGAAATGGCTGGTATGTTTGTGAGCAAATCATAAAAATCTGACTTAAAAATTTGCATGTATGTGTGCCATATGAACAGAAGCAGTTGTAGGCCTCCTGCAATGCCTGTATTCCTATAGGACAGTGCATGGAGTGGACTACAATCAAATATATGGAGCAGTAGGAACTCCTTGTGAGTGTGTATGGTGCCTCAGTGAGGCATTGTTTTGTACCCACATGCAATACTTTGAGCATAGAATACTTTGGCAATATGCCATCGTGTTATTTTCACAGATTAAATCTGTGAAATGAAAATCCCTGAGTGAAAAAAGAAATCAGAGAATCTTAGAGTAGACTTAAACAAGCACTGATCGACGATTTATCAAGTCACTTGGGGCTCATGTAAAGGCCTCTCACACCGGCTGAAGGATACTATATGGGAGATGCATAATCGTTAATATGATTATCCTTCCCCTATAAACTTTGCATTATATCGGTAGCATATCCCTTGTTTACATGGGGAGATGTACAATGGCCAGGGTGGAGACGGAGCAGACATGGGAGTGGTAGTGGCTCTGGCTCTCTCAGTCAATCACGATGGCTTTCCTCACACCAACGCTCCCGAGGGCAAGTGCAGTGAAAGGAGGGCGCACCCTTTCTTCCCTCGGGGAACACCTTGGTTCTTGGACTCCTGCCTGATGGTACTTAGGGGTCCTGTGATGTTAAGTGTCTGCATGGGTGCAAGCCAGGGCTTGTAGAGTGCAAAGGCCAGCGTATGGTGTAGTATTCAGAAAACCAGGCCAGAGGTAGAAAAATATTTGTCTCACTATACTGTAGTGCAAAATGGGAGTTGTAGTACATCCAACTATAGCAGACACAGTTCCCGCTGTACACAGTGCAATTTTCTTCCAGATAGAGATTGTTCGGATTTAGGCAATTATATAAATTATGGCCCTCTTTCCTTTCTATCTTGCTTAAGTCTCTATCAGTAGAATCTATGGTGGAAAAAAGTACCTTTGCACTAATGGCTATACATGTCCATGAAGGGTGTCTTAACGATGTCCCTCACAGCAGCAAAATCAGAATGGCTGTAGTAGCAGGTTATTTTGCTGACTGCTATGCTTGGCCGTGCAGATTGTAAGTTCTCCTTTATCTTCCCCTCCTTCTGTCCTTCTCTTTCTTTTTCTGTATATCTTGCAGACATCTGCTAGTCTCGGAAGCTTTCTGGACCTAAGGAGAGGGAGCATGAAGCAACAGTTTTCCCTCTCTCTCAACTCTCCCCAGTACAACCTCAAGCTAGGGGTAGCACCAGCCACCAAATAGCCTCCTACAAGGGCTGAGCCAGCACTGTTAATGCTGACTGTGCCATCCATACATAGCTATGCTGGTTGCAATACATATCATAACATTACATAGCAATGCATAATAAACCATTTGCAGATAACCCCTGCTCCTGGGGTACTGCAGATGTACTGCCAACCATAGGGCATTTTTCTGTTCACATAACTGATGTGGTCACCTGTCAAATCAGCATTTGCTTGATTGTTGGCTAACTGCTGCCCTGTTTACACAGGTGAGTAATAGGAAGTAAGTGTTTGACTGAGTGCTTGTTCTGCCCAGGGACGGACACAGACAGCGAGGGCCCATGTGCAAGGACTGTAGCCGCGCCCCCCCCCCCTAAACCACACATACAAATATAAAAATATAAGTGCAAATAAAAAACATTTTTAATATGGGTCAATATGTTTACAGTAGGTATATACATTTTTTTCATACTAGGCCACGCCTCTAGCTCTGCCCAAAGCATTACTATACACAACCAGTCCCCTTAATGCCCCCACATTCTAATTATTCCCCCTTTGTACCTGCACATAGTAGTAATGCCCACACTGTGCCCCCTTCACAGTAGCTATGCCCAGATGTGCCCCCTTCACATTACTTATGTCCAGATATGCGCCCCTTCACAGCAGTTATGCCCAGATCTGTGCCTATTTCACAACAGTTATGCCCAGAAATGCCCCCTTCACAGCAGTTATGCTCAGGTATGTACCCCTTCACAGTAGCTATGCCCAAATATGTGTCCCTTCACAGTAGCTATGCCCAGATATGTGCCCCCTTCACAGTAGCTATGCCAGATTTGTGCCTCTTCACTTCACAGTAGTTATGCCCAAATATGTGCCCCTTCACTATAGTTATGACCAGATATGTGCTCCCTTCACAGTATCTCTGCCTAGATATGTGCCTCTAACAGTAGTTATGTGCAGATATGTGCCAACTTCACAATAGTTATGTCCAGGTATGTTCCCCTGACAGTAGTTATGTCCAGATATGTGCCCCCTTCACAGTAGTTATGTCCAGATATGTGCCCCTCATAGTAGTTATGTCCAGATATGTGCCCGCTTCACAATAGTTATGTCCAGATATGTTCCCCTCACAGTAGTTATGTCCAGATATGTGCCCCCTTCACAGCAGTTATGTCCAGATGAGATATGTGCCCCTCATAGTAGTTATGTCCAGATATGTGCCCCCTTCATAGTAGTTATGTCCAGAACTCCAGAAATGTGCCCCTCACAGTAGTTATTTCTAGATATGTGCCCCTCACAGTAGCTATGCCCAAATATTGTCCCCCCTTCAGTGTAGCAATGTGATGTCTGACACTACATTGTGCTGCTGCTGTGGAGCGTGGGCCATTTTTAGATCTTATGCTGCCGTAGACACTTCAATGCCGGCTTCCTCCCCCCACTGAAGTCCATATTTTTTAGATAGCGGACAGTAAAATGCTCCCAAGGCCTTCAGCTATCCCTCAGGACTCCCTCATACTCTTTCAGAATTAAAGGGCTGACCTGTTACATGTGCTCTTGGCAGCTGAAGGCATCTGTGTTGGTCCCATGTTTATATGTGCCTGCATTGCATTGTTAACAAAAATGACGTTTTATTATATGCAAACATTACTCCTAGAGGCTCTGCTCTCTCTGTAACTGCCTTACCCTCTACACCTTGACATGGCAAGCTGAGAGCTGAACCCGGACATATCCCATTCTCCCCCCACTCAGCCCCTCTGACATTGCATGCTCCGATGCTCTCCCTTGTCCTGCGCTAGTAGTATTCTTACAGCGCTAGTAGTATTCTTGGTGCTGTCACTCACCAGCACTGATGGTTGGCTTTACAGGCTAAGGCAGCACTAAAGCCCGTCCATTATTGCTAGTGATGTCACCGGGCTCACTGCTAGGCGGAATCCCCCCCCCCCCCATAGTACCCCTACAGTGCCCTCAGTACTAATAAGGCACCCGTAATAAAAATAAAGCCATTCTATAAGGCACTCCTATGGAGCCCTCAGTAGTAATGCCCGCCTTCACTGCCCACTGTATTCATAATTTTCCCTGCAGTGCACCCTATAATTATAATACCTCCTGCCGTACTCCCTGGAGTTATAATCTTCTATGTAGTGCCCCCTATACATTATAATGCTTGTCTTCTCCTACAGTCATCTATACAATACAGTCCCATGTATAAATAACATTACTCTTCTCCCTCCAGTCTTCTATACCATGCAGTCCCATGAAAATAACACTAGTCCTCTCCCACCAGTCTTCTATATGATACAGTCCCATGTAAATACCTAGGGATGAGCGAATCAACTTTGGATAAAACATCCGAAGTCAATTTGCATAAAACTTCATTCCAATACTGTACAGAGCAGGAGCTCCATACACTATTAGAATGTATTGGATCTGATGAGCCGAAGTTATTGCTTCGTGAAGTCTAATGAGACTTTACATAATAACTTTAAGAATTAATTTCTACTGTAAAAAACCATTTCCCGAACTCGGGTTCGGTTCCAAGTGGTACCTACGTTTTTTACAGTGCAAATTAATTTCTGAAGTTATTACTCGAAGTCTTATTCTCATACTGTACGGAGCGCCCGTTCTGTACAGTATTGAAACAAAGTTTTATGCGAATCGACTTTGGATGTTTCATCCGAAGTCGATTCGCTCATCCCTATAAATAACATCTCTTCCTTACAGTCTTCTATAGCATACAGTCCTATGTAAATAAATTAAATCCCCTCCTTCATCCCTTCCAATACATAGTCCCATGTAAATAACATTACTCCTTACCCTCCAGTCCTCTATAATATCCAGTCCCATGTAAATAACACCAGTCATCTCCCCCCAATCTTCTGTAACATACAGTCCCATGTAACTAACACCTATCCCCTCCTTTCAGCCCCTCTAACATACAGTCCCAGTTAAATAACATATTTCCCTCCCACTAAGGAAGAGGTGGTTTAATAGGGGAGAACCACATCTCCCAGCATTTCTCTGGCACTTACATGGCATCACAGGCCTCCACTGCTGAGCGCTAGCTTTTTCTGCACTGGTCACTTGATGGTGACCTCATCACAGGTCGGTCAGTTATGGAGTATGGGCAGAATCGGCAGCAGATTCACAGTAAATCCTAATCAGCCCCCTCCACCCCAAGGTGAACAGGTTACCCTGGCAGAGGAAGCGAGAGAAAAAAGTAATAAAATAACAAAAAAAAAACACCTCAGCTGGCATTGGGAAGGGCCCCTCTCCCTCTCTAGGTCCCTGTGCAGCTGAACCAGCTGCACAGACGATATTCCGCCCCTGGCTCTGCAATCATTGGTGTGACAGTATGGGTTCACAGATTTTTACAGATGCCTTATTCAGAATTCATATAACAAGGATGACTAACATGTCCATGAGGCCTTAGAAATGTATTATGTTGTTCTGAAATTGCAGAAATGTCAATCACTGTGTAACATAAGCCAAATGTCCACGAGTCTTGAAAATGGACAATGGCATATCACAATCCAAAGTGTAAGGCTGCCGACCTCCTCACTATAGAATGCAATAATCTGAAACTGAAAGATGTAGAGGAAAAGCTAAATGTTCAATAAAGACGGGCTCACATTGAACGTGGTGTCTAAATTGAAGACAGCATATTATAGAGCAGGAGGAGCTGAGCAAATTGATACATAGTTTTATGGGAAAAGATTCAGTATAACCTGTTTATCATTGACTTAAATTCCTGCTCATTCTGGACTTTAAAGTCCAGAAGGTGGTCCTATCAGTGACTGACTGCATTTGTATTCAGCCCCCCTGAGTTCTATAATTTGTAGGACCACCCTTCGCTGCTTTTTGGGTATGTGTCATGACCTTTTGTTAGGTTATGACTTGGTTTGGTGGCATGCTGTTGCCGGCGGTTATGTTCTGGTAGCCGCACGTGGGGGTTATTACGCGGTAGCCTCACGTGCGGTTGCTGTTCGCAACATATATGCCACGACCGGTGGTTTGGTCGGGATTTGGGGTCTCGCATGCTCTTGCCAGCGGCATGGTTTCTGGTTGCCGCACGTGTGGGCTATTACGTGGTAATACTTTTTGCTTCAAAGCATGCGAGACACTCCCCTTTGTTTGTGTGCATGTGCTGGAGGTTGCTGGTTGTTTCCCCTATATTGCCTGTGTGAGACACCCTTATTTGTTATAATGTCACTGTGGGGAGTGTCACTCCCACCCCTCAAAGCCCCCCCAACCGAAAAGGGTAAGTTGGTGGGGCAAACAACAAGGGGAGGGGCAATGCCAAAAGACCACCAGTGTCTCCCTCCCGAACTGCCACCAACAAACCTGGACCGAATCAAGGTCCCAGGCTGCCAACCGCAGAGGCAGTCAGAAGGAGACCACCGGTCACACTGCCCTAAAGGTGCCTGTCTCTTCCCCCAGGACTACCGCCAACATACCTGGACCAAATCCAAGATCCCAGGCCGCCGACCGCAGAGGCAGTCGAGGGAAACCACAGGGCACCTAGTCCAACTCAGGGGGGAAACTCCTGCTTCAGGTCGCTGTCTGCAGACATTCCCCAAACCCGTACCAAGCAGGTATACCATAAGGGAATGCTGACAACAGCCGACCGAAGCAAAGAACCCTGAGAAGGACGAGGGGGCACCAACACGGACACGGTTAGCAAGGTGGCGGGGAAAATGCCACCAACCGTGCCGTTAACGGTAACCCCCATGACGCTCTCCCTCCGGAGAACACGCATGTGCACCAGGAAATAGCAGGCGACGCATGCTGCACCCTCTTTCGAAGGCGAGAGACTGCGGAGCCTTTATTTGTTATCTTGATTGTTCTTATTGTTTATGGTTATTGTTTTCCCTCCAGTGTGCATCTGCTTGCCCTTCCACCACCTGGTGTATGTTTTGGTGTGGGTTTGCTTGGCGGTATGAGTTTCAGTGTGTGCCCCGGAAGGGGCTTCCTTACCCAGAGGGGTATAGCTTAACTAGATGGTGTGCTGTCCAGCCAGGGTCTGTCCAGGGGGTCCAGGAGGTCCTGGTGCTGGTTCTGCTTCTTTAGTGCGGCAGGTAAGTGTGGGCTTTGTGTATGGGGTTTGCTCTGTTACTTACCTGTCGTGCGGGCGTACACTGTCTGGTTCCCGGTTGCTGTGGGACCTCTGGAGACGCCTGCTCATCCATTGTCCAGGATGAGCAGGTGGTCGCTGCCCTCATTCCGTATTAGGACGAGACAGGGATGTCAGGGCCCCAAGGTTTGTGGGCATGAGCCTCCTTACCTTCTGAAGTGGCTCATGCAGTAGGAGACCAGGGCCAGTAGAGGGACACTTTAGGAGGTCACCTGCTCCCTATTTCCTGCTTTCTGGCGTAGCAGCCGTGGACATTGCACGGTGGGGGGTTTCCCCCACTCCCCACCGTGACAGTATCTCTGTACCAGCTTTGCACATTTAGAGGCTGACATTTTTGCCCATTCTTTGCGAAATAGCTCAAGATCAGTCAGATTTGATGGAGCCGTCTGTGAACAGCAATTTTCAAGTCTTGCCACACATTCTCAATGGGATTTAGGTTTTGATTTTGACTGGGCCATTCTAACACATGATATGCTTTCCATTACCATTCCATTGTAGCTCTGGCTGTATGTTTAGGATCGTTATCCTGCTGGAAGGTGAACCTCCGCCCCAGTCTCAAGTCTTTTGCAGACTCAACCAGGTTTTCCTCCGGGATTGCCCTGTATTTAGCTCCATCTATTTTCCCATCAACTCTGACCAGCTTCCCTGTCCCTGCTGAAGAAAAGCATTCCCACAGCATGATGCTGCCACCACCATGTTTCACGGTGGGGATGGTCAGTTCAGGGTGATGTGCAGTGTTAGTTTTCCGCCACACATAGCTTTTGCTTTTGCAAAACCTTGGTCTCATCTGCCCAGAACACCTTCTTCCACATGCTGTGTCCCCTACATGGCTTGTGGCAAACTGCAAACTGGAATTACTATGGCTTGCTTTCAAAAATGGCTTTCTTCTTGACACTCTTTCATACAGTTCAGATTTGTGAAGTACATGACTAATAGTACTAGACAGATTCTCCCACCTGAGCAGTGGATCTCTGTAGCTCCTCCAGAGTGACCAGGGGCCTCGTGGCTGCTTCTTTAATTTGTGCTTTCTTTGCCTGGGCTGTCAGTTTGGGTGGACGGCCATTTCTTGGTAGGTTTGCAGTTGCGCCATAGTCCTTCCATTTTCGGATGATGGATTGAACAGTCCTCCGCGAGATGTTCATGGCTTGGGATATTTTATAAACTAACCATGCTTTACACTTCTTTACTACTTGATGCCTGACCTGTCTGGTGTGTTCCTTGGTTTTTATGATGCTGTTTGGTCACTTATGTTCACTAACAAATCTCTGAGGCCTTCACAGAACAGCTGTAGTTATACTGAGAATACAATTGCACACAAGTGGAGTCTAGTTATTAATTGGGTGACTTCTGAAGGCAATTAGTCACACTGGATTTTATTTAGAGATATCAGAGTACAGGGGGCTGAATACAAATTCACACCACATTTTTCAGATTTTTATTTCTCAAAAACTTTGAAAACCGTGTATCATTTACAGCTACTTCACATAAAATTCCAATAAAATTAAAAATTTAAGTTTAAAATTTATTTAAGATTTAAGTTTGTGGATGTAACATGAAAAATGTGGAAAAGTTCACGGGGTATGAATACTTTTTCAAGGCACTGTAGTTGAAAATCAAATGTTGCACAATTGAGATGGACTGTGTGAAGTCGATATCAGAGTTGAATTTGTTTATCTCACTTTAGGGTTCTGTGCCTTTCTTGGTAAGCACAACTTGTGGGACAACTGTTTTTGGAGCATTTGATCCACTTGAAGGAATAGCTGACGTGTGTGAGCGGCATAGTCTATGGCTTCATGTTGATGTAAGTTTGATCTTTAATACATCATTATTGGTAATTGTCTATAATATGGCATCAGCTTTAATAAAATCAGTGCATGTGCACTATTATATTCAAATCAGTGGATATGCAATACCTGTCCTTCTGATTCTTTTGGTTTTCACAAAGTTTGTTGCTCCAGTGTTCTTAGATGTTTTTGTCTGATGTTTTTGTGGTATTCTGATGTACAATTATAAGCATTTCCAACGTTCGGGTTAATCTGTGTTGTGAACTCCGGCACTGTAATCCGGTCACTGTACCCAGAGTACATGCCGTCTTTCAGCTGGACAAAAAATTCTACATGCAACATTTTTTGTCCGGTCGAAAGTAAGCATATATACTTGTAAGCGGCGGGATTACAGTGAATGGTGATCCGGCGATGCGTGGTGGTATCCGGCTATGCCGGATACAGTGAGCTCTGGCAGTCTGTTTCTCCGCCGGAACAGACTGCTGGAGTTCACAGCACAGATGTAAACTCAGCCTAACTTTTTTTTTATTTTTTATTTTATTGACAATTGCATCAATGTTATGTAAAGACTCAAAATTTCCAGTGCTGACTTTTCTTTTTCAACGCACCACGCTGACTGCTACTGCCCTCACTGCCTCTCAACACACACACACACACATATATATATATATATATATAGAGAGAGAGAGAGAGAGGTAGTAATATGGCCAGATACGTGCCCCAATAATATGCCTAGTTATGTGCCCCCAGTAATATGTCCAGCTGTGCCCCCAGTAATATGTCCAGCTGTGCCCCCAGTAATATGCCCAACTGTGCCCCCAGTTTTCTTTTTGGGAATGTGTATGGGCAGTGATACTTACCAATGCTCAATGCTCCACACTGACTGTTGCTGCCCTCACTGCCTCTCACCACATTATATATATATATATATAGATAGAGAGAGAGAGAGAGAGAGAGGCAGTGAGAGCAGCAGCAGTTAGTGTGGAGCGTTGAGCATTGGTAAGGCACAAAATGGGCAATTTTATAAAAAAAATTCTAATAGAAATGTATGATTTCAGTAATTCAGTATATTATAGAAATACACATTGAAAACAATTAAAGGAATGAAATACGACTTGTTTTCTTATCAGGGAATAATAGTGCAGAGTTACCAAGCTCTAACAACTAATGTCCTGTGTGAGAATGAACACCTAGGACTATGATGCTAAGTGTCCTGCCATGTACCTAATACAGTACTATACCTCCCAACTCCCAACAAAGAGGGACAGGCAAATTTTTTCTGCACTAGGCCACGCCTCTAACTCTGCCCAAAACATAACTGTGCACCTAATCCCAACCAGCCCTCTTAATGCCACCACATAGTAGTTATTCCCCATTCTTGCCACCGAACAGTATTTATGCCCACATTGTGCCCCTCACAGAATAATGCCCAGCTGTGCCCCCAGTAAGATGCCCAGATATGTGCCCCCAATAATATGCCCAGCTGTGCCCCCAGTAATTTGTCCAGCTGTGCCCCCAGTAATATGCCCAGTAGTACGTCCAGTTATGTGCCCCTCACAGAAATAAAAAAAATAAACACCACATACTTACCTTGTTCCTAGCAGCAGCAGCAGAACATCGGCTGCTCTGGTCTCTGGAGGAGGCGGAGCCAAGGCTGACTAGTGGCTGGCCCCCCCCACAGACCAGAGGTGTGGAGAGTCGGCAGCGGGGAGGTATGATGAAGCAGGAGGCAGGCAACTGTCCATAGGGAGCAGAGACAGCTGCAAGAAAGCGGGACATAACTCCCCTGTACCGGGACAGCCACTGAAATCCGGGACTCTCCTGCCGGATCTGGGACGGTTGGCAGGTATGCAGTATGTTGCTATGCAGTCAAGTTTGACAATTACTGGTAATTGCTCTCATTATTTGTATAAAAATTGCCGCAATAGCTGTGGAGGGTTCTCCATAACTAATTCACATTTTTTTTTCTGTAGGCTGCATGGGGAGGCAGTGCCTTGTTGTCCAGTAGGCACAGACATCTTCTGAAGGGAATAGAGAGGTCAGTAGAATGCCTAGCTACAAAATCGATACAGATGACAGCAGAGGGCCTGCCGCAATCTGTAGGAAACTGCTGGACAGTGGGACCCCTTACCTACTGGGCCCTTTTTCAGCTGCACACATAGCACATACATGCTTACTAATTTGTCAATTGGATAAAATCGGGGCATTTAGGCTCCTCCCCTGGGAATGCCTGACCCCGCCCAGGATCACCCATTTATGGGCATCACTCCGCTATTATTGCATCACTGTATACATTATCTCTGTACTCTGACATCACTATGTGCATTCTACATGTACCATGACATTATTGTGCGCCATAGACTTGTGCATTAGGGAGACCAATCATAACCTTTTCTGAACATGTTGCTGAAAGTGGTCATGGCCATGTTTGACTGTGTGGCCCCATGGTTACTAGTTCTGCCTTTGCAACATCCAACATCCATTTAAAACCATCCTAAATCTAGATTCACACGAAGTAAAAAATTGGCGAAAATGACCAATTACAGCGCAGGAGTTCAGATCTCTATTTCTTATTTTTCTCCTGCCCCCTGTTCACCCACTATCAATGTTTAAAAATACATTGCCAGGAATGCTGTGCATGCGCACATGAATCCTCACCATTATGTTGGCATGGCACAGTCTGGACCGTGTTTTTCAGCACAGCTTTGAGTGCTTACAAGCCTTACAGCGTGGGAAAATACTAAATGGTGATTTGGATTTTTTATGTGCAGTACTACTCAGGTATCCTGGTGACAGATTCCCTTTAACGCAAACAGCAATGACCAATGGCAGGTGGGAAAATTTTGGCCATGGTTGTCACAAAGTTCCAGTCTACAGAATGATTGGCCACATTCCCTTCATCATTTGCCACGTTGGGCAAGCCCCAGCCCGATGATTGGCCACTTTAGATGGTTATACTGCTGGTGAGCGTTTATACAAACTCAACAAAACTGTAAAAAGATTTGCAAATTCTCTCATTTCTGATTTACTAACATATGACCATATTTTACATTTTGGTTTTAAATTTTTCTTTCTTAGGCATTCGTTCACATCACTGATTCCCCTTTCCGTTCTCCGGCTCCGTCAAGGAGCAGGAGAATGGAAAGGACGGATTTGGCAGATAACTGAGCCCGAACAGAGCCTAAAGACCTCATAGACTATAATGGGGTCCATTCGGTGTCCGCTCAGAACATGATTTTTGAGCGGAGACGAAAGTCGGAGGTCCGACCGCAGCACGGCAAACGAGCCGAGAAGCGGCCAGACAAAAACTGCAGCATGTAATAGTTCTCATCCGGTCGCCTCTCGGCATGTTTGCCGTGCCGCGTCTGGTCCTCCAGCCCGCTCCCATGATAGTGAATGGTGCCGAAGCGGACTTCCGGCGGCACGATGGACTTGCGATAGCTACTGATTTTGCAAAGTCCAGGAAAAATCCATAACATCTTCCGAGGCAGAAACAACTCTGGGTTTTTCATTGAATGGAGCTAAACCACGAGTGGACACCCACCGCATTTTCCAATAGTGGCCGCATGGACACCACGCCAAGAACAGGCATGACCGTTCTTGGCATGGGCACGGCACTACACCATGGTCTCATGAAATGCAACTCAGCCTCCCATTGAAAAGAATGGAAGGTAGATTCAGGACTGCTGCCGTAGGTTTTTTGTGTGAAATCCACACCAAATTCCTCTGACAAGTGTGTACGGGGCCTTAAAGTTATCAGAATATAGGAAAAACAAAAGTGGTTAATTATGCCACTCCTTAATCTACCTATCAACAAAGAGGTCTTCTAGTGCTCTCACTTTAGTTTCACCCATGGTCTAATTCTATAACATTTTTGTATTTGACTTTTTTTCAGGGCAGATTCTGTGACATGGAATCCTCATAAATTATTAGGTGTTGGTTTACAATGTTCTGCTTTTCTCCTGCGGGATACAACTGTAAGTGTGTTAAGGTGTTATCCTATGAACAGCATTTATAGCTTATACATGGGATAGGTGATACATTTTTTGATAGCTGGGGGTATGACCTCTGGGACTCCAGGGTGCTTGAGACAGGGTCCCCAGGTCCCACAGTTTAAATGGTGTGTTGGTGCTCTTGTTGGTCCACCACTCCATTTTATATTGATATAGATTGTAAGCCCTTGGGCTTCTCATGTACTTGGTTGAAGTCTATCATCATGTAACATATAGTGCTACGTAAAACGTTGGCACTTTATAACTAGTGGATAATAACAAAAAAAAATTAATAACCATTCTATATGTATAGTGCTTTGTGAGCAGTCATTTGTAGGCAGGCAATATAATAAATATAAAATATGCTCTCGTGGCTATGTTCATATTTGCGCTGGAGACTCAGATCAGATTTGATGGGAAGAATAGTCCTGCATGCAGCGCTGTTCTTCCCAGCAAAATGACAGCGCCAATGGAGTTCCATGGCCCCCATAAAAAGCCAACATCAGTCAGTACTATCCATCATACAGTAGATCTATCACTGCACCATTATAAATGGAAGGCACAGCAATATGAACCAGGCCTATCTTCTGTATGATCACGGAGTAACATTGCATATTGGGCAGTTATTTCTTTTCCATATAGATGAAAATGTACAAAGTACAGTACGGAGAGAAATGTCTCAGGCTAAGTCCTCATTACAGAATGCTCCCACTAACTGTGTCCCTCTCCTTACAGCAATTATTAGAGCGCTGTCATGCAGCTAATGCCACCTACCTGTTCCAAACCGACAAATTTTACAACCTACAATATGACACGGGTGATAAATCAATCCAATGTGGTCGCCGAGTGGATTGTCTGAAACTCTGGCTAATGTGGAAAGCGCTTGGGTCCAAGGGGCTGGAGAGAAGAGTGGACAGAGTGCTGGATCATACAAGGTGCTGGGTCTATGATATTTCCTGCGGCGCTGGAAGAGGCGCCTAAATTATGACAAGGCCTCAACATAAATTAGGTGCATCCTCCAGCAGTCTATGTGCCAGAATAAAATCTACGGCAGCTCGGAGCTGCCATAATCTTCTGTCTTCATTTGCGCAAATAAGGATAAATGTGTTGCGCCCGCCGGTCCCAACTCCTCTCTGCCCTTGCCCTTTTTGGGAAAGAGGCGAGGGCGGCATAAAAACACCACTTGTGACAAAATGCACAAAGCTGCTACTTTTCCCAACTTGATTTAGGGTGAATTACATTCCATAAGGGCAATTGTCTAATTACGATTTGCCGCCGGCAAACCACTACACAGCATGGGGACGAGTAATGGCATAGCGATTGTTCCTCTCCATGCTGTGGAGGAGAATGCTGCATACAATAGCAGCTGACACCAGATGTGTCTGGCAGCAGCTTTCTTTCCCCATTTAAGGGCTTATTCACACGACCGTATGAATGAGTCCGCATCTATTCCCCAACTTTGGGGAATGGGTGCGGACCCATTCATTTCAAAGTGGCCGCAAAAGATGCTGTCTGCATCTGTAGTTCCGTTCCACCGAAAAGATAGAGCATGTCATAGTCTATAAGAATAGGCGGACCGCAAAACACTACGGTCGTGGGAATGCGCCCTAATACACATACATGTTTGGCCTAACCGAATCTGTATGTGTATGGGGGAGTTGTGAGGGAGTCGGGACAGGTAGCTATTGGGCCAGCCTAAGGATCGTTCGGCTGCCAGCTATTGAATGTGTATGGAGACCCTAACAGCCAGTGCATTATTGATGGTATTTGATGACATCTGATGTCCCACCATATATCTGTCTTGTTTAACTGCTTAATCGGGTCTGGTCTTTGTTTTAATGATATGGTTAACCGTTCTGGGATATGCATAATTTTTTGAGAAAACCATAGAAAAACCCTTGTGTTAAGTGGATTTCAGTGGGATTTTCCAATGGTAAATGCTATCACTGGTTTCAGTTGGCTTCTGGGAAGAATGGCCTAGTCCACTTGGCCATTCTACGGTAATAACAACAGAGAACTAACAGATCTCAATAGTCAATGAGATCCATTATATACAGGTTTCCATTATTTGTCACTTATAAAATATGATTAATATTACATTCTGTTTTTCAGATATCTGGTTGAGGAGATGAAGAGAAGGGAAGGTTTCCGCTTGATTATGGAGGTATGATAAGTGAAGGTTACATTCTTCAGGAAAATCTCACTGGTGTTTTGTCAACTCTTAAAAAATATGACAAAATAAAAAGACATTTACAGCGATCCCTCAAGTTGTATTATTAAAGGAGTTTTGTGGGACTAACCTTCCTTTGGATAGGGCTAAGGTTATTAGGTCAGTGGTGGTCCGATACCCCCTCCGATCAGCTGTGGTTCTAGAAGTAAACAGTGCATGGAGCCGAAACACAGCAGCTCTATACACCCTGTGGTGGCCATTCTCAGGTACTGCAGGTCAGTTCCAATTCACTTGAATAGGAGCATCAGCTGCGGTGTACAGAGCTGCAATGCTCCAACTTAATATGCTGTTTAGGGCAGGTTCACATCAGCATTACAAATTTTGTTATTGTTTTCCATTATAACATGGTTATAACGGAAAATAACTGAATTTATAAGACGGAATTCAAAATGGAAACCTTTAAAGTTATTCCGTTTTGATCTGTCATAATTGAGGTCTATGAGCAAGCATAATGGAACCATCTGTCGACAGAACTCTGTTTTCCGTCTTGGATAATGGTAACCAGACGGATCCGTTATGCTTGCCCATAGACCTCTATTATGACCAAAACGGGATGCTTTTAAAGGTTTCCGTTTTGAATTCTGTTATTTTCTGTCTTAACCATGATATAACAGAAAACAATAGCGGAATTCGTAACTCTGTTGCAAACCCGCCCTTACTTGTGGAAGCACAGCGGCTGCCAATAGCTGATCTGTGGGGTGCCGGGTGTCAGACCACCACCAAGCTGATATTAATAACCTATCCAATGGAATAATGCTTTTTTAATTCACATTGAGACAACAATTGTAAAATGAAAAATTTGTAACTTGAAACCCTAACTCAATGAAAAACTAGTAATTAGTTCGGAAGCCCTTAAAGGGAACCTGTCATCATCAATCTGCAGTCCAATATGCAGGCAGCATGTTATAGAGCAGGAGGAGCTGAATGGATTAATATGTGGTTTTGTGGGAAAAACAATTCTATAAAACTTGATTGATTCATTGCAATCCCTGGTTTTTCTATGCTCAATAAGCCATGTGGGTGTTCCTAATTAGTGATTGAAGGCTGTCCCTGTATGACTGTGTATACAGAGTTAAAGGATTGTCTGTGATTCTGACATTGATGCTTATCCCCACCATAGGTCATCAATATCAGACTGATGGAGATCCGAGTCCCAGCACCCCTGCTGATCAGGTGTTTAATGAGGCCACGGCACTCAGTGAGCACTTAGGCCTCTTCCTAAGCCAGTGAATGGGGCTGAGCTGCAATTCCAAGCACAGCTGCTATCCAATGGAGGAGGCCGAAGCACTGAGAGGAGCTCCAGTGAGTGCAGAGGCCTCTTCAAACAGTTGATCGGTGGAGTGCCAGGAGTCAGACCCCCACTGATCTGATATTAATGACCTATCATGGGGATAGGTCATCAATATAAAAATCCCAGAGAACCCCTGTCACTGTCAGTCAACCGACAACCCTTCTTCCCCTTGGGGAAAAACCTCGACTTTCTGAATCTCCTGCCTGATGAGGGCTAGGGCGCCCTTGAAGTTAAATGAGCAGGTAAATGGGATGCTAGGCAGGTAAAAAAAATAAAGGCGGATGAAGATCGGATTGATTATAATAAAATAAAATCTCTCTTTTAATGAATAGATGATGGGGATCACAGTACAAATATATACAGTAGGCACAGTCCTCATATTTCACAATGTAGGCTTTTCCCAAAGGCTGCATATAGGAGGTGGTTATTATTATGATGGTTCACCCTGTGTCTTGCTCCTTATAGTCACTAGCAATCATCCTAAAATAACCAAAGGCATGAAATCAATATTTTTCTGCAATACCCATCTTTGAATTGCAGTCCTAGATTTAATGGCCAGTCCTTCTCTGTAGTGTGGCGGGTGCCAGAAATAATATAACCTAAACCATGGGCAGTAAAGTCTAAAGCCATAAGAGCGTGTTACCTTTACTGACTCTGTTCAAGCATGGCCTTCAAATGATCCTCAGAGAACTAATAAAAGCATGGCTGCACAACATTTCACATGCAAACAATAGAACTGAGAAATCGGCATCATTCTAAATTAAAGTGGTATTATACCTACTATAAATTAAAAAATAGAAGCTCTTTGCACACATTTTTGATCAAACGTGTGTCGGGCCTATCTACCAGGCGTCAAGTTGGCTTCCGCAGATGGGTACCTGACATTAACAGAACTGCCTCTCTTGGACTTACCTAAGCCTGCAATATTGAGGGCAGTGTAGGAACCAGCTACATTTATACTCTGCTCAGAAGTCCCAGGCAGATGGGCATTGCTTAGTCTAAAAGTGTTAGGTACCCATCTGCGGAAGCCACCTTGACGCCTGGTAGATGGGCCTGACACATGTTTGATCAAAAATGTGCGCAAAGAGCGTCTATTTTTTCACTTATAGTAGGTATAATACCACTTTAATTTAGAATGATCCCCATTTCTCAGTTCTATTGTTTGCATGTCAAAATGTTCTGCAGCCATGCTTTATAGATATGCACCTGTGACCATGAATGTGCTAGTCTAAATTTCCTTGTAGTTCAAATGGTCCTCAACCTTCTGCAATAATTCAATGTTTCTTTCCCTTAGAAAAGTTACTTTTCTGGCATATTTCACTCACAGGAATGGTGTTTTCCTTGAGAATTCTTTCTTGGCCTACTTTGCAGCAGCACACACGAGAACACAGGTCTTCTCTCTGGCTTGTTTAATAGAAGACTCACTAACCAGGGAAATGTTACTTAACTATTTCCTACCCATACTCAGCCTTTTGGAATATATAGTGCATAGCAAGAATACATTAACCACTGGTGTCACAGATGGTACATAGTTAAAACTTTCTGTAAACATGCTAACAACGTTAACAGTGAACTATTGGATTAACTTTGGCAGTGAACCATAGCATTAACCCATTAGCAGTGAACCAGTGGGTCACTGCATTGTTTGGTCCCTGTTGATATGGAAATGTGACTGAAATCAGCGACTGTAATGATTCAACATACTTTCAGTAATTGGCAAATATTCCTAATAACTACTCCAGCTGTCTGTGCAATGATATCATGAGTGTCATAAGGAACATCCCATGTGGGATCCACTGAGAGCATCTGCTGTTGGCTTCTGTATATATTTATTTTATTAAATTTGAATCTTTATTTTTCTACAGCCAGAGTTTGTGAACTTATGTTTTTGGTATGTACCGCCAAGTCTTAGAAACAAAGAGAATTCCCCAGATTTCTGGACCAGACTTGGAAAGGTATTTTAACAACTACTATGCAATTAATCTGTAATCTACTTTATTTTATGAATTTTTACTGGATTAAAATTTATGACGGATCGTGTAGTTATTTCTCCTTCCAACTGTTCCCGACTACTTACTAACTTTCTGAATGTAGGTCACCTAGACACATAAGGCCAGATTTATCATTACTCTTGCAGTTCACTCCACTTTCAAAGAAGGCGTATGTGTATTTGAGTCAAGTCAAATTTATCATGGGCTCTTTCAGAGGTTGATAAATCTGGTGTATTTCTGGTTCCTAGTTGTATTTTGGCTTTGTATTTGGAAAAGTCGCAATTTTAAAAAAGTGATTTTGTCAAACATAAGCATGGTCATGAGTGTAGTGAGTTTGCGCAATTTTTTGCGACTTTTTTGCGACTATTTAAAAAGTCGCAATAATAAATCTGTCTTGCAAGTGATTTACATACGACAAAACGCCCATAAACTTGGTTTTGGAGTGAGTGGCGTAAGTCTCCAAAAAGTCGCAAAAAATTGCGCAATTTGGCTTTTTGCGCAATTTTTTGCGACTTTTCAACTCCAGAAAAGTGACTTAGGCTAATGATAAATCTGGCCCATAGTGTAGGTTGGCCCAGGAGCTGTAGGCACAAATTGTGGGATATTTTTTAATCTAGACCATTTGCAACATTGAGTTGCTGTTGTGATGAGTTACATTTTAAGTATTTAGGGAGAGAGTTATCATAACAGGTTTGTGAAAACTGGTTTAGTTGCCAATAGAAACCATTCAGACGTTTAATTTTCCAAAGGAGCTCTAAAAAATGTAAGGTGGAATCTGATTGGTTACTCTGGGCAACTAAACCAGTTTTCCTTTACAAAAGTTTTTATAATTCTCCTCTTAGTTTCTGAAAATGTGTAACTTGTAGCTATCTCAGTGGCCAGCACCCAGGTCCAGGGTTTTAATCTAAGCAAAGGCAACATCTACATTGAGTTTGTATATACTCCCTTTGTTTGTGTGGGTTTTCTCCATTCACTATGGTTTCCCTATACACTTCAAAAACAGTTTATTTGGCTTCTTAAATTTCCCCTAATGTCTGTCTTGTCCTGCATTACACAGACAATCTAATGATTTAAAGGGTCACTAACTTTTCACATAACCTATGTCATAGAGACATATCAAAAGTTTAGATCGGTGAGGGTCTGAGTGATGAGACCCCCACCGATGCTTAGAACGAGGAGAGACGAAGTGTGTGCATAGCACTCTCTCTGCACAAGATGGTCTCCATAGAAGTCTATGCGCTCATCTTGATCCCGTCCTCAACAGCGAGGAGAGAAGGCGTGATATGTGTGCGCTTTTCTGCCCCTGTTCTAGTGATTGTGGGGGTCTCAGCATTCAGATCCTAACCAATCTAAATGTTTGATGTATCTCTATGACATATCGAAACTTTTGTGAAAAGTTAGTCACCCTTTAAACGGACACTGTGTGATGCTTCATTTCTCCTGTTGTGGCCTGTCCCAGATATTCTTTTGTCAAGGGCCCGATGTAATAAGTAGGGATTGTCCAAAGTGGAGAACACCTGTAAAGAACAAGGCCTGTGAATGGAGACAATCTCTCTACAGCACTGTAGAATATGTAATCTCTATGGAAAACATGTAAATGATAATGAAGTATAATAATAATATAATAAATGTTATTGCAGGTGGCCCCGGTAATAAAGGAAAGGATGATGAAGAAAGGCTCAATGATGGTAGGATACCAGCCTCATGGGAACATGGTTAACTTCTTCAGGCAGATTGTTGTGAATCCAGAAGTGACCAAAGAAGATCTAGACTTCTTCTTAGATGAAATTGAAAGGCTGGCAGAAGACCTATGAATTGTCTCCTCACAGCATCCTGCAGGATATGACAATTGTGGAACACCCCCAAGTCTTGACGTCCAAGACCTGCACATGTATAGATGGCCGACACGCTGTTTGGTCATATGCCCCTCCATCTGCACCCATCTTATCGACATGAGCATATGATAGAATAGGATGCCCAACTAGGAAAGGGAGTAGTTTTAAAATTTAGTAAAGGGCCCAGAAGATGAAGTAAAGATATATAAGTGTCATATAATCCACATTAGTTGAAATAAAGTGGCCAACCCCTGTAATGTAACCGTACGTATTACAGCACTTGTACACTGTGTGAGCCTGGTACATATATGTGTCTCTCACCACTCTTCTCATTCAGCTTTAGTGGAAAGCCTGGCTTGAACAGTAATAAGGTTTTTATAGACAATGTTTTAGGGAAAATCTTGTAGACATCTAGGCATGGGAAGGTATTACTGAATTTCAGAGAGTGAACACTACATAATAACATAACATAACTTCTCCACTACATTAAATTGAAATGATCTCTATCATGTTACGTTTATGGACATTTATAACCTTAATATTCTTTATATAGGAATGGGACATAACCAGACTCAGCCACGTGTACAGGCAAGTCACCATTGTGTGGAAACATTGAAGAAGCCATGTTGCTTGTTAAAGTGCCCCTTCATTGTGCTGACTGGTGGGCAGAATAGAATAGGCCAGCAATAGATAAATGGGGTTGTCCACCTTTTATTAAGTAATGGCCCATCCTCAGGATAGGCCATCACTAGCTGACTAGGACACCCGCCATTCGGCAATAGCACAAGACAACTCTGTCAACTTTGTAGTGGAGGAAACTGTCTGCTTCTAGCACTGGAGCTGTTGCCGAACAGATGATTTACAGGGGATCGGGGTGTCGGACCCCTGCTGATCAGCTAGGGGTGGCCTATCCTGAGGCTATCATTTAATAAAAGGTGGACAACCCTTTTAAGTAAAGGGAAAACTCCTTTAGCCTTGTTACCAATTGTTTTAAAATCTTCATAGACGGTATTACTTCACTTGCAGTCATCTTAAATTGTTATTACTAATTATTATACAGGAGCCATTTATGAACCACAGTCAGAGCAAAGAAACATGGTCTTCACAGCCCTAGTTATTTAATGGTTATTTCAACCCATCTAGCACATACTGTATATATGACATGCATCCACAACTCAGCCCATATATGTTCTTCCCCCCTCCCTATACATTGCATATACCGTGGCCACATGACCATGTTACCTGGCTTGTCATAGATCTGGTGCTATACTAATACAGCTCCAAATCTATTGGATGACGGTGTGCTCTCAGACTGTATGGGAAGGCGGGGGATCCCATGTCTGGGCCGAGCTGCAATGTTTAAATGCCCAATGGTAAAATTAAAAGTGTTACTCCTGCACAACCCCTTTAACAACTACATATTAGAAAAGCTTTCAACTAGACCACATGTGTCAAAAATAAGGCCCGCGGGTCAAAACCAGCCCGCGGCCTTGTTCTATATGGTGCACCGGTGAGGCCCGTAATATGTGTTAATAGTTAGTGCCGCTCACCACAATGGCAGTGCCCATACTCATCTTCCACAGCCACAGTGCAACAGCGCTTCAGAATGTCCTGACGCTTGTGTCAGGACATTCTGTGCGGGGCTTAAAACAGGCTGCTAACTCCTACTCCTTTTCAGGCCGGAAAAGGACTCAGCAACGCGGTAACAACAGGGAGGTGGCAGCACCATCTTAGAGCGTGACTAAAGTTAGTATGCGGCTTCTTCTTGTATATACTGATATGGACCATACTGGTATAACCTGGGTATCTCCTGTATTATACAAGAAGTGGGCACTCCATATCATATATACAGGAACATGTATAACTTATACCAGCTGTACATACACTTCTCACAAAAAGAGATATTTGGCCTTCGGGTGAAATTTATGGAAAATGTAAACAGTTCACGCTACAGTGATATTATATCATGAAAGTAGGGCATTTAAGTAGAAGCATGCAATGGTAATTTCCTTATCTCAAACAAATTATTGAAACAAAAGCCAACAACAGTGGTGAGTACACCCCCACAAAAAATGTCAATATCTCAAAAACTTGTCATGTGGTCTTGAGCATCAAATACAGCTTCACAACGACGTCTCATGCTGTTCACAAGTCGACTTATTGTCTGCTGAGGCATGGTATCCCACTCTTCTTGAAGGGCGGCCCTCAGGTCATTGAGGTTCTTAGGTACAGAGTTACGAGCCTTTACACGGCAACTCAGCTTAGCCCATAGGTTTTCAATGGAATTCAGGTCTGGAGAAAGTGCAGGCCACTCCATTTGAGGTACTCCAGTCTCCAGCAGCCGTTCCCTAATGATGCAACATTGATGAGCTGGTGCATTGTTGTCCATGAAGATGAAGGTCTGTGTTGTTCATGCAGAGGCACAATGACTGGAATAATGATGTTATTCAAGTAGTATGGGCATGTCACTGTACCATTCACAAAGTGTAGAGCAGTTCTGTATTGACTAGACACACCTGTCCACACTGTTACACCACTACCACCACCAAAGGCTCGTCTGGTGCCAACAGTTAGCTCTCTCCTTGACGTCTCCAACATCGTTGGCGGCCATCATTTCTGCTCGGCGTGAATCGACTTTCATCAGTGAACACCACTGAGGTCCATTGGTCCTTCGTCCAGTGTAGATGCTCCCTCAGCCATGCAAGACGATGATGCCTATGCCCGGTGGTGTGGTCAGGTACCCGTGCAAGTCCATTAGCACACAGACAACGCTGATGTAAACCTTTTTGAATGGTCTGACGTGACACTAGGGTGCCTCTCACCTCCCTTAAATGTGCCTTGAGTTGTGTGGCATTCATCATCGCAGGGCATTGTTCACAATGAAGGTGTCATTAGTGTGGGATGTGGAGGACGTCCACTTCTATGCCTTTCTGTGACTCTTCCAGTCTCTCTGTATCTCTGTTGCAACCTGCTGATGACACTCTAATCTTAGTGGCCACTTCCAAATGAGAACATTCTGCTTGAAGCCTTGCAGTGGCGAGGTACTGTTGAACAATTGTTAGGTGTCGCCTTGGTCTCCTGATGTCAAAATGTGACCAGCATGATGAGGGGGACTGTTTAAACACCAATTCTAATTGAACGAAAAAGTTTATTGGGTGACTCATGGATCAAACACCTGTTTTGAATTAAAGACAACCATAAGGCTGATGTGGACCTCGGAAAAAATGAGTTTGACACCCCTAAACTAGACCATCATAGAACATAGAAGAGCACTTTATATTGAATTTATGGGACCAAATTTTGACATAGTTGTAAAAAGGATGACAATATCTAATGGGTGTCAAACAGTCCAGGCAGAAATGTGAAGTTTTGACCCATGCTGGGGTCTCTGTCAGCGATGCTGTACTTCCGCCAGAGATTATGAGGCATGGATAGGAAGGACTGTAGCCCTTTACATGTGACATGATAGACATGCGGAGCCCTCTTGGCTGTGGAGCCCTTGTGCACAGGAGGTATATATGGTATGTCTGCACAGGCGGTATATATGGTATGTCTGCACAGGCGGTATATATGGTATGTCTGCACAGGCGGTATATATGGTATGTCTGCACAGGTGTTATATATGGTATGTCTGCACAGGTGGTATATATGGTATGTCTGCACAGGTGGTATATATGGTATGTCTGCACAGGTGTTATATGTGGTATGTCTGCACAGGTGGTATATATGGTATGTCTGCACAGGTGGTATATATGGTATGTCAGCACAGGAGGTATATATGGTATGTCTGCACAGGAGGTATATATGGTATGTCTGCACAGGAGGTATATATGGTATGTCTGCACAGAGGGTATATATGGTATGTCTGCACAGGTGGTATATATGGTATGTCTGCACAGGTGTTATATATGGTATGTCTGCACAGGCGGTATATATGGTATGTCTGCACAGGAGGTATATATGGTATGTCTGCACAGGAGGTATATATGGTATGTCTGCACAGGAGGTATATATGGTATGTCTGCACAGGTGTTATATATGGTATGTCTGCACAGGAGGTATATATGGTATGTCTTCACAGGAGGTATATATGGTATGTCTGCACAGGAGGTATATATGGTATGTCTGCACAGGTAGTATATATGGTATGTCTGCACAGGTGGTATATATGGTATGTCTGCACAGGAGGTATATATGGTATGTCTGCACAGGTGGTATATATGGTATGTCTGCACAGGTGGTATATATGGTATGTCTTCACAGGAGGTATATATGGTATGTCTGCACAGGAGGTATATATGGTATGTCTGCACAGGCGGTATATATGGTATGTCTGCACAGGTGGTATATATGGTATGTCTGCACAGGAGGTATATATGGTATGTCTGCACAGGTGGTATATATGGTATGTCTGCACAGGTGGTATATATGGTATGTCTGCACAGGTGGTATATATGGTATGTCTGCACAGGAGGTATATATGGTATGTCTGCACAGGTTATCACAGCACGCTTTGGAGCTACAGTCATCGTTTAAGGCCTCTTGGACACGAACGCTGTGCATCCATTCCATCCATTGGGGACCCCAATTTGCGGTCCCCAATGCACGGGCAACATCCGTGCGGTGGCCGTGACGGATCTAGACCCATTCAACTTGAATGGGTCTGTGATCCGTCCGCACCACAAAAAATAGAACAAGTTCAATTTTTTTGCGGTGCGGAGGCACGGACAGAAACACAACAAAAGCACTCTGTAGTGCTTCCATGGGGTTCCGATCCGTGCTTCCGTTCCGCATCTCCGTGATTGCGGACCCATTCAAGTAAATGCGGAGTGCACACGAGCCGGTGCCCGTATATTGCGGACCTGCGGTATGCGGGCCGCAATACGGCCACAGGAACACAATGTTCGTGCAGTATGGAGCTGTGTGGTCACCATTTGTAATGGGCAGTGGGCATCGTGATTGACAGCTGTCACCCTGGTGCATTGGGGGGGATGAGAAAAAACTCAAGATGCCGGTGTAACGTGGTATCTCCCTACTTTGTGCGATTTCCCTACCTGTCGCGCCGGAAGTGACGTTGTAGGCGGTCCTGGCGTTTGGACGATCTGCGCATGCGCAAAAGGGCAAAGGATGGAAAATCTCACATCGCAATTCTGGCTGTACACGGGACACTGCGCATGTGCTGGAGAGCCACGGGAGGGACATATTACAGCCCAGTGCGCAAGCGCGGCTAAGTCCGGAAAATCCATCAGATCTCATACATATATTGAGGTCTGCGCAGTATATTGAGGTCTGTGCTACTGCACCCCCATATATGGGGGGCTATCTATGCAGTACATTGGGGGGGTCTGCACAGTTGCACAGTATATGGGGGCTGTCTGCGCAGACCTCAATATACTCCGCAGACAGCCCCACATATACTGCGCAGACCTCAATATACTCCGTAGACAGCCCCCCATATACTGCTCAGATCCTCAATATACTGTGCAGACCCCCCCCAATGTACTGCGTAGAGAGCCCCCCCATATACTGGACAGACCACCCTATATAATGCGTATATATATATATAGGTATACAGATATAGATAAATATATATATATATTCATCTAACAGAAAAAATGGCCATCTGATCTCCCCTAGGCGCCTGCGCACTGGGCCGTAATATGTCCCTACCGTGGCTCTATAGCGCATGCACAATGTCCCGTGTACAGCCAGAATTGCGATGTGAGATTTTCCATCCTTTGCCCTTTTGCGCATGCGCAGATCGTCCAAACGCCAGGAACGCCTACAACGTCACTTCCGGTGCGACAGGTAGCGAAATCGCACGAAGTAGGGAGATACCACGTTACACTGGGTGTGATGGTTTTAAAGAACAGTCCTGGGCCTAACAAAAAATTGAGACTGGATAGTAAGACTCCCCCTTGGGATTAAAAAAAAGTATTAAAGGGTTTGTCCAACCTAGACAATTATGGCATATCTACAGGATGTCCTATAAATATCTGATTGGTGTAGGACCAGCTACCCTGAGAAGAATGCTCTGACTGGCACCGCTATGAATGGAGAGGAAGCTGCAATGCAAAGGCTGAAAGCAGCATGGGACCCGCTGTAATCCCAGTAAATTTCAGCCAATTTTGGGTGCTTTTTGTGGTAATGTTTTTCTTGACGATCCACCACGGGTGAACCCACCCTAAGGCCTCATGCACCCCACTATATTTTAGATCCGCATCCAATCCACATTTTTGGCAGATCGAATGTGGACACATTCATTTCTATGGGGCTGCAAAAAATGGGGACAGCCTTGCCGCAAATTATAGAACATGTCCTATTCTTGTCCGTTTTGCAGACTAGAATAAGCATTTCTATAATGGGGTCCACAAAAAGTGTGGAATGCACACGGACCCCATCTATATTTTGAGGATCCGCGATTTGTGTACTGCAAAACGGACGCAGTAGTATCCAGGAGGCCTTACAGTAGCAGCAAAGTGGATGAGATTTAGGGCTCATGCTCACGACGGTGTTTTTTGTCTGCATCCAATACGCATGCTAATCTTACATGGATAAGGATAAGACTGTTCTATAGATGGCAGGATCTTCTGTTCTACAAAATGCGGACTGCACAGGGCCAGTATCAATGTTTTGCGGATCCGCAATTTGTGGACCACAAAAAGGGCAACAGCCGTGTGCATGAGCCCTTAAAAAAATGTCAGATTCTGTTTGCTGATACTTTTCTTTATTTCTATACAATTTTGTGTTTGGCTGAAAAAACTGCCACGAAAACTGAATGAGCGATGTCAGCGTAAGCAGTGATTCACACACACACTTCCTGGGTGTATTATACACCTCTATTAGGGCTCATGCACACCACTGTATGTATTTTGCAGTCCGCAAATCACGGATCTGCAACCAATAGGGATGACGTCTGTGTAACATCCGTTTTTTTTGCGAATCCATTGTAACCATGACTATCCTTGTCTGCAAAACGGACAAAAATAGGATATTTTCTATCTTTTTTGCAGACATGTAGACATACGGAAACAGAATGCACACAAAGTAATTTCCGTTTGTTTGTTATTTTGCGGACCCATTGAAATGAATTTTTTTTTTTTAAATGGAACGGACACAGAAAAAAACCCCATTTCTGTGCATAAGCCCCAACTTGGATGTGTCACAGCCCGATTGCAGGTTTAAAGAGGTTGTCCCAGACTTATCAGGAAGCCTGTGTTCCCCTGTTTGAATGGAGCGGCACACAGGCACGCGGACAATTGCTTCATCCAAACCTATGGGACTGGTGAAGATAGCTTGTGTTTTAAGTTCTGCGTCTAAAGTTCGGGTCCTCGAAGAATCCCATTATGGATTCCGCTACCACGGACCATAACGGAATTTGGAATCCATAAGGGGATTCTTCGATAACCCGAACTTTGGACGCAGAACTTAAAAAACAAGTTCGCTCAACACTTTTAGAGATCTATGATGTTTGATGCACTAAGTTCACAGTTCGGGTCAGCTAAGTCTGTGGACCGACTGTATGTGACACATGGTAGTCACACAGGCCTTGCATACTAACAGAACATGGCGTGTTGGTAAAATGACAGATGTACATGAATCTGCTCTGCTTTCGGTCAGCACTGCTTTTTATACAGGAAACCCATTATACCAGACTTTTCATTAGTTGGCCACTAGTGCTGGCACTGCCTGTAGTAAGATGGCGTCTCCGTGCAGGCGGATGGCCAGTGGGCATGCGCCGCCACACAGGAAGTCACCTGGGAAAGATTCCGGAGCAGCGGGAGAAGTGAGATTCGAGGCTGGAAGCCGCGGCCGGACAGGTACAGCAGTCATAATAATAGTTACCGCCTTGTAATGAGCCAGGCCTGCGGTAAATGGGATACGGTCCGCGTTATGTTCTCCCGGGTGCTTAGGTGGGGGGTAGCAGTAACGGGCAGTGTGTGTGGAGGGGGGCGGGGGACGCCATTGCCTAGTGCATCCATATACAATAGGCTGCAGGGAGCACTCGTGTAATTATCATGCATGCTGTCCCCGTGTGTGTATACAGGGGGCGATCTGTGTGTGTGGCCTGCAGCCACAGAGTAGGAGGCCCCCTCTGTATACAGGGAGCTATGGGCTTTGTGGGGGCTTCCAGCCCCCCTCCCCCCTGCTGGCCCATGTGCCCCACTTCATGGCATCCATTATCCCTGCCATTGTAGTGGCTGCTGGCTGTTCCCATGTTGTATGTTCTGATGAAGGGGAACCCTTCACAATGAAACTCCCGTACACGCTATGGCCGCCACCACCGCAATCTTGAAATCACATGTGCGTCCTGTAATGGTTTGACAGGTGGAGGTGGCAGCGTCCTAGTCTCCCGCTATCTTTATCATATCTCGCCTACGACTGGCGTATCCCTTAAAACATAGCAAAAGCGGTGCCATTTTTGGTTTCCAGTTACTTTCTTTGTTACGTATGCGTTAAACGTATAGGCGCACCCTGTGTGTAAGTGATCCCTTTTGTTTTCTGAAATGAGTGGGTCACAGCGAAGGGTTAAGAACATTTTACCTTTGAGAAAAAGAAGAATTAAACCCGCCAACTTGTAATGTATGCACGCCCCGCCACCTGCTTGCTTCAACAGTAAAGAAATGAGGTGGCGTATACTGGTATAGCGTAGTAGGGTAGAGGCAGACTACATGTGGCCCATTAAAGTCTGTGTATTGTAGAGCTTACCTTGGTGTTTTTTGTACAGGTATAACATGCCAGAGACAAATTCATGGTGTAGACAGTGGTCCTCAACCTTTTTTGCACCAAGGACCAGTTTCACGCAAGACAGTTTTCCCGGGGCCCGGGTTGGGGGGTTCTGGGGCAGGGCTTAGGGGGTTCTGGGGCAGGGCTTAGGGGGTGCTGGTCGGCGCTGACTGATTCACGCGCATAACAAAACGCAAGGTGCATATTAAAATGTACCGGTATATCACTATATAACCCCCCAACCTTCAGCCATCTATCAGCGCAAATAATATAAAAATAACACTCGCCTCCGCTCCTTCCCATTGCGATCCTCTTCATCCTGCTGTCGGCTGTGTATCGCGGCGCACAGTGTGAGGTCACAGAGCGCCCTCACACAGTGCACAGCCGACAGCCGAGCCGAGGACCAGGAAGCGGTGAGTACAGATCCTTCACCGCTTCCGGGTCCTCTGGTACTACTAAAGCACTTCCATAATGGAAGTGCTTCATTAGTACCGCGTTAAAGACGGCCCTGATTGCCGCGCGGCCCGGCAAACTATCTTAAAGGGCCCGGTCCTGGGCCGTGGCCCCGTGGTTGGTGACCGCTGGTGTCAGAAGCCTAAGTCGTATGATTGGACCCGAAGTCTGTAAGGGCTCATTCACATATATCAGGCTCCTTGTAATGCTACCTGTTCTCATCTTGCTGGGCATTAGATGACTAGGGACCCACTCCACCTCAACCGCAATGTAGGACCCTAAGAAATAAGTCTAGGCATAACACCTGGCCCGTGGCGCCTGTTACCATCAACCCTCATATCATATCAAGGGGATTGATAGATAGCTTTAGGTCCACCCGAGTAAAACGTCTTTTTAATTTTTTTTCTCCTTGTTCCTGAGATATGAGCCTTTTCCAGATATGCGAATGAGGCGTTTGGTGCAATGAGGGAGTGACCTTTGTTCTCATTGCACCAAAGCTCTGCTTCATTCAGCACCCAGTCCTCCCTGGTTTCATGAAGCAGAGATGTATTCTGATCGGGCCCTGTCTTCTCGCTCATGTGCTGTAGCTTTGCGTATCGGCTCACGCACAGGACCGCCCTTATTGCCAGGGCGAGAAATTGCCTGCATTGCGCATACGAGATGAGGTTAATCGCCTCCTGGAAGAGACTGGCCTCGGCATCTCATCATTAGGGCTCTTGCACACACACGTATTTTTTGTCCGTGTCCATACCGTTTCTTTTTGGGTAGGGGGGGGGTGTTTTTTGCGACTGTTATAGCGTGGGTGCGGCAGACTGATGATCCTGAATGTGGAGTGGGACAAGCACATGCAAGTATCTGCTGTCCTCCATAAGGCTACATTCACACGACCGTATATATTTGCGGATCCACAAAAAACACATCCGCATGTTTGCAAAATACTGAAGTGTCTTCCGTATGTCATCCTCAAAAAACGGTCCGCAAAAAACGGATGAGGAAAAAAAAAGGGGGAGAGAATAATATATTATAATAAAAAATATATATATATATATATAAATGCGGAACCACGGATGCGGACAAATGTTGTCCGCATATTTTATTCACCCATAGGAATGAATGGGTCCGCATTTATTCCGCAAAACGCGGATCGGACGCGGGGGAAAAAAAAGTACGGTCTTGTTAATGTAGCCTTACAAGGTAGGACTCCGTTCACACTTGTGTTAGTTCTTTTCTGTAAGCAATCCTGTAAAAAAAAAACGGCCATTACCTGATGGACCCATAGGGGGAACTTGAGATATCCATCTTGGAACCTGTATATGGAACCCATGACACCAACAGAATGAACAGGGCCATTGGTATTCAAGTGGATTTAGTGTGTAATTAGACCTTTCTAGGATCTGATAGGATGGTTCAGAAATCGGTTGAATACTTCCCCAAAATGTGGGTACAAGTGGCAATATATTTAATGCACCCTGGAAGTTTAGAGCCTGGAGCATTATCGATGGCCTACCGCCAGGATAGGGTAGGCCAGAGCTCTACAACAGTGCTCCGGTGTAGGGCTAGTTTCGCACTAGCGGCAGCCTTCTCCAGCAGGCTGTCCCAGCCGGGTGAACTGCCTACCGGATCCGTGCTGCCGCTAGTGCGCGCATGTCGCCGGACTACCGCTCCGGCCCTATTGATTATAAGGGTGGCGGGCCGGAGTTCTGGCGGCAACACGGTAAACATTGCGAGAGGCTGTCGGAATAAAACGACATCATGTCGTAGTTTTATTCTGGCCGCCGTTTGCTATCCTGCCGCCAGAACTCCGGCCCGCCCCCATTACAGCCTGCTGGAGAAGGCTGCCGCTAGTGTGAAAGTAGCCTAAGAGTCCTCCCTGCCATCAGAGCAGCTGCATGTCTTCTCCAGTCAGCCACAACACGTTCCTAATATTGCTGCCAAAACAGCTCTAATCCATTGAGGCATGGACTACACAAGACCCCAGAAGGTATCGTCAAACCTTTCATGATTAGTTTTGCAGTGTGAGGGGCCAGTTGGTGGGATTGGGCATCTTAGGCCCCCCTCTAGGTTTGATGGATGACATGTCCTAAGCACTTTACAATGTTACATGTCAGTTTTGGGGGGAGTAGTTGGCTATATGTTTGTTACTTCTCTTTTGAATTTTGATTTTTTTCTCAATAAACTTTGTTCCTCAAATATCTTAAAGGGGTTGTCCTATCTCACCATTTCCACGGCGAGATGGGACTAAGTGCTGGTCACAGGAGGCCACTCATATGGAGACAGCCTTGTGGACTGGTGCTCCACTCTTTTCCTAAATTCCATTGTAGTGAATGGGAGCCTCACAAACTGTGTAGCAGAGCAGGCTTTGCTGCTTCAATAACGCCTGGCGTCAAACCACTACTCCTGTTGGTAACCTTTCACATGGTAGGTTGTCACAACTTAAAATGTTTCTCCTAAAGTTTTCATTATAGTTAAAGGTTTTGGTCCTTGTCCTCACACCAAGGGGCACATTATATTTTGTTAAATAAATGAATGTATTTTTTGCAGTTTTTCTCAGATTTTCTTATTTTCATACATTTCAGAAGTGTTATGAACTGGTCGCGGTGAGAGGCTCAAGGAGAAAGACTACGTCTCGCACAGAACATTGCTTAGTGGCTCATGATGGCTCATTTACAGAGAAGTCCAGTGAGTGCTCATCGTATTCGTGTGTACATACCTAACCCAGACCAACCCTCAAAATCAATGGCTGCAAGCGACCGTGGTTAAAATGTGTCTATAGCGTATTAAGGCTTGGATTGGCCTTTTTGTGTGTGCAGCTTATAAATGCATGTTAGTACACATAGTTTTGTCATGATTCGAAACGTTCCAGTGGTCTCAGCATGATCAACCCTATTAAACCACACGGTTGATTATGCTGATTAAAACAATACCTCCTTTATGACTGGGCAGTACATGATTCCACAGAAAACTGTTCTTTTATTAATATGCAGATTAGCTAGTTGGAGCACCAAGGGGACAGCCAGAGCCCTTGGAGCACCCGTTTGTGAACACCCCTGCAGCCTTAGCCACTCCCTTCAATCCCTGGATCCCACAGGATGTCTAGCCCTGTCAGTCCAGGGAAGAGGGGAGTGACTAAGGCTGCAGGGGTATTTACAAACTGGTGCTCCAAGGGCTCTGGCTGCACCCTTGGTGCTCCAACTTTCCAATTTAGCATATTTATAAGGCTAGATCCGGCAGGCTGTGCACACAGCGGTATTCCTCTTGCCATATTTGCTGGAATGCGGGCGAATCTGCTTCTGTCCTACAGTTAATGAGGCTGGACGGAGCTTTACAAGCTTCTGACAATTCCGGAATGCAAAGATATCCTGCGGGCTGTTCCTTGCCGGACCTCTACCACTAGTATGAATCCAGCCTAAAAGCACATTTTTCTCTGGAACCATGCATCATACAGACATAAACTGGGCATCCTTTTTAATCAGCATGATCCACCCTGCCTGGTAGTTTGCTTAATAGGGTTGATCTTGCTGATAGATGCTTTTAAAAATAGAGGTATTCCCACATATAAATGTACAGGACTGGCACCTACTTCCAGAGCAGGGGGTCCAATTGGAAGCTCACATACGGGCCAGCTTCCCCTGCTCATATTGAATCCTAGGACTTAATATTGCTGCAAGCAAACATTTTCTGCTAAACATACAAGCTCCTTGACGAAGGAATCGGTTTCTTCCAAAGATTGTTGAGGATTCTGTAAATAGTAACCTTGCCTCGAATAAGGTTCTTCGAACACTAAAAAATGCACGCGATCCCTTTGGAAACGGTATGGCAGTGCTGTATGGTCACTGTTAGTTCTGGGCTTCTCTTTCTACCTTGCTGTAATGAGCGGTGTGAGTTCATCTGTAACAGACCACAATATGTCCCAGACCGACTGGTGGGTAGTTGTAATAGGACCACATACCTAGTGTACCTTCTGTCTTGTATTTCTCTGATGGCACAGCGTTTATATTCCTTTTTTCCCCCTTCATATTTAGCGTCGTCTGCTTGGTTGTGAGGGAATATCCGGGTTGAGTCTTCTCCATTCAGCAGCAGGCAAGAAGCTAGGAATGCTGAGCGCCAGCCTATCGCGTACGGTAGGAAGTGATGAAGGAGAAGATGACGACGACGATGTGGAAGAGGTTACAGAAATATCAGACTCAGAGGATATATCGGTATGATTTAAAAATCAAAAGGTGGCTGTCCCAGTTAATCATTGCATTTCTTTGTTAGATGCAAAACATAAAAGATATTAAAAAAATAGCGCTCCTTTGTCTAGATATTGCTGTTACATTCTGGTTATGGCACCCCCCTGAGCCAAATGTCACAGGGTAGGCTCTCAAAAATAAACATGGGTCATCAACCTTCCTCTGTAGTACTACACGTCCATCCATCCAGGTATATCTGTGCAGATTTCTAAAAACTCATTCAAGTAAAAATTGGAGAAGTTGTCCATATCCTCCAGTTTGGGAGTGTGTGTGTATATGCACTGCCTGTCCAAAAAAAAGGTCACACACTCGCGTGACGCCTTTAGATCTTGCATTGATGATGGTAGAGTCTGACCGCTGCGCAAAGCCTTCTCCAGCACATCCCAAAGATTCTCAATGGGGTTAAGGTCTGGACTCTGTGGTGGCCAATCCATGTGTGAAAATGATGTCTCATGCTCCCTGAACGACACTTTCAATATTTGTGCCCGATGAATCCTGGAATTGTCATCTTGGAATCTGCCCGTGCCATCAGGAAAGAAATAATCCATTGATGGAAAAACCTGCTCGTTCAGGTAGTCGCGGACCTCGTTGTTGGACCACATACTGTTGCATCTGCCTCTTCTTACCCTGATGCGCCCATCACTCTGGAACAGGGTAAACCTGGACTCATCAGACCACATCACCTTCTTCCATTGCTCCAGAGTCCAATCTTTATGCTCCCTAGCAAATTGAAGCCCTTTTTTTCTGATTTGCCTCACTGATTAGTGGTTTTCTTAGGGCTACACAGCTGTTCAGTCGCAATCCCTTGAGTTCCCTTCGCATTGTGCGTGTGGAAATGCTCTTACTTTCACTATTATACATAGCCCTGAGTTCTACTGTTGTTTTTCTTCGATTTGATTTCACCAAACGTTTAAGTGATCGCCGATCACGAACATTCAGGATTTTTTTACGGCCACATTTCTTCCTCTAATACGATGGGTGCCCACTATCCTTCCATTTTGTAATAATGCGTTGGACAGTTCTTAACCAAATTTTAGTAGTTTCTGCAATCTCCTTAGATGTTTTCTCTGCTTGATGCATGCCAATGATTTGACCCTTCTCAAACAGACTAACATCTTTTCCACGACCACGAGATGTTGGGGTTAAATAACTCATTGCACCAGTTGGGGTTAAATAACTTGTTGCGAGCCGAAAGATGATCGTCCATGCAGTAATTATTCAATAGGAGGCTCATACCTATTTGCTTAGTTAAATCCAGGTGGCAACTTTTTTTTTGCACTGGCAGTGTATATTAGAGAGAAAGGATACGTTTATTGGGTGGAAACTAAAGGAGGCTCTAATGCCCTATTAAGCCACCTCTAGCCTGGATACAAGATAAGGTTGGGCACGGAGACATACAGGTTCTATATGGTATCATGTGGCACATTTGCCCACAGATGTTGCAGCTTGGCCTGTAGATCCTGCACACCCGTAGGTTCCTGAAGCTGATGTCCCAGCTTGTCCAATAACTACCGTACTCAATTAGTGATAAATCTGGCAACTGGACAGGCCAAGGAAGTTCTGCAGTCTGACAGAGACCTTTCTGGGAAACCCTTGCTGTGTGGGGACGAGCATTATCCTGAGGAAAAATACCAGTTGGAAGCCGAGAGGAGCACATGTGGCTGCAGGATGGCCTGCACATATCACTGAGATGTTGGTGTCCCTCGTATCACTACCAGGGGTGACTGACTATCATGCGATGGCTCCCCAGGTCAGCACACCAGCAGTTGGGACATTGTGTCGCTCCACAGTAAAGGCAGGATTGAAGTTCTCAGCACGAGGCCTCCATCTTCGATTGCAACCATTGTTTGGCCCTATACGGAATCTGGTTTCATTGCTTAAGACGTTACGGTTCCAGTCTGAAGCAGTCCAGGTTTCTCTTTTACGACACCATTGCAAACAAAGGTAACGGTAGCTGGCTGTCTAAGGCAGGATGCGTAAATTTTCTTCTGCTAAGCACCTAGAAATGGTCCAGGCAGAGACGGGTGTGTAAAGAAGCTTCCACCTTTGTCTGGATAGTGGACAATGAAACTGGGAGCTGCTAGTGCTTGTCGGCAAATCAAACCTGTTCGCCATGTGTTCATGCCCTTACATAACTACTGCTCCCAACATCTCTTAACAGCTAGTTTAGAACGGCCTAGATGGCAGACAGTTCATCGAAACTACCATCCTGCTTCTCATTCCATTGATGAGCCCCTTCTCAAAGTCTGTCAACTGGGCAAAATGAGTGCATCCTAGAGGCATGTCTAGCATTCGCCGATTTCTCACCAAGAGGTACAATACCCCGAAGTAGCCCCTGAGAGCCTTTTTATAGGGCAGTGGGAGAGGTACTTTTACTCCATCTTGTGGCAAGACCCAGTGTTGAATCAGACCAAACCTGTAAGCATTTACATATCCACCTGAGGCATATCTACATGCCGATTTTTTTTTTTTTTTTTTTTTTTTGCTGCAATCTGATATTTCTACCTGGGTGCGTTATTTTTTGTCAATGAGTGTATGTATCATTAAAGGGGCTCTATCACAGGGCTTGACAAATTTCCTTGGAATCTAGGAGCCAGCTAAAAAAGTTAGGAGCCAGGCAGAGCCGTGTCATAAAGCTCCCAGTAGATGCCCCCATAGTGTTCCTACCCCTGTTTTCCATAGTGCCCCCCATAATGTGTGTGTATAGGGCCCCCCATAATGCTTCCCCTTTTCAATAGGTTATATGACACGTCAGATGCTGCCAGCGTCTAAGTGATCGCCACTTGCGGCCGCCATGACATGTGGAAACCCTTACAAGGATTACAGGGTCCGGAGGGGAGGGCAGAGGGGTCCGGAGGAGAGGGCAGAGGGGTCCGGGGGAGGCAGAGGGGTCCGTCTTGTCAATCTCTTTCCCCCCTTCTCATTCACTTTCTCTTCCCCCCCCCCCCCCTCTTGTCATTCACTTTCTCTCACCACCACCCCTTGTCATTCACTTTCTCTCACCACCCCCCCTTGTCATTCACTTTCTCTCACCACCCCCCCTTGTCATTCACTTTCTCTCACCACCCCCCTCGTCATTCACTTTCTCTCACCACCCCCCTCGTCATTCACTTTCTCTCACCCCCCCTTGTCATTCACTTTCTCTCACCACCCCCCCTTGTCATTCACTTTCTCTCACCACCCCCTTGTCATTCACTTTCTCTCACCACCCCCTTGTCATTCACTTTCTCTCACCACCCCCTTGTCATTCACTTTCTCTCCCCCTTGTCATTCACTTTCTCCCCCTTGTCATTCACTTTCTCTCCCCCTTGTCATTCACTTTCTCTCCCCCTTGTCATTCACTTTCTCTCCTCCCCCTGTCATTCACTTTCTCCCTCCCCTGTCATTCACTTTCTCCCTCCCCCTTGTCATTATCTTTCCCCCTTGTCATTTTCTGCCCCCTCTTCTAGTGTAGCGTGGCCGAGCTTTGTATGGTCCCACGGGTACAGGAGCTTTAGTTTCCTGTACCGGGCGGACTGACAGGAAGTGCACACTGTGTGCGCACTTCTTGTCAGTCCGGCCGGGTACAGGAGACAGATGCTCCTGTACCGCGGACCATACAGGGCTCGGCCACGCTACAATGAGGAACTGACAGGAGGGAGCGCTGAGCGCTTCCCTCCTGTCAGTCCCTCTCTTCATGCTGCGCCCGGGAGGTGCGCCCTCATGGACGCGCCAGCCCGGGCAGTGCTGCAGCCGCCTGAGGCTCTATACAGAGCGCCGGGCGGCTGCAGCATGAAGGGGGCCGGCGCTCCTAGTCCGCGCCGGCCCTGCGCCCGGCCACCTGAGAGAACGGGCTGACAAATACCCAGGCGCCAGGACCAAATTCCTGGTCGCCATGGCGACCTGGCGCCTGGGATTTGTCGAGCCCTGCTCTATCACCTCCTAATTTTAGTCCTAAACGCACACGCCTCCCAGGGCATGGTCCTGAGCAGTAGTGGCGGCGGTTCCTCTGCTGTGGGAGATGTAGCAGCCAAGTGGTGCTGGTATAATGTAATCTCACACCTTGCCTGTACATGCACGCCCCTGAGGCTGCTAGTGTATCAGAATCACTAGCATTCTCAGCGGAGCAGACCCTGTTCAGATCATGACAACCAGTAGTAAGTGGTTGCTGCAATCTGTTTCTTACAGGAGAGGATGCCAGTGGGGATTGAAGGTGGCGGGGAAGCAGAGCTAAATGTTCATGCGCACGGTCCTGTCGTGCTCACTCCAGCATTTCCGGCCACGAGAAAGGCCTGCTTTTTTTTCTTACTGTGCGCAATCGCGGCCTCTATCAATTGCGTCATTACACATCCTTTTTTTTTTTTTTTTTTTTTAACATATGTTTGATGGATGTGCATATGTCAATACTTTTGTGTTTTTTTTTACAAAAAAGTATCCGTTTTTGTGAAACCTTTATTTTTTAAAATAAACATTAAAAAATGTATTAAAGGAAGTATCTGGATAAAAACATATGTTTAAGGAATGGAAACATTGTCCATCCATCCCCCATTCACTGCAATGTAAAACCCTGCCCTAAAAATACATGAAAAATTGTTGGTTTGCTGTGGGCAACACTAACGCTTATGTAGAACATTTTATGTGACTGATTTTGTGTTTATGGTTATTTCAATATGTCTGTTTGCTGTGAGTGAGGGTGTGGAAACTTTCCCTAGTGTACTAAGAGGTTCATTGTGCTCTCTCTTGTAATGAGCTATGCACCAAGGCCAAGCCAATCATGACGTCATCAAACGTTCCAGCTTCTGAACGTAGACACGAGATCTTGTAAATGATCACTAATTTTCATTACACTGTGATCAACCCCACCCCTGATACAAAGACATACACGTCCGTCCTCTGGGGTTTCCTTACCGCAGCTTCGTGTACATGTCCGTCATCCAACCTCTGTGGGTCTCCATGCTGCAGATTCTCATACATGTACGTCCTCTGAGGGTCTCCATGCTGCAGATTCTCATACATGTACGTCCTCTGAGGGTCTCCATGCTGCAGATTCACATACATGTACGTCCTCTGAGGGTCTCCTTGCCGCAGATTTACATACATGTACGTCCTCTGTGGGTCTCTTTGCTGCAGATTCACATACATGTACGTCGTCTCTGGGTCTCCTTGCTGCAGATTTACATACATGTACGTCTTCTGTGGGTCTCCTTGCTGCGTATTTACATATATGTACGTCCTCTGTGGGTCTCCTTGCTGCGTATTTACATACATGTACGTCCTCTGTGGGTCTCTTTGTTGCAGATTCACATACATGTACGTCCTCTGTGGGTCTCCAAAGGTTTCCCCTTTGTGGATTTCTATTTGCCTTGTGCCACCACTGTCTTGTCGGATACGTAAACTATCTCTTGTGATTTGCTTGTGGTATATATTTTTGCACACTTAGCCTTCATTTATCGACAGGTGGTGGTACTGGCTGCATTGTGTACTTTATCCAACCCACTATGGGGGATGTCTCCATGTATTTTTGCTTTTAATCATGTGTGTTTCAATAAATTAATTGTTTTATCTTAAGAGGTGCGGCCCATTTGTGGTATTTCTTTTTCTTTGGTTGCTGTTCTGTACCTGGGCCTGCACTCTTATATCTAATCTTTGGTGTGCCCCCCATCATATATTAGTGGTGTTCACATACATGGACGTCATTGCGATTGTACAGGAGCTGTGTCCATGCTCTCACCTTGGAAGCCTGGCTGTAGCTGCAGTAATCAGACCTCTGGCAGTCTTTGTCGAGGAGCTGCTTAAATGAAAGGGGATGTTCTGATCAGACAATTTTGTTTTGTTATATTCTTCTTTGTATAGAATTTTCCTAGATCTGAGTTTTTCCCTTCCAGGATCCACATAAAGAGACGGCAAAGCAAATTCTTGCTAGAGATCAAGCCTCGATGATTCCTCAAGAGAGCAAGAGCCATAAGAAGGTATGTTGTCATTTACATTCTGCACATAAAGCGATTTCCCATTTCTTATAAGAATATATTACGCCCGCAGTGGTGTCGCCCATCTGGTCCTAACTCCTTAACTACAAACCAGCTGTTTGCCATCCAAGTACTCTTGCACCTAACCCGTTTGGGTTTGCTCGTCACCCATCTTTCACAAAAATATTCTACAGTCATTTTTGAATTATAACGACCTAGCAGAAGACTCCAATTATTGCATCTTATTTGGTGGGGAGGTAGTTTTGATAACATGTATATGCTTTTGCATTGTGCAGGTGGACTTAACAGAGGAGAACAATCCGTATTCCTTGAACATACCCAAAAACTTTATCTGTGAGCATTGCTATGGAGCCTTTAGAAGTAGCTACCATCTTAAGAGACATTTGTACATCCACACGGGTAAGACGCACAATGTTTTTTTACGCATTTGTATTTTAGGCATTGTTGCACCCCCAGGGACAAGAAAAACTTGTAACATAGCTATACAGATCTTCATCTTATGAGACTTGTATATGGTTGTTTGTAATCTTATGCAACTTTTTACCAAGTTTTCATCCTTACTATTTGCTTCTTAGGAGAGCGACCATATGAATGTGACATGTGCGACATGAAGTTCATTCAGAAATATCATCTGGACAGACACAAACGAGTGCACAGTGGAGAGAAACCCTACCAGTGCGAGCGATGTCAGCAGGTATCTCGCGCTCTTGATGTTTCTTTTTATGGCTGAATATAATCTATATAATTCTATTGACCTCTTCTACTGAAAAATATAGGACAACCTACTAATCTATATAGTCTGTGTATTGGATTAAGTTTAGTACGTTTTATTGTATAACTGACAGTTTAGCCACTTAGCCTTTCAATTAAACAATGGCTTAATTCTAGTTGGAAAATTCCACTGTAATTAGACTGAATTTATTACGATGCACCGTACTGTCTGGGCGTCGTGTGACTGCCGCAGCATCTCTACCACCAGCATGCACGCCCTATGTCCGATGCGGTGGAGGCACACTTATGGCTGTCTCACACGAGTGAGTCCATTGTGGGAATCATGCACCGCTGTTGTGGACTTGCAGGAGCGCATGGCGTTATAGTTATTTACTACGTCATTATGATCCTGTAGAAGTTAGGTCATGCAGAGACACACAGCAAATCATGGTAATACCGTGTGCTCCTACAGGTCCAGAACGGAGCATAACACTCGCACGAGAAGCGTGATTCCCACAAAGATTCCGCTCTTGTGAAACAGCCCTTAGGCCCCTTTCTCACGGGTGTGATTTCCGCGCGGGTGCAATGCGTGAGGTGGACGCATTGCACCCGCACTGAATCCGAACCCATTCATTTCAATTGGGCTGTGTACATGAGCGGTGATTTTCACGCATCACTTTTGCGTTGCGTGAAAATCGCAGCATGTTCTATATTCTGCGTTTTTCACGCAACGCAGGCCCCATAGAGGTGAATGGGGCTGCGGGAAAATCGCAAGCATCCACAAGCAAGTGCGGATGCGGTGCGATTTTCCCGCATGGTTGCTAGGAGACGATCGGGGTGGGGACCCGATCTTTATTATTTTATTATTTTCCCTTATAACATAGTTATAAAGAGAATGCAAAGTAAAAAGGGCAATAGAGGGTTTCATTTTTTTTTAAAAAAAAACTAACTCACCCCCTCCATTTGATCGCGTAGCCTCTCCTGTTCTGTCTTCAGCTGGGGGGGGGTAAAGGACCTTCAGTGACGTCACTGGGGCACATGGTCCAATCACCTGCTTCTCTTTTGAGAATGCTATTATTTTCCTTTATAACTATGTTATAAGGGAAAATAATAAAATATGCAGAATACTCAACCCGAAACCGGACTTCAGTGATGAAGTCCGGCTTCGGGTCTGGGTACCAAACATGACCATTTTTCGCACGCGCGTGCAAAACGCATTAAAATGCTTTGCACTCACGCGGAAAAATTGCGCATTTTCCCACAATGCACCCGCCTCTTATCTGGGCGTCAAACATGACGCCCGTGTGAACCCAGTCTTAATGTGACAGATTAAAGTGCGTTTTACTTATGTTCCCCAAATATGACCGTGTGATTATTTCCTTTGCACTATGGTATCAGTTCCAGTAACTCTTTAATTTTCCCCTGCTTATTGTGTTAATTATGTCTGGTTTTAAAGGGATTACCACTACACTGTTATGTGTAATGGTAGTCACTACCCAGCCTGCCCTCTCACATGTGTGGTCCTCTGATGAGATCGCATGCCTGCACCCCCGACTATGGGGGGGGGTGTCTTGTGCTGCATCTTCTCTCAGGCTACATCTGCAGTTATGCTGCCTGTGATTAAATTTAGGATCTGTTCCAAAAATGTTATCAGTGAACCATCTGCTTTAGAGATGAGCAAATTGATTCTAAAGGCTGTACTGATAACTTTTTTAACAAGCCAAAAGTTTTGAATCGCCCAATGATCGAGCGTTTGCTCCCTCATCGGCCAATCGTTGGCAGTATAACGCCGGAAGATGTTCACTAATGAGCTTTTATGCGAACGCTCGTTAGCGATCATCTGCTGAAAAATCATAATGCAGGCTTAATTAAATATAAGATGATTTGCCTCATCAGCAGGGAGTCGGCCCTCCACAGGTAAACAAGAGCCCACCTGCCGCAACATTGACAGGGCTTTTCATTTAGCCTGGCCATTAACATTTTCTGTGCCGTTGCTCTGACTAAGGCCTAATTCACACGTTCGCACCCATTCATTTTGAATGGGGACGTGATGGATGTGGAGAGGGCCGCCGATCTTCCGGACGGCGGCTCCGCAAAAATATAGAGCATGTCCTATTCTTTCATGCAATTGCGGACAAGTATAGGCATCTCTATAGGGCTGGTGGCAAGGTGTTTTGCGGATCCCCAAAACACTACGGACGTGTGAGTAAGGCCTAACAGAGCAAGGGCAGAGGCTCTGCTTCGAAGCAGTGACCTGTGCAATGCTGCAAGTGATTGCATTGTTAAAGGGGTTATCCTGGAAAAGATAATGACGACATCCTCAGGATAGGTCATTGTTAGTGCATCAGCGGTGGTCCAAGTCCCGGCACCCCTGCTGATTAGCTGGTTCAGGGAGCCGCTGTGCTCACCGGAGTGCTGGTGAGTGATGGAGGCTCCTGGCAGCTTTCCAAGGACCGCGCCATACATCGCATAGTGGCAGTGCTTGGTGATGACACTGGCCTAGGAAGAGTCCCGAGTGTTGCACCCCCGCAGATCTCATGCTGACCTATCCTTATGTCATAAATATCTTTTCCTGTATAACCACTTTAAATAATACATGTTAGTGTAGGTGCATGTCATGTATGGGCTGTATGTTTGGATAGACCCTGGGAAATTATTTAAAAGTATCTGTCTAATGTTCCCCTTTGGCATTAGTTTGAACAGTACGTATTACTACTACCTCAAATATAGTAGTAATAATAATAGAGCCCACCTTTGCTGCGAATGTAGTTATTACCGACTTCACAGTTGTCTTCAGTAATACTTGGACGATTGCAATCATGTTTTTTTTATCTTTTTTCTCTCTCTAGGCTTTTTCACGGACAGACAGACTTCTGAAGCACAAGAGGATGTGCCAGGGCTGCCACACCAAAATTGCCGAATCAGAGTATGTGTTGTAGCTTATGAATGTGTTTGAGACGCCCTGTAATCTCTACCTTCAGTTTATGTTCTTTCACTCAGCACACGAATCTGCTCAGTCCTGTTCTGTTTCAGCATCTGAAAAACTCTCGGAGGGCACAGGACTGGTAACAAGATCATTTTTTTTTAAAAATAGAAACAAACCACTTCCAGTTCAGAATTGTGCTCATGAGTTATGAACTATATAAATGTGTATATACAAATATATATCTGTGTAGAGCGACCCTGCTTGCCTATATGCTTTTTGGAAAATTGTTAAATAGCCAATGTTTTCAGTGACAGGCGAAGGAGTCTTTCTGTGGCCCACAAGGGTTGTGTGCACAGCACATCTCCAGTATAAAGGTACACAGGATACTATGTTTGGAAACTTCTTTGGTTGTACTTCGTCTGTCAGTCCACCTCCTCCTTTGGAGGATGGGCTACTAACTTTCCTTAAACACTCTGTAACCTGTTGACCGGTTGATTTTAAGTTGTGGAAAATTTCACCTGCTGCTTCCTTTTTGTAGTAGGATTCTGCCAGTGGATGTATTTCCAATATTGCAGTCAAATATATACTGCAAGGGGTTGGTCCAGCTGGGACATTGACGGCATCTCACTAGGAGTTGAATGTCATATGGGTGCAGGTTCCACCTATGGGAACCCGCTCCTATCTCTAGAACGTGACCCCCGAAGTGAACTGAGAACCGCATGCATGGCCGCCCTCCATTCATCGCTGTGGGTTCCTAAAATAGGCGACCATAGAAGGGAATGGAGAGGTGGCTGCACATGTATGGCGTGCTCTCCTTTCACTGCTAAGGAACTTCCGAAAAACCGCCAATTACACTCGCTTGGCTATTTTTGGAGTTCCCAAAGTGATCCTTCACTTCAGGAAACATGTTCTGGAGATCGTTTGGGTCCCATCTCTGGAACTGGCTTCTGACATTGATGGCATACAGTAACGATATGCCAGCAGTGTCCCAGATGGACGAAACCCTTTAAAGGGAACATTTTACTGAGTTTGGAGCCACTAAGCCACCAGCATATTGTTAAAAAGCTGGGGTTTAGCTTACTAACCATGGTCACGTCAAAACCACCCATTTCAACATTAGTTAGTAGGTAGTAGAATAACCCAAGATGAGTCAGGCCGCAGTGGGCACGTGCGCAGTGTGCAGATGAAAGTACGGACAGTTAACATCACGCTGGTGGTTCGGTGGCCCCGAACCTAGTAACAGGTGCCTGTAAAAGGGGTTGCCCAAGAAAACACCAAAAAAACTTGGCTGCTTTCTTCCTGAAATCATGCCACTCTCCATGGATTTCATCAGCGTGAATGGAGCAATGCCACACGCATCCTGCGGACAAGAGTGGTGCTGTTTTTGGACGAAAGCAGCTATGTCTTGTCTAATCCTGTAAATCCATTTAACCATTGCTTTCCTGCCTGTCTGACTTTTCTACCATTGTACAGGTTGCACACAGTGTAGAAAGTCAATGAAAATGTTTGTATTAAGTGTTTGTAGATTTCAGCGTGTAGCAATGGCCGTACAGCTATTTTAATTGACAGAAATATGCTTTATAACATTTCATTACTCTTGTAGCATACCCTTGCGTTTCGGTCCTTATTAACCCTATTACGTCCTCGTACCACGGCGGTTTTATTGTGCAGGCTAGAATTGTTGTAAAGAGTTAAACGGCTCAAATGAATAGTTTTGCTTATTATATTTCTATTTTATAGTCTGAGCATTTCAAATTATTTTTGTAGCATTAGGGGGCCAAATCTGAAATGCAAATAAGTTTTTTAAAGGGGTTTATCGCTTTCTGGCCACAGAGATCGGATCGTAAAGCTCTAGACGTCGTGGCATTTTTATGTTGGCACTGGCTCCTATGTATAAAAACTGTCTCCTTGGCTTTGTCACTTCTAGCGGTGTTCAGAGTTCATGTTTCTTTATGTCCTGATCTCTGATTGCAGTGGGTAACGCAGATCCCCTTCCCTGAGAACGTTTTGTTGCAAGATCACCAGTGAGTGACCGCTGCATAAGTTGTGGGGAAATCCTAGTTTGTACTTAATTTATTGGCGCTTTGTATCTTCTAGCAGACCGTGTGCATGTGTTCTCAAAGGAGAGGGCGGAATATGCTGTTGTCAGACACCTTTGGCTGCGGCTTATCTCCTGTGAACACAAAAGATTGTGCATGCTGAATTTCAGATACCGTCAGGGGATTGTTGAGACGCCACCAGACACACAAAGTAGTCCGTGGCTTAGGCATCCTTTACGCTTATGTGTAAGGGCTCCTCAGAGATCGGTTCCTTTGGTTGAATGAATGAAATTCTTTATGGCATTTTTTATTTTGTAAGCTATGTTTTGGTTTTTAAAATGGCAATTTGTTCAGTTTAACTAATGACTTTCCAGAAGTAATAGGTTCTTTAATTTTATTCTATTGTAGTAGGTTAGACCGGTGGGTTTTTGGGATAAACGGACACTTAAGGGGGCCCATTCACACGGCCGTATTTCTGGGTCCGCAGACCATTCCACTTCAGTGAGGCGACAAAAGATGCGGACAGCGCACCGTGGGCTGTCCACGTCCGTAGTTCCGTTCCGCGGCCCCACAAAAAAGATACAGTATGCCCTATCTTGTCAGCAGTGACGGACAAAAACGGGTATTTTTTCATAGGGCTGGCCGTGTGCATTCCGCAGCATGTGGTATGCACACGGCCGATACCCGTGTTTTGCGAATCTGCAATTTGCGGACTGCAACATACTTCCGGTCGTGTGAAGGGATCCTAATGTTCATGAGAATATTTTTTTTCTTTTATGTTGGTACTACTAAGCAATTAACAATTATAACATGATATACAAAATATTGCACGTCGGTGAGCAGCCAGCTGTCAGAATTAAAGACCTGTCGCCATGAAGTGCAGAGCAATCTGCAGGCAGCTTGTTGTAGAGCAGGAGATGCTGAGCTAATATAGTTTAATGGGAAAACATTCAGCAAAACTTGTCATTTATAAGATCTCTGCTTTTTCTGAACTTAAAGGGATATTCTGGTTAGATTGTTGTCCCCTAGCCAAAGAATAGGGAATAACTATTAGATCGGTTAGGGGTCCTACCGCTGTTCTCGGCTATCTCCAGAGCTTCCGTCAAAATTAATGCGCTGGGGTATGCATCCCTGACCAGCCGCTCCATTTATTGCAAGGGGTGCAGGACCTCCCGTTCTTGTGATCGGTGGTGGACCCACCGGTAGGACCCTCACCGATCTGATAGTTATCCCCTATCCTGTGACTAGGGGATAACTTAATCTAACTGGAATACCCCTTTAAAGGGAACCTGTCACCACAAAATGCAATACAATCTGCAGGCAACATCAAAGCCCAGAATGAGCAGAGATTTAAATGTCTAATTTACATGTTTTACTGAATCTTTTCCCATAAGACTATATATCCATCTGCTCAGCTCCTCCTGCTTTATAACATGCTGCCTGTAGACTGCATTGTGGTGACAGGTTCCCTTTAAAACTCCTGAGTAGGAGGGCAAACCTTTGTCAGTTTAGATAGCTACAGGTAGATGACCAGGTAGGACGGCACTACTCCGAAACTCCTCCACATTCAAAAAAGGAACTTTTCCCGTGGTGATGGCTTAGCGGCTTATACCGGACCTCAGCGGTGCTCAATCTTAATTCAGTCCAGGAAACATGTAAATATGAAGGTTAGAGACGCCACTCACCGGTTCAGTCCAACTACTTCTTTTTTGGCTTCACACAAGCATAAACAAAGAAGAGAGCGGTAGAGACGCAGGACGTCACACAGGCACCATGAGGCCTTGGCTGTAACCAAGCTTTCCCACTGCTCGAATCAACGCAGCTCAGCTCGTTGGTTTTTTATAACTTGGACAACCCCTGTAAGTAAGTCCTTTCTCCTGTCCTTTCAGTCCCACAAGAGAGGGGGATAAAGGAACTAGTTTACATGGAGTAAAAAAAAAAACTCCCTTTTTTTTTAAATTACAAATGCCATAATTACTTATTGCATTTTTCTTTAAATAAAAAATAAGAAACACACGTGATCTGATGTACAAAATCCAAACCCCACCAGATAACTGAGAACATAGCGAACGGTTAGAAATGTGATCTGCACGTTAATATGTTGACAGATCTCAAGCGGACACAGAAGTGGTGGGCATGCTTGCGTGATGCACTCTCCATTCATTTCTTTGGGACTTCCAAAAATAGCCGAGTGCGCTTGCTCAGCTATTTTCAGAACTCCCATAGAAATGAATAGAGAGCATGCCGTCCTTCACTTTCCAGGGATCCTTCTGGAGGTAGGTGCTGCTCTGTGGCGTATCCTAGTGATATGCCATCAAAGTGTGAGATGACACAACCCCTGTAACATAACTACAAGCAGTATTCTGGTCAGTATTTTTCATCCATACTTAGAAGCCAGCACTAGGAGTAGGACCTACAGAGAAAAGGATCATGAAAAGATTTGCGCTTCTGCATTTTGGTCCCACTCCTGGCCTTGGCTTGTAAAGTCTGATGACCGACGTGAGAAGAGGTCTTAGTCCAGCTTTTCTGTTACGTTTCCTCTACCGTCACTGCACAATATCGTGCTTATATTTGCTAGTTTGTAGCACTATCAAAGCTTGTTTTTTTAACGTTAAAATTAGGGCTGCACGATATGGGAATTTTGTGCGATTGCGATTAGGGCCCTAAAAATTGCGATAACGATATGCGATGCGATATTTTAAGGGAATTGTGCTAGAGGTCTATCTGCTTGGATTTTCAAGGTAAAAGCACACACAGATGACTGATAATGTGAAATGTAGTTATGCTGAACTCAAGAACTGAAAAATAAAATACATATTTGCATTACTGCAAAAGTACAAAATACAAAACCTGCCATTTTCTTAATAGCGCTGCACAGAACAGATAAATAAAATAGATAGAAGAACATGTGTTCATTAAAGAGGACCTTTCACTGGTCCACAGTTTATTAGGCAAAGCTATGTACATGGAGAGCGGCACCCAGGGATGACCCTGCACTTACTTGTATCCCTGGGTGCCGCTCCGTTCGTCCTCTGTAGCCCTCGGTATCATATCCTGAATATGAGCTGAGCGCTGCGATTGGCCAGCGCTCCAGCCCTGGGAGAAGGAGACGCCCAGGGCAAAAGAAGATGTCTCCGCCCAAGGCAAAATTGGAGAAGCACGAGCGCCGGTACCGGGGGCTACAGCAGGCGAACGGAGCGGCACAGGGATACAAGTAAGTGCAGGGTCATCCCTGGGTGCCGCTCTCCATGTACATACCTTTGCCTAATAAACTGTGGACCAGTGTAAGGTCCTCTTTAAAATAACGACTTTCCACCAGCCCCTCCCCCCTCCCCGCACTGTAACTGATGTATCGCCGGCCGCGCTGTGCAGCATAGCGGCCGGAGATACAGTGTCAGTGTCACGTAGAAAGTCAACCATCGCTTTATAAGACGCACTGCCATTCCCCCCCACACTTTTGGGGGGAAAAAAGTGTGTCTTATAAAGCGAAAAATACGGTAATATAATTGCAGCATTTTTGGGTCAGCAAATTGCGATTGCGATATAGCGATTAATTGCGATTACGATTGCTTTCGCGATATATTGTGCAGGCCTAGTTAAAATACATTTTTTTCTAATTTTAGATGTATAATATAAAAGGGATCACTAACCAGATCTGTTACTTTAAGAGATCCACTTGGTCCTATAGTTTCTCTAGTTACAGGAGTGCTGTTTAATTGACAGTGCGGCATATAATGTGTATTTTACTTTTAAATAGTAATTCTATCACTTAGAGATGTATAAATATCTGAAGGACCGTCGGGTCGAACAGCGTAACAAAAAAAAAGTATGTTTTTGCTCCAACTTTTACTTACACCAGACTGTCGGCAAACTGCGCTAAAAACTGAGATCTTATACGGGCACCATACACATTAGATAAACGGTCATCTGAGGAACGATCGTTCCGTCTACATAGCCATACACATTTTAGTCCATTTTGGCTGTTAGTCTTCAAAGTTAATAAGCTTCACATATTCAGTGACATCAGGGGAAGGATAAGGGTCTATCGTGGACTAGCGAGTATTGGATGAAAATTTTTAGCTTCTCCCTGTTTGTGAGATGTCATACATATTCGTGTGAAAGGGGTCTTTCAGCGGTTTTGACCACACAGAACTGCTGACGACACTAGGTAGGGGCTTTGGAGAGCAGGACAAAGATATCTTTATCAATTCCTTTTGTTATCTGCAGCAGTGTGAATATGAACTTCTAGGCTACTTTCACATCTGCGTTTTTGCTGGATCTGTCATGGATCAACAAAAACTCTTCCGTCACAATAATACAACCGTCTGCATCCGTTATGAACAGATCTGGTTGTATTATCTTAAAAATAGCCATGTAAGTCAATGGGGGGACGGATCCGTTTTCTTTTGTGTCAAGGAAAACGGATCTGTCACCTTTGATTTACATTGCAAGTCATGACTGATCCGTCTTGCTCCGCATCCCAGGACGCACTCAAAAATGCTCATTGCTGTCTTTTTGTGTGCGTCATGGGAACGCAATGAAACGGAATGGGATGCATCCTGGTGACTCCTTCAGTTCAGTTTTGTCCCCATTGACAATGAATGGGGACTAGAGTTGAGCGAACTTCTGTTTTAAGTTCGGCTTCCAAAGTTCGGGTTATCCAAGCATCCCGTTATGGATTCCGCTACCACGGACCATAACGGCATTTGGAACACGGGGTGACGTCACCGTCATGTGATCAGTGCCGGGGGCGTGGCTCAGTACTGGATTGGATAAGAGGTCGTGGCTACCACCTCTTATCTAATCCAGTACTGAGCCACGCCCCCTGCATTGATCACATGACGGTGACGTCACCCCAGGTCCTCCGTGTTGTCCAAGGTTCGGATTCATTGAAGAATCCCCTTATGGATTCCAAATGCCGTTATGGTCCGTGGTAGCGGAATCCATAACAAGGTGCTTGGATAACCCGAACTATGGAAGCCGAACTTAAAACAGAAGTTCAACTCTAATGGGGACAAAACGGAAGCGTTTTCCCCCCGCTTTTAAGATCCTATGACTGATCTCAATACCGGAAAGGGGAAGCGCAGATGTGAAAGTAGCCTTATTCTGCTAGGATCTATTCCTGCAAGTGCCCAGGGCAGAGCTTCACTATGAAGTGCTGTCCGCTGTAGCAGTCCCCTGGCTGGTTGCCCCCTACGGAGGATAGTTTTATCAACTTTAGACTATTGTGTATAGCAGCATACCCTTTAAATTATGCTACCGAATGAGCCTCAAAATCCATGTTCCATGTGGATCTTGATGCAACATATAGGGCATGTGGCAGAATCTCTTCATTGTACTTCAATATGAATTTCACAACAAATGCGTTGCGTGTGAATCTGGCCTAGTGGCGGTTTATCAGCCACATTTCCCATTAACCCTGATACATATGAATTCATGTAGAATAAAATGTCTCATTTATTTTAAGATCTTTGTAATAATTGTAAAATTGGAACTATTTTCATAATGTTTCTGTATGTCGCTGCCCAGCCAAATGATTAGCTTTAATGTAAAGTCGCTGTCACTCACCTGTGCTCTTTACATAGATTGTCATCGGTTCCATTGTTAGCAGGTCTAGATTTTTTTTTCCACTTTATTTTGACGTTTTAGACATTCTTGGTTTTAACATTAGACTAGTGACATTTTTCTGAATAAGTGTAGTTTTATAACATTGTACAGTCTGTTGTATCCTTTCCCCTTCCTATTACAAGTGTGTGTAGAATATTTAAATAAACTTGTGATTTTTTTATACATATCCTCTGCTTCAGCTGTATTTTTTATCTAGGTACATGACGTTTAAAACACAGCGACAGAACTGTAAAATTTATTAAAGCGACCCTCAGGTTCAAGGAAAAAAACCATATCCATTTTGCGTCCTGTAAACCGCGGATCCACAAAATATGTATACTGGCTGTGTGCATGCCAGGTTTTTCTACTAGAACTGGCTATTCTTGTCCGGAAACGGACATGCAGGACAGCCACATGGATGAGGACAGCACAGTGATGAAATCCATGTGCTGACTGCATGTTTTGTGGATCGGGTGCGGACCAAAGCTAATTGGGGGACAACCTGAACCCTTAGATGGTGCCCTCCTTTTCATTTTTTCAGCTGCAGATCTGCCAGTTCCTAGCATCCTCTTCTGCCACCTGAGATAGCCACACCGCTTTTAAGACTACCTAACCAGTGCTGGCCTATCCAATCCAAGAACAGAGCTGGACAAGCAAGAAGTGTCACCGCGTGCATCAGTACGGAAGCTGTGCGGCCATGTTGGATGACACAAGAGAACCCAGGAATCTGTAGATCTGCAGCGGAAAAGGAGGGCACCATATAAGTATCCTTTGAATGGGAGGGTCGCTTTAAGGATTTTAATGTGCCAGCAGCATGTTATAGAGGTGAGCAGATAAAAATTTTGTCTAGAGGGAAAAAATTCTGTATAATGTGGATATACAAAATGTACCTGCTTATTCTGGTCTTAGGAGTCCGGTGGGCGGTCACTGAGACTCCTCCCACTTGACTCATAAGTTTTGAAAAAGCAGATATTTAGATCAGGAAAATACAAGTTAGACCCACTTTTTAGTCCACATCCAATTCACATTTTTTTGTGGATCATTCATTTCAATGGGGCCACACAAAAAGATGCATTCTGCTGTCTCGCAAGAAAGATAGAATATGTCCTATTATTTTCCATTTTGCAGACAAGAATAGGCATTTTGAACATAGCTCGGAATGGGAAAATGCATGGCACGCAGCCAGTATCCGTGTTTTTCAGATTCGTGATATGCACTCCACTAAACAAATACGCTCGTGTGCATGAGGCCTTATACTGAATCTGTATATCAGTCTGCTCCTAAACATTCTGCTCACACGTCTGCTTTACAATACTATACAATGATTCAGACGTTACCAGTTATGTCATATATTGGTACTAATAATAATAATGGGGCAACACCTAAAGCCGGCCAAATCCATAGGATAGCAGTTGGTGGACAGCTGTCTCTGTCTTCTACATGTCAGCCAAACACATGTTATTCCAGTCTCTTAGAGATGAATGGAGCAGCAGGACACATGCATGAACGGCACTCCCTTCACTTCAGGGACTCGGGCAACCCGTTCTGGTGATTAGTAGGATTCCCAGCAGTTGGACCCCTTCCGCTCAGATACTTATACCCTATCCTGTGGATAGCAGATAATTTCTTATGATTGGACAACCCCTTAAATATGGGGCTGAAAACTAAATTCTTAAATGCCTGGCTCCCCATCGTTTTCTATGCCTTGTCTTCCCATCCATGTCTGCACTTTGAATTTGTATTTGTCTCTATCACTTGTGCCCAGCCAAATGACCGATATGTTAGCAGCCATTATATATGCGGTTGGGCTGTTTGATGCTTGATATAGAAAAGAACAAATGGACAAATACAACAAAACCCATCTTTAAAGAGGGTTGCTTTACGTGGACAAACCCTTTCCATATGTCCTATTAAGGCATAAAAACCTCTTCTCTGGAGCCGCAAAGTATCAGTGTATCCTGCTATCGTGGACCTGTGTCCTCTCTATTCATTCACTATATTTCCCACAACTGAGCGCAAAAAGGGCTAATTGACCTATATAACCATTATCTATGATAATGTTAAAGAGGTTTTCTGGGATTTAAAATTGTTTGATTATCCTCTGATCTGGAGGGGGGGTTCATCATCCCGCATCCTTGCTGATTAGCTTTTCTGCAGTCGCTCCATTTTAAGAACTACTTTGCTTCCTTTATTTTTGTGGTGGACAGAGCTGCGCACTACAGTAACTGCTCCACCCACTACAGAAATGGGCTCCCGAACAGCTAATTTATGTTTCCCACCCTCTGCTGATCAGATATTGATGGCCCATCATGATGGCCTATCCTGACAGGCCATCAGTTAGGGTCCATTCACACGTCTGCAAGTTTGGTCCGGATCCGTTCCGGATTGTGCGGACCCATTCATTTTCAATGGGGCCACACTTCCATTCCACATCCACACTTCTGTTCTGCAAATAAATGGAACATGTCCTATTCTTGTCCGCAGACACGGACAAGAAAAGGAATTTCTATTTAAAGTGCCGGCCATGTGATAGAGATGTGGAAATCATTCTTAGAGTCAGATAAGAAAGCTCCCATGTACTCCATTCTCAGACATCTTATCTCCTCCAGAGAGCGAAGGTTCCATCCCACCAAAGCACCCACGCCTCCTTGCTACGTCATATATGGTTCTCTGCTGTTAGTATAGACTCCATTACAAGATCGCCGCCATAGCTGGATGTTTACATACCAGAGTTAGTAAAACAATGCACACTGCGCAGATGCAAGTGTTATCTCTTTTCATATTTTCATATTCCAGCCAATGTAACAATGCCACATTCCTCAGAGGGAATGCCTCTCTGATGTCTATATAAACTGCTGTACTTCCTGTAATAAATTAGAAATTACTTTGACCCCAATGTGTGTCACTGTTATTTTCTCCGTGTACGTAAAAGCCTTGGCTTACCACTAATTTGGAGCAGTAGAGCAAACCTAAAGAGGGCATCTTTAAGAGTTGGCACCCAAAGTGGGGCCACAGGAGAAGTAGCGTCAGTAGCCGAAGTTTGGGGAAGTTTCCCAGAGCATGGTGGACAGCGCTTGAGGAGGAGGCCTGCAAAATGCAGAACGCACATAGGCAGTGTCCGGGTTTTGCGGACCGAAAAACACTTGTGGACGTGTGAATGGACCCTTAATGCACGGTTAACATCTGCCTTTCTGCCTTGGGTTTTATCAAGCTTTCCATAGTTTTTGCATAAAGATTGGTCTGAGTCCGGATCTCTGAGGTCAGTTGGTTGCCATTTGGTTGCATTGTACAGTAGATCTGGTGTAATGAAGACATGCAGCATCTGTGACCAGAAATGTATAGAAGTTGTCCAGAGGAAAATATATTTATTAATATATATATACATATTCATCTTTAATCCCCCGCCTCCTGTTCCGACTCTGCCCAGTCTCTTTTCAATTTTCTACTTCTTGTTGAGCGGTGAAGTCCCAACACAGGGACATATGACTGCTCCAACCAACATGCTAGCCTGTTGTAACAACATTTTATTTTACTCCTGGAAAATCCTTTTAAAACTTCCTTGACAGTTTTCTTTAGCATTGTTTGCCACTGAAAAAAAAGCTATAGAAACAGGTTGGCTTGTTATTAGTACTACATGCAATTTTATGGTGTTTTTTTCCCCCCATGGATGCATTTTTTTTTTCAAATTGACAATAAACTTCCAGTAGCCAAAAAATGCACGTGCGTCCATAGACTTTCAGCTAACATCTGGAGCTGGCATTGTTTTAGCAAGAATCAGCAAGTGCAGAAAAATTAAACTAAAAACTTACATGCGAAAGAACCCAAACAACGCCTTTGAGAGCGATGATAATGAGCCAAGGATCCTGGTGCAAGATTACTAAAAAACATGGCTGCTTTCATCCACAAACAGTGCCACACCTGTCCTCAGGTTGCGTTTAGTATTGCAGCTCAGCTCTCCAGTTTGGTGAAGCTGATCTGCAATGCCAGGTGCGCCCCACGGACAGGTGGCACAGTATCAGTAACAAAGCATAATCCTGTAGAACCCCTTCAAGGATATAGATGTCTCGCTCTCCTTTACCTGTGCATTGCTAACATTGGGGGCTGCCATGGGGTGGGAATTAATATTTTGTCACCGTATTAATACATGATGCTTTTTATTACTGCTTTGTTTATCAGAGGAAAGCCACCATATCTACCTCAAAGCAAAGATTTTCCAAACTTACAGTCAAATATATATGTTTTAGGTCTGGAACAAGTTTCCCCCCATACATCCCAAGTTTCCGTATTCACAGAAACGTGTTGATTAACCCAGGTAAGAGATGGGGCCCACACTGCTGCGAAGACCATTTATAATTGTATTAGGTATAAACACCCTCAGTGTACCAACCTGTTATGTCGTAGGGGAGCGCCCTTTTGAATGTGACATGTGCGACATGAAGTTTGTTCAGAAATATCATTTGGACAGACACAAACGAGTGCACAGTGGAGAGAAACCCTACCAGTGCGAGCGATGTCAGCAGGTGAGTGATGCCCCAGACCTATCTCTCCATTATTGTTCCGTCACATGAAACTAAAGGAGGCTGGAATATCCTGTGTAAAACGTGGAGATTTGTTCTGTATAAGCATATGTTAGCTTGGTTGTTCTCAGCTTAAGGGCTCATTCAGACGACCGTAGTGTTTGCACATGGCCGGCACTATGACAGAAGTGACTATTCTTGTCCGCAATTGCGTACAAGAATAGGACTTGCTCCATCTTTCTTGCAAGGTCGCGGAATGGAACTACGGATGCGGACAGCACACAATGTGCTGTCTGCATGTGAGGCCCCATGGAAATGAATGGGTCCGCACCTGTTCAGCAAAATTGTGGAACGGATGTGGACCTAGAACTACAGTTGTGTAAATGCACCATTATTGTATGGTTGGTGAAGGGATTTTTTTAGACCACAAAATGTCTTCATGTAGTCTGGTGTGTAGACGTATATCACACGTAATCCTTCATTCATTATCATTATTAGGACTCATGCACACGTAGTTGCAGACCGTATGCGGAACCGTTCACTTCAATGGGTCCTCAAAAACAACAGAAGTTACTCCGTGTGCATTCCTTTTCCATATGTCTGCATGGCCGTTCCGCAAAAAAGTAGTGCATGTCTTATTTTTTCCGCAAATCGCGGTCCGTGGCCCCTTTCAAGTCAATGGGTCAGCAAAAAATACAGAACGCACATGGAACACATTCGTATTTCATCCGTATTTTGCGTATCCGTACTGTAGAAATGCTATGCCCAGCCAATATTGCTCATGTGTTTGGTGGTTAATAAGTTACTGTTTCCGTTCCGCAAAAAATGGATCGTGTACGGAAACCATACGGATATGTTTTGTGGAATAACGGAATAGAAGAGGACTTAAATCAGAAAAAAAAAAAACTCAGATGCGGAACAGATCCGTGAAAAAGCGACTGCAAAACAACAACGGTCGTGTGCATGAGCCCTTATTCTGTGAAAACTGCTGGCTGTCTAATTTCTGGATAAGTTATCAAGAAAAAAAAAATCCGGTTGTCAACCTTGAATGGATGCCATGGTAAATAATGGTACAATTTAGGGGGAAATCAATCTCCAGCACCACAACTAATTTCATATAATCCATTCAATAATTATAGGGTTAGATAAAATTTGTATACATCATGTGACTCATCTTTAATACGCACCTTTAATCCTGCGACTGAACCCTATCCCCCACTCACCCAGTGGAGGCCAAGTGAGTGTCCATGTGGCCTCCATTGGTCTGAAGCTCATTGGTATACCACAGGATATGCCATAAATGTCTGATAAGTGCGGATCTCACCTCTGGGAACAGGGAACCGTTGATCACCACCCACAATGGAGACGTGGCAGCTGATCTCCATTGATTGTTATGGGACTCCTCAAAATAGCCAAGAGTCCTTTCCTGGCTGTTTCCGCAAGTCCCATAGCAATGACTGGAGAGAGCTGGGCATGTGTGGCCATTCCTTTATTTTAAGCAGCACATGACGTGGCTCCGTTTTTCAGACAGGAGCGGGACCTGAACCTATTGGACATTTATTTCATATCCTGTGGCAATGTCATAGGGACAACCCTTTTAACATGGATACCTATAAGTCCCAGCCTTCTGTTGGTGGGGTACGTTGCTGCATTGATTGTCATTCTTCTATCTGCCGTAAATGACGAGCTAAAGGGCCATATTTCGCCCCAGTGATTCTGATTATATTATTGCTCTTTTTTCCCCTTTTTCATTAGGCTTTTTCTAGGACAGACCGCCTTCTGAAACATAAGAGGATTTGTCAGGGGTGCCACACGAAACCCCTCGCATTGTGAATTTCAGTGAAATTTCAGCCGCTCTTCCCTCACTCAGGACTCATTCTCTATCACTACTGGTAAACCACAGAAGTATTGAAGCATTTACCCCCAGACACGGGGTTGGTAACAGCGAGGACCTACCCATCATCTTTTGCAACTTGTAATTATATAGTTGGGGGGAAAAAATGCCAAATGTGTTTTTATACGAAAGATTACGCAACATTTCATCCATCACTCTGTCTTAACCTGGTTAAACAGATTTTATTCAGTGGAATGAACTGATTTTTAAAATAGAAAGTCTCCATCCGCCTGTTATCCTGTAGTATCCGTAAAAGATGACTTGCTGTCTTTAATTGTTCTTCCAATGATATAACGATGTTCAGGTGTTTTTATTGAACTCTGCATTCTAATGTTCCTCTGTCACTACTGCTAGCAATGTGTAAATACAGTGACAACTGGGTTTTTTACGTCCCCCTTGTCCCTAGACCCTATGACCCTGCCCATCCAATGCCGTCACAGTTGCTATGTGTAGGGACAGTCCCCGTAGACAAGGGGCATGCTGATATGATAGCCGCAGGCAGCTGCAGTTTTGGAGCTTCTTTGGGATCTTTTCCTCCACTCAGAATCATGTCTCTAGCTATTACAGATTATTATATTTGTAGTGATAGCACCCGCTAATCTTTATTGAATGAAGTGATTATTTTTGTACAGACTCCTATATAATGGTAAAGTATTTTATAAATTTGGAATTCCTGCACAATCTGAGCTTTGGAGTCAAGTGGGCGGGCCTATTAGTGATGGACAGCCTTCCCTGACTTTGCATACATAGACAGCTGTCAGTCAAAAATAGGACCACCCTCTGGACTCCAGAGCCCAGAATGAGCAGGAATTAAAGTGAATGAAACGTATATATTGTCTCATCCCACAAAATGATATATCAATCTGCTCAGCTCCTTCTGCTCTATACCATTCTCCCTGCAGACAGGCACTGCGTTTTCAATGTGACTCTTTAATAATACCGTATGAAAAAAGTACTGTTTAACAGTCTTAAAACGTTCATGGAAGTTTCCATGTAACAAAATATAGATGTTGATTGTCAACCCCCTAGCTTGTTCTCTTCCCGTTCTGGCCAATCTGGCCTAGATTTGTTGATTGTTCTGCATAGTCCCATGCCAAGGAGAATGAGATTTGTTTTCCTCCTCACCTCCTTGCCAGGATCCATTGAAGACCAACGTATTGTGGAGCCATATTCGCAAAATACAGTTTTAGATTTAAGGGACCAGCTCCGTATTTTGATTTTGGGGGTTACATGTGCCACCGCAGCAGTGACGTGGCCCCCATGCGTCACCTCAGTTGGCCACTTGATGTGCAGGGGACACATCACCACCTTTTTAAGAACTCTTGCACCCTTGCCCAATGTTGCGTATAAAAAAAAAAAAATGGCATGCACACAAGAAACGACTATATAATTTTTTTTTTTTTTTTTAAATAAACCTAGCAGAGGAAAGTACTACCACTGCAGTAAGTTGTTGTTAGAGCCCATTCACTTGGCGATTTTGACACTGCTTCAGTGTTTCACATTAGAGGCCGCCAAGCCGCGAGTGGACAGCCACCTTGGCTTGAAGTGTCGGCCATCTACACTGTGCCCCAAGAAGGGCCTTCTTGCTGTGGTCCCGGCTTTTATTTTGCCAGGCCGTGAACTGCAACGTAGCCTCTAGTTGAAAACAATGGGAGGCAGGCACCAAGTGCTCCCACCAGAATTTTGGCATGGTGTCTGCACCAAAATTCCGGCACTAAAATCTGCCATGTGAACAGCCCCTTATATAAAGGCTAGGAGGGGGGATCCTAAACTGATTGAGATAATCTCAGATCATTGCTTTTTTTTTTTAGCTGCAAACCTTGTCTGTCTTGGCATAATCTGGACTACTGAAAACAAATTACAGTAGGACTGCAAGTTTTAGACAATACTGTCATTGTCGCTCTGGCCTAGGTGACCTAAAGCTGTATGAATATTTTTGTGCAGGTGGTCTGTTTGGCCCAAAATCAGTGTCGGTCAGGCCATAGTTTGAGGATAAAACTGAACTTCCATGATTTATGCAGCTGCTACCTACAAAGGGCTCATTCACACGAACGTATGTGTTCCGTATCGTGCATTGGAGCCGCAATGTGTTCGTGAGGCCTCCGGGACGGATCCAGACCCGTTCAACTTGAATGGGTCCGCATCCCTTAGTTCTGTAAAAAGATAGGACATGTTCTATCTTTTTGTGGTACAGAACCCCAAAAAAGCACTCTGTAGTGCTTCCATAGGGTTCCATTCCGCACTGCTCTGCATCTCCTGATTTACGGACCCATTGAAGTGAATGGGTCTGCATCCATGATGCGTAATGCACATGGAACGGTGTCCGTTTATTGCAGATAAGCATATGCAGTCCACAATATGGAAACGGAACCCATACGTTCGTGTGAATGAGCCCAAATGCTGATATTAAATTCTACTATTGAGTCTTCAATCATGTTCATTCTATAGGCCCTTAGTTACTAGATCTTACCTTTTACAGGTTTTCTTTCTGGACATTATAAAGTTAATGTGAGATCACAGTGCTCACAACAATATCATTCAGTCCCAGCATAGGGACTATGGCTACACAGTCAGCTCCGTGGTGATCGTCCAGTTATAGTGTACTGTACTGCCCAGAAAATGCTAGTATGGTCTCTTCTTCAATTAACTTTGTTTTTTTTTATCTGTATACTGTAGAACTGAGACATCCTGAACTTTTTACACCTTCATTGCATTCAGTCAACTTTGACTGAATGTCATGGAAAATTGAAAATTTAAAGGGGCAGTTGATGGATTTTTATACCGCTATATACCATATTGCGGCACCAAAAGTATTAGGTGTCATTGTGTTTGTTGATTTTTACTTTCTAAATATTTGAGCAGTATAATTCATATGTAATATAGCAAGATGAAATGGAGAAAGACAGGGCCTAAAGGGGTTGTCCGACCAAAATAAATCAGATGCAGCGGTTACTCGGTTAACAAAGATTCTGTTAATCCAGCTCCATGGCTGCCTTCCCCGCCTAACCAGAAGTAACGACATGCCATTCCCACTCACGTGACCATAGTTGCAGTCGGTCACTGGACTCAGAGGTTATATTCAAGAACAGCACATCACTGCAGTGGCCCAGCGGTCGCATGCCGTTCTTGCAGGCATGACCACTGAGTCCAGTTATTGACTACATCAGTCACATGAGTGAGAATGGCACGTCATCAAATCCATGTTCTGGCAGGGACCCGAAACACCAGGAACCGGAGCTGAACGTGCTGTATCAGCAGGACTTTAATAAAATGAGTCTTTTATTTTTTTACACCCCACGCCCTTCTCTGCCTGTGTTTAATTTTCATTTTGGTCATCCCTTTAAGGCCTGTCAAGCTTCCTTACATCTTTTCTGTCATTGGTCCAGTGGCAAAATCTGACTAGACTGAGAAAGACTGGTTTCTAGTGAAGGTACTGCCTGACAACCCCATTGAAAAGACTATTTTAGGAAGTTAGGAACACTTTGGTGGCTAAAGAGGGTGGGGAGAAGAAGCTTGCAGGCCCACACCATTCTCAATCTCAGGCTATGTTGTTGTTTTTTATACTAACAGTGCAATGTTTCATTATTTGAAGGGGAGTCAATAACTGTAGGAGAAAAGTATTAAAGAGGACCTTTCACTTCGGAATTGAGGTAGTGAAATACTAACACTACCTTCCTGGGCGGCCCCCGCTGCGGTCCAGGCAACAGGGTAGCCAGGAAGGTAGTGTAAGTATTTCACTACCTCAATCCGAAGTGAAAGGTCCTCTTTAAGACTGGCTTTTCTTACATCAGTCTTAGTAACAAACCCCACTGGCATATGATGTGCCAGAATTAAGAGGTAATAACTCTGGTGCATCTTCACAAGTCGCATGCGCCAGGGAATGAACTTTATGCCAGCAAGAGAGCACTGCCCACACGACGCTTACTTTTTGTAAATGTAGCTAGGCTGAGGGAAAAAAGAGCAAAAAGTTGCAAAGTTTGGCACAAAGCTGGCCGAAAAGAATGATACATTTCCCCTTAAGTGTTTTTTATTAACTCTGAACCCTTTTTTATATATATTCTTCCACAACTACAGACTTTCCTGCTGTTTTTATTGCACTACTGCAGTTTATACAATAAAAACCGCAAACACAATTGCTCCAAAGCTGTGACAAAAACTATGTGTAGAAGGAGACATTGCAAATCCAATTGGATGTGTTTTTAAAAACTATTTTGGGTGGAGAACTCTATTTTGTACAGGAATATAAATAACTTTTTACATCTGTAGATATAAAGAAAAACACGGTACCCTTAGCAACAGATTTAGTGTAAGGCCACATTCACACGACTGTATGTGACGTTCCGTATGGCATCCGTTTTTTTTTTGTGGATCCATTGTCCGCAAAACGGCCAAGAATAGGAGATGTTCAGTTTTTTTTGCGGGGCTACGGAATGGTCATAGTGATGCGGATAGCACATGGTGTGCTGTCCTCATTTTTTGCGGACCCATTGAAATAAATGGTTCTGCATGCTATCTGCAAAAAAAAAAAAACGGAACGGACACAGAAACAAAATACGTTCGTGTGAATGTAGCCTAATGTATATAAAAAAAATGTCTAAAGTGTGTGACCTAAAGGAGGGTTCAGTTGTACGATGCATGACCCAACGACAGGTCTACTTGACATGGATATATGCTTTGAGCAGTTGCTTTATCACTTAGAGGTCTAGGAATATACGCTGTTCGTGTTTCCGCAGGTGCATGTAAAAAAGAAGACTAAAACCCTCCTAAAAGTATACGTCCAGTCTCCCGCTGGGATTATCACCCTCTTACTCCTCGTTGCCTCCTTAGCAACAGACTACAAATTACCGTAACACTGTCAACGGGACAGTTTGTGGTCTGTTGCTAAGGAGTAACTGTACAGGAATCTTGAAGGGAATGGGTCATCAGAAAATGACCTATTGTTTTTAAATCATATATTTTTAAATAATTTTTAATGGTCATTTTTAATTTTCCATGTCAATATTTAATGACCTATTGTTTTTAAATCATATATTTTTGAATAATTTTTGATGGTCGTTTTTAATTTTTCATGTCAATATATATTTAAAAAAAATAAACTAAATATTGGGGTTTTCGCACTGGCCACTAAGCCTAATAATAGGCGCCACTTCTTGGTCTGTACAGATCACTTTACTGTAGTTATCTGCTTATCATCACAGATAGAATTACAATGACAGATATCACTTATATAAATATATTTCCAACACAGGATCCACCAGTCACAATAGGTGATATCATAACTTAACTATTCCCTCCTGACCTCTGCGCCTAGAAAACGCTCCCATACAAGTGGTCCCCTCCTGTCTATTGTGTCTATGGCCCATGGTGGTGGCTGCTGAAAAGCATATCTCTAAATGCTTAAGAACAGGTCAGACAAGATGGCTGCCCCCATAATCTTAATCATGAAACATTACATAAATTTGATTGAAATCTGTAGGCTGTCCATATACCTGAACATGCTGGGTCCTGGGACACTGCTGTGGAGGACCCACCAGGAACAGTGGATCCATCCCAGACCAGACAAACCCTTCAAGTGACGAGACATCCATCTCAGCTAGACTGAACCTCTGCTTTTAGCAATCTTCCCTGCCCTACTTGTGTTAATTCAGTAACGTATGCTGAAAATTCTTTGTTTTAATTTTTTACTGTATTTTGTCTTATTGTTTTATTGAATTTAATGTGCTTCGGCACTACTACTGTATGTAATGGACTGTAGCTTTAAATCTGAACCGTGGGATTTAATGCTCTGCATTTTTTTGTATTATGCAGTAATTAGCATTTTTTTTAATGTCACATGACCTTGGTTATAATTTTTCAGATAGTATCCAAACTGTTCCTCTATTTCTAAGCAGGTTGTGGCTATTTGACCGCGGTAACAGACCGCAGGTCACAGGTCTCTGTGTTATTGTATGACTACTCTGATTGGCAGTGAGCCACTGACTGAATGGGCATTCAGCTGTTCAGGGGCTATTTTAACCCTATATTGTCTTATATAAAGGGTTACGGAATCATGACAGTAAGGCCCCTTGCAGACGAGCGTGAGCGGATAAGGTCTGGATGCATTCAGTGAAAACTGTACGATTTCCCAAGCAAGTACTTTCAGTTTTGTTTGCGATCGCGTGCAGTTGTTCAGTTTTTTTTTTTTGAGCGGGTGCAATGCGATTTAATGCGTTTTGCACGCTCATGATAAAAACTGAATGTTCACAAACAACATCTCTTAGCAACCATCCGTGAAAAACGCATCGCAATCCGCACTTGCTTCCGGATGCGATTTTCACGCAGCCCCATTCACTTCTGTGGGGCCAGCATTGCGTGAAAATCGCAGAATATAGAACATGCTGCGATTTTTCACGCAACGCACAAGTGATGCTTGAATAAACCAACGTACACAGACCCATTGAAATGAATAGGTCCGGATCCCTTGCATTCCCATGAGCGAGTTTTCCGCACGGGTGCAATGCGTGACGTCAACGCATAGCACCTGCACTGAATCCTGACCAATTCATTTCTGTGTACATGAGCGTTTTTTTCACGCATCAGTTCTGCGTTGCGTGAAAAACGTAGCCCCATAGAAGTGAATGGGGCTTCAGTGAAAAACGCATTGCATCTGGAAGCTTTTCACTGATGGTTGATAGATGTTGTTTGTAAACCTTCATTTTTTTATCACGCACGTGAAAAACGCATCAAAACGCATTGCACCCACGCGGAAAAAACTGAACGCAATTGCAGACAAAGCTGACTTAACTTGCTTGCAAAATGATGCGAGTTTCCCTGAACGGCGAACGCATTCCGCCCTAATCCGTCACGCTTGTGTGAAAGAGGCCTAATACTTTAAAGGGTTTTCCAGGGCTACTAAATTGATGGCCTATCCTTAAGATATTTTACTAGATTCATCTGTCTTTTGGCACCCTACCCAATTAGCTCTTTGACGGTGCTATGGTTTTTTGGATGAGTGCTGTGGCCTGTTTATTGTCTACATTGCTCCATACCTGCTTTCTGTACATCTTGTTGGTACTGTTCTGTATATTGCATCTTTGTCCCTTAAAAGTCAACATGCTGAATGAGACTAGGTTGCATTACCTATCACAGACGCTACTAAATGTACGGCATGTCGTGTATAGAAGGTGTAGGAGGCCGCTAGGCTCACCTGAGCACCATAGTCCCTTTAACCAGCTGCTTGGCGGTAATGTGGAGAGTTGGACCCCCACCAATCTGATATTAATGACCTATTCTAGGAATAGGCCATTAGGCTTGAGCGAATCGACCTACGGATCATAGATCCGTAGTCGATTCGATCAAAATGCTGTTCCGTACTTCTCGCTTGAAGTCAAGCAAGACTTCGGTGAATTCCTACTGTATTCCTATATGCATATTTAAAGGGATTCTTTCACCCCCAAACCCCAATTTTCACTACTTACATCATTATTTGGTAAATAGTGCCCCCATTATATAGCCACTTACCCCATAATTTTTAAACTTACAGATGATGAGAAAACGAAGTTTATAATACCTGTCAATCAATAGTGAAGGAGCCCAGGGGCGGCGTCATACCGGCCGGAGCCCAGGCCGCGCGCTCATCTAACTTTTCTACCACGCCCCCTTTCACCCAGGCGGCCCGCCCATTGTGATGCGCTCGGCCTCGTCCAGAACTGGCCAAATCCCGCGCCTGCGCCGTGGATCGGGCAGGCCGCGCCTGCGCACTGGATTCCCGATTACTGGCGCAAGCATCGGGCTACCCTGTGCGCAGGCGCGGGGCCCGTACTGCGATGGGAGGGAGGCAGGGTGACAGCCAGCTCCAGCGCCCACGACTCTTCCTGAGGCTCCGATCCTGCGCTGGTACACTATCGCAGTACGGGCCCCGCGCCTGCGCACAGGGTAGCCCGATGCTTGCGCCAGTAATCGGGAATCCAGTGCGCAGGCGCGGACTGCCCGATCCACGGCGCAGGCGCGGGATTTGGCCAGTTCTGGACGAGGCCGAGCGCATCACAATGGGCGGGCCGCCTGGGTGAAAGGGGGCGTGGTAGAAAAGTTAGATGAGCGCGCGGCCTGGGCTCCGGCCGGTATGACGCCGCCCCTGGGCTCCTTCACTATTGATTGACAGGTATTATAAACTTCGTTTTCTCATCATCTGTAAGTTTAAAAATTATGGGGTAAGTGGCTATATAATGGGGGCACTATTTACCAAATAATGATGTAAGTAGTGAAAATTGGGGTTTGGGGGTGAAAGAATCCCTTTAAAATATCAAGCCCGCTTGGGATTACTATTTTAAATTGTTTTTCAATACGCAGTTATGAATACAGTAGGAATTCAACAAAGTCTTGCGTGACTTTCAGAAGAACTTCGGCTCTACGGAGCTAATACATTTTAATGCTGTACGGAAACAGTATTCTATGATCGCAAGGTCGATTCGTTCAAGCCTATAGGCCATCAATCTTCTAGCCCTCGAAAATCCCTTTAAGAGGCATAAAGTGACTGATGCCCATCAGATCACAGTTTTCTTTTTTTTTTTTTAAACTATTTGGGCAACGATTTTATTTCCTATCTGTTGTACACAAGTTTTTTTTATACATGTCGCCCATTGTTTTTGTACTGTCAGTGTCCCGTGTGGGTAGATGGAACCAAGAGCTCTATTCCACACTTAAAGAGGTTTTACACTCTTTTGATAATGGCGATGTATCATTCAGATAGGTCATCATTATCAGATTGTGGGAATCAACACCCGGGACCCCACTAATCGGCTGTTTTTGGCAGGTGCCAGTGCCGGAAACACAACAGTGAACAGCGCGGGAGGCAGGAGGCTCCGTCTAGCGCACAGGAGCTCAGCCCCAAGGATGGTAACTGCTGATTAGTAGGGATGCCAGGTATCGCACCCCCACCATTCTGATACTGATAACCTGTTTGGACCTATCCTAAAAAATGGAAAACCCCTTTAAAGGAAAACACTGTCATGCCACTGTTTGGTAATCACTGTCTATATCATATTTTCCTAGAATTAGAATAGAGGGATAGTTCTGTTATATTACACTGAGCAGTCTGATGTACTCTACTCTTGCCTCCTTCTGCCGGTGTATGTAGAATATTTAAATAAAGATTTTTTTTAATATTTACTGTGTTATGTGGTATGTCCTGTAATGTACATAGATATATTTTACACATCATATAAACTAAGCATTTCACAGAAGTGTCAGACATAGAAGTTCTGCTTTCTTTCTACTAAACACCCACTATCTTCTGTATTCACCCGGTTCTTTAAAGGGAGTCTGTCAGCAGTTTTGACCATACTACACTTCTGACAGCCTTGGGTAGGGGCTTGGAAGAGCAGGACTAGCTTACCTTTTGTGGAAATTTTATTACGCAGAGTAGTGTGAATATAAATTGCCAGATTCTGAAAAACTATTTCCCATCATCTAGAATAGATTGTAAGTGTATATGAAGGTTTAGATACACTTTAACTTTTATTCTGCTCCTGCAAGTGTCCAGGAGGCAGAGCTTCCGTGTGTAGTGCTTTCCAGCCGCCTACCCTCTGCTCTGAGTATAACCTTCAGCATCCAACCGTGAGATCACTACAGCAGAGAAGAGGAAAAGGGCAGTGAGGCAGCTCAGTGCAGCGAGCGCTTCTCATTGAAGTGCTGCCTCCGGGACACTTGCAGGAGCAGAATAAACATTAACGTGCATCTAAACCTTCATATACACTTACAATCCATTCTAGATATTGGGAAATAGTTTTTATATACTTTTATTATTTTTTCGCTACGCTCTGCTGGAGCCTCTGCAGGGAACATTGCAGTGCAGAGCGTCCTGAACTGATATTCTATGGCAGAGCTTTCAGCGGGAGATGCAGGCTGGGAGATGTGCTCTCATCAGGACAGTTCTCACTTTAGCGGCTATAATACAACTCCATATCCGTTCGCCGCATACCGAGCTGTAGTGTACGGATTCTCTCTGCGCTATAGTGATTCAGGAGGCCTCTTTTGGTTGTAAAATTAGAAAATAAATACATGAAGTATAATTGTAAAATAGTTTTTAGTGCATTTCTAACACTTTCAAAAAAATTTAGATAGATTTTAAGCTTTTACAAGCCCTTGAGGAACTTTTATAGGACGATTACATAGTTAAGGAAACCATACATGATCAGTGTATATTCAATTAATACAGTAAATAATGCTTCTCTGATATTCCCTGAAATGACTTCCCTATTGAAGAGAGAGGTTACGCTGTGGTATCAAAAATGGCTGTTCATTGTAGGGCTTAAAGGGGCACTGTGCTGCCCTCACAGAGGGCATGGTGTAGTGCAGACCCATTGATTTCAGCAGTCTGTCACTTCTGTGATGGCAGTCGGTACTAACATGCCAAACCGTGCAGGTGAGATATGTCCGATACTGCTTGTTGACCCTCCCCCACATCCTGCTTTTGCAAATGTAAGAAACCTGTCAATCATCCTCCAGAGGCGGGTCACAGTGGGGACAGCAAGCCTCATCGGACTCATCCCCCTCGCTGCCGTACCATTAGTGACGCTGAAATCAGAAGGTCCATCACTACACTATGCAGCATAGTGAAGGTGACAGATATCATTTAACGCAGGGAAGCCCAACCTGTGTCCCTCTAGCTGTTGCAAAACTACATCTCCCAGCATGTCTGGAAAGCCTACAGCTATAAGGGCATGCTGGGAGTTGTAGTCCTGCAACAGACGGAGGGCCGCAGGTTGAGCATCCCTGATTTAAATCGTCCACACAACTACCAGAAGTGGTATTTCCTGTCCCAGACCCCAAGCTGTGTGTCCAGCATCTGGCCTGAGAGACATGCTCTTCCCCCTTGAGTTGATGACAGATTGGGGCCTTCCAGGATAATAAAGAGGACGTTCCTGATTTGGGACCTCCAGTTAGTCGGAGCAGAGAACGGCTACAAAGTGCGTCCTTTTCAGTGGAGGGAATGTCACATCTGTGCTTTTCAGTGGACTCTGTTTAATGCTTGATTTCTCCTGTGGAGGCGCTGCAGGGAAACTGAACACTTGCTGCTGGATTTCCGTACGTTATGCTGGGGGTTCTAGTTGGGGAACACTTTGCGATCAGCTTATCATCAGGGTGCCTCTTCTAGCAAAAGATCCATTTGACGGTAGTTTGTTCTTCTGTCTCCAATGGATTTTACTGTATTTTTCACGACCATTTTAGTCCTTGTGTTTGTTAAAGGGAATATTAATATTTGGGATACATACACCAATTCTGGCACTTTCCTCGACAGTGTTTCAGCATGGTGTTGGAGATCCGTTATGTCTACATGTTCTCTGAAATTTCTTGAGTGTTGTTGGTTCATGTATTCTATTAACACTCTCTTGTACTTCCCAGGTAAGGAGATGGCAATTATTCTTGCAAGAAATTTGGGTTTACCACAGTGGTTGTAGCACTTTTATAAAGTGGGTTTTGGGCCTGTAGACAAAAAAAAGGACATGACTTTAACGTTTGTACTGGCACAAATACTGAGGCTGAACACTAGATGTCAAAGGAATATACTAATGTGATTGTCTATAGTGCAAGTGCCTCCTTTGCTGCCTTGATTCATTTTGTCCATCACATGGTTATGTCCACCCTGCAGTCCAGCAGCGGTGGTCGTGCTTGCACACTGTAGGAAAAAGCAGCGGCCTATGCGCGTTCCTGTCCACAAGGGATGCAAGCACGACCACTGCTGCTGGATTGCAGGGTGGACATAACCCCTGAAAACGAGTAGTGTATAATGTGATGGAAAAATGAATCAAGCCAGCAGAGGAGGCTTTATAGATAATTATGAATTATGGTGTTAGGTGGCTCTCTTCTGAAGGATAATGGACCTAGGTGCTCTGTATATGGTTCCCCCAGAATGGAACCTAAAAAATGTATAGTATATGGAAAATACAGGCACTCAGATATGGAAAACTGCAAACAGTAAATTTAATAGAAATTCATCAATATAAAACAATTCTCAGATAAAAATAGAAAATAGAAAATGAAATAAAATATAAAAATCAAATGATCATAAAATGCAGAAATGCCGCAGGTCAATGCCTCCAATCAATCTTCCATCATCACATAAAGTGTCGTGAAACAATCTGCATCATCATACATACGTATTGCCATAGATCGATACTCAATACATCAATACTCAATACATCCATACACTCAGACACAGTATGTACAGAAAAATATTACTCCTTCAATTGAGTCACTCAGATGTATAGTGACTATATATCTTAAATAGCGTCAATGTTGCAATTAGTCAGCAAGGTATTTGTCCTTCAATCAAAATGATAGGTATAAAGGTGTAAAAGTATCTTCACTAGACATATAGTTCTTGATGATAAATATATGGTATAGTATACCCACTCTACTTGTGGTATTGCAACATATGCAGGTACTTTATATCGATGCCCGAGCAGTTGAAATGGTATGTCTTCCATCAAAATGAAACAGTATCTTCACTGGATATATAGTTCTTGGTAATAAATGTATGGTATAATTTGCCCGCTCTATTTATGGTATTGCAGAGTATGCATATACTTTGTATCAATTTTATATCAATACCCGGGCAATTGCAATGATTTATGTTAAGCAGCGCTCAATTTAAGGTGCTTATGCGTTACCGCTCTTTAGTTTTCAAATCTCCGGTGTCCGGTAATCGGATGTCCCTCTGTCCGGAGTTGATGTAGTAGCGTCCTTGTGGGGATACAGCGCGGCGTCCGCTCTTGCTTCGGGTATGAAAAGTCACGTGGCGTCCCACGTGTTACTGTGACGTCACTCTTTAGCTATTCCAGCGCTGGAATAGCTAAAGAGTGACGTCACAGTAACACGTGGACGCCACGTGACTTTTCATACCCGAAGCAAGAGCGCGGACGCCGCGCTGTATCCCCACAAGGACGCTACTACATCAACTCCGGACAGAGGGACATCCGATTACCGGACACCGGAGATTTGAAAACTAAAGAGCGGTAACGTACAAGCACCTTAAATTGAGCGCTGCTTAACATAAATCATTGCAATTGCCCGGGGTATTGATATAAAATTGATACAAAGTATATGCATACTCTGCAATACCATAAATAGAGCGGGCAAATTATACCATACATTTATTACCAAGAACTATATATCCAGTGAAGATACTGTTTCATTTTGATGGAAGACATACCATTTCAACTGCTCGGGGCATCGATATAAAGTACCTGCATATGTTGCAATACCACAAGTAGAGTGGGTATACTATACCATATATTTATCATCAAGAACTATATGTCTAGTGAAGATACTTTTACACCTTTATACCTATCATTTTGATTGAAGGACAAATACCTTGCTGACTAATTGCAACATTGACGCCATTTAAGATATATAGTCACTATACATCTGAGTGACTCAATTGAAGGAGTAATATTTTTCTGTACATACTGTGTCTGAGTGTATGGATGTATTGAGTATTGATGTATTGAGTATCGATCTATGGCAATACGTATGTATGATGATGCAGATTGTTTCACGACACTTTATGTGATGATGGAAGATTGATTGGAGGCATTGACCTGCGGCATTTCTGCATTTTATGATCATTTGATTTTTATATTTTATTTCATTTTCTATTTTCTATTTTTATCTGAGAATTGTTTTATATTGATGAATTTCTATTAAATTTACTGTTTGCAGTTTTCCATATCTGAGTGCCTGTATTTTCCATATACTTTATAGATAATTACAATACATTAGTAAGTGCCTTGTATTAACTTTCTGTACATGATAAATGCCGTTTGCTGAAGTGGGAGCTTTCTCTTACAAATGAAGTCCTGCAGCAGAGATTTGTGCCAACCCAAGTGTGCCCCCAAAAGCCAACCAGCATAGGAAACAACTGATAGGTGATACTGAGGCTACTGTCTGTACCTCAAGGCAAGATGGCTCCTATTCCAAAATTGGAAAGGGGTATATGAAATATGTATTATGTTTGTTAGTATTGTGGCGAGAGGAAGAAAGGTAGTTGGAAAAAAGTTTTCCTTCATTAGAATTTTTTTTTCTTCAGGGTAAAAACCAAATACAGTAAAAAGTGAATCATCATTAGGGCACATGATCAGAGCTGTATCGTGCAATCAGACCCTGTAGAGCAGCATACAGCGTCCCAACAGGTCCTTATAGCAGAATCCTAGGTACTCCATGTGCCACTGTATGATGCCCCTGTCAGGCACTGTATTCTTCCTCCAAAAAAAGCATAACATACCTCATATAACATAGTTTAATAACATAATTGGTAGTGTTCCTCTGTGTGGCCCCTTATAAAAATCAGAGGCACTGTATGGGGCCTACAGCAGGCTATGGCCACTCACAGATCCATTCATCACTGATCCATAATACAGCCATGGGCATGAAGCCTAAATGTATAATTTATTTGATGTCATTTTGCATAGCGTTATCCGTACATAATGTATGAGGCGCTCTGGTCTCATTGTGCATGGTGCTGTCGTAGATCAATATAAGTTATGATAGTGTTATATAGATACTGACATCATTCCACTGCTCCTGGCATCGAGCTTTCATGAAGCGACGGTACTCCTGACGGTCATACACCTCCACGGTGACTCGGTACACGATAATAATGAGTAACCCAAAGAAAACTATACCCAGAACCAAGCCCAGGATGAGTTTCTGTCTATGATCTTGGATCTCTGAAAATATAAAAATAAAAAGTTTGTTGTTTCCAGCAGTTCAAGACTTAGCGAGTTTTATGAATATAGCAGAAATTGAATAGAAATCAGATTTTTTTTTCTCTTTTACACACCTAATCATAAGATGCACCTAGGTTTTAGAGAAGGAAAATATGTTTTATCAGACCCCCAGACTTCATCAGATCCCACAGTCAGACCCCCAATCTTTATCAGACTTTAGATCAGACCCACCAAACTTTATCAGACCTCAAATAAGACGCACTGCCATTAATACTCTTATGGAAATTAAAAAGAGCATTTCTCATCAAAATAAAAAATTTGGGGCAGATTTACTAATCCTATAGAAGGTGTAACCTTAGACTGATTGCCTATACCTGCACCAGATTTATCACAGGGGCTCAGGCTTGGACAATAAATATGGTACCTGGATAGACACTTTTGTCTAATTCTATACCATATTGGTTGGCATAACTTGAGACCAAAATTTACCCCCAGAATTGTGGGGCAAATTTTCGTTAAAATGTTGCATATTAGGCCACTCCTCTTCCCACAAAGATACCCATTTTCATTAAACCACCACACCTTGTGCTATTCACAGATAACTTCTCTAAACTAAGATGCGCCAAATTACTCCACATTCTGGTGCAATATACTCCAAAATCTAGGTGCATTGAGCTCATGGCAAAAATAAAGATTGGGAAAGGGGTGGGGCTTAACACGTAATTCACTTCAATAAGACACTCAGAACACTGTAAAAGAGCTGGAGGCTGAAAAAACTTTAGCAGCTTCTTACAAAACCTCCCCCTGTATGTGTGCAGGGATACTGGGCAGTACCAGGGCATTAACACTACAGAAAGTGCTACCAAGCCTTCCTAGGTGCCTGAATGTCAAGTTTGCCTATAAAAGTGGCATTTGACATTCATCCATGTTGGATGCATGGATTACAAGTCTTGTGGAGGTGGACACACTGACCATAAAATGTTACCCTTACATTGTGCAAGTAACCTAGCTTTCCCTGAACCCTCACTATTTAGGAGTGAGGAGGGGGATTTATCTTGGTATATTTCGTTTTCTGCAGTCTATTACAGTTCTATATGATGGTAACACAGCTTTCCTAGGACACTGAAAGGCAAATCTACCTAGCTATTACACTATTTAGGAGTGAGGACGGGGATTTATCTTGATAGATTTAGCATTCTGCAGTCTTAGGGCTCATGCACACGACCATATGCCCTCCAATACATATGGTCCGTGAGTGGGCCATATGTCCCGGAGCAGCATCGATCGTGCGCATATATTACAACGATGCTGTGCATGTCCGGCCGCATATGAGTGCGGAACAATAGTCTGAGGGCATACGGTCATGTGCATAAGCCCTTTGGGCTCTTTCACACGAGCGTCTCCCTTGCGGGAATCACGCTCCATGGGAGAGAGGGATTGTGCAGTCTAGACCAGTGTTTCCCAACCAGTGTGCCTCCAGCTGTTGCAAAACTACAACTCCCAGCATGCCTGCACAGCCAAAGGCTGTCTGGGCATGCTGGGAGTTGTAGTTTTGCAACAGCTGGAGGCACACTGGTTGGGAAACACTGGTCTAGACTACAGAAGTGCATGGCATTATCATGATTGACAATGCTATGTGCCTCTGTGTGACCTTTCTGCAACAGAATCTAGGGATAAGCGAATCGACTTCGGATGAAACATCCAAAGTCGATACGCATAAAACTTAGCTCTAATATTGTACAGAGCAGGAGCTCCGTACAGTATTAGAATGTATTGGCTCAGATGAGCCGAAGTTATTGCTTTACGAAGCCTCGCAAGACTTTGCGTAATAACTTCATAAATTAATTTGGAGTTTAGGAAATGTTTTTTTACAGTACAAATTAATTTATGAAGTTATTGAGACAATAACTTGGGCTCATTGGAGCCAATACATTCTAATACTGTACGGAGCTCCTGCTCCGTACAGTATTAGAACAAAATTTTATGCAAATCGACTTCAGATGTTTCATCCGAAGTCGATTCGCTCATCCCTAACAGAATCATACTGACCGCTTCACAGAAAGCATTATCATGCAATCATGATAATGCTGTGTGGTTCTATGGTCTAGACCACACAAATCCTCTCTCACACGGAGCATGATTCCCACAAGGGACACGCTCGTGTGAAAGAGTCCTTACTGTTTCACTTGGTAACCCAACTTTCCTACGACCCTGGAAGGCAAATCTACCTAGCTATGGCACTATTTAGGACACAAATACTCTAAAGTTAGGTCAGATATTATTTACATTTTAGATTTTCTAAACGTGTTTTCTTATGGTGAATGTCACATCTATCTGGTCTACGAACGAAGCACAGATTTTCAATTCAGTTTACCATGAGAAATTTCTCTTTTACTAGAAATTAAGGGAAGGTAAGGACCAACTGCTCAGTCTGAGCACATCCCTGACTCAGAAACTGCTTGTGACTCCCGCAGGCCATTCAGTTGACTATCATTAGTCTGCATGGCCTATTGTCATACTCCACCCTACAGGATGTGATGTAGGAAGACTTCCTATCTGCTCTTGAACACTTTCAACAAAAAGAAAACATTTGATACACCATCATCATTATCACCTTGCTTTTCCTTTACAAGAATATGAACTAAATGTCCATCCTCCGTGACGTGGAAAGTTATAAGTGAGTCTTCCCCTTTCTCTTGGCACCAGACGTCCTTCTCCTTTCCACTCCACTCTGAAGCTTTCAGCATGGTGACTTTGACATGGCCACAGTATAGGGTGCAGTTCTCCTTCAGCAGTCCGGTTGTAAACGCCTTACATTCTGCACATGCACTGCAAGAAATAAGTAGAAAAAAACGTAACTTTCTAGCTATGGTCTATAGTTACCTCAAAAAAGAAATTCATTTAAAGAGAGTATGTCACCAGGAAATTCACAAATAAACCAAGCGCGCTGCCTTGCGGGGCCAGCTCAGCAGCATGTAATGATATGACTTGATTTCACTTAGTGATCCGTTGCTTTTTTCTGCTTTTAAGGGTGCGACACAACATGGCTTTGGTTGTGTACCGCGCAGTTGAACAGTCTGTAGTGGGCTATAATTAAACTAATGAAACCAAGCTGTTCAATTGGTTTGTATTGTTAATGGCGGTGCCGACCCTTCAATACTGAGCGGCCATTAACACAGACATACTAAAAAATGCGGACTACATTAGTTTAATCAGAACATGCTGAGGCCATATGGATGCGTGATACTCAACTGCAGCGTGGCCACATCGCAACTGGAACACGACTGCGCCGTTTGGTTATACCGTAATCTATATGCAAATGAACAGTTAAAGAGGTTTTCGCTAGGATATGCTCCCATTGTGCGGGTCCCACCTCTGGGACCTACACCAAGAATGGAGGCTTGAAAGCGTGATCTAGGTCACACTGCGCAGCCTCCCCCCATTCATTTCTATGAGGTTGCAGAAAATAGCTGAGCACTAGCTCGGGTATTTCCATCGGGCCCATAGAAGTGAATGGGAGTGGTGGCAACGCATACACGGTGTGCTCCCATTCACTTCTCTGCCCAGACATTGTGCTACTTAAAGACGATGCCTACCATTGCGTGTCACGTGTATTTTATAGATTGTCCCTGATGGCTTTTGTAACAGCATGTAAATAGCAAATATGCTTCATTTCTTACAGAGTTATGACATTTACTTAGTATGGCGCCACCTGGTGGTCAAAGCATATAGCAATGTGCATGTCCATCTACTGCACTTCGTGTTGCTGGTCAGACATGCTCGGTCACTCTTGCCACTGCAAGGTTTCTGCATGTGATCTTCTTTTCACTGCACAGCAGGTAATAGAAATCATTTTCTTCCCTGTCTTCGGTACAGAGGAGCCTTTAAAAATGTGTCTCTTCCTTGTGGAAAGCTATTTCTATTATCTGCTCTGCTGGGAGGATCATCACTATGCAGAAACCTGGCTGTGGGAAGGGTGACTGATCATGACCAGCAATACTCAGCTCAGTACATGGACATGCATGTTGCTATACGCTTTGATCACCAAGTGGTGCCATACTATGTAAGTAAATGGCATAACTTTTTGCTGAATTGTTTTTCTAACAGCATATACATGGCAAATATGCTTTATGTTTTATAAAATAAATATATGTAATGGTGAAACAATCCCTTTAAGGGTTATAAGCTAGCAATGTGGCTCTGTGCAGTCCCAGGTAAAACCTTGTCGTTACCTGTACTTCTGGCATGGCGTCTGGCATCCGGGGCAGTCGCTGCACAGCTTGTTGAAGTACCCCTTGTCACAGACACATTTGCTGCATTGGCACTTTCCATGTCCACTGCATATACCATTAGGTGTCATACAAGCACTGGTATCCAGGCTGCAGCCGCATGCGCTGCCGGTGTAGTTGGACGTACACTTACAGGTACCACAATTACAGACTCCCCTGCTGAGACCTGAAAATGAAGGAAGAATATTTACCTATATCCATGAGAATTATTCTAGCTACCAATGCTTGCCATAAGGAACAAGTCCTGGTCATAATGGGGTAATCCTCATGTTAAAGGGGTTTTCCTGATATTGATGACCTATCCTTAGGGTAGGTCATTATCCAATCGGTGAGTGCCTGACACCCTGCACCCCCACGATCAGCCTCTAGCACCAGACTAGCACTCTTAACTTAGCTGCAGACACAGCTCCAAAGTATATTGGCCGTAACCCAGCCACTACACTTTTAATGGAGCTCTGCTTCCGTCTCCGTTCAGAGTGCTAATTTCATTTGCAGGCGGGTGCAGGATGTCGGACCCCCAGAAATCATATATTGATGACCTCAATATCAGGAAAGACCCCTTTCGTTTTCGCCTTCATATATTTTCTTGTAAGCTCTTTCTGAAATATTCAGTGGGATCAGCAAAATGGGTGACTGTACTTCAGTTGATATGATTGTATATGTTATAGTGAACACAACAACCCCCCTCCCCCTCTAATTTTTAGAATAAATGGCTCTGTAGAACCCATACACCCCTTTGGCACTGTTCCGAGATTTCTTTTACCGAAAATCTGAATTCAATAGTCCTTTGCTAATAATTGTTTCAGATTTTCAGTAACAAATCTCCGAGCAGTGACAAGGGGCAATGCTGGTTCAAGATCACAATAGGGTCTTCTCACATGTATTTATGACTTTTGTCAGAATCTTCCATTCAAATAAGGCGGCAGACCAGGGGCAAACACTGGATTTTTTAAGCCTGTTAGTCTTATGGTGGAGATGACAAAATCCTTCCTTCTCCTCTGTATTTTGCAAATACTACAGGGATTTATGTACAATTGCCATCTACGGTTAGGATGGTGTAGGTGTTAATGGAAGTTTCTAGGGCAGAAAAGCATATATATAATTTAACTGTATTTCATCTAAACAGGTTCAAAATTCGTTATAGCGTTTAGATCTCTGTTTTTTTTCATACTGAGCTTCTAGTCTTCTGCTTTCCTCCAAACTGCCATAGAATGACATGATAAAATTCTGCCTGCTTGCCGTGACCACTAGGGGGAGCTCACTCCATAAGAAATGATACACTTTTACCGAATCTTATAATAAATCCCTAAGCACTAAGCTCCCCCTAGTGGCAGCAGAAAGTATTTTTTATCATTTAACTACATTTCTCATGTAAAGCCAGATGGGTTTCCTGGTACAATGAAACCTTCCAAAAGGCCACGTCTTTGAGTAGACCACCCCGTTATCCAGACTAGATTTTCTTTGACTGATTTTCAGTTCCTATCATATATATGATTCCCACTGGCCATCTGCTTTGAGAACCCACCCCTGATATACCACTTTCAACTGCAGATTTGTGTCATATTAACAGGGTTTTACTGTCAGTCTGTAGTTTGTGTCCCAGTCACAGACTACCAAAACCAGTAGTTGGAAGCTCACCCAGCTACTCTCCCTTTGGGCCACTCTCCAGGAATATAGAAGTTATTTTTCTAATCTATATGAAGTATTTAGAATGAATTCACAATGGGAACTGTTTCTTCATTTACCTCCACATAGCTGGCCTTCATATCTTTCACAGCTCGCGTCATCACACTCGCAAAACTGTCCTCGTACGTGCTTATTGCATGCGCAGCGCCCACATTCACACTTTCCACGTCCATTACACGTCAGTGAGCCATTGATGCAGCCTTCGTTGGAATCATATATCTTTTGGTGGCATTCACAGTGTTTTCCTTTATAGCCATCCACGCAGCTGCAAAAGAAGAACTTCACTGAGTAAAATGGAATCCGTGGGCTGCAGAGCGTGACGGCTTCTGGTATTTAGGAGCCCTAGCTGGTAGCCTCCTTACTCTGTAAGGTTGCCATCCTAGAACATGTATATGAGTCAGAAGTTCAGGTTTCACTAGGGGTGCTACATGTTCTGGGTTAGGGAACTCACTATTGAGAAGAACCATAGAACAAGCAAAAACTGGCCGTACATAAAAGAGAGAGCTATCAACCAAATTTAAATATTCATTTTATCTTCTCCTCTTATTTTATACCTTGGGAAATGCAAATACATTGGCCCTACACCTTCCAGACTGCATAAATAGAGTAGAATTAACACAGAGAAATATAGGAGAAAATTTATTAAGACTGGTGCTAGCTTAACCTCTTGCCGACCGCCTAAGGCATGGATGCGTCCAGGCGGCGGCAAGTTTGTTTCTCCTGGACGCATCCGTGCGTCATCTCGCGAGAGGCGAGATTTGCTGTGAACGCGCGGCTCTGCAGTGATTCTACAGCCTGCCAGCGATGATCAGTCGCTGGCAGGCTGTAAATGTAAAATAAATTAGATCAAACAGGTATATCAGACGCTGTTTTGTTAACAGCGTCTGATATAGCTGCTACCTGGTCCTCTGGTGGTCCGATTTACTGGGATCGACCACCAGAGGACCAGGTAACTCTGTAAAGTTGCACCAAACACTACACTAACCCCCCCTCACTTTATAACCACTATTAACCCCTTGTTAACTCCTGATCACCCCATATAGACTCCCTGATCACCCCCCTGTCACTGATCACCCCCCTGTAAGGCTCCATTCACATGTCCATATGTGTTTTGCGGATCCACAGATCCGTGCCGCGGATCCCCAAAACACGGACACCGTCAATGTGCTTTCCACATTTTGGAGATCCGCACATTGCCAGAACTATATAGAAAATGCTTTTTCTTATCCGCAATTGCGGACAAAAAAAGGGCATGTTCTATATTTTTGCAGAACGGAAATGCAGACCCGTAAGTGCGGATCCGCAATTCTGGATCCGGGCGGGACAAAGTCTGTCCCCATAGAAATGAATGGGTCCGCAATTCCGTTCCGCAAACAGAATTTCGGACGTGTGAATGGGGCATAAGGGTCCCTTATCACTGGCAGTTAATTAGCTACTTGTTAGGTAGTTAGCGCCCACCGCACCGCAGTCACTGATTTTGGCAGAGATTTTTTCATCCACATTGATCGATGCGAATGAAAAAATCTATGCCGTTCATTTTTTTTTTTCTTTCAGCCAAGAGGCTGAACGGAAAAAAAAAATCTCATTACCCGTATGCTCAATATAAGGAGAATCGCAGAAACTCCTAATGCTGGCCATACGTGTAATGATTGCGGAGACCCTCAAATGCCAGGGCAGTACAAACACCCCACATGTGACCCCATTTTGGAAAGCAGACACCCCAAGGTATTCCGTGAGGGGTATGGTGAGTTCATGCAAAATTTTATTTTTTGTCACAAGTTAGTGGAATATGAGACTTTGTAAAAAAAATATATATATATATCAATTTCCGCTAACTTGTGCCAAAAATTTTTTTTTCTGTGAACTCACCATGCCCCTAACGGAATACCTTGGGGTGTCTTCTTTCCAAAATAGGGTCACAAGTGGGGTATTTATACTGCCCTGGCATTTTAGGGGTCCTAAAGCGTGAGAATCCAAATGCGTAAAAATGCCCTGTGAAATCCTAAAGGTACTCATTGGAATTTGGGCCCCTTTGCGCATCTTGGCTGCAAAAAAGTGTCACACATGTGGTATCGCCGTACTCAGGAGAAGTAGGGCAATGTGTTTTGAGGTGTATTTTTATATATACCTATACTTTGTGTGAGAAATATCGCTGTAAACGACAACTTTTTAAATTTTTTTATACAAAGTTGTCAATTTACAGCGATATTTCTCACACAAAGTATGGGTATATGTAAAAATACACCCCATACACATTGCCCTACTTCTCCTGAGTACGGAGATACCACAAATGACACTTTTTTGCAGCCTGGGTGCGCAAAGGGGCCCAAATTCCAACGAGTACCTTTAGCTTTTACATGGCTGCTCACAATTTAGCCCCACCCAAAATGCCAGAACAGTACAAACACCCCACAAATGACCCCATTTTGGAAAGAAGACACCCCAAGGTATTCGCTGAGGGGAATAGTGAGTCCATGAAAAATTTAACTTTTTGTCAAAAGTTAGCAGAAAGGGAGACTTTATGAGAAAAAACAATAAAAAATCAATTTCCGCTAACTTGTGCCAAAAAAAAAAACCTTCTATGAACTCGCCATGCCCCTCACGGAATACCTTGGGGTGTCTTCTTTCCAAAATGTGGTCACATGTGGGGTATTTATACTGCCCTGGCAATTTAGGGGCCCTAAAGCGTGAGAAGAAAAATGCGTGAAAATGCCCTGTGAAATCCTAAAGGTACTCATTGGTTTTAGGGCCCCTTTGCGCATCTTGGCTGCAAAAAAGTGTCACTCATGTGGTATCGCCGTACTCAGGAGAAGTAGGGCAATGTGTTTTGGGGTGTATTTTTACATATACCCTTCTGGGTGAGAGAAATATTTCTGTAAATTGACAACTTTGTATAAATTTTTTTTTAAAGTTGTCATTTACAGAGATATTTCTCACACCCAGCAGGGGTATATGTAAAAATACACCCCAAAACACATTGCCCTACTTCTCCTGAGTACGGCGATACCACATGTGTGACACTTTTTTGCAGCCAAGATGCGCAAAGGGGCCCTAAAACCAATGAGTACCTTTAGGATTTCACAGGGCATTTTTACGCATTTTGGATTATCACGCTTTAGGGCCCCTATAATGCCAGGGCAGTATAAATACCCCACATGTGACCCCATTTTGGAAAGAAGACACTCCAAGGTATTCCGTGAGGGGCATGGCAAGTTAGCAGAATTTTTTTTTTTTTTTGCACAAGTTATCGGAAATTGATATATATTTTATTTTTTTTTTTACAAAGTCTCATATTTCACTAACTTGTGACAAAAAATAAAATTTTACATGAACTCACCATACCCCTCACAGAATACTTTGGGGTGTCTTCTTTCTAAAATGGGGTCACATGTGGGGTATTTATACTGCCCTGGCATTTTAGGGGCCCCTAAAGCGTGAGAAGAAGTCTGGAATCCAAATGCATAAAAATGCCCTGTGAAATCCTAAAAGTACTCATTGGAATTTGGGCCCCTTTGCGCACCCAGGCTGCAAAAAAGTGTCACTCATGTGGTATCGCCGTACTCAGGAGAAGTAGGGCAATAAGTTTTTGGGTGTATTTTTATATATACCCATACTTTGTGTGAGAAATATCGCTGTAAACGACAACTTTTTAAATTTTTTTATACAAAGTTGTCAGTTTACAGAGATATTTCTCTCACTAACATGGGTATATGTAAAAATACACCCCAAAACACATTGCCCTACTTCTCCTGAGTACGGCGATACCACATGAGTGACACTTTTTTGCAGCCTGGGTGCGCAAAGGGGGCCTAAATTCCAACGAGTACCTTTAGCTTTTACAGGGCTGCTCACAATTTAGCCCCGCCCAAAATGCCAGAACAGTAAACACACCCCACAAATGACCCCATTTCATAAAGTAGACACCCCAAGGTATTCACTGAGGGGCATAGTGAGTCCGTCGGAGATTTTTATTTTTTTTTGCCAGAAGTTAGCAGAAATGGAAACTTTATTATTTTTATTTTTTTCCTCAGAAAGTGTCATTTTCCGCTAACTTGTGAAAAAAAATGAAATGATACATGAACTCACCATGCCCCTCCGCGAATACTTTGGGGTGTCTTCTTTCTAAAATGGTGTCATTTGGGAGTATTGTACTATCCTGGCATTCTAGCACCTGAAGAAACATGACAGGTGCTCAGAAAGTCAGAGCTGCTTCAAAATGCAGAAATTCACTTTTTGCACCATAGTTTGTAAACGCTATAACGTTTACCCAAACCAATAAATATACACTTATTGGATTTTTTTATCAAAGACATGTAGAACAATAAATTTTGCGAAAAATTTATATAGAAATGTAGTTTTTAAAAAAAAAATTATAACAGAAAGTGAAAAATGTCATTTTTTTGCAAAAATTTCGGTCATTTTTGATTAATAGCAAAAAAAGTAAAAATGTCAGCAGCAATGAAATACCACCAAATGAAAGCTCTATTAGTGAGAAGAAAAGGAGGTAAAATTCATTTGGGTGGTAAGTTGCATGACGGAGCAATAAACGGTGAAAGTAGCGTAGTGCGGAATTGTAAAAAGTGGCCTGGTCATTAAGGGTGTTTAAGCTAGGGGGGCTGAAGTGAAGGGGTTGTCCCACAAAAATATTCAGCAGTTTTGAAACCAGCAATGTAATTGAATTTAATTTAGAATTGAGTATAGCCACTGAGTTATTCAATAAAATGTATCTGTCTAGCACCACCTATTTTTTATTTTTCTTCTTATTTTTCTGTCCACCTTGCTGAGGTGGACACACATGCTCAGTTCCATCCTTCAACTGCCTCCTGCATTGTAATAGGGAGAGAGCTCGCCCCATGCTTGAGGAAGAAATAGCCTAGAACGAGAGCCAAGAAAACGTTGCATGCATTTTGGTTGATTGTAATTGGACCTCCTCTTATGGATTTAGGATGGTGCCTCCATTCTTTTACATCACCCCCTGAGCTGCCAGCTTGATATATATCTAGCAGAGCAATGAATGTGGAGATCTCTGGATCCATGTGAGGTACAGGGCTGGTTCTAGCTTTGTTAGAAAGAGATTGTCATGTTCTATATGATGTCTGATTTTCATTTTTCACGCTAATCATGGGATAACCCCTTTAATGTTCCAAATTTTTAGAAAAGTGGCAAGCATGGTATAAAAAAGTCGCATAATTTTGTGTAAAATGGGGCTTGCGCAAACATTTGAGGCTTTTTTTATGCCAGAAAACTGGTATAGAAGCCTTCATAAACTCCCTCCCAATGAGTCTTCAGGAAACCTTCCACCCCTTTTTGTAAAACCTGTTCTGGCATCATGTCAATGCGGCCATATGACTGGACTTGTGTATTCTACACACACACATCTGTGCATATACAGGTGCACCTACTGGCTAGAGCCCGTGGTCAATAATGTGATGTTTTTTGATACTATCAGCATAGACATGGCCAAATTCAACCTTGAATCTGATTTTCACTTGAGTAGTTCTCTTATCACCTGCAGATGCCACAGCTGTAGTTTCCATAGCCCCCAGTGCAGTAACTGGAGAAGGCCTCCTCATCCTTGCAGTCACAATGACATACAGGCTCAACGTCCACATTTATCTCTTCGTTGAATCCCAGCACCCTGAGCTTGAAGCTCTGGAGTCCACCCTGGCAAGTCTTCTCATCCATCCATAATGTCACGTTAAAATCTACCTGTGAGAATTCAAATCAGGACAAAGTCAGATTTCATCTCCGGTTCCTTACTATTTCATACAATAAACCAAGATCTTGTGAAATGCATGTCATGCTGCTGGACAGATCTGCCCATACATCAAAATCCATCTGGAGGAGGGGAGGTGTGCAGTAGTTTGTAATCTGCGACCATAATGACTCCCACAGAAACCAAAAATCGAAGACAGACTGCAAATCTTACGAGAAATTGGTGTGGATCACCTTGTCAAATGGAAAGGATGAATTCATTTTTAAACACACTTTTACCGTAGAATACAATTTTTCATGTAGAATTAAAGGGGTTTTCCCAGAAAAAATATTCTCCAGTTTTCAAATCAGCACCTGGATTTGAATACTTTTGTAGTTGCATGTAATTAAAAATTTTGTATAACCACTAAGTTATTCAATAAAATCTATCTGTATAGCACCACCTGTAGTTTGCTCTTTTTCTAATTTCTCTGTCCTGCAACCTGAGATGGAAGCACATGCGCACTTGAATATCACTCCCAGTATAGGAGCGTATTCACACATGAAGGTGCCACTCCTTCAAGACAAATCAAACAAATCACAGAAAAAAATATATATAAACCATCAAGTGCACTTTTGCCCCACCTATCTAATAGGTGACCTTGATTAGGTGGTACACATAGGTGTGTGTGTCTCTCCTCCCACCGGTTGCTAATGCACATGGAGGTAACAAGGGGCAGCACACCATATGTGCGGGGACTGTGCTCCTGAAAAATGCGCTACAGCATGAATCGGTAAGCATAGGAACCCGCCTGAACTGAGACCACCTTGTCGCCTGGTAGGTGGGCTTAGATGTATTTTGCTCAAAATGTATTCACCAAGTGTCTCAGATTTTATCAAGAGTGAGGGCTTAGTCCTTATGTTATGCTTGCATCTATTATTATAGTGCATTTTTTTTTTTTGATTCTGTACAAAAACAGCATAAACATTAAACGTTTTTGAATAAATCAACTTCGGATCTATGATCCGATGGTCGATTCGCTGAAACCTATAAATGATCTCAGGTTTTCTTTTTTTACATTAGTCATGGGCTAACCTCAGTATATTTTCTGAATTTTTTCGAACAATAGATATTTCAGATTGAAAGAAGATACAGAAGATTTGGCTCATGTGTCTGTGCATGTAATGTTTCCAGTGCAAGCACAGACGAGCATGTGTCTGGGGCAGCAGTCCCCTGGTTAATCATGTGACAGCCACCATATTGATTGCCAAGGCACGCGACAGAGACCAGCATCCACTATTTCCAGACTGAATCCATGGGCAGCGGGGGCACTGAATTGGGGTGCCCTGGTAAGAAATAAAGGGTCTTGGGGATATTTATGCTAGTGACCAGAAATGGCATTTTACCCTGGGTTCAGACCTGAGCGTTCTAAAAACGCACGTTTTACGCGCGTTTTTGTCGCGCGTATTTCAGCGGGTTTTTGCAAATAGGAAACGCGCGTTCGTACGCGCGTTCTTGTGATTGACTACTGTGGTGTCAATCACAAAACGCGCGACAAACGCCCCAAAAAAAGCTCAAGTACTTGTTTATGCGTCGGGCATTTTACAGCACGTTCAACGCTGTAAAACGCTCAAGTGAGAACCAGGGCCATAGGAAAGCATTGGTTTTCATGTGTTGAGCGTTTTACAGCGCGTTAGGGTTAGGGATTTGTTTAGAAAGCGGCCAACCCCTTCAAAGGGGGTTTTCTAAGGGGATATTATTCATGCAGGCTCATGTCCTGAAAAACGCTGCAGCTCACACCTCCTAAACTAAAGTGCAGTGAAGCCTAATGCTTCCTCAAGATTAAAACTGTGCATATAAAACATTTTATATGGAGGCGCACAGACTGAATCTGTGCAAAATGAACACTGGGGAAGATTTATCAAAACTGGTTTAGTTGCCCATAGCAACCAGTCAGATTCCAACTTTCATTTTCAAAGCTCCTTCGTAAAAATGAAAGGATCAATATGATTGGTTGATCTATCTATCATCTGTCTACATATGCAAAATGGCAGCACCAGATCCAAATAAACAAAGTAAAGAAAGGGAGGTGCAAGCCCAATGGCACTAGATCAATGCCCAAAAAGGTAAAACATGCAAGAAGGCAGCACACTCAAAAAAGTAAAAGCAAAAATTTATATTTATTCACTCGTGTGGACGTGACATTTCAGCTGAATGCTAGAGCCTTTCTAAAGCTTGTGAAAGGCTCAAGCATTGAGACAAAACGTTGCATCCACACGAGTAAATAAATATACATTTTTGCTTTTACTTTTTTAAGTGTGCTGTCTTCTTGTATTTTCTATCCTATCTATCTATCTATCTATCTATCTATCTATCTATCTATCCTGAACAAAAATATAAACGCAACACTTTCAGTTTTGCTCCCATTTTGCATGAGCTTAACTCAAAGATCTGAAACATTTTCTACATACACAAAAGACCCATTACTCCCAAATATTGTTCACAAATCTGTCTAAATCTGTGTTAGTGAGCACTTCTCATTTGCCGAGATAATCCATCCCACCTCACAGGTGTGGCATATTAAGGTGCTGATTAGACAGCATGAATATTGTACAAGTGTGCCTTAGACTGCCCACAATAAAAGCCAATCTGAAATGTGCAGTTTGAACATACAGCACAATGCCACAGATGTCGCAACGTTTGACTGCAGGAATGTCTACCAGAGCTGTTGCCCATGCAATGAATGTTCATTTCTCTACCATAAGCCATCTCCAAAGGTGTTTCAGAGAATTTGGCAGTACATCCAACCGGCCTCACAACCGCAGACCACGAGTGACCACACCAGCCCAGGACCTCCACATCCAGCATGTTCACCTCCATGATCGTCGAAGACCAGCCACCCGGACAGCTGCAGCAACAATCGGTTTGCATAACCAAAGAATTTCTGCACAAACTGTCAAAAACAGTCTCAGGGAAGCTCATCTGCTTGCTCCTCGTCCTCATCGGGGTCTGGACCTGACTGTAGTTCGTTGTCGTAACTGAAGTGAGTGGGCAAATGCTCACATTCTATGGCGTATGGCACGTTGGAGAGGCGTTCTGTTCACGGATGAGTCCCAGTTTTCACTGTTCAGGGCAGTTGGCGGACAGCGTGTGTGGCGTCGTGTGGATGTGCGGTTTGCTGACGCCAACGTTGTGGATCGAGTGGCCCATGGTGGCGGTGGGGTTATGGTATGGGCAGGCGTATGTTATGGACAACGAACACAGCTGCATTTTATTGATGCCATTTTGAATGCACAGAGATACCGTGACGAGATCCTGAGGCCCATTGTTGTGCTATTCATCCACGACTATCACCTCATGTTGCAGCATGATAATGCACAGCCCCATATTGCAAGGATCTGTACAGAATTCCTGGAAGCTGAAAACATCCCAGTTTTTGCATGGCCAGCATAATCACCGGACATGTCCCCCATTGAGCATGTTTGGGATGCTCTGGATCAGCGCATATGACAGTGGGTTCCAGTTCCTGCAAATATTCAGCACCTTCGCACAGCTATTGAAGAGGAGTGGACCAACATTCCACAGGCCACAATCAACAACCTGATTAACTCTATGCGACAGAGATGTGTTGCACTGCGTGAGAAAAATTATGGCCACACCAGATACTGACTTCTTTTCTGACGGAGTGGTAACGGAGGAATCCCCCTCCTTACTTGACTCCCTCAGATCGATGATTAAGGAAGAGGTGAAATCTGCGATTGATACCAGGCTGCCGTCTTGCTCTCCCCAGCCATCCACTTCCCAAAGATCTCAAGGGTCGGATTTTCTGCAAGATCCGGGTTCAGACGAGGGAGAAATTTTGTCTGGGAATGGATCAGATTCCTCTGAAGATGATTCAGGGAGACCATTATGTTCCCCAGAAGATACAGTAAGATTATTAAAAACCATTAGAGCCACTATGCGTATTGAGGAAGTTAAAGAACGCCAGTCAGCCCAAGATAGGATGTTCCAGGGGCTGGGAGAGAAAAAGAGAAAGGTTTTTCCTGTCCATAATAATATAAAAATGCTAATTTCCAAAGAATGGTAAGATCCAGAAAAAAGAAATATAATGCTGCGTCCAGGTATTGCGGCCACATGTGCATCCAGATCATTATCTGTCTGGCTATCGCAAATAGAGGAGCACTTAGCCGCTGGGACTCCAAGGGAAGAGATTCTTGCCTCAATTCCCATATTAAAGCAGGCCTCAAATTTGCTTTCAGACGCCTCTGCTGATATGGTCAAATTAGCAGCCAGGTCCTCAGCCTTATCCAACGCCACCAGGCGGGCAATATGGCTCAGATCCTGGTTGGGGATGCCTCCTCTTTTTTTTTTTTTTTTTTTTTTTTTTTTTTTAAATACTTTATTTTTTCCATACTTATAAAAATACACTATTCAGTTCATAATTCCATTCCATATTATATACAAAAACAGAATTAGAATAGCATAGTATTCATTTACATGACATATCCCCTTTATAACCACTGATCATTTATAATCCAATTACTTCTTCTAAACTTCCCCCCAAAACCCTTCTCCCCCCACCCCCTTAGGACTGTGTGCCACGGCGAAACCTTACATCACCCCAACTCATCAGGAGGAACAAATACTATCTGTTAAGCAGTTATTTTTCCCCATACCAGCTGGCCCAGATTTTAGCTACATTACCACGCTGTTTAGCGCTCCGAGCACTTTTTTGTTCATAGATTGCCACCTTATCCATTAGCGCTATCCATTCGTTAATTTCAGGACTAATCTGTGACCCCCATTTTCTAACAATTATTACTCTTGCTACAGCCAGAGCTTTCAACCATAACCTGACCAACTCACATTTTACCTTCTTAAATTGTGATGCTGCCCCTAACAATATAAGTGTCAAGTCCCATTCTAACCTGTATCGGGTTCTGCAGTTCAACTCATCTATTACCTTCAACCAAAAGCTTCTCACCGCTGGACATTCCCAAACTACATGAAGGAAGTGTGCTTTCTTTTGACCACATCTTTTACAAGCCAGATCATCTCTACGATAAAATCTTGACAAATCTTTAGGTGTATAGTACAGACGGTAAATCCAAAAGATATGAATCATCCTAAAATTATTAGACGGAGTGGACATTTTCACATTCTTAAAGATTTCATACCAATTGAATCCGCTCGTAAGACCAAGATCTCGCTCCCACTCCCGCACCTTTATAATTTTCATCTTGTGTTCAAGATTACTCACTAACCTTTTATATATCAAAGACATCCTAATAACTTTCTTACTCACTTGCATACAATATTCTATAAACTCTTGTGATCTCACCTCTAAACAGTGGTCTCTCTTTGTTTTACTAACAGCGTGCCTTAATTGTGCATATTTGAAACTCTCTAAATAGCCCGTATTTAATCCCATTATATATTCGATTCCTCTTATCTCACCTCCCTGCACTATTTGACTAACCCAACATATATTTCGGTTAATCCAAAATTCTACATTCTCCATCTTAACAAATTCCATTAAATTAGGATTGTGCCATAGTGGTGTGCAATTTAATGTATATGTGATCCCCAATATTTCTTTAATTTTACCCCATCCCTTTAACATAGTATAACCAATCGAATTTTTATCCCTAATTCTACCTATATCACCCATCTCAAGTCTAGAGAAGATTTTTGTATAGGTCCTATTGACTGTACCTAAATGATAATCTAATTCCTCTTCCTCCATGCTCATCCACCAAGCCAGCTGTGCTGCCAAGTAATAGCCCTGAACATAAGGTAATGAAAATCCACCTTCCTCCATTCTAAACCATAGCCATTTTTGTTTTAGGCGGACTTTTTTCCTTCCCCAAATCAAATCATTAATAATACTTTCTAATCTCTTAAAAAACATATCTCCTATCCAATTTACACACGGTGTGATCTTATATAAAATTTGGGGAAGTATTATCATCTTTAGCAACGCCACTTTATCTGCGCGTGAGATTGGTAATTTTTGCCATATCCGGACCTTATTTTTCACTGTTTCAAGTAGAGGGGTAACATTGTATACGATATAATCCCCTTCCGCTGCTCCGATCTTAACACCAAGATAATCTATTTTATCTGTACATGATAATATTTTCACTTGCGTGGGATTACTTTTAGGGGGTCTCCTGAGGGGAAGCAAAACTGTTTTCTCCCAATTTATTTTATATCCTGAGTGAAATCCAAATTCGTTAATAGATGTGATTACATGCTGCAAGATCTTATATCCATCCCTCAGGAAAAGCAATACGTCGTCCGCATACAGATTTATTTTATCGAGACCCCCTCTCCGTCCAAAACCTGCTATAGTTGGATCTTCCCTTATAATGCAGGCTAATGGCTCCAAAAACATAGCGAACAGCAAGGGGGAGAGAGGGCATCCCTGCCTAGTCCCCCTTAATAGTGGTACTGGCTGAGTTTTATTTCCATTAATGGAGATCCGGGCGGTCGGGGCGCCATATAATAACCTCGTCCAACCAATAAAATTCTCGCCCAGGTTCATCCTTTGCATCGTCTGCCACAGAAACTCCCGCTCCACTCTGTCAAATGCCTGCGACGCGTCCAATGACAGAATGGAGCGGTCGTCCCCCTCTCCCGCCCGCACACCCATCAATGCTCTCCGAATGCTCATCTGAGCCGATCTCCCTGGTATAAAACCAGTTTGATCTGTATGTACTAATTTGCTAATTAATGGTTTAAGCCGATTAGCCAATACCTTAGCATATATTTTGTAATCTGCGTTTAGCAGAGATATTGGACGGTATGCCCGAATGTCCGTTTCTTCCTTATCTTTTTCAAAATTAAAGTAATAATTGCTTCAGACATTGAGGGGAGGACCCCTCCACCCCAGGCTGAATTTAGAACCTGCATCAATAGTGGCAGCATAGTTCCACCAAACTTTCTATAGAGTTCAAATGGCAATCCATCCGAACCCGCTGCTGTGTTACCCTGTATTGATTTAAGTGCCAGTTCCAGCTCCGGTAATAATATCGGTTGGTTTAATTTCTCTCTATCTTCCTCATTAAGGAAGGGGATTTCAACTTTCTGCAAAAAAGCATTAATAGCCGGCTCCTTTCCTTCTCCTTCAGAACTATATAACTGTGTGTAATGAGTGACAAATTCTTGAGCTATCTCATTTTTATCTGATAGGAGTACCCCTCCTGGAGATCTTATAGTGGAGATTCTTGTACATCCCTTCTGGTTTTGGACAATTTTAGCTAAGAAGCGCCCGATCTTCCTCCCTCCAAGAACCTATTCTGACCTTGGAAAAAGAGTTTTTGTTGAGCTTTCTCCTGTAGGAACAACTTATACCTATTTACCGCTTTTTCTAATAGATTTTCCCTCCTATCTCCTATTTCCTTTTCGCCATTTTGCCACCTTCTCACCTCTTGCTCAAGTAGCCTTTCCTTTCTCCCATATTCCTTCTTTGCCTCAGCTATATGCTTATATAATAAGCCCCGAATAAACGCCTTAAGCGAGTCCCACACCATATTCAAATGGGCCGTACCTATATTCAGTTCCCAGAACTCTACTATAGCAGCCTCGATTTTCTGCATGTCCTGAATTACATTAAACCAATGTGCATTTATCCTCATCGTTCTACCCCCACTTACACCCAGGTTGTCCCGTATATGTACCAGAACCGGGGTATGATCTGATATGGTGACAGTTTCATATTTCATGGCCACAACTTTATCCAGCATCTCCTCATTTATCAGTACCAAATCAATTCTGGATCTACTGGCATATGACCTCGAATAACAAGAAAAGGCCACTTTGTCCCCGTATAGATATCTCCAGGCATCCAATAATCCTAATTCTTTACATGTCCTATTCAATAGAGTTCCTTGCTTTCTTTCCTGCCTACCTATACTATTAGCTGAGCTTCTGTCTTTTGTCTCATCCATCACATCATTCATGTCACCTATCACGAATATTGGACAATTATCCTTATTATTAATATATTCCATTAACTCTGCAAAAACCTTGACAGTAAATGGGGGAGGGATATAAACGAAGGCCAGGATACATACCATATCACCCAATCTTCCATGCATAAAGATATACCGACCCTCCTTATCTATCTTTCTTCCAATAAGTGTGTAATTCATATTTCTGTGTACAAACACACTAACACCCCTTGCATATGCTGAGAAACACGAGTGTAGTTCTATCTTCATCCAGCCTTTAGAAAACATCTGCTTCGAGTCTTCCGTAAAGTGTGTTTCCACTAAACATATTATGGCTGGTAAATGCCGATTGACTATATCATTAACAATGACTCTTTTCTTTCGGTCCCCCAATCCTCTTACATTCCACATGAAGATCCTCTGACATGTTAGTGACATCCCATAAACAGTCGCTCCTTCTGCTTAACTTTCCTCCTCCATCTAGTCGCCATGGCACACAGTCCTACCCACCCCCACTCCCCAAAACCCTCTCCCACCCATCCCCCCATTTGGTACGAACCACTGAGTGTTTGCGTACCTCTTCCTAATTGCTACTTCATCCCCCCCTTAACCCCGCTCCCGCATCAACCTAAGCCCTCTCTTTCCAACCAATTCAGGACTTCAATAGGGTTATTAAAAAATTGCACCTTTCCTCCAAAGATAACCCGTAGTTTAGAAGGAAACATCATAGAGTATTTTATATTTGCGGATATCAACCTCTTTTTCACTTCACTATACTCTCTCCTTTTCAATTGTGTATCTCTGGAGAAATCCGGGTAAATCTGAATCGAGTTACCATTATATGTTAGTTCCTGCTCATTTCTCTTCCAGCGCAAAAGCGAATCCCTGTCACGCTGGGACAGAAACTTCGCCAGGATTGCCCTCGGAGTGGCACCCGGTATGCCCTTACCCCCCGGAATTCTATGCGCCCGTTCTATGTCGAACATCGCTGACAGAACACCTGTCTCTGTGACCGATAAAATCCATTCCCGGATAAAGTTCGTAGCATTGCCTGACTCAGATCCCTCTGGAAACCCAATAAACCTCAAATTTGATCTCCTTGACCTATCCTCTAGTGTTGTCACCTTTTCCTTTAAGTGCACTACCTCCGACTCAACTTTTTGTACTTTACTGATCGCACTATCTACTTCCTTATTTAACCTAATTGTTGAGTCCTGTAGTTCTTTAACCTTCTCTCTGACATTGTTGATGTCCTGCCTAATCAGTGTTGTCTCCACTTGTACTGCCGACACCTTACCAGACAAATCTGTCATCGCTTTGTTAGATTGTTGTATGGCACCCAAAATCTCCGCAAGTTTCACATCAATTGCCTCCATCCTATTACCACCACCTAGGTCTACCGAGCTTTCATATTGAACTGGTATTTCCACCTCTTTTTCTTTTCCCGATCCCTTGGGGTCCGCACCTTTTCTTGTTTTTGCCTGCGGTGATTTCAGGAACCTGTCCATTTTTGTGACTGGGCTTCCAACCCCACCCCTTTTCGGTGAGGTCGGGCCTATCGATTACTGAGGCTGGTTTTTGGGTGGCATACCTTGCTTTTTACTCCACTCCCAAACCCCTCTCCTTCCCCTCTCCAACACCTGTCACTCAAGTAGTTAAGCAGTGGTTACAATTGCCTTTTTGTCTGCACAGTACATCAATAGCACAGAATTGTATACCACTTAAGCCCCTTTGTATATTCCCTCCCCTCAATCAATTCATTAGACACTGATCAACAAAACGTTACTATCCTGTCCAAATCCAAAGTTGGTCCTATCAAATATCATGATCCATAATTCATTACTGATAAAGTTTGCTTCCTGATAACAATATAACTAATAATTAGTACATGATCTTCAGTGAATAGTAATTAGTACATAATTAGAGATTGCTTGCCTAAACAGCACCAAAAAAAAAAAAAAAAAATTATTAAACACTGGTCATCAATCCATTACAATCATGTCAGAATTCATAATTAGTCCTCTCACATATCATGATCCATAATTAATTGCTTATCAACAGTTGCCAATACTTGATTGACGGTTGCTACCAAAAATATAGGAGAGAAAAAAAAAAAAAAAAAAAAAAAAGAAAAACCACTTCAAACGACTATCGTGTCCGACTGTCCATAGCCACAGATTCTAGGTCCGATAGTACGATCCGCATGGAATGAGCCTTTCAATCTTGCCCGGAGCAAAGTCAACTTTCCACAGTATATCCCAGAGTCTAAAACAGCGAGTATAGCGCAGTCTTTCCTTGCTGTATCGCAGATATATCAGAGAGGGTTAAGCAGCGATATTACCTTGCCTTATTATAACGCCCTGACTATACATTCCCTGAACCCGCACCAACCGAGCGTCTTGCAGAGCGTTATCCCCTGAGACACCAGCTGAAACCGAAGCTCCTAGGGAGCTACCTTTAACGTCTCCTTTCTTTTCTTTTCCTTTTCCCTTCCTCTTTCTCTCTGCTCCCCCCCTCAACCTTCCACAAGTAGACGTTCTGATAATCCGAATCGGGGATGCCTCCTCTAAAAGCCGCCTTTGTTCCATTCCTTGCGAGGGGGACAAACTCTTTGGTTCGGTCCTTGAAGATATACTTGATAAAGCTTCCGACAGGAAGAAAGGGTTTCCTGCTGAAAACCGGTATTTCCAACAGCGCCGGTCCTTTCGGTTTCAAAGGAGAAACAGACAGGACCAAAAGAAGAAAGCATTTACAGGCAGATGGCAAAATTCCAGAGGCAGAGGAAAGGGCTTCCTGTTCAACCCAGAATCCTCCTCAAAGACCACTCAATGACACCAACCTTCTAGTCGTAGGCAGAATAAAGAGATTCGCCACCGCCTGGGAAAGAATATCTTCCTCCCCATGGGTAATAAGTACGGTTACTATGGGTTACAAATTAGAGTTCGACGATATTCCTCCAGATCACTTCTGTCTCAACAAGCCACAAAAAAGGTCCCAAAAACAAGATTCTCTAGAATCCGAAATTCTCTCTCTTCTCCAAAAGAATGTGATAGTACCAGTTCCAAAGACCTAGGAAGGCAAGGGGTTCTATTCTCCTATCTTCCTCATACAGAAACCAAATGGATCCTTCAGACTGATCATCAACTTGAAGAAACTAAACAAACATATGAATTAGAAGAAATTCAAGATGGAGTCCATCAAATCCACAATAAACCTGCTGACTCAAGACTGCTACATGCTGACAATCGATCTCTCGGATGCGTACTATCACATTCCCATTCACAGTGCATACCAGAAGTATCTTCGAATAGCGGTACAGATAAACGACAAGATTCTTTATTTTCAGTTTCAGGCGCTTCCATTCGGCCTTGCATCCGCCCCCAGGGTATTCTCAAAGATTATGGCAGAAGTAACAGGTCAATTACATCTGCTGGGGATCATCGTGGTACCCTACTTAGACGACCTCCTAGTAGCAGGATCATCCCTTTCAGCCATCCAGGAACACCTACAGACCATCCGGAAAACTCTGTTGAAGTTGGGATGGTTAATAAAAGAACAGAAATCAGATGTTATTCCCAGTCAAAGAAAAAAGTTTTTAGGCGTGATTCTAGATTCTCACAGTCTTATGTCCTTTTTACCTCCAGACAAACAGACAGCCCTGCGCCAAAAAATATCCCTCTTTTGCGAAGCCAGAAGAAGCTCCATCAGGGAGATAATGAAGCTCCTGGGTCACTTGACAGCCACCATACCAGCAGTCAGATGGGCACAGCATCACACCAGAGTCCTTCAGCAATTCCTATTGCAAGTCTGGGATGGGGAACAAAGTTCTCTAGATCTAAGAGTAAAGATTCCCTTAAAAGTAAAATGTTCCCTATACTGGTGAAGGTTAGAAAAAAATCTACAAATCAATATAATATCAAATTAAAGATCAAATAATAATTACTACAGACGCCAGCGGGCGAGGCTGGGGAGGCTTTACATCAGAAGAAGTGGTACAAGGAACATGGGGTCCAGATGCAATTCAGTCTTCCTCAAACGTGAGAGAATTATCGGCAATCTTCAAAGTCCTGCAGGGTCTTCATCAATCTCTGGAAGGTCGACACGTCAAGATCCTGATCGACAACGCCACCGCCGTGGCCCACATAAATCATCAGGGGGGCACCAGAAGCATTGCCTTAATGAAAATAGAAAACAGCATCTTCTCTTGGGGGGAAAGAAACCTCAGATCCATAACAGCTGTGCATCTAAAGGGCAAAGACAATGGAATAGCGGACTATCTCAGCAGGAAGGATCTGAAAAGCGGAGAATGGTCCCTAGATCCCCAGATGTTCAGGGAAAAAACAAAGAAGTGGGGCACTCCAGAGGTGGACCTTTTCGCCAATCAAAGAAATGCTCAGGTAAAGCTGTTTGGTTCCCTTGTGAGTCATGATCAGCCCTTTTTATTGGATGCCCTGTCAAATCTATGGCCCAAGTGCCTGTTATATGCCTTCCCCCCTTACAATCTGATTTCAAGAGTTTTGATGAAGGCAATAGAGGAGAAAGCTCACAATATTCTGATAGTGCCCTTCTGGCCCAAAAGGGCCTGGTTCCCTCTGTTATTCAACCTGGCGGCAGGTCAGTTGTGGACTCTTCCAATGTACCCGGGCCTCCTGCGTCAGGGTCCGGTTCTTCACCCAGGGATAGAGAGACTACGGCTGACAGCTTGGAAACTGAACATGAGCAATTAAGAGCCAAAGGTCTCTCAGACGCTGTGATCAATACCCTTTTGTTCAGCAAGAAACAAGTAACTTCTCAGATCTACATGAGAACATGGAAAGCCTTCTTAAAGTTTTCAGGTACTAGTAGCTTTCAAGATCAGAATCCCAACATGCCTCTTATACTGGATTTTCTGCAGGCTGGTCTGGAAAAAGGGTTAAGACCAAGTACGTTAAAAGTACAGATTTCCGCTTTGGGTAATTTTTTTGAAGTGAAGTTGGCAGACCTTCCCCTAATTAAGCGCTTCGTGAAAGGAGCATCCAGGAGATGTCCGGTAGTCCATTCCGTCATCCCACCCTGGGATTTAAACCTTGTCCTGCAGGTGCTAATGGATGAGCCCTTTGAACCTGTACAGGAAATATCGCTTAAACTCCTCACCTGGAAAACTACCCTTCTTCTGGCAATAACATCTGCCAGACGGGTTGGAGAAATCCAGGCCTTTTCCTGCAGAGCTCCATATTTGACGGTCCTGGAAGATAGTATCATCCTGAGGCACTCTCCTTCCTTCTTACCAAAAGTGGCATTGAAATTTCATTGCAAACAAGAGATCTGTCTGCCTTTCTTTTGCAACACTCCATCTACAGATGCAGAAAGAAAGTTTCACAACTTAGATGTAAGGAGGTGTGTGTTAGTTTATCTAGACGTCTCAAAAGAAACCAGGAAGTCGGACCATCTTCTCCTTCAGTACCAAGGCCAGAATAAAGGAGCAGCGGCAAGTAAGAGCACCATATCCAGATGGATAAGGAGCACCATTGAATTCTGCTATCAACAGAAGAATATGACACCTCCTACCGGCATAAAAGCTCATTCAACTAGAGCTGTGTCAACTTCCTGGGCTGAGAATGCCTCGGTCTCTATAGAACAAATCTGCAGGGCAGCCACCTGGGCTAGCCCAAATACATTCTTTAGACATTATAAGTTGAATGTCCTAGATTCGGACTTGTCCTTTGGCAGAAAAGTTTTGTCTACGGTAGTGCCACCCTAAATCAATTTTTCTTTCTCTATTAATCCTCCTGGAGTGCTGTTGTGGAGGCGCCCAGAAAAGAGTCAATTTCTCTTACCGGTAATTGGTTTTTCCAATAGCCTCCACAACGGCACTGGATTCCCTACCCATGTATTAAATTGTTGTGTTGGGACATATTATGTTTTCATCATCAATTTTGTTATTAAAGGGTTTCTGTCACCAGGTTTAACCCTATGAAGTTAGCTGACATTAGCGATGTGCTAATGTCAGCTAAACCTAACTAGCCTATTCTTACTTTTCTCAGTGCCTGCATTAACCTTAAAAATCGAACTTTTATAATATGCTAATGAGGCTTTAGGAGCAGGGGGGCCTTGTTCCTGCTCCTAGAGCCTCCATTCTCCCACCTTGGTCTCCTCCCTCCAAGTCTTGATTGACAGGGCCAGGCAGCGCTTGCGTCCGTCTGCCAGCCCTGTGCTCGGATTAAATCTTGCGCCGTTCTGAACTCAGCGCAGGCGCGGTGAGGGAAAGACGCTCGTCGGCCGCCAGGTTCCTCACCGTGCCTGCGCTGAGTTCAGAACGGCGCGAGACTACATCCGAGCACAGGGCTGGCAGACGGACGCAAGCGCTGCCTGGCCCTGTCAATCAGGACTTGGAGGGAGGAGACCAAGGTGGGAGAACGGAGGCTCTAGGAGCAGGAACAACGCCCCCCCTGCTCCTAGAGCCTCATTAGCATATTATAAAAGTTCGATTTTTAGGTTAATGCAGGCACTGAGAAAAGTAAGAATAGGCTAGTTAGGTTTAGCTGGCATTAGCACATCGCTAATGTCAGCTAACTTCATAGGGTTAAATCTGGTGACAGAAACCCTTTAACTGTTGTGTATTATCAATACAGTTTCCTTTGGTTCAATCTCAACCGAGTCCTATATCATTAACTGAAGCAGGTAAGGGGAGGGGACCTTTTAAACCTGGACTTCTACGTTGTTTCCTGTCCTGGGGAGGCGGGGACACCCTCCTGGAGTGCCGTTGTGGAGGCTATTAGAAAAACCAATTACCGGTAGGAGAAATTGACTCTTTTTAGAGTAATGGGTCTGTTGTGTATGTAGAAAATGTTTCAGATCTTTGAGTTCAGCTCATGCAAAATGGGAGCAAAACCGAAAGTGTTGCTTTATATTTTTGTTCTATCTATCTATCTATCTATCTATCTATCTATCTATCATCTATCTATCTATCTATCTATCTATCTATCTATCTCTTTCTGTATCTATCTATTATCTGTCTACTATATATCTACCTATCTATTATCTATCTTTTTCTATCTATCTACTTACGTACCATTTGGTTTATTTTGACCCCTGAGCACAGACCGTGTTGCTTTCCTTGCTTCGTCAAGTCAGGACAATGGGAATCATAGGAGATGTGAATTCCTTTTGGTAAATTCACATGTTCCAAGTTCACCGTGGATGACAAATTCTAAAAAGAAAGACGGAATTAGCTAAAATCTGTAAATCTTTTCTTAGCTTTTCCACTGTAAAGTATAAACTACTCACATTGTAGGCTTGAGAAATCAGATTAACCACATTGCTTGAATCTTCTTTTAATTCACCCACTGCAGATTTAGGAATCAGCTCGCTTAGCCCCTACAAAGACATAACAAAAGTACCTTCTGCATTCTGTTTCACAACAATGTTTTACCCTTTTTTATTTTTTTTTACATTTTATTGTATGATGAGTAGTGCAAATGTCAAAAACCTTGCAGTAAATGAGCATAATAATGAGATGATGTTACAGTGATTTTTGCAGTACAGATCTTACAGAACCTCATCATTTACATAGCTCAATGAAGAATCTACTGTTATATCTAAATACATACTTTGCAGAGCTGGGTTTGTCATCTGGGACTACTCTGTGCACATTTATCCATAATGGCTTGATAATTACACTATACAAAGGAAAATTGTGTGTATAAGGCTACTTTCACACTCACGTTTTGGCTTTCCGTTTGTGAGATCCGTTCAGGGCTCTCACAAGCGGTCCAAAACGGATCAGTTTTGCCCTAATGCATTCTGAATGGAAAAGGATCCGCTCAGAATGCATCAGTTTGCCTCACTTGACGAAACCGAGCCAAACGTTTTCTCTGACACAATCTGGCACAATAGAAAACGGATCCATCTCCCATTGACTTTCAATGGAGTTCATGACGGATCCATCTTGGCTATGTTACAGATAATATAAACTGATCCGTTCAGATGCATGCGGTTGTATTATTGTAACAAATCCGTTTTTGCAGATCCATGGCAGATCCGTCCACAGCGCGAGTGTGAAAGTAGCCTGAGTAGGTTGCACATTTTGCCAAGTAAATGCAGTACATTTGTGCAAATTTTAAAAAGTGCCACTTTCACTATTGCTACATCTGTATATGAACGCTGTACCTAGCAGAACATTTTGCAGTGAGAGATCTACAGAGTAATCATGAAAATGAAATTGTATACTTAAAGAGGTGCATCTCACACCTTGATGCATATCACTTGGATACATTCGACCTGCACCTATCTGACATTGATGACATATCCTAGTGCAGGGATGGCCAACCTGCGGCTCTCCAGCTGTTGCAAAACTACAACTCCCAACAGGCAAAGACTGCCTACAGCAGGGCATGGTGGGAATTGTAGTTTTACAACGGCTTGAGAGACGCAGGTTGGCCAGCCCTGTCCTAGTGATATGCCATCGATTTCTGAGTTGACCCAATTGCATTAAGGCTATGTTCACATCACATTTCCATTATCTGCTTAGATACACTAGAAAACATATATGGATGACAAGACAAGGGCACAGACTTCAGTAGTAATCCAGAGGAGAGCACCCCTAGTGGTCAGTCTGATGCTCACTAAATTCCAGATTGGAAAGTCAGTGGCAGTGAAGCCCAGTTACTCCTCCTAAATAGATGTCTTTATTGTACGCACCTGATAGGTGGGGAGGACATTACTTGTGACCGCAAATATAGGTTGAATATTGGCTGCTGTAAGGATCTGCGAAAGATGCCCCACTGATGGATAATCCTGTACAAGAGACACATGGAGAATTAAAGGTTTCTTACAGTCCAGAGGTTATAATGGGCATAATGAGGACTAGGGGTATAATGATTAGAATGACTCACAAACATATTACTGTTGTAATACTCTCCATTCTCATTTAGGTGGCAGCGCCCATCGGTGGGGATATAGATACCACCCAATTTACCATCCCCTGCCATGTGAAAGACATCATCAGAGGCAAAGACCAACAGCCGTGTAACGTTCCTCCAGCCGATGTGATCCTGCAATAGAGATTACATTCATAGAGGAAGTGATCTAGTATATCTGATAGACTACCATAAAGGGATTGTCTAATATTCTATATCTCACTTCAGCCTAACATGAGGGCAGTGGTGTGACCTTGTGTTATCTATGAGCCCACGGAATGTAAGACATTGTCTATGGCTAGGAGCACATTTATTGCAGAGATCACAGACAATTCACAATCTTTGTTGGTATGGCACATGTTCTGTTATGCAGTCTAGGTACCATTTACCCATTTACAGTGCCTTGAAAAAGTATTTATACCCTTTGTAGACATGTAGAGCGGCGCCTAGGGATCTCCCTGCATTTAGGGAGAAGGAGACGCCCAGGAGAACAAGGGCAGACTCCGCCCAGTTGAGCCAAAAATCTGAAGATACCAGAGGACGTAGCGGGAGAACGGAGCGGCGCCCAGGGATAATAGTAAGTGCAGGGAGATCCCTGGGCACCGCTCTACATGTCGGTATACTTAGTTTATATTTCTTATTCTAATGAAAGGTCTTCTTTAAATATATTTTATTAGGATTTTATATGATAGACCAACACAATGCAGCAAGTATGTGTAAAATGAAAAGAAAATGATGTTTTCCAAAATGAAAATAAAATCTGAAAAGTGTGGCGTGCATTTGTATTTAGTCCCCTGTACTATGATACCCCTAAATAAAATCCAGTGTGACCAAATGCCTTCACAAGTCACCTAATTAGTAAATAGAGTCCCCCTGTGTGTAATTTATTCTCAGTATAACTACAGCTGTTCTGTGAAGGCCTCAGAGGTTTGTTAGTGAACATTAGGGATCAAACAGCATCATGACTAAGGAACACACCAGACAGGTCAGGGAAAAGTTTTGGTCCAGCTAAACTGACAGCCTGGCAAAGTGAGTACTAATTAAAGAAATAGCCAAGAGGCCCATAATCACTCTGAAGGAGCTGCAGAGATGCACAGCTCAGGTGGGAGAATCTATCCACAGGACAACTATTAGTCGTGTACTCCACAAATTTGGCCTTTATGGAAGAGTGGCAAGAAGAAAGCAATTTTTGAAAGCAACCATAAGTAGTTCTGTTTGCAGTTTGCCACAAGCCATGTAGGGGACACAGCAAACATGTGGAAGAAGGTACTCTGGTCAGATGAGGCCAAAGTTGAACTTTTTTGGCCTAAAGACAAAACCCTATATGTGGTAGAAAACTAACACTGCACATCACTCTGAACACACAATCTCCACCGTTAAACATGGTGGTGGCAGCATCATGCTGTGGGGATGCTTTTCTTTAGCAGGTACAGGGAACCTGGTCAGAGATGATGGGAAGATAGAAGGAGTTAAATACAGGGCAATCCTGGAGGAAAACCTGGTTGAGGCTGCAAAAGACTTTAAGACTGGGGCGGAGGTTCACCTTCTAGTAGGACAACTAAACATAACATACAGCCAGAGCTACAATGGAATAGTTTGGCTCAAAGCATATTCATGTGTTAGAATGGCCTAGTCCAGGGATGCCCAAGCTGGGGCCCTCCAGCTGTTGAAAAACTACAACTCCCAGCATGCCCAGACAGCCCACAGCAGGGCATGATGGGAGTCATAGTTTTACAACAGCTGGAGGGCCGCAGGTTGAGCATCCCTGGCCTAGTCAAATTCCAGATTTGATAGTTGGTGTTCACAGACCAAAATTTCATCCTCTAGATGTGCAAAGCTTGGTAGAGACATACCCCAAAAGACTTGCAGCTGTAATTGCAGCAAAAGGTGGTCCTACAAAGCTTTGAGCTGAATACAAATGCACGCCACACTTTTCAGATTTTTATTTATTAAGAATTTTGAAAACGTTTCATTTTCTTTTCACTTCACACATACTTGCTACTTTGTATTGTTCTATCACATAAAAGCCCAATAAAATACATTTAAGTTTGTGGGTGTAGTGTGAAAAAATGTGGAAAGGTTCAAGGAGTACGAATACTTTTTCAAGGCACTGTATAATTGCTGCTTATAGTAATGTTTGATCTTTTTTTTCCCCACAGCCACTTAGTGATAAAGGTCTAGGATAGGCCAAAATGTAATTTTTTGTTTACATGACCCCATATTGGGTATACATTGCCTCCTTAGAATTTTTTATGTGTGTTCATTTTTTCATCATTTTTTCACAATGGTAATATACGGTACTTCTTAAGACCACTTGAAACTGTGAGCATTCTAAACAAGGGCATACACTGATCCTATAGCAAAACTTGCATGAACCACCCATTCAGTTTCCCAGTATGTGTGTGACAAACATTCCCAGGTAGTGCAGAATACAAAGCGCGACTCCCCAAATTTATGATTTATTTTTAGTGTTAATTTTAGCATCATATTTTTTTATATTTCTCAATGTATTTATATGAGATAACTGGCATAAATACAGTAATAAATCTTCTGCTTCGCTTCACATGATAAAACGGTCTGCCTGCAACCACCACTCAAGGGAGCTCAATGCATAGAAATTTATACAGTTACAACTGACTTCAGTGAAAGCTGTAAATTATCACTTTGCTTTGAGCTCCCCCTAGTGGTAGCTGCTGGATTGTATCTATTTTTGGAGCAGGAGAAGTATTTCAGCACTAGGCTTCTTTCCCCTGGCCTCCATTGTAGGTACTGATCCAAAAAGTGTGCATTCTTAAAGTAATCTGAAAGGTTCATAGCCAGTCGAAGCTTTAAACCACTAAATATGGCTTGTAACCTTTATCTAATGAAGACTTCATGCTATGTATCAATGTAATGGAAATCTATTTTGGACTCCAAATCTTAGTCATTAATCATTATCAATAATTTAGTTTATTTTTTTATTTTTCTTTATCATAAGACTTTTGTAATATTCTAAAATTAGCAATTGTCCGTAAAATTCGGTTTCTATGAATTTTGCTATTTCATCCATGAGCACCAAAGCTTTTGAATGAAAATCTCCCACTACAAATCCTACATTTTCTTCAAACAGCATCAGTGTAGTCACATGTTCTCTCGGCTATCTCTAGTACTCCTATAGAGAATGAATGGAGTAGCAGGGTGCATGCTCAACCTCAGTTTTTGTGATTGGTGGTGATTCGATTGGTTGGTCGCCACCAATCAGATACCTATCCTGTGGTTTTTGGCTATCTTTCTATCTTGGCACAAGCCCCTCAAAGAAGTCCTGTCATGTCCTCCAGAAATGGTGGTCACTATTCCCTGACTGTAACTGCCACTCCATGAACTCCAATGATGTAAAAAAAAAAAAACTGCACCAGAATCTGTGGATTAGTGGCCACAGCCAGGAAATGATGGATAATTCTTCTATGTGACATTTCCTTCACTGGAAAAATGTGGTACTGTACTTAAAGAGTAACTAAACCTTTGACTAAAATTTTAAAAGATGTCCCCAATGCCCTAATAAAAGTTTTTCTAATATACTTTATTAATGGATTTTGTATTTTTCTTTCTACCTAAAGTGCACCATTCCCTGCAAATTCTGTTATCTGCACACCGCTGACTGCTCAGCAGTGTACGGAGTACAGAGATGGCATTTTTATGAATGGGGCAGCAGTGCAGTGAGTACTGGCAGGAGCAGATATTGCTGCTCCCGCTCATGCCCCCTGGAGGTTTACACTAACTCCTGGCATAGCACATGGGACTACTCATGGGGCTACTCTGTACCCATGTACTAAGCCAAGATTAGCGAAGCAGGCTCCTGCTTTTGCCTGCTTCACTAAGCTAGAGAGCTGACATGCTGGACTATTAGCTTAGCGAAGCAGGCAGAAGCAGGAGCCCACTCCGCCCAGCTAATCCTGAGTTAGTAAACCTCCGGGGCGGGGGCACAGGAGGAGCAGCAATATGCGCTCCTGCCAGTACTCACTGCACTGCTGCCCCATTCATAAAAATGTAATCTCTGAACTCCGTACACCGCTGAGCAGTCAGCAGTGTGCAGATAACTGAATTTTAAGCGCACAGGGAATCGTGTACTTTAGGTAGGGACAAGTCTAATAAAAATTAAAAAAATAATTTATAAAGCATATTAGAAAAACTTTTATTAGGGCATTTAGGGACATGCTATTCAAATTTTTGTAAGGTTTAGTTACTCAGTATTCATGCTGGTGGATTTTGAAAATCTATGCCTTGTGTTCTTACGGTGCACACAGCTGCCTGTAGTATTGCATCAAATCCTCCCTCGGGTGTGTCCAGATTTCCTGAGATATTCTCAGCACTGACTCGTTGTTGGAATAAGGTTAGATTTGAAGTTAAAGACAGGACGTGGCGGTAGCTGAAGGCCGGCTGGCAGCGCTCTGTTCGGGATGGACAAGGATTCTGCATGTGCCATTTCATGGTGTTCACAAACGGTAACACTGTCTTATCCACGAATGAGCCGAAGCCTGTATAGAAAATGTATAGTCAGAGACACATACACCACTGGCACAATTCACAGACTACCCATTACAGCAATGTTTTACGTCACAGAGTTCATTAGTGACTTGACCATAACATTATGGAACATGCCTCTACATGTGAAGGGTTAGATGTCTTCCTTGGAAAGTTGATGTCTTCTGACTTAGGCCTTTTTTCAACCCATTAACTATGGAACTATGTCTACATTAGTAATACTTAGCTTTCCACATGTTGGCAAGCCAGTGACCCCTGTCAAAAACATCATATTCTCCAGCCTGAGCCCTTAAAGGGGGTTTTCTTGTTTCATAATAATTTTTTATCTGCTCACAGCACTCCAAATGCTTTAAATTTTTGTCCCATATATAGGTTTTTCATGTCGGCACTTTCCTTCCCCTCTTCTCAGCATCACTGCATCCTGGCAGGATGTTTACATGCAGAACTTCCCTTTTCGAACCTTTTTATTATGCTTTCTTACCAAGACCAGAATTCTTTACTATATAATATTTCTTGGGATTTGCTCCTCTTAACTAACATGGACAAGGGAAGGTGTATGGAGCAAAATATAATAGGACTGGTTAAAATACCTGACAGGAAGTTGATGATAAAAACAGGAAGTTCTGCATGTAAACTTCCTGCCAGGATGCAGTAATGGGGAGGACATCGGATGAAAAGTACTAACATGAAAGAAGGTATAGTGCAAAAGTATAAGTGTTTGGGCAGATATAAAAAGTTCATTATAACACATTTTAAGATTTATTCCATTGCTACCATAAGTGGCAACCATAGTTTGCCTATATATCTCTCCATAACTTACTTCTTCCACGTTTCTGTCCTGTTTGATATGCTGATACATTAAAGGGCTAAAAGATTCATGGCCTTTGCTAGGAATAAGCCAACACTTTTTAATAGATGGGTCCCCTGCTGATGATGGCATTGCTGGACCACTGAAGCCCCTTAAGCATATCAGAAAAAAAGTGTAGAAACCCACACGTAAATCCATTTAGTACCATGTAAAACAATGCTGTTTAAAAATCAAATCCTACTTTGACTTTCTCTTCTGCAGGAGACTAACAATATAATGTATCCCCACTCAGCCAGATGCTTAGTAAACTACAATAGTCTAAAATATATCAAAATTTACAATAGGTAATTCAGAGATACAACCATTCTTTACCACTCTTGGGTCCCACTTGTATATGTAGATTACCAGCCAATAATTGGAATGAATGTTCCTACAAATGCTTGATCTTAAAAACTGGCCCATGTAAATGTGCTACCGATTACTCGAAAAAGAGCAAGCACTCTTTCATTGGGTCATCCAGATGTTTATGTGACAAATAAAGTGATCATTTGCCAGCAGCACATTGCCCTGTGTAAACGCTTGTTCATCAGGTAAATAGACCTTTCATACAGTGACCGAAATCATTCTTTGCCATCAGCAGATTGTGGCGTTTCAATAGCCTCTGGTGCCGGTAAACAATCATTCTGTATGGGGATGGGCGATGGCATTAGCAATTACTCTTCCCTATACTATGGAGATCAGTGCATGTAAATATAACGACTCCTCCACTGACTAGCAGGTGATTGCTGGGAAGGAGCGCTTCCCTCCCGACAATCGTCTGCTAAATTGTGCAGTGTAAAGGGGCCTTTAGTTAGTGCCAGTCTCCTTTGTTGATAGCTTATCTCCCCAAGAACAAACGTTTGGGCATGTTGGAATCCACCAGCCAAATCCTTATTATTTCCTCTGATATCTGCAGTTAAAGGAGAATCAGGAGCCCCCCCCCCCCACCTCATACAGTTAAGATGGCTCCTTAAAAATTGGAAATTGGCAGGTTCGTCCATTATATATCTATATGGCCAGCTTTAGTAGGTACACATCAATAACTTGTGACTAAACAGTATTGAATGACAATAATCTTGAGGTAAAGATTTTTTTATTTCAATATTTGATAAATTAAATGCTCGTTTCGCTCATTCATCTGGTGATCGGCAGTACATTTACATGGGCAGATTGTCGGGAACGACCATTCGCAGAAACTGTAATTCACGATAATCTGGACGATTAGTGACTTGTGTAAGTGGGCCCTTTGGAATGAACTGGATTTCTGTATTGATTGCTAGTACAATGTGGTCTGTTTGTTATCTAAGTCATAATTATAGACAAACACAATCTAACCAAAGTAATTCCACACAAAGAGTTGCACTGTTCACGTCTTTTATTGAGCACATGGAGTAAATCCTGTATTACGCTGAACCAGCAAATGGTCAATTGTTGGGCAATCCAAATCTTTTGACACGGTAAAAAATTATCGTTTTCAGACGGCAGGTCGAGGTGTCTAATGACGATTTGCCGTTGGCAAACCACTATACAGCATGGGGACGAGCGATGGCATAGAGATCTCTCCTCCCTGTGCTGCAGAGGAGATCATTGCATGTAAGAAGCCTCCTCCGCTATCAAGCAGGCGATTGCCAGGAGAGAACGCTTCCCTCCCGATAACCATCTGCCACATTGGGCTGTGTAATACAGCCTTAATGGGGTATTCTCATCATAGACAATGGGGGCATATTGCTAGGATATGCCCCCATTGTCTTATAGGTGCGGGCACTTATATCGAGAACAGAGCCCCGCAAGGTGGTGGCCGGACCGGAGTCCTCCTCAAGCCGGCTTTCCATAGAAGTGAATGGGAGCGTACCGCGCATGCGTGGCCCCTGCTCCTATTCATTTCTATGGGGTCGACGGAAATAGACGAAATTTTCGCCGTCCCCATAGAAAATGAATGGAGGGCGGCTGCGCATGGGCAGTGCGCCCTTCTTTACTTGCGGGGCTCCGTTCTCGATATAGGTGTGGGTCCCAGCGGTGGAACCCGCACCTATAAGACAATGGGGGTATATCCTAGCGATATGTCCTCATTGTCCATGATGAGACAACCCCTTTAAACATCTCTGCATTAATGACGTCTCCAAAAGCTATAACTGGCAGAAGGTATTTCAATTAAGGAGATAAGATTAGAAGTGTGGGTTTCACAGGTTCCTTGGCAATTAAATAAAGGCATACAAAACCTGGTTAGTAAAAAATCTATTGTTCTCAAGAAAGATTGGTTAGTGCGAACCATGATTTGATGCAAGCAACTTTCAGAGGACTTCAAAAAGGTATTATAGAGAGTTGTGCTGCTGAAAAAGACTACAAAATCATTGCTAGAGACCTGGGTGTACATTAATCCACAGTTGTACAAATTTATCTACACATGGAGAAAATTTAGGACTGTTGCTATTCTTCTTAGGAGTGGATGTCCTGTTAAGTTCACTCCAAAATGTGAGATGTGAGAACCCAAGGGTAACAGGAAAAGAGCTACAGAAGATTCAAACACTGCAAAATCATCTTTTCACGTGTCCACCATTTGAAAAACACTGAACAAGAATGGTGTTTTATCCTGTACTATGACAATGACTTGACTCCTGCTGGTGTGCTGTCTGTTAATTGTTCTATCTTGGAGTTGTTGTACTCTTTTAAAACTTAATAAAAATACCAGACACTATTAAAAAAAAGAACAAGAATGGTGTTCATGGGAAGACCCCCAACGAAGGAAGCAACTGCTGTTGTAAAAAAAAAAAAAAAAAACATTGCATCCCATCTGAGGTTTCCCAAAGACTACTTGGATGGTTCCACAAGAATATGTTGTATGGACAGATCAGACAAAAGTAGACTTTTTTTTTTTAGCACAAATGCACAACACTGTGTTTGTAAAAAAAAAAAGAACACTGTACACCAAAAGCTCATCCCAACTGTGAAATCTTGCTGGAGAAAGCATCATGGTCTGGGGCACCCTCTCTGCTTGGGCCCCTTACGGTTACTGAAGGAACAATGGAATTGTGAGGTGTATAAAAACAGAAGAATGTAAGAGCAGATACCCATGACCTTAAGCTGAAGAGATGTTGGGAGATGCAAAAAGATAATGATCCGAAAAAGGCTGAAAAAGAAGGAGATTTGCGTTTTGGAATGGCCAAGCCTGAGTGATGACCTTAACCCTATCTAGATGCTGCGGTATGACCTCAAGAGGGCTCTGCATGCAAAACATCCCAGAAATATTGATGAACTGAAACACATTTGTGGGGGAGGAATCATCCCAAATTCCTCCTCAATTAGATAATATCACACCACAATTTATTAATAATCAATGTCGAAATCTATGTCATTCCAAAGGGGTTACCTACTTTTTCTTGAAACTGTACTGTTATTTATTTTAATGCTATATTTGTCACATGGATCATACCAATGCGTACAGACTTGGTGACATTGTGTAGCACTTCTTGAATGTCACTTCCTAATTTCTTCACATTCTCCAAATCATCCTTCATGGAGTAAGACAAGTCCATCAGGTAATAGAGATCAATAGGGTACCCCTCCGCACGTTTGAATCTCACTTGAAATGTCCTTTTCTCTCCTGAAATCCAGTTAGTAATAATGAGACACTGGCTGTATATATTAATAAAGTATGGAGATTGTAGGGCAAAGTGCCATCGTAAAGAGACATTTTCAACGTATTTTTAGAAAAAATACTTAAATTTTTGCGCCAATCCATGCAAAGATAATTGTTGATATATTGCAGTTGTTACACTGACCACTAGATGGCAGCAGATACTTCCAGATCTTTATAAAAGCATCTTGCTTTACAACATACAGAAAAACTGATGTTATCACCTCATTATCATTAGAAGACAAAGGCTTAAAAAAACATTTTTAGGTCTCTAGTAATTTCAAGAGTGCAGATTTTACACTGCTACTGGTGAAGACAAGATTGGAGAGGGTTAGCTGGACTCTATTGCTGCACAAAGAGGGTGAAAGCTGTTTGATTATGGACTTCCTCCAAAATATATTAAAATATATTATAACAAAATAGTAATATTTACCTTGTAAAAAGAAGGTAAACCCTACTTTTTTATGTTTATATGTATGGGGGCAGACACCTTGCTTAAGCTGTGGACTGCAGATCTTCATTGCCTTCTATGGAAAAATGTTGTGGCCATGCTCTGTGTCCTGTGCAGAGGTCATTGTGCAGGGAGGGGAAGAAAGTAAGCTGTAGCTATACCTTAGTGTGAATGGTAGGTCCTGTGTCTGTGATGATAATGAGATGACTTCTGAAAATTGATTTCTACAAGGCAGGAAGTGTCAGTCTATTATAAAGCTCAGTAGCCAGGGTGTAAACTGCAACGTTTCAGGATTTTTTAAATATATGCAGTCACATGGAAAATGAAAAACAAAAAAAATCACTAAAAGTTCTTTATAATATATTCCAAATACTAACCTGATTTAAACAATAGAGAATTTTTTTGGCGGTGCATTCCCTCTGAAGAGTTAACAAATGTAGACAGCAGTGCCCAGTTACTCATGCCTTCATTGTACTAGTTTACATGAAGGTTTGTGTGAAATATCTGTATATTTGTTAGTAAATCACCCCCATAATACATATTTTTCCCATCTACAAACATTCTTCAGCTAAAACGACTAGAAATCCCCTAATCGGCATGATGATTCTTATAGGTCAGACAATGCTCCTCTGGAATTCTGGGAAAAGGGTATGCAAATTAGCTCTGCCTCTAATGCCACCAGTGCTTGCTAAGAGAAAATTTGCATATCCTCTTCCCAGAATTCCGGAGGAGCATTGTCTAACCCAGGCATGCCCAACCTGCGGCCCTCCAGATGTTGCAAAACTACAACTCCCAGCATGCCTGGACAGCCTACAGCTATCAGCCTACAGCAGGACATGGTGGGAGTTGTAGTTTTACAACAGCTGGAGGGCCGCAGCTTGGGCATCCCTGGTCTAACCTATAAAACTCCTCACACCAATTAGACTTTCTCCATAAGGAGACATAGTATCCCCCAAATCCTGACCTAGGCCTCTCACCTCATAAAGCTAGTACTCTCTGCTCTGTGGAGAGGCAGTCACTCCAAAACATCTGTCTGCAGATGTGGTACTGGCTTAGTTATTATACAAGTCATGTCGCAAGGTCTGTTTAAAAGGTTGAACATTGACTTATAGGATAGCTGCCTTATACCTGGTGGCATTAGAGGCAGAGCTTGCTTAGAGCTGATTTACATATCCTCTTCCTAGAAATCCCCTGTACATTGCACATACATGGTTTCGGGAGATTATATTTCCTTAGTTTTTATATAACTAGCAAGAAATGTTATGTGGGTCTCACCAGGGCGTAGCTTTAGATAGACCTTCTGTGGAGCTAGTTGTGTGACTGTCTCTTCATCAGCATTGTCACTCAAGGGCACATCCTTAAGGAACTGAACAAGTCCTTTCGGGTCCATTAATTGTTTTTCATCACATCCTCGCTGGAGGAGTTCCAGACGGGTGGCACATCGAGAACCTTCTGACTCGCCTCCTTGTGTAAAATTCTGCATAATATAACAACTTTCATTGAATTATATTTTAATGTAAATATAATAATATTCTTTATTTTAGAATAATTGTCCAGTTTAGAAAACCTATTTCATACTCACTATTATCAAATTGTGAGTTAATAGAGGTGTCAATAACAATGCAAATTGTTCACAAGATGCTGCTGCCTTTCCTGGGTACTAACATTGTCTTTTGGATACCCCAGGAATTGCAGTGGGGCGGAACTGTACAATCTGGCAGATAACAATTTACTGAAATAAACTCACCAATAGAACTAAATGATGATGGCCAGGGATGAGATGGGAGTCCAACAATGGAGAAGATGGGAGCAGATAAATAATAAGCCAAAAACAGAAGCACAGGGAAATACTAATCAACCAATTTCAATGTTGACTGCAATGAAACACTGAAGGACCACAAGTCCCAGGATACACCGACACAACACAATAGACTAGAATGAGATGCTAAAAATCTGGCATCAAATTGACAGAGCATACACTATCCCAAGCAAACAGAGAAGCAAAAGGCCTGGACTTTTAAAGGCTAAGTAATCATCAGCATCTCCCTAAATTAACCAGCGCAGATTCAGATCCAAAGCAGTTGTAGCCTGCCCCAAACAATGCTTCTTCATCTCCTTGTCTCCCCGTCTAGGAGAAATGGGGGCATTGCTGTTAAACCTACAGGCTCTGCTCTCTCTGCACTGCCGTGCCCTCCCCACTTTTTTTTGACAGAGTCATGAGTTATGATGTTTACACTGCTTGGCCTTGTCAATAAAGTGCAGAGGCCGCAGCAGTAGCAGAGAGATCAGAGCCTCTAGGTGTAGCGGTAACGCCCCCATTGCTTCTAGAGGCACACTGGCATATATAAAAACATCATTTTTCTCAGCAATGCGGGCTCATATGAACATGGGACCAACACAGATGCCCTCAGCTGCCGAGCACACATGTAACGGGTCAGCCAGTTTCACAGGTAGAAATCTGCTGCCAGATGCCCTTTAAATTGACTGAAGAGAATACCGGTCATTGTAATTCCACAATCTGCTTGACTACTAGAACTGACAGCAGAGTGAAATGTTTTTCCTCTCCATTCTAGGAGTTCAGTCCAGGGGGCCCCCTAGGAAATGGGGCTTTGGCAGTTGCCTTGTTTGCTGTCCTCTAAAACCTTTCCAAAATAGTGGATGTGTTGTTTGCTGGGACTTTTCGAGTTTTCAAGCCGATAGTGTACATTTCTGGACCAGAGGGAACCTCTGAGGCAATATACAGAGACATTTTTAAAATACTTGGTAATGACTTTACAACTTTCCATGGTTTTCTCACCCATGGTACACTAAGCAGAAGGAAATGTAAACTTCCGATATGAAAACCTCAAGACAGTGTAGTTCAGTGAAGCAGAGGCTGGCAGACATAAAAATATCCCTTTTACTAGACACTTTGATGCCAGGCAGACTCTTCATGTTGTGGTTTATTAGATTGACTCAGAGGCTCCACAGAGCCAATTCAAAGAAAAAAAAAAGCATATACTACCGATACTACCTGGGTAACGGGCAGCTCCTCTACAAAAACACTGTACAGGGGAGCAGCTTGGTTTACCACAAGTAGATGATCAGGTGAACGATTGCAGTTAAGAATACTCATTTTCAATCCGATCTTAGCCCCACATACGGGTGCCCAGTGATCAGCTTTCCAGAAAGCAAATGCTTCTACAGTATGTCCGCTGATCGGACCTTTTATGTGCCTATAAAAATTATCATTTGTCAGCATCAGCACATCGCTGGGATTTATGTGCCTATAAACATTAATGGAAATGAATCCACATAAGAAAGATTATAAGTAGTGCCTGATTGTCCACTCTTTCATCCGTTTGTTTAGACAATTGTCTGCCCGTGTAAAAGGCTATATCGTCAATCAGCGCTTATTAAAGTCAGAAATCTGTCCGTGTAAAAGGACCCTTAGGGTACGGCCACACGGCCAGCTATCTGCATGCAGTTTTGGAGCTAAATTCAGGAGTGGGTCATAAACAGAGAGAAAGTATGAAGGACAGGTACGACTTCTACCCTATTTTGAATTCACTCCTGGCTTTGGCTCCCAAAACTGCATGCAGAAACTTCACCATGTGGTCGTACCCTTATCTTATGCCTCGTCCACATTTCTGTTTCTCACGTGGAAAATAAATGCGGACAGCACACGTACCCATTCATTTAAATGTGTCTGTTTACATTTCAGTATTTTTTTACTGACCCATTTACTTGAATGGGTCCGCAGTCATGGAAATGCGGAACGGAAGCACGGATCGGAACCCCATGGAAGCACTACAGAGTGCATCTCCGTGGGTTTTCTGTCCGTGCCTCGGCACCACAAAAAAATAGAACATGCGGTGCGGACGGATCACGGACCCATTCAAGTTGAATGGGTATGGATCCGTCCCAGCCGCCGCACAGACATTGCCCGTGCATTGGGGACAGCAAATTGTTAATAAGGGCTTGCAGTGAGGTCTTTTAGTGCCCCAGTTAGTGAATAGTTGGTAGTCAGAATATTGGTGATATTGTGCTTCTAGGGGATTGACATTTTTATCATTCTTGCTGTCTTTTAGGTCATAATATCGCTATTTAAAGGGATTTTCCAGTGAATAGATATTGATGGCCTGTCAGGATAGGTCATCAATATCAGAGCAGTGGAGGTGTGACACTACCCACCCACACCAATCAGCTGTTTTGGGAATCTGCTATTATTGGGAACTATACAGTTTCTGTTCACTGTGTAGTTTCCAGTGCCGACATACTGCAGCTCAACTCTCATTCACATGTGCCCCGGCACGACCACTACGCATTGGATGGAGCATTCTGCATTCGGCTTTGTTCCCTGTTTAGTCTCTGGTGCTAGCATCCTCCCGAAACACCTGATCGGTTGGAGTGTGGGATGTTGGGCCCCTACCAATCTAATATTGATGACCTATCGTGAGAATAGGCCATCAATATCTGAATTCTGTAAAACCCCTTTAAAACATGGAATGCCCTATCCATCACAGTTTTGTAGCATATGCCACAGTAGGGATACAGTAAAATGCAAGTGTAATCTTCCTCTCAATTTCCAATTGAGGCAACTGGAGGGAAATTTTCGAAATAGATGTCTTAATAAATAAATAAGTAATAATAAACCCTAGCTACCGATTATGTTAAAACTGCTTCAAAGACCTCGCGCACATGACTGTGTTACAAACCTGTTTGGTATGGATCTATTATATATTATGGCGCTCACATAACCTGTTTGTTAACCCATATGGTACTGACTGTAGATCATACAGGACAAATCGTCTAAAAGGTTCTATGGAACTACTGGAAAAGGGAGGAACCTCCCAGACTCAAAGGAGAGAAGGTAAATCTCTTGAGTATGACATAGACATCCTGACGGCTCTGCTCCAGCAGTAGAACATTGTTTGCACCAGTGTCCGGGCAGCGCAGGAACAGAGAGTAGTGAGTATCTACATGTCTCCTCTAGGGTCTGTCTTAGTTTAAGTTTTCTGATCACTTTGAGTCCATAATACTTCTAGAGTCTGGGGGTTTTATTACTTAAGAGGATCTGGTCTGGTATCTGTAATTTTAATTATTGTTCTATTCTGGTTTTATAATGTTTTTTTTCCTGATTTTAGACCTTGACATAGCAGGAAATAAGACAAACTGTACATGCAGTGCCTTGAAAAAGTATTCACACCCCTTGAACCTTTCTAATTTTTTTCATGTTACACCCAGAAACTTAACTGTATCTTATTGGGATTTTACGTGATAGACCAACGCAAAGCGGCAAGTATGTGTGAAGTGAAAAGAACATGAAACATTGTTATCAAAATTTTTAAGAAATAAAAACCTTAAAAGTGTGGCGTGCATTTGTATTCAGCTCCCCTGAGTGAAAACTTTGTAGAGCCCCCTGTTGCTGCAATTAAGACTGTATGTCTTTTGGGGTATGTCTCTACCAGCTTAGCACATCTGGAGGCTAACATTTTTGCCTTTTGTTCTTTGTAAAATATTTCAAGCTCAGTCAGATTGGATGGAGAGCATCTGTCGAACACCAACTTTCAAGTCTGGACTTTGACTAGGACATTCTAAAACATGAATATGCTTTGATCTAAACCATTCCATTGTAGCTCTGGCTGTATGTTTAGTGTCGTTGTCCTGCTGGAAAGTGAACCTCCTTCCCACGTCTTTTGCAGCCTTTAACAGGTTTTCCTCTAGGATTGCCCTGTATCAAGCTCCATCCATCTTCCCATCAGCTCGGACCAGCTTCCCTGTCCCTGCTGAAAAAAAAGCATTATCCTGCCACCACCATGTTTCACAGTGGGGATGGTGTGTTCATGGTTATCTGCAGTGTTTGTTTTCCGCCACACACAGCATTTTGTATTTAGGGTAAAAAAGTTCAACTTTGGTCTCATCTAACCAGAGTACCTTCTTCCACATGTATGCTGTGTCCCCTACATGACTTGTGGTAAACAGGGTGTCTTATGGCTTGCTTTAAAAAATGGCTTTCTTCTTGCCATTCTTCAATAAAGACCAGATTTGTGGAGTACACGACTAATAGTTGTCCTGTGGACAGATTCTCCCATCTGAACTGTGGGTCTCTACATCTCCTCCAGAGTGACCATGAGCTTCTTGCTTTCTTTTCCAATTATTGTTTTCCTTTCCTGGGCTGTCAACTTAATCTAGTTTCACACCTCCAGTGTGAATTCCAGCAGGCAGAGAACAGCCTGCCGGAATTCACCACATTCGGCACTGCCAGATCCAGCACAATGTCTGCCGGCCCCATCCAGTATAATGGGTTCCAGCAGAGATCCGGCCGCATTCCAGCCAGACAATGTGAATAACTGGCCGAACACAAACCACTGAATGCTGTGGTCTGTGTCCGGCCTGTGTCCGGCCCATTCTTAGTATGTCTGCCAGAACAGCCTGCCGGAGTTCACACTAGAGGTGTGAAACTAGCTTTAGTTGGACGGCCATGTCTTGGTAGGTTTGCAGTTCTGCCATACTCCTTCCATTTTTGGATGATTGATTGAACAGTGCTCCAGGTTTACAATCTAACCCTGCTTTACACTTCTCCACAACTTTATCCCTGAACCATCTGGTTCCTTGGTTTTCATTATGCTGTTTGATCACTAATGTTCACTAACAAACCTCTGAGGCCTTCACAGAACAGCTGTAGTTATACTGAAAATAAATTACACAGAGGTGGACTCTATTTACTAATTAGGTGACTTCTGAAGGCAATTGGTCACACTGGATTTATTTAAAGGTATTAGAGTACAAATACAAGGCAGACTTTTTAGATTGTTATTTATTAAACATTTTGAAAACTATGTATCATTTTTCACACATACTTGTTATTTGGTGTTGGTCTATCACATAAAATCCCAATAAAATACATTTAAGTTTGTGGGTGTAATGTGAATAAATGTGGAAAGGTTCAAGGGATATGAATACTTTTTCAAGGCACTGTACATATAAATGATATAACATATTTTTAATGTATTCTTCATGGTGAACCATGAGTTTTTTTTAAATTATCACATATGTATATAATGCCACAACACCACTACTTCGAAGGTAATTGTTGGTACTGACCTTAGCTGAGCACCAGACGCAGCTGGGATGGGACTTGATGCACTCTGAGCAGGATAAAGTGTGCTTACAGATGTCTGCAACAAGATAAGAAACCAGGTTACATAAATCACTCACCAACTATGGCACCATTCTTTACCACCAACATCTGTCATGTCTAGACAGTCATATTCAATGTTAAAGGGGTTACCCGATATCTGAAATATCCCCTCCAATCCCTGGGCCAGCTACCCAGCATCCGCGTCGCTCAAGATGCCTGCTCGACCACAGCTGCATCTTCCCGTTACTTGGATCAAAACATCTGGCGACGGGGGGAGCAGCCAATACACAAAAATCTTTGTTTCCCGGAACACCCTCTGCTGCCGTAAACACCCTCTGCTGCCGGGAAAACGACAAGTTGTTATGAGGAAGTGTGATGGCATTAGTGATTGCTCCTTCCCTTCTCTGGAGGAGATCATATAAATGCATCGATCTCCTCCGCTAGCGATCAGCAGATTGTCCGGAAGGAACGCTTCCTTCCTCGCAGGGGTGGAGCTATAGGGGAAGAGGCTGCTTTGGGGCCGACCCACAAGGGGCCCCCTCAGGAGGAAGACTAAAAGATATTATTGTCAGGGCCGGCTCAACAGTATTATACAATTACATTATATACAGCGGGACTGTAGGAAACGGATGGAGCGGCTGCCGGGCCTCGTCCAAGAGCTTGATCTTGACTAGCCACAGGAGTGAGGGTTGCATGTGAGTTGGGGGTTGCGAAAAAGTTGCTGGTGGGAAGCCCCATTCAACAATTTGCTGGGAAGCTCAGTCAATTGTAGTTACTCCACTGTTTACAGGATTCACCATTTTATTTATACTATTTAATTATCACATACAGAAGTTTACATTAGAGGAGTAGCTTGACATTACATTACAGTTGTTTAAACTAGCCACACATGTTCAATGACACTGGGCAATGGAGAAAATATCTTTCTCGAAAAGATAGTTTTTGGAGTAGTGACTATTTGATTATCAAGGTTTGTACTACACAACTGGTTGAACATTGTGTCCTAGTGTACCATTCTCCGTTTGCAAGCCATATATTTACAGAGCTATTCTCCTCCAGAAGAAATGCTATGATTGTTGTCTATTCCCTAATGGCATATGTCAGATGAATTTTTGAAGTCTAAGATGTCCCATCCTTTATCGTGTCTGGAGTCAAGACACTGTCAGAAATGTCTAGCAGTGGTTTGTCACTACTTATATAAGCAGATATGCTTTTTCTTAAAGGACACATATAATGGATTAGTCATGTGGCCTCTATTCAAAAGCTGAGCTGGACAGGCCCCAGCCCAAGTTCTTGCAATTGGCAGTAGTCAGGGCTCGAGTCCAGGGGGAACGGGTGGGAACAGCGTTCCTGCACATTTTTCACAGCAGGAACGCCGTTCCCTTTCAGGGCAAAAGGACCAGGAAGCGGTGAAGACTTTGTACTCACCGCTTTCTGGTTCTCGGCTGTCGGCTGTCAGGGCTGCGCACAGGCATGAGGCGCTCTGTGACCTCACGCTGTCCGCAGCCTTCACAGCACAGCCGACAGCAGGAAGAGAGGAGCGGCGACGTCCAGGAGCAGGAGAGGGTAAGTGTTTTTTTTGTTTTATATTTTATGGGCTGGTGAGAGGCACTGACTTGGGGCTGATGGAGAGGCACTGGGGGCTGATGGAGGGGGCACTGGGGGCTAATGGAGGAGGCACTGGGGTCTGATGGAGGGTGCACTGGGGGCTAATGGAGAGGCACTGGGGGCTGATGGAGGGGGCACTGGCAGGCTGATTGAGGGGTCACTGGGGGCTGATTGAGGGGTCACTGGGGGCTGGTGGAGAGGCACTGGGGGCTGGTGGAGAGGCACTGGGGGCTGATGGAGAGACACTGGGGGCTGGTGGAGAGGCACTGGGGGCTGGTGGAGAGGCACTGGGGGCTGGTGGAGAGGCACTGGGGGCTGATGGAGAGGCACTGGGGGCTGGTGAGAGGCACTGGGGGCTGGTGGAGAGGCACTGGGGGCTGGTGGAGAGGCACTGGGGGCTGGTGGAGAGGCACTGGGGGCTGCTATGAGGCTACTGGGGGCTGCTATGAGGGTACTGGGGGCTGATATATGGCTACTGGGGGCTGATATATGGCTACTGGGGGCTGCTATAAGGCATGGGGCTCTTATCTGAGGTCTGATTGGGGGTCATTCATATTGGGGTCTGAGCTGAGGTGTGATCTGAGGTCTTATTGGGGTCTTATTAACATTGGGCATCTTATTGGGGCTGTTAGCTGAGGTCTGATCAACATTGGGGGTCTGATTGGTGGTCTGACCTGAGGTGTAATAAAAAAAAAATTTTTTCTTATTGTCCCCCTCTAAAACCTAGGTGCATCTTATAGGGCGAAAAATACGGTACTTGCTTGCTCCTCCTCCTGACCTCCCCTGCCCTTTGCATACGCCGCGCGCCGTGACGTCACACGGAGGCACTTTGGTGAGTTCCCACACTTTTTTTCCCAGGACTTGACCCCTGGCAGTAGTCACATCAGTTGCCCTTCACCGTTCAGATATTATTTGTATATCCTAGCAATTTTCTATCAATGCATTCAGTGAGACAGCTCCTTTAATGTCCTAGAACTAAAGCAGTTCTGTATGAAGGAATAATCCAAAAGTCTACCATGCTGATGTGTAGGACACTTACTACAAATTACTGATTGTAGGTTCACACCTAGTACTAAGTGAAGAAGGGACAATTCCAGAATCTAACATGGGGGAGAAATCACTTCCCTTTATATATTGATCATAAAATCCTTAACAGGACAAACAACACTCACGCATTTCAGGCCTCACATGGCACTTAGTCATAGCAAAAGGTGAGCTGGACTATACCTTGCCTTTGTAGCATTGTGCTGCAAGTTAAATTGGCTTTTCTGGACCCAGCAGGACCCATCATCTCATCTTAATTAACTTGCATGCTAAAGAAAGTTAAGAAAGTTCCCATTATACTTACTTTCTTGAAGTTGTGTGGATTGGGCCCTCTGGAACGCAGTCATGTGGTGCAACTCTCTTCTGCTGATGTGAAGTCCCCACCAGGAGAAATTATTCTCAGGGCCCAAATTCCATGTCATTAATAAAGTCTAATAAGTTTTGATTCAAAGAAATAGACCCTAATGCCAAGGTAGTGGCTCCAAAGGCAGCTCCAAATGTTGCTTTTCTCCTGGACTTTTAGGGCTCACTATGATATCAAAGACTGGGTCCACCAGAAGGTCCTCTGGTACTGTGATGGGCCAGTCCAACGCTGATACCAGGTTTCCCATATGGTCTATGGACAGGCATGTCACTTTCGTAGCCAAAGACTATGCATCTCCCTGAATCAACCTAATTTTTTTTCACATGCACCAGGGAGACAAATAGTTCTGGGCTCATCCATGGCAAGCTCCCTCACCCTGGTCTGTAGAAATGACTTCTCGTCTATAGAACAAACCAGAAAGCTGATATCCAGACTGAAGAATGTGACATAGGTGGATGTAGATTTTCTTTTTTTTTTTTTTTAAGTCAGATCTTTTTTATTGTTTTTCAAAAAGGTTTTGTGGACAAACAAGCAACCCCACAAAAGAAAATAAAACACAAAGCACAATCCCACCCTCCCCCCCCCTCCCCCTCTCCCCAGGTTCTGAGCTCACAATCGTATTAAAGTCCACAGACGAGGTATTAAGAAAAATCTTTTCGGTTTCGAGAGTCCATCGAGCGGTAATCCTTGCAGGATAGTCCAATCTTTACGTGTCTTTCAGGACTTCAAGTTTAAGATCAGCCACACCTTCAAGCAACCGGTCTTTCATATCAATTAACAGGCATACCACACCTAGCATCATGCAGAACAACAGCTATGTCAGGTTATACGACAAGATTGTGATGTGCTACCCACAAGGACTAAATCTTCTCGAACTTTTTGTTACCACCCCGTTTTTGATACACATAGCTTTCCAGTCTCACTAGCACATGAATCCTGTCAAGTAAGTCCTGGATGACCGGGGGAGCAGAGTCGATCCAGTGGAACGCAATTAGCTTCCTTGCTTGGTAAAGGATTCTCATAACCGCTAACCTAAGTTCAGGAGTAATAATGTAGAAGATAAGTCAACGTTAATATCAAACACAGCATGGATTAGACTCGCAACATCAGACCAATAGCGCCGTAGCCTCGGGCAGTTCCACATCAAGTGAATCAGATTAGCATTGTGTGCTCCGCATCTAGGACAGGTATTGTCTGTCCTATATCCCATCCTGTGCAGCAAGACCGGAGTCCTATATACTTTGTGCAACAAAAATAATTGTGAAACCCTTTGAGCTTCGCTCACAGCTATCTTGGGGAAATCATCTAAAACTTCCTCCCATTGTTCCACAGTTAGGCCCGGAATATCTTGTTGCCATTTAGCATACAGCTGTAGAGGACGAGCTTTATGTACCGCCTCCATTAAGCTCAAATAGTACAAGGAAATCACGCCTTTTGTACCCCCCTGGGTAGCCGTATGTGTGATAATCAAATGTGTAGCAGCAGGCGTTATTTTCTCCATACGATCTTGCGATTGCATGGCGCATCTGAAGATAGACATAGAACAATGTTTTAATGTTTAAGTCCGAACTCTTGCTGTAATGTAGCAAAGGACTTAAGAGAAGTATTCTCGTACAGCTGACACATTCGATTAAGACCATAGGTATCCCAAATCTTCACGTTAGAGACTGCATTCAGTTCTTTATAGAGACGGTTAGGCCAGATAGGGGTAAACTGTGTATATCCACGAATCCCCACAATTTCTTTAGCTTTCCACCAAACTGTGTGTATGGTGCGCAATATATTGTATTGCCCCCCCTTATCATAGAAAATACCGCTCTCTAATGCTGTAGCTAGATTATTAGTGCGAATAAGTTGCTGCACAACTCGCCCGGCTGTATTCAATTTATCTGCCTCCCCCCACCCTCGGAGGTGCTGCAGCTGGGCTGCAAGATAGTACATGCGTGGGTTGGGGACACTGAGACCTCCCTGGTCTTTAGATCTACACAGAACAGCAAGTTTTATGCATGGTATTTTCTTCTTCCAGATCAGATCTCTGCATTAATAGCGTGAAATACTCGCAGGGGGATCCAGGATAGGGCGTTATGTAATAGATACAAAAGTTGCGGCATAAGGATCATTTTTAACAAATTGGTTCGGCCAATAAGCGATAGAGGGAGTTTAATCCACACTTGGACCTTTCGTGACTACTTTGAATTTATCCAAAAGCGGTAACAAGTTCAGACGAAAAAAATCTTGCGGGTGCAATGAAACCTGGATACCAAGATATTTGATGGAAGGTACTACAGTCCTGCAGCGAAACTTTGATCTTCCTGTGTAACGCTTCCCAAAGGCATTAGCACTGACTTTGTCCAGTTGATGGTTAAGCCAGACAACTGTCCAAAATCATTAATAATCTGCATGGCAGCCGGCAACGAGGAAGTCCAATCACTTAAGAACATCAAGAGGTCATCTGCATAAAGAGCCACCTTTTCCGTCACTGACCCACAGGTGATGCCCTTCACTGCCTCTGCTTTTCGAAGTGCCTCCGCCAGAGGTTCCACCGCAATTGCGAACAACAGTGGCTAGTTCCCCTGTGCAGTTCAAAGGAGTCGGAGAGACTACCAGTTAATGAATCTCGACCCAAACCCCATGGCTCTGAGTACCATAATAAGATATAGCCATTCCACACTCTCGAATGCTTTGGCCCCGTCAAGAGACGCGACCGCCGCACCCGACGCATTGATCTGACCCACCTGAATATTCAGGTACAGTCGTCTTACATTTACTGCTGTGGACATGTTGGGTATAAATCCGGCTTGATCAGAGTGAATCACAGATGTGATCACAGAATTCAAGCGGTTGGCCAAGACTTTCGCCAGTAGTTTGACGTCAACCTGTAACAGAGAGATGGCTTGGTAAGATTTTGGCTCCAAAGCTTCTTTCCCCGGTTTTGGGATAACTACAATGATAGCTTCGTTCATTGAAGCCGGAAGGGCATTACTAATTTGAGCTTCTTAGAAAACCTCTAGTAACTGGGGTAGAAGTACTGAAGCATAAGATTTGTATACTTCAGCCGGAAGGCCATCTCCTCCGGGTGATTTGTTATTGGACATATCTCTCAATGCTGTTTCTAACTCCAGAAGGGAGATGGGAGCGTCCAACCGGGACTGCTGGTCCTGCGTAATAGTAGGGAGTCTGAGTGGTGCAAGAAAGTCGCCCATCTGAGTTTCAGACGCAGTGACTTTGGAGGAATATAAGTTAGAATAAAAGGTTTTCATGATCCCTATCACCTGTTCAGAAGAGGTACATATTGTCCCATCCGTATTACGCAGAGCCGCTATAAAGCTGGATTGGTGCTGGGCCTTGGTTAAGAGAGCTAAAAGTCTACCCGCCTTTTCTCCCTCCTCATAATATCGTTGTTTTTGAAAAAATCTCCTGTTTTGTGCATTTAACAGTAATCTATCATTTAGCGCACTCTGAGCTTCTTTCCACTTTCAGCTTCTATAGACGGGTTAGTTATAAACTCAGCTTCCTTCCCCGCCATATCATGTAGCAGGCTCCTTACTTTTTCCCTAGTTTCATTTTCTTCCCGTTGACCTTCGCTATTAAAAGACCGCGCAGAAAAGATTTCAACGCATCCCAAACTATCAAACGCGAGGCAGTGGGCAAATTAAGATTAAAAAACTCAGTTAGCTGCTCCTTTATATCCGCCACATCCACCAAGAGATGTAGCCAGTTTGGGTTAAATAAATTCCTATACGAACGCACTCTACATTAAACAAAGTGCAGTGTAGGTATATATACCGCCCCTCTTCATCAATCCGCTTGTTGATACAGGTAAATGGTATAGTCCTATGAACTAGAATGCTTACTTCCCTGGCATATGCCGAGTGTGTGGCATGAAAGCTATGCCCAGCCCAGGAAGGAGTGAGTAAGTGCACGTCAGAGGGTACTAAATGCGTTTCCTGCAAACAACAGAGTAAGGGTTGATATTGACATACACTATCTAAAACCGCTTTCCGCTTGTTAGCTTCCTAATCCCCTTCACATTCCAGCTCAAGAGTTTTACGGGACTAGCCATATTCAACAATTATCAATAGGTGAGCAGATAACGGGTACCTCTGAAATATCCAAGTGATCTTGACCATAGCCCTCGGAACCCCTTGTATCCCCCCCCCATGTAAACAATCAAAACAAATGGATGGATACTGGTCGTAAGGAACAGAGAAACCTGCCAGCACCACCGGACCCTGCCCTAACGTAGCTACCCCGTGAGGGGAGTGGTAGGCTAATGTAACAGAAAACTTGAAATGTAATAACACCAAACAGTGAAAATATAGAGTATACAGCCGCTAAGGTCTGTAAAATCTTAGTATCCGCCTCTCCCGCCCCCACGGCGTATATGGGTACAATATAGCTTTAAGACCAACCACACCCTACATCCTCCACATACTCCCTGTATCTCTCAACAGGAAAGGAAAACGGTGCAGTCAGAACGAACACACCAGCACACAGTGGTTATAACAGGCAGTATCCCTTTCCCAGGCATACATTCAAGTCTATATACTCAAGTATACTCATACTGGAGTTGTCGCTCATGTCGGTCCAGCCAGCGCATTGCCTCTTTTGAATCTTCAAAAAAGGTAGTGGTTCCAAAAGCAACTACTCTCAATTTCGCTGGATAGAGCATCGAGTAAAACACGTTTATTCCACGTAAGCGACGTTTTATGTCCAGGAATCTCGCCCTCCGTTTTTGGACCTCCATGGAGTAGTCAGGAAACAGAGACACCTTCTGAACATTAATAGCTAATGCAGGCAGGTCACGAGCCTTTCTGAGGATAATGTCCCGGTCCTTGTAGTGAAGTATTTTAATGAGCACCGGTCTGGGGGGAGCACCCGGTGGTAAGGGTCGGGCCGGGGCCCGATGAGCCCTTTCAATGGCAAATAGTGGGGTCAGCGTATCCGGGCCGAATTACCCTTTAATCCAATTCTCAAAAAAGTCAGTAGGGTTCGACCCCTCCACCTTCTCTGGCACTCCCACAATTCGCACATTATTCCTACGCAGACGGTTTTCCATATCGTCCTGCTTAGCTGCTATGGCATCTTGCGAGCGTGTTCACTGGTGTCCCTCCTAAGAGGAGGTATGGCATCTTCCAGGTCCCCCACCCGGCCCTCTAGAGCAGTAGTGCGTTCCGCCAGCCATTTTAAATCATGGCGCACTATAGACACATCCTCTTTAATAGTGCCCACTTGCATAGTAAGAGTAGATAAGTACTTGCTGCATTTGGATATAGCTCGCAGAACATCTTTAAGAGTGGGTTCATCAGGTTCTGTATCCAAGGCCTCAGGTTCGGCTCTGGTCTGGCAGGACAGCAGTGGAGCACCAGCAGTGGCAGTGGAGGAGTTCCCAGCTCCAGCAGTGTCCACAGCACTTTCACCTCCAGAGTCAGGGCCATCCTCATCAGGGGGGTTATTGTTCCCCGCAGAGACTGTATTCACCAGGGGAGTGTGTAAGTTGCGGGCAAACTTGCCCAACTTAGCTGGCGCTTCACGCTGTACCTCCCCTGTGCGCTCCCGGCGCCACGGGGTATCGGGCCCGGCGCCATCTTGGATGTCCCTGTCAGCGCTCTTAGCCGCTCTCCGCCCAGCCATCTGTGCACTGTTCGCCGCGATACAGGTACCGGAGGACTCAGCACACCGCCAGCAACCTTTTGGGGGTCTTAGCATAGGGGTCACGGTGGTCAGTCAGGATAACAGGCCGAGGGTGTACGGGAGCTCAGCGGACCAGCGACTTCTCACATAGCTGGCTAGCCACGCCCCCATGTAGATTTTCTAAAGAGAGGCATTTCACGTGACTGAGCTCCAGTGCAACAAACCACAGCATCTGATCAGTCCAGAAGCGGAAGTTGCGTACTTCCGCCCCGGTAACAGCGTTCCCCGACTGAGATCGGGGAACCTGTTACATAGCTGAAATAGCAGGAAGCCTCTAGGTGGCAGCATTGTATTGTTATATTCCAAATGTTCAATTATGGCAAAAAAAAATTCAGTATTAAAACGCAAGAAAAATTATACAAGTGTGGTATCGTTGTAACTGTACTGACATGGAGAATTAAGATAACAGGTTAATTTTACCGCATAGTGTACAGTATAAAATTTTTTTAATAAAAACCTTTATCAGAATTGTGTTTTTTCCCAATACAACCCCATTTGGAATTTTTTCCCGCTTCCTACTACACGGTATGCAACCGTAAATGGTGTCATTAGAAAGTACAACTTGTCCCGCAAAAAATAAGCCCTCATAAGGCTATGTGAATGGAAAAACGAAAGTGCAAAAATGGAAAATCCCAGGCTCCTGAAGGGGTTAAGTAGCATTTGATATATATAACATTTTCGCCATTTTGGAAGTTTCCAATTTGCAATTTTTAAAGAAACAATTCTAGGAAACAACAAGCCTAAATATATGCAGATTTCAAGGTGTAAATGGGAGTTCCAAAATATTAATGGGTAACTAGACATGAGCGAATTGATCTTTAACAAACTGAATTTGTTATAAATTTCCTCAACATTTTTTTTTAAATTAGTTTCAGACAAATTGCTCAAAGTATCAGTCACCAATATATAGGTCAAAAGACAGAGAAGAGGTCATCTGCCACTAAAAAAGGATACTTTTTTTAATTTAAAAAATCTTACAGCATAGTGTGTTTTTAAGCAGTTACCGCCATCTTCCAATGCTTTACCCATAGCCATATATGTTGTTGTCACTTTGACATTACTAATGATGTCTTGGAGTTAAATAGATTGAAAAGGGTTGTATACAGTCCTAGGAGACCCCATGGTGTCATACAGGACTTTTTGGTGCAATTGAGCCACTATCGATTTTGGTGGTATTTAATCAGACTGAACCGAATCTAGACTAAATCGGACCTTAAACTGATTTTAATAAATTCTCTCATTTCTACATGTAACATCTGCTACTGTATAAGTCACACCACGATACAGGTTCCTTATTTTGTTCAGTCTGACTTTTGATGTAGTTTGTTCCCTTTATCTTTATGACTTACATGGAGGTTTGATCACAGAGTGTCATTTCTGTAGTTTCGGCATGTACATGTGTTTTTTGGTAACTTTGTACGAGCATCACTAAGTGCGTTCTTTCACTTTCAGATCCTGTCCGTTCCTCATTTTCACACGCGTCTTGGCTCAAGTCGTCTCTCACTTCAGTCCTTCTATTGTTTGTGGTTTTAGTAACATAATTTCCCATTTTCGAGTAGAGGAAGCAGTCATATTCGTAGTTAGTAAGAAATAACTCGTTCTGTTACTACGATTTGTAGTTTGTAAAGTGTCTTTTCCCACATTGTTACAAAATGTGCAGTTAGCAACCATATACTTTACATAGTGACATGCAAATACGTTTCCCCTCATTTTATGTTAAAATATGAAACTTCTCCGGGCTTTTGTTCCCTTCTTGGCGCAGCCATTTTCATTTTTTTTCATTTTTGTTTTTTCTGGAGGCTGGAGCCATAACATTTTTATTTTACGTTGTCGTATGTGGCCTTGTTATTTTGCGGGACAAGTTGTACTTTCTAATTGCATACAATGACCTGGGAAACTGGAAAAAAATCCAAATGAAAATTGTAAATCGAAAATTGAAAACAAAAAAAAAAGAATTCTGCCATAGTTTTATGGGTTTTGTTTTTATGGTGTTCCTGATGTAGTAAACCTGACCTGTTACTTTCATTCCCTGGGTCAGTAGGATTATAACGATACCACTTTTATATAGTTTTTTTTGTGTTTTAATACTTAAAATAAATTTTTCTTCTACTTACTTTAAGCCCTCTAGGGGATTTTAACATGAGATCATGCTGTTGTTGCAATTGATTATGGCAGGGATGCCCAACCTGCGGCCCTCCTGCTGTTGCAAAACTACAACTCCCAGTATGCCTGGACAGCCTACAGCTAATAGGGCATGCTGGGAGTTGTAGTTTTGCAACAGCTGGAGGGCCGCAGGTTGAGCTTCCCTGGGTTATGGTATTGGATAGGTTAAAAGGAATGTGTTATCAGAAAATGACCTATTGTTTAAATATATTTTTTAGAATTTGTGGTGACTTTTTAAAAATGTTTCCCATGTTATTATCTATATTTAATAAAAATGTATATTTGGCCTCATGCACACAAAATGTCTTGCTTCCGTGTCAGTTCATTGCGGTAGGATGCAGACCCATACATTTTAATGGGTCCGCAAAAAGTATGGACAGCACACCGTGTGCTATCTGCATCCGTACGTCCGTTCCGTAGCCCCACAAAAAAAATATAACATTACCTATTCTTGTCCGTTTTAGGCATTGTTACAATGGATCCGCAAAAAAAAAAAGCATGGCATACGGATGTCATCCGGGTTTTTTTTTGATGATCTGCAATTTGCGGACTGCAAAACACATACGGTTGTGTGCATGTAGCCTAATCCTGTGGAAACCAGTGGTGAAACCTACTGAGAGATAAGGTGTAATATAAAGATCTGCATCTCTTCTGTGTTTTTGACACACACCCGGTTTTGGCTCACAATAACTGTTCAAAATAACTGTAGATGACAAAAGCTGCCATCCTATTGTCCGAAGAAGAAGAACAGCATTTCTGTACCTCTGGGTGAGCCCAATCAGATCCAGAGTGTCTGCTACAGCTGTAGCTGCACCCATTATATAGAGGAAATACAGATCAGAGCATTCAAGACAGGATACAGAAAGGATCATCTTTATGTGCATCATCAAAATTATAGGTAGAAAATTATAACAAATTGTTTGCATAAAGCCTGAAGTCACACCCTGTCCACAAACCACATCTGTTTCACATCATTTTGCAGGTTTTCTAGATCTTTCAGATTGTTTTCTGCCTCAGAAAAACCTCTCATCAGCATGTTTCAGGTCAGTGAAAGAAACCATCTAAGGGTAGGGTCACTTATGCAGTCAGAAATCTGGTAGCCTGATCCGACAGAGGAACAGGCTACTGGATTTCACCATATTTGGCACAACCGGATACCGCCGTTCACTGCTGCATCCCCTTTGACTGTAATGGGATCCGACGGGGATCTGGCTGCATTCCACCAAAATGCCAGCTTTGGGTTGGACACAAAGTCAGATCCCCGCCAGATCCGGTGATAACGAAATATTGTTTTGACTCAAAAAACAATAGAAATTTTAACCAAGGTAGTTCTGTAAAAAATCCTTAGGGGATATGCAGTAACCCATCATTGCTAAAGGTTTACTACCAGGTTTGCCAGTCCATGCTCCTAAATGGATTAGTTTTCACTCTCTGCTTTTACTCATGTTTTCAGGCGAAAAAGTTGTTAAATGAGTTGTGCCCAATGCCCTGGCCCTGGCATGCCCCCATCACTCCACTCCCAAGGGGTAGGCATGATGCAAAAACGCCTGTGCAACAAAATATTGTCACATGACCCCCAATGTGCTGCTGCATATAGTCCATTATGTCATGGTGATCAGGCGGGCACCGGAGCGGTGCGAAAAGATCACTGCAGGGGCCCGGCAGTTACTGATAGCGGGGCCCCTGCTGTATCCGCCAGCATCGCTGTAAAAGCCGATGCCGGCGGATTAACCCTTTCTATGCCGCGGTCAGCACTGACCACGGCATAGAAGGGGTTTGCGGTCAGTGAAGGAGCCCATCAGGTCGCTGTGCTGCTGTGGCGGGAACCTGATGGGTGAGAAGGCAGTCTGATGCCTTGCACTCCCACACTGAATCCGGACCTATTCACTTCAATAGGGTTGTGTACATGAGCTGTGATTTACACGCATCACTTGTGCGTTGCGTGAAAATCGCAGCATATTCTATATTCTGCATTTTTCACGCACCGCAGGCCCCATAGAAATGAATGGGCTGTGTGAAAATCACATAGCATCCGCAAGCAAGTGCAGATGCAATGCGATTTGCACGCATGGTTACATGAAGAAGATGTAAGTAAATTGATTAAAGTCAATTTACTGTATTATTTTCCCTTATAACATAGTTATAAAGGAAAATAATAGCATTCTTAATACAGAATGCTTCCTAAAATGTGGCTTGAGGGGCTGACGATGGCTGCATTCTTAAATGTTTCTATGAGGTTTGAGCCCATTCGGGGCCTGAGAGTTAATATCACTCCCCCTAACGGCAAGCCCTCAAGCTAAAGGTTGGTGCTTGGATTGTTGTCACCACATTACTATATATCTCTGGACATAGACACAAACTCTAGCCGCCTATGTCTTATTTTTTCATCTTTTTGCTTTTTTCTCTTTTACCTTTTTATGCATGTTTCTTTTTTGCATGGAGTCTAATACAACTACTCATCAAGTTCCTTTTTTGCACAGGCCTTGACAGAGTGCTGGGCACTGTTGCCCCATCCCACCAGTCCCTCCATGCATTATGCCAAATTTGATAGACCATAAGTCATCTTCTTCTGTTTATATAGATATGGCGCACCAACCTGCTCTAAGATGGTATGTTATATGTTTATGTAGACCTTTTCTTACAAGTTCTGCTTGTATACTGTTGGTCAGGACAGGTTTTTGTCTTTGTTCACTCGTCCACCACCAATGACCCAAACCCCCCCCCCACACACACACACACACACACCTTGTCATTATCTAGTTGACACCCAATTCTACTCCCCTCTTTGTCTTTTGTTGTCCACCCACTTTCTTTCTTCTCTCTTCTTTTTCTTCTACCCTCCCTCCCCCCACCAAAACATCCAGCCTCCATCTAGAGATTCACTCTTCATCTGCTTCCTGCCACTCTGCTTTAACTCCCAACATGGATGGACTGCACATTTACTACCTTTTATGTGAAAGGTCTTAACTTCCCCAACAAGAGGAGCCATATCTTTCTCTTGCTTCGTAAATTAAATACTCACATTCTCTTTCTACAAGAGACCCACTTAAAAAAAAAATTGCGTCCCCAAACTTCCAAAATCCCCTTTCTCGCAATGGTTCCTCAGTGGTCACGCTTCTTAGCTATCCATAACTCTATCCCTTTTATATTAAAACAACAATACACTGATTTGGAAGGAAGAGTATTCATAATCAAGGGAGAAATTGGATCACAAATTTACACCTTAGCTAACTTCTATACCTGCAACTCAGGCCAAGTTCCAAGTTGCGAAAAATTCTTCTTCTAGGAGCTGACTAAAATATCACACTAAATCCCACCATAGACTCTTCGACGAACAAGGCCCATATATCAGTTAGGTTGATTGACAGGCTACGTAGCAAGCTACATTTGGTAGATGTCTGGAGATCTTGCAACCCATCCACGAGAGATTATACTTTCCATTCCACCCTTCACAATTCTTTCCAATGCATAGACTAAATCTTTGTATCGGCACCTGCTCTATACCTCTTTTCATCAGCACAAATAGGCTCAATCACCATCTCCGACCATGCTCGATGTTCTGTGATAGGACTCCTATCCCAACTTCCTCGAGGAGTATAGATCTGGAGACTCAATTAATCTCTACTTCACTCTGATGTTCACCAGACTTCTGTCAGAAAACACCAATCATTCAATCATTCTTAGACACATACTCCTCCCCACAAGTTACACCTTTCTTACTTTGGGAAACGCATAAAGCCTATATTCGAGGAGTTTTTGCTGCCTTAGCAACAAAAGTTAAGAAGGTAAGACATCTGAAATTAGACTCGCTAATAGAACAAATAGCCACGGCTGAAAAACTTAAGACCTTCCCCTTCTCTACTTTAGAAAGTTCGAGGATGTCCTACTGCCCCACCTAGTTACTCTCTGCAATCATCTGCTTCAAGGTGGATCCCTTTTCCAATAAACACAGGAAGCACACATCACCTTAATCCACAGAAATGGGAAAGACCCTCAAATGTGTGGGAGTTATCGCCTGATTTCCCTACTGAACCTTGACCTGAAAGTGTGGGCCAAGTTGCTAGCTGTCCGTATTAGCTCCCTACTTCCCCATCTCATTGGAAAAGAACAAGCAGGGTTTGTGAAGGGTAGAGAGGGCAGAGACAATTCATGTAAACTGCTTCATGCAATACATATAGCACACAAGCGTAAACTACCTCTTGCGCTACTTGGAATAGATGCTGAAAAAGCATTTGATCGGGTCAACTGGTCCTTTATGAAGGCTACCTTATGTAAATTTAATTTCCCCCCTGAGTTGATTTCTGTCATCTTTACACTTTACGCACAACCGACTGCCCGCATTAAAATAAACGGCACCCTGTCTCCTCCCTTTTGCATTGCCAGTGAAACAAGGCAGGGTTATCCCCTCTCCCCCTCCCTTTTTATTCTAGTAATAGAAACACTTCTCCAAAGCATACACCAGAACCCTTCCATCATAGGTTTTAAGACTGGTCCCATACAGCTTAGGCCTCTTTCACACTTGCGTTCTGAGGATCCAGCAGGCACTTCCGTCCCGCCGGATCCGTCAGAACGCAAGTCGCCTGAAAGCATTAGAAGACTGATCAGGATCCTGATCAGTCTTCAAATTTCTTTTAAGGTTACTATGGCAGCCAGGACGCTATTAAAGTCCTGGTTGCCATAGTAGTAGTGGGGAGCGGGGGAGCGGTATACTTACAGTCCGTGCGGCTCCCGGGGCGCGCCAGAATGATGTCAGAGCGCCCCATGCGCATGGATCACTTGATCCATGCGATCACGTGATCCATGCGTGTAGGGCGCCCTGACATCACTCTGGAGCGCCTCGGGAGCCGCACGGATGGTAAGTATACTGCTCCCCCGCTCCCCACTACACTTTACCATGGCAACCAGGACTTTAGCGTCCTGGCTGCCATGGTAACCATTGAGAAAAAGCTAAACGTCGGATCCGGCGATGCGCCGAAACGACGTTTAGCTTAAGGCCGGATCCGGAATAATGCCTTTCAAATGTTCCGGATTTTTGGACGGAACAAAAAGCGCAGCATGCTGCGGTATTTGCTGCGTCCAAAAAACGTTCCGGTCCTGAACTGAAGACATCCTGATGCATCCTGAACGGATTTCTCTCCATTCAGAATGCATGGGGATGATCCTGATCAGGATTTTTCCGGCATAGAGCGCCGAGGATGGAACTCTATGCCGGAAAACAAAAACGCCAGTGTGAAAGGACCCTTAAATGTGTCGCCTTTGCAGATGACTTATTATTCCTCCTTTTTAACCCAACCTCTGATCTCCCACTACTCACAAAAACATTGGATGACTTTGGCCTCCTCTCAAATTTCAAGGTAAATGTAACAAAATCAGAAGTTCTTAATGTCACAATCCCAGCACGAAAGATCTCCACTGCCAAACAACACTAGTACCCATGGGTCCCCACATCCCAAAAGTATTTAGGCATCCAACTCCCAAGCCATCTCACTGATTTGTATCGGCTTAACTTTCTACCACTTTTAGCAAAGCTTAAACAACTTCTGCAAGATTATGATTTCCCTTATATCTCGTGGATGGGTCGCAACCTACTCAAGACGTATATTATGCCTAAAATACTGTATACCCTATCAATGCTTCCTATTTACCTACCTGCTTCTTTTTCAGCTCCGTTAGATCGCTGTTCACTAAATTTCTGTGGAAAGGACAGAAACCCAGATAGCCATATTCGCTACTGATGAAAAGATATGAGCATAGAGGAATGGGGGTACCAGACATTGCTTCATATTACACGGGTGTACACCTCAACAGGTGGTTAGAATTGCTCAAACCTAGCAAACAACTAGACCTCGAACCCTGGGCACAACAGTCTGTAGCTATCCACTGCCCAAAGCCCTGTAGTTGCCTGTAGCAGGTACCCTTTGTGACAGACCGCCTGGCACCCCGACCGGGTACCTCCGCCAATTGATGCTTCCTAGTGCTCACCGAGTACTTCCAAGCACTCCACCGGATACCATCAGCACTGTAGTTCCCACTTCCAGCGTTACAGCTTGGCTGGGGTCTCGCTGTCCTCCACCCACCCTGAGCACAAGACCAGGACCCAGCTTCCAGTGGGTGGAACTGTGTTGTAATCCAAGGGAGTATAATACATATAGCAATCCCCAGAGTAAATATAGCTGTTCCCCTTATGCATGAGATGAGACTCTATGTTGAGGGTGAAACAAATCTGACCCTTTATTGAAGACCAACTCAGTATACATACAGTTGAAAAAGTCTAACAACATAACTCTATCAAACATGAACAGCATGCAAATAGACATCCCCTCCCCAGTGTCTTAATGAAAGAATAGGGAGAGAGGAGACACATGTGATGGGATTATCTCCTGAGTGTATCATGGGGTGATCTACTCCTCTACCCTTTTTGTGTTGCGGGATTCACAACCTGCACCTTTAATGGGCAATAGCAAAGATGTGGCCTATAACTCCACACATAAATCAGGGTTAATAGTTCCTTGTAACCCCAAAAGGTCTGAGGGGGTCTCCATAGTTCTGGGTCCATAGTTCGTAGGAAGGAGGCTAGCCCTCACTCTTCTCCAGCAGCCGTAGTGACGGTTCAGTGCGTCACACCCTTAGACACCCAGATTATGACCCACTACTCAGAGACACTTGTGCTGTGTGTATCTCTCTCTAAAAGATACTCTAGCCCCCTTCCCATCACCACTCCTCCTATCTAGTCTACTACCAGTAGCTCACTAAGATTGACTCCCCCTACTCTGATTTTTGGGGAAAGCCCGACTCTATCTCCATTTCAGATCTGTTCCCTCTAGGTAAGGTGCCCTCACAAAAGGCCCTACAAGATCTATTGCAACCAACCCAATTGACCCCACTACATTTAGCACATTTTTAGAAGCTAGCGATGAGATTCTTACAGGCCTTCTCATCTAAAAGACAACTCACTCCCTCAACTGAATTGCCATTGCCCAGGAAGATGCAATGGATTTATTCTTTGCTCCTAACCCCCAAATCTCCATCTAAACCTGCTTTTATCTTTTCATGTGAGAGAGAGTTGAACATATCCCTTACTGATGCAGAAGTCCAGACAGTTTTCTGTTCTTCTCATGGCTTTTCCTCTTGTGTGAGACTCCAGGAGAACCATAACAAGCTTCTTACACGGTGGTATAAAACACCGGAATTTGTATTTGCACGCAATCTCTCTCAGTCTAGCAAGTGCTTGAGGTGTGGGACCCATGTCGGCTCTCTCTCACATATCTGATGGGAATGTCCCCTCATTACATCATACGGGAAGCATATTGAGCAGGCCATTCAGATGATCTGCTCTCCTTCTTTTACCCTCAGATTTGAATATGTGGCATTGGCCAGACCTAGCCCTGCCTACCACCCATCTAAAAAAAATCTAATTACTCATTTATTAGCAGCTACCAAGGTCTTAATTCCTCTGCACTGGCTTAGCCAATCATCCCCCTCACCCCAAGAATGGAAAGCGAAAGTGAACCAACTATGTCAATTAGAAGAACTCACTAGCCTAGCCAATAGGACAAGAGACAGCTATCTTAAAACATGGTCTCCATGGTGAAAATGCCAAGCTAATTAAATACATGCTACCCCAATACCTAGACCTACATAAAGACCATCAAAAAGACTTGAAGATCATCTGACTGTTCATCTCCCCCCCCCCCCCCCACTCCCTTCCTCTTTCTCCCGTTTTCAACTGGTTGTATCTCAACGGGATTGCGTTATGTTATTGGCTAAAAATATGTATGTACATCTCCTTTGGCTGTATAGATTGTACACACTGTCTTGTCCATATGGAGACTCTATTTATCATATTATGTTGATTATAATATTAAAATAAAGAATTCCTAAAAAAATGACATTTACAAAATGATGCCAACAGAAAGTAGACATATGGGGAATGTTAAGTAATTATTTTATGAGGTATCACTTTCTGTTTTAATAGCAGAGATATTGAAATTTTGAAAATTGTGAATTTTTCAAACATTCTGGTAAATAAGGTATTTTTTCATTAATAAAGGTGAAATATAGTGTCTCAAATTTATGACTGTCATTAAGTACAAAGTGTCACAAGAAGACTCAGAATCGCTTGGATAAGTAAAAGTGTTCCAAAGTTATTGCCACATAAAGTGACATGTCAGATTTGTAAAAATATGGCCTCGGCAGGAGGGTAAAAACTGGCCAGGGGTAGAAGGGGTTAAAGTGGTTTTCCAATATATAGGAAGTTATAGGAACGAGCTGTCCAATTTAAGTGAATGGGACGGCTTATAGTTACACCTGCTCACTGCCTCAGTTTTGACAGCAAGCAGGTAAACAATGAAGGGAAGTCTGCGACTGTATGGTGTAAGTGTAAAGAGGCCTTTAAGGGGTTATTCGGTAATTAATATTGATGACCTATCTTCTGGATAGGTCATCAATATCAGATCGGCGGGGATGCGACAGGTGGGTCTCCTGCGGATCAGCTGTTAGAAGGGGCTAGCACTCTCTGAGCGGCGCAGCCTCTTCCTAGGCCATGTGACTTCACCATAAATCGCAGTCACGTGGCCTAGTTTCAGCTCAGCCCCATTCAAGTCAATGGGGCTAAGCTGCAATACTAAGGTAAGCCGATATACAATGTACGGTGCTGTACTTGGAGAGCTGCAAGGGAGCCGGCAGCGCTTATCAGAGCTCCAACTCGGACCCCCACTGATGTGATAATGATGACCTATCTAGATGGCAAATTATCAAACAAGAATTTGTAGGAGATTGCTAGGATGAAACGCTTCCTTCCCGACAATCATATGCTTAACTGAGCAATGTAAAGGGGCTTTAAGTGACATTAAAAATGTTTGAGATCTCTAGGTTAGCCCCTAAAGCTTGGGAACCAAGAGTTTGATCATATGCATCTCACTCACAAGTGTTTCAGTTCCTTGTCTAGTCTCCCAGTAATCTAGAATCTCTTATCTGGAGCAAATAATCACAGCGTTTGTGTAATTTGCTCTTGTTCTTCTGTAAACTGAAAATGTGGTCATGACAATAGGAATTTACATGAATGCCGGTACTTATCCCACCATCAAACACCCCCTTACTATTTCAACTTACATTCTGAATAAGGCTATGTGCATATTAGTGCTAAGATTTTGGTATTCTGTATAGGAAAAGAATGCCGGAACTGCCATGTCTGGCTTAGGCTTCTTTCACACTAGCGTTGTTAGGATCCGGCGTGCACTTCCGTCGCCGGAATGCACGCCGGATCCTGCACAACGCAAGTGAACTGAAAGCATTTGAAGACTGATCAGTCTTCAAAATGCTTTCAGTGTTACTATGGCAGCCAGGACGCTACTAGCGTCCTGGTTGCCATAGTAGCAGTGGGGAGCAGCATACTTACATTCCGCGCGGCTCCTCGGGCGCTCCTGAATGACGTCAGAGCGCCCCGCGCGCATGGATCACGTGATCCGTGCGATCACGTGATCTATGCACTGGGGCGCCCTGACGTCATCCTAGAGCGTCCTGGGAGCCGCACGGAATGTAAGTATGCTGCTCCCCCGCTCCCCCTACTCTTTACTATGGCAACCAGGACTTTAGCGTTACCATTGACAAAAAGCTAAACGTCGGTTCCGGCAATGCGCGGAAACGACGTTTAGCTAAAGGCCGGATCCAGACTAATGCCCTTCAATGGGCATTAATTCCGGATCCGGCGTTGCGGCATGTCTTCCGGATTTTTGGACGGAGACAAATCCGCAGCATGCTGCGCTTTTGTCAACGTCCAAAAAACGTTGACATACTGAACGGAAGACATCCTGATGTATCCTGAACGGATTTCTCTCCATTCAGGATGCATGGGGATAATCCTGATCAGTAGCTTTCCGTCCTAGAGACCCGAGGACGGATCTCTAGGACGGAAAGCTAAAACGCTAGTGTGAAAGAGGCCTTATACTATATACTGCCAGTGCCTAAGAGATACCATTCACTAAAACGGGGTCTGTTGGGTTTCTAACATGAATACCGGTATTTTGCAGGACAAAATATCACTGAAGTGGTATTTCGTCCTTTTGATTTAATACCAGAATTTGTGATGGAACCTAGCCTAAACCCCGTTTTTCATCTGCCTCGAAAGCTTCATCACTGGTTTTGATAGGAAAAATAGTTCTGCATGCTGCATCATTTTCCACATAGAACAACAGACATGTCAGTAGAACCTAATTAACCCTATCAAGTACCGATAATGTCTGTCACAGATCCATCACGTGTTATAAATGGAAGCCATAATATAAGTGTGAGCAGATCCTGAACTAAAACATTTCTTAATAAATCTATTACCGTATATACTCGAGTATAAGCCGACCCGAGTATAAGCCGACCCCCCTAATTTTACCCTAAAAAAACCTGGGAAAAGTAGTGACTCGAGTATAAGCCGAGGTGGAAATGGATGTCACTGTTATGGGGGGTATCTGTGGATGGCGTCACGTGCCTGCGCCGCCTGCTTCATTCATAAAGCAGGCTGGGCAGGCACGTGACATTAGTCAGTCATGCTGCGCTCGCCCGCCGCAAATGCCCGCCCCCAGCTCCTCCTCCCGCTCCGTCTCGAGTATATGACTCGAGTATAAGCCGAGTTTGTGTTTTTCGGCACAAATTTTGTGCTGAAAAACTCGGCTTATACTCGAGTATATACGGTACTCAATTATGTATATATTTAGATTTATACAACATAAATTATAAACAATTTCCAAACAGAACAATTAAATGGAATCTGCCGCCTTCCCAAACCCTATCAGGTGCAGCGCTACATGAATAGTACAGCTGTCCCCGACACTGGAGTTCAAATGTATATGTCCATACTCACCTTTATTCCCTTCCTATGTGAACTGGCACTGGAATACCTTTCGCAAAGTAGAGAGGACTCCAGTATGTGTCCTCTCCATGAGTTCCAGTGCCTGTTTGTGGGCACTCAGCAGTGGAATGAAGATCTGGTGTAAGGGGCAGCAGTACCATGTAATATTGTACTTCAAAGGGTTTTCCAAGATTCTGATATTGATAACCTATAATAAGGGTAGGTCATCAGTATCAAATTGGCGGGGTTCCATCGATCAGCTGTATGAGCAGTGCCTAAGCACTCCGGTGTGTGCCACGGCCTATACGAAGCTTACCAAGCACATCCATTGGATAGTGACCATGCTTGATATTGCAGCTCATCTTCGCCAATCAGATATTGCTGACCTATCTCGAGGATAGGCCATCAATATCAAATTCTTGGAAAACCCCTTTAATATGGTTTGTGAAGATGATAGATTCCTTTTAAAATGACCCGATAGACAGGTAGACATTTGAACTTTATTGGTAAGTTTCCATAATCTAGTTAGAAACTCTCTTTTAATCTGCTTCTGTTTACCTCAACCCCTGACATATTTCCCTTCTTAACCCTCTGGTCACTCGTTTAGGCCCCACTCACATGACCATATGGCCACCATGCCCATGTCACGAGTTCGCAAAACACGGGCTCCAGCCATGTGAGCTCCGCATCGTGAGTGTGGACTCATTGACTTAATGAGTCCGCAATCTGCAACATACATCAAAAGATAGAACATGTCCTATCTCTTGCAGAGCAGAGGCACGGGCACGGAAGTACATGGAAAAACACAGAAGCCCTTCTGTGGGCTTCTGTGCCAGTGCCTCTGCCATATGTTATGGATCGCGGACCCATTCAGGTCAATGGGTCTGCACTGCGATGTAGAGTTCACACAGCCAGTGCCCATGTTTTGCGGACCTGCTTTTTGCGGTCTGCAACACAGGCACAGCAGCCAGTCATGTGAATGGGCCCTAAGGGTGCATTTACATATACCAACAGGTTACCTACCTGATGTTGTCCACCTTCCAAACTATACAAAGTAAACTCTGAAGAACCATATTACCTGTCTCCTCGTTTCCGTATGATCCTGGATACAGAAGTAGTCCCAAAGTCAAAATGAACGTCACAGCCACCATATTCTGGAAACAAATGTAATACAGTCATGGTCTGACTTAAACAAGATCATTAGGACCTAGCCATACATAGCTACATAGGAAAGAATTTCTGTTCATGCTGCTATAATACAACTATTGCCTACAGTTCTGGGCATTTGTGTAGGAAATAGCTAAACTAGAGCAGGGGAAGGTGAGAAATTAAAGGGGTTATCCCATGATTATTGTAAAAAATGAACATCAGACATCATATAGTACATGACAAAATCAAGCTAGAACCAGACCTGTACCTAACATGGATCCAGAGATCTCCTCATTCTCTCTCCAGTTGCTTTGGTGGATTTTTATCCAGCTGGCAGCTCAGGGGTATGTCCTTTCTGCTGCAGCTGTATCCCTATCTCGGCTCTATAGGCAGCTGAAGGATGGAACTGAGCATGTGCGTCCACCTCAGCGAGATGGACAGAGCAATAAGAAAAAGTGCAAACAGCAGGTGGTCCTATACAGATAGCTACTGAGTTATTCAATGAAATATATAATACATTTTTAATTACATGCAATTACTAAAGTATCCAGATCACAATGCTGTTTTGAAAACTGCAGAATATTTCTCATGGGACAACCCCTTTAAGGGAATGGGTGGATTTCAGTACTGAGACAGGTTGTCAAACTTGTTTTTTTTTAGTCTGGAAAAAAGAGAACTTAGGAAAGGAATCAAAATGTTCAAATATATGAATGGACAGTACAGGGAATTCTATATTGTTTACCCGCCTTCCTTACCAGGCCATTTTTTGTTTGTTTTAGCAATAGGCCTATATAACTGCAAATAACCAAATGATTTCTGAGCCAACCTACATTTATTTGATATTATTTTTCACAGGACACCTTTGACCTTTCTTTGTGCCGTTTAAGGAAAAACTGAAAATTATGAAAAAAATTATTTTTTTCCTTTCTTATTTATTTTCTGTTTCAAAAGATTTCAAGACAAAACATTTCCAATTTTTTATTTTTTTAGAAAAAATGTATGCACTTTTGTACTGAATATTTTACACACACAAAGTCGGCTATACCATGCTCAAACTAATACATTGGTTCCAGTATGACCATTGTATGTTAAAACCATTGTAAGTTGAGTAATCGGTTCCAAAGCTCCAAAATGTCATCCAAGATAAGTGAAAATGAAAATTTAAGAAAAATAAGCAGATAACTAAGACATAAAACAAGTCCTTACATATAACCAGGGGCGTCGCTAGGCACAAGCATTGTGCTCCGAACCTCCAGGATTACAAGCATTGTGCTCCGAACCTCCAGGATTACAAGCATTGTGCTCCGAACCTCCAGGATTACAAGCATTGTGCCCCGAACCTCTGGCCAGCACTTTCCCCATTGCTTTGCACCAGTGTGGAGCTGCTAGCCAGCTCCCTATGAGTTTAGCAAGAGAAACACTAAACATGTAGTGTTGGTGAATGAGCCAGCAGCCCCGCACTGGTGGCCCAGTATGGATCTATGAAGACCATCCTGTAGTTATCCTGGGCACTTAAGCAGGTCTAGCAGCTGAGCACTGCATCCCAGACAGGACAAGCAGATAACAGAGCTGCTGTGGGCAGAGGAGCTGTGCAGATATTGTATACTATGGGTGGAGGAGCTGTGCAGATATTGTATACTATGGGTGGAGGAGCTGTGCGTATACTGTATACTGTGGGCAGAGGAGCTGTGCGTATACTGTATACTGTGGGTGGAGAAGCTGTGCATATACTGTATACTGTGGGCAGAGGAGCTGTGCATATACTGTGGGTGGAGGAGCTGTGCAGATACTGTATACTGTATGAGCTGTGCATATATACTGTATACTGTGGGTGAAGGAGCTGTGCAGATACTGTATACTGTGGGTGGAGGAGCTGTGCATATACTGTATGCTGTGGGTGGAGGAGCTGTGCGTATACTGTATACTGTGGGCAGAGTAGCTGTGCATATACTGTATACTGTGGGTGGAGGAGCTGTGCAGATACTGTATACTATGGGTGGAGGAGCTGTGCAGATACTGTATACTATGGGTGGAGGAGCTGTGCAGATACTGTATACTGTGGGTGGAGGAGCTGTGCATATACTGTGGGTGGAGGAGCTGTGCAGATACTGTATACTGTATACTGTATGAGCTGTGCATATATACTGTATACTGTGGGTGGAGGAGCTGTGCAGATACTGTATACTGTGGCTGGAGGAGCTGTGCATATACTGTATACTGTGGGTGGAGGAGCTGTGCAGATACTGTATACTATGGGTGGAGGAGCTGTGCAGATACTGTATACTGTGGGTGGAGGAGCTGTGCATATACTGTATGCTGTGGGTGGAGGAGCTGTGCGTATACTGTATACTGTGGGCAGAGGAGCTGTGCGTATACTGTATACTGTGAGTGGAGGAGCTGTGCAGATACTGTATACTATGAGTGGAGGAGCTTTGCCTATACTGTGGGCAGAGGAGCTGTGCAGATACTGTATACTATGGGTGGAGGAGCTGTGTGTATACTGTATACTGTGGGTGGAGGAGCTGTACGTATACTGTGGATGGAGGAGCTGTGCGTATACTGTATACTGTGGGCAGAGGAGCTGTGCATATACTGTATACTGTGGGTGGAGGAGCTGTGCAGATACTGTATACTGTAGATAGAGGAGCTGTGTATATACTGTATACTGTAGGTGGAGGAGCTGTGCACATAAACTGTATACTGTGGGTGGAGGAGCTGTGCATTTATACTGTGGGTAGGAGAGCTGTTTATATATACTGTGGGTGGGGGCGCTGTTCATATAGACTGTGAGTGGAGGAGCTAAGTTTTGAGGAGCGGGGGTGGGGGGAGGGGGTAATTGGGGTAGACATATGCATATAACATCCAGGAATAGCTGCTAACTAGCTATGAATACAGCTACTTTACCAGAGAAGTGGCCTGGACTGGTTGGATCCGAGTCTGAAACATTGTATGTTGAGTTTAGTTTCAAGTAGGGTTGTTTCGGGTATCGAACTTTCGATAACCAATCGATACTTTTCTCTGGTATCGAGCTCGATACCAGGATTAGTATTTTATCGATACTGGGCTGCGCTACTGCACAGCCCAGTATCAGAGAACGTGGCTGCGCCGGTCTCAGCGCGGCCATGTTCTCCTCGGCAGCACAGGGAGAAGGAGGCAGTCTCTCCGTCCCCCTGTGCTGCTTCCACCAATAGAGCCAGAGGGGCGGTGGAGGGGCGGGAGCACTGTCCACCAATGAGGAGTGACTTTTACTATACAGATGCAGACAGAAGAAGCTCATTGCCGGCACCTGCCTGTGACCGGGCGCTGCGATCCACGGCAGTTAACCCCTCAGGTGCGGCACCTGAGGGGTTAAGTGCGCGGATTGCAGCGCCCGGTCACAGGCAGGTGTCGGCAATGAGCTTCTTCTGCCTGCATCTGTATAGTAAAAGTCACTCCTCATTGGTGGCCAGTGCGCCCCTCCCCAGTATTAGACATTGGCCAATGCCCCCCTTTCCCCATTATTAAATACATTGGTGGCCAGTGCACCCCCCCATTCCTCCCTCCCCCCAGTATCAAAAGCATTGGTGGCAGTGGCCACAGGGTCCCCTCACCTCCTCCTCATTAGTGGCAGTGATCGGAGCCCCAGCAGTGTAATGCTGGGGCTCCGATCGGTTACCATGGCAGCCAGGACGCTCCTGAAGTCCTGGCTTCCATAGTCAGTTCCCTGCTGCTGTGTGCACAGAGCACAGGGCAGCAGGGAGAGTGTGAGATCCTATTCACCCTGATAGAGCTGTATCAGGGTGAATAGGATGAAAAGATCCCAGGTTCTAGCCCCTAAGGGGGTTATAGTTAATAAATAAACTGTAAAAAAAAAAGATAAAAAAGTACACCAAAATATTAAGTATAAATCACCCTCTTTCCCAATTTTACATATAAAATATATAAACAATAAATTAAATATTACATATCGCTACGTCTCAAGTCCAAACTATTAAAAAAATCCTCTTAAGCGGTGAACTCCCATAAAAGAAAAAAAAAGAAAAGAAAAACTGCACAATTCGCCATTTTATTTTAGTCGCCTTGTCCCCCCAAAAAATAGGATCGGACTGTTGTATTATTATTGGCCGGGCGTTCCATAAAATGAGGAATGCACACGGCTTTTTTTGGCATTTTTATTTTTTTTGCGTGGTATCGAATGGTATCGAGTATCGCAATACTTTTTTATGGTATCGATACCGAATCCAAATTTTGGTACCGAAACAACTCTAGTTTCAACTTATGTTATTTGTCTGTGTTATCTTATATTTAATCACACTTAGTAAATATATTTACTTAGCCTGCTTAAGCTTATTCATTCTCAAATCATTTGAATTCAGGTTGTGTGTATATATATATATTCCCATATATATATTTTTCCCATGAAATAGAAAGGGGGGTAAAATGTGTTTACGTGTGTATGTTGTTTGCTATACTTTTGCTAAAACTAGTAACTATGGCTATAACTTTTTCATTTCATATTTTCTTATTTTTTATAAAAAATTTTTTTTTTACTTTTTTAATGAAAAAAGTGAATTAACAAGAAATTAATTCAGAGACTACAGGCTCACAGTTAATTTAACAGCCATTGGGGGCGCTCTCACATAAATAAAAGGGCTTTGTGTCAGCATTTTTTACTTTACAGTATGGTGGATCGCTGTATACAGCGATACTACACAGGAGACAGCTGATTCACAGAGATATGCAGAGCCTAGGAGCATTGCCAGATCTCAATGTAATCCGGGTAACTTGATTAGTTATGGTTAAGAGCGCACTGCCATGACATATATAGTCGTGTGGCAGAAAGCAAAAGTAATAATGAATGTAAACAGTCCATCTACTGGAAGTATCCAAATAATCAATATTATCAATATTAGGGTAGGGACTAACTGAGTGGAGTGGCTGTAGTCAGGGCAGCTGCAGCTTCCTCCAGTGGCTGCACAAAAAATTGGTGGGAGCCATCCGCAGCATGAATATAACATTGGCCCATGCTCTTAGGAATTTGCATCGTTCTGAGGACGATGGGCACTGTCCATTAGGAACTGACTGTCACGGATGTAACGAGACACACAGACGTTCCCGCGACAGGTGGCTGGAGATCTGTGAGACTGCCAACACGTGGTGTGATCTGACATGTTTTCCTTTTAGATCAAATTATCTCTGTGTTGTTTCTGGTGCTTGCCACACCTTCTTTTCTGTCCGTGATCCTTACCCCCTTTGATTCCTGATTTGTTTAAAGGGTTTCTGTCACCACATTTTTCACTATTAAACAGGCTGACATTATGCATGTGCAAATGTCACCTGAATTTAACCCTGTTATTTATTTTTTCCAGTGTGCCCCCGTTTTTGTGTAATTTCAACCTTTATTATATGCTAATTAGCCTTTAGGAGCAGAGGCGCCGTTGCACCTGCTCCTAGAGGCTCATTTCACCCACCTCATTTCACACCCTTCTCCTCTTGATTGACAGGGCCAGGCCAGCGTTGGTCTCCTCCAGCCAGCCCTGTCTGCCGAGGAAATCTCGCATCCTGTTTAGAATTTGGCGCAGGCGCAGTAAATGAAGAACACTCGCCAGCTGCCCGCTTCTTCACTGCGCCTGTGCAGATTACATCACAGTGCTCCCCGGAAGAGAAGCCAGCCGGCATCGGCCCAGTGAGGAAGCAGGCGAGCGTCTTTCACTCACTGCGCCTGTGCCGAATTCTAAACAGGACGGCGCAGGAGCGAGATTTCTGCGGCAGACAGGGTCGGCAGGAGGATACCAATGTTGGCCTGGCCCTGTCAATCAAGAGGAGAAGGGCGTGAAATGAGCCTCTAGGAGCAGGTGCAACGCCTCCTCTGCTCCTAGAGGCTAATTAGCATATAATACAAGTTGAAATTACACAAAAATGGGGGCACACTGGAAAAAATAAATAACAGGGTTTAATTCAGGTGACATTTGCACATGCATAATGTCAGCCTGTTTAATAGTGAAAAATGTGGTGACAGAAACCCTTCAAACAGATTGTTGGTGCCAAGGTGTTCTCCAAGTTGGACTTAACGGGGGCATATCATCTGGTCAGGATCAAGGAAGGGGATAAATGGAAGATGGATTTTAATACCCCAGAGGGTCACTTTTAGAACCTGGTCATGCCTTTTGGGTTGACCAATGCTACTGAGGTTTTCCAGAATTTTGTGAATGACATTTTTCATCACCTGGTGGGGAGGTTTGTTGTCGTGTATTTGGATGACATACTAATTTATTCTCCAGACATGGAGACTAATCAGGATCACGTTAGACAGGTGTTACAGATCCTAAGAGATAATAAATTGTACACAAAATTAGAGAAGTGTGTTTTTGCTGTACATGAGGTGCAATTCTTGGGCTACCTGCTGTCATCTTCAGGTTTTCGATTGGATCCAGAGAAAGTCCGTGCTATATTGGACTGGGATCGACCCGAAGGCTCTTATGCGGTTTTTGTGGTTCACCAACTATTACCGAAAATGTATTCAGAACTATTTAACAGTGGTGAAACCCTTAAAGGGAACCTGTCATCAACTTTATGCTGACCTCACTGAGGGTAGCATAAATTAGTGACAGAAATGCTGATTTCAGTGGTGTGTCACTCATGAGCTAAAAGTAAGTGGTTGCCGAGAACTAGCATCATAACCATTGCAGCCCAGGCCTGGAAAAGAGTCAAATCTACCTGAGAAGAGTCATGGTTGTTCATAATCTCCTGCACTCTCACCCATCTGCTGAAGATTGGCAGTTCTCTCCTAGAGAGAAAGGGAGAAAACTAGGTAGAAGACTGTCAATCATCAGCAGGTGGGCAGGGAGAGCAGGAATTCATGAAAAACCATGACTCTTCTCAGGTGGCCGTGACTCTTTTCCGTGCCTAATCTGCAATGATTGTGATGTTGGTTCTCGCCAACCACTTACTTTTAACTTAGAAATGACAGACTGCTAAAATCAACTCACCTGTCTCTTCTTTATGCTGCCATTGGGCAGCATAAAGTTGATGACAGGTTCCCTTTAACTGACATGACTAAGAAAGGGACGGATGTCTCAGCGTGTTCTGATTCGGCATTGCAAGCCTTTTCTGCGGTTAAGAAGCGCTTCTCTTCTGCTCCTATGTATCACAACCTTTCGTTGTGGAAGTTGACGTGTCTGAGGTGTGGGTAGGAGCTGTTTTATCGCAGGGCCCGTCATCTGGTAAATGGTGCCCATGTGCATTTTACTCTAAAAAGCTCTCTGCCACCAAAAGAAATTACGATGTGGGTAACAGAGAGTTGCTGGCCATTAAGTTGGCTTTTGAGGAGTGGTGTCATTGGTTGGAAGGGGCGATTCATCTGATCACGGTGTTCACAGATCACAAAAATCTGGCTTACCTGGAGTCGGCTAAACGACTGAACCCGAGGCAGGCCAGATGGTCTTTGTTTTTCACCAGATTCAATTCCATTGTCACTTATCGTCCTGGGGTTAAAAATGTCAAGACAGATGCCTTGTCACATAGTTTTCCTGGAAGTGGTGATTTAGAAAATCCGAGTCCGATACTATCGGAAGGGGTGGTGACATCTCCTCTTTACCCTGGCCTAGAGGCTCAGGAGACGCACCGGAGTCTTGCCCTTCTGGGAAATTGTTTGTTCCATCAGAATTGCGTCATAAGATGTTTGAGGAACAACACTGTACGGTTCTTACGGGACACCCTTGGAGTAGATCCACTGCCGACCTCATCTCTCGTAGATTCTGGTGGCCGGGGTTGCGTAAGTGTGTTGAGGACTATGTGTTGGCCTGTAGTATCTGTGCATGCGCTAAGGTGACACATACTCGACCTTCTGGATCTCTGCTTCCGTTGCCCATCCTGTCCAGACCATTGACTCACTTGTCTATGGATTTTATTACTGGTCTGCCTAATTCGTCTGGAAAGATAGTTATTCTGGTGGTAGTTCATTTTAGTAAAATGGTGCACTTTATAACATTGCCTGGCCTACCTAATGGTAAAAAACTTGCGCAAGTGTTTGTTGTCAACATTGTGAAACTTCATGGCATTCCCTCTGATGTGGTCTTGGATCGTGGGACTCAGTTTGTGTCCAGATTCTGGAAGGCGTTCTGTACTCGGCTGGGGGTACAACTGTCTTTTTCTTCTGCTTTTTATCCTCAGACGAACGGACAGACGGAGCGCACTAATCAGGGTCTGGAGTCTTACTTAAGATGTTTTGTCTCTGAGAACCAGGATGCATGGTCCTCGTTTTTGTCTTTGGCAGAGTTTGCCCTAAACAATCGTAGACAGGAGTCCACTGGTAAGTCACTGTTTTTTGGGGCATATGGGTTTCACCAGCAATTTGGCACATTCTCTGGTTCAGATACTTACGGTATCCCTGAGTAGGAATGTTTTTCGTCATCATTGTCTTCTATATGGCGGAAAATTCAAAATAACTTGATAAATATGGGCAACAAGTATAAGAGTGGGTGATTCTGTGTGGCTGTCCACAAGAAATATTAAGTTGAAGGTTCTTTCTTGGAAGTTGGGTCCAAGGTTTATTGGTCCATATTTATGGTCCATTATTAATACTGTAGCTTTTTGCCTTGAACTTCCTCAGGCTTTGAAAATTCAAAATGTGTTTCATAAATCTTTGTTGAAGAGATATGTTGAACCTTTGGAGTCACCCCCCTTGCCACCCGCTCCTGTCATGGTGGACGGCAGTTTGGAATTCCAGATCGCCAAGATTATTGACTCTCGAGTTCTCCGTCTTCAGTATCTTGTTCACTGGAAGGGTTATGAACCAGAGGAAAGGATGTGGGTACCGACATCTGATGTGAATGACAGTCGTTTGGTGAAAGCCTTTCACAGGTCTCATCCAGATAAGGTTGGTCCTGGGTGCACGGAGGTCACCCGTAGAAGAGGGGGTACTGTCACAGACATACCGAGACATATGGACGTTTCTACGACAGGTGGCTGGAGATCTGCGAGACTGGCAACACGTGGTGTGATCTGACATGTTTTCCTTTTGAATCAAATTATGTCTGTGTTGTTTCTGGTGCTTGCCACACCATATTTCCCCAGGTGTGGCTATTGTGGTCATTTAACCTTCTCTATTTATTGTTGTTTCTCCCACTATGCTATGCGGTTTATAGCTTCTGTTGGACTTGTGGTTAGCTTGTGTTTGGTTCTCGGCTGAGTTCCTGGTGCTACCAAAGCTTCATTGAAGATAAGTGTTTCCTTTCCCTTTTGTATTTTGTTTATATATATATATGTGTGTGTTGCCTTTCCTGTTGTTTGTCATTAGGCCTGAGGGAGACTCCTGTTCATCCTTCCCTTTGGAGGAACAGGTAGACTCATTCCTGACATTAGTTCCAGGGTCCTATAGGGTGAGATAGGATTCTAGGTATACGGTGTATGAACTTGCCTACCTTTGGGGCCTGTTCATACTGGTAGTCTGTCAGGACTGGAATTAGGATTTTCTGTAGGAGGTGTCCATCTTCCTTCCCTAGTTTCCAGGCCTTATTCCGGTATCCCCTTTAGCTCCTATGCTCGGTGTGGGGTTTTCCTCTCACACACGAGCGTGACACTGACAGTGTCAGACTGTGTCTGGGAATATCCTATTGACAAGTGAAATGGTAACATCCAGTTGTTCATCCATTCATACTCTCCCAGGAGGAATGACAGAGGCAGTATATAGTTCTAACTATTACATGAGAAATGCAAGAATTTACTGAGACAGATGTGTCAGAACAGCTGACAGGTCCCCTTTAATATAGGTAAAGTTTCATTTTTAGAGTCCCAATTTGGCTATCGGCTGATTAAGTTTTGTTTTACCTTAGAAGAGGATAAGAACGGACGTAAACTACAGGATGAATGGCGCACCTGCTATATGTGTGGTTTTTCACTTGGCTGAAGATCTGTAGCAATCATAAAAACGGTTGCATTCATCTAGTAAAACAGCTGCTCAGAGTGAGTGAATGTGGTTTTTAGAACCAACCGATAAAAAAAAAAATCTTGCTAAAATACAAAATATTATATATATTTTTTTAGTTAACCTCTTCTTTGCAGGTTAACTTCAAAATATATGTAATTAGCTTGGCGACTCAATGTACTGAACTGATTCACTCTAGCAGGAATGTGTCGCTAAAAATTAATCTTTATTAGATATACATTAAAAGGTAAATAAAAAATGGGAGTAAAAAATCACATGCTAACAGAAGCCGCTTAGGTGAAGTCTGACGGGACTATAAATATACAAATATGCACTAGGCATCCATTAGTACATTCCATGAGCAAGTTAGCATACCGCAACATTAGTATATAGGTGACTAAAGGGAGAATGTACTAATGGATGCCTAGTGCATATTTGTATATTTATAGTCCCGTCGGACTTCATTCAAGCGGCTTCAGTTAGCATATTTGTCACTGGTCTAATGGATTAATACTGCCCGTAGTCACTTCTAATAGTTTTGTGTCCCTCCGACAGCCGAGCGACTAGGAGGTGGGACGGGGGAGTGCTGCCTCTGACACTCCCCCAGTTTGATTGGTTCCCGTGTGGCTGGCATACTTCGGAGGGGGCAGGGATGAATCTTTATTAGCAGGAACGTGGAGCGGTCGAGCTACAGCCGTCCCAGTGCCGCTAGCTCTAGGTTGCACGCACCATTGGCGTGCACTGTGTGTTTGTCTGTCTTTGTGCTAATGTTTGGACGCTCCTGATGAAGAGGCTATATGTTATTGGTGCCTCAGTCAAATGCGTTGAGTACCCTAAATATAGCACTAGTTATGGAATAAGATGACAGATGTATTTGCACATTATTAGTGATGAAAGTATAGGAGGTAAAGCAGTTGAGGAAGTATCAATATGTGAGACCAGAGTCACGGACTTAGTGGTAAAAGGGTTGGTGACACATTACGGTCCAGATGCACTTACAAACCAATATACCCCCCTTCTACATCAATCCTAGTCCCATGTGGGTTACAGCGGAGCCTGGTCATTGGCTAGCTGGCACCTGGGTGAACCATCCCTGCAAATGACAGTGGGATTGGTCAGCCATTTATGATTTTTTCCCCTCATTTTTTGTTATTTACCTTTTAATGTATATCTAATAAAGATTAATTTTTAGCGACACATTCCTGCTAGAGTGAATCAATTTCTTCTTTGCCCCTATCTATTCCACCCAGCTCTTTCATTGCTGTCCATCTTCTAACTTCTTAGGCCCCTTTCACACGGGCGAGTTTTCCGCGCGGGTTCAATGCATGACATGAAAGCATTGCACCCGCACTGAATCCGGACCCATTCATTTCTATGGGGCTATGCACATAAGCGGTGATTATCATGCATCACTTCTGCATGCTCTATATTGTGCTTTTTTCACGCAACGCAGGCCATATCGAAGTGAATGGGGCTGCGTGAAAATCGCAAGCATCCTCAATCAAGTGCGATTTTCCCGCAAGGTTGCTAAGAGACGATCGGGATGGGGACCCAATCTTTATTATTTTCCCTTATAACATGGTTACAAGGGAAAAAAAATAGCATTCTCACTACAGAATGCTTAGTAAAATGTGGATTAAGGGGTTAAAAATAAAAAAAATTAACTCCCCTTATCCACTTGATCGCGTAGTTGGCAATTAGCTGCCGGCTAAAGGACCTGTGGTGACGTCACATCACATGGTCCAATCACATAGTCCATCACCACGGTGATGGACCATGTGATTGGACCATGTGATGAGCTCAGTGATGTCATCACAGGTCCTTTAGCCGGCAGCTAAAGTTTAAAGAAGAGATCGCAACTACGCGATCAAGTGGATAAGGTGAGTTAATTTTTTTATTTTTAACCCCTCCATCCACATTTTACTAAGCATTCTGTAGTGAGAATGCTACTATTTTCCCTTATAACCATGTTATAAGGGAAAATAATAAAATCTACAGAATATTCAACCCGAAACCGGACTTCAGTGATGGAAGTTTGGGTCTGGGTACCAAACATGCAGATTTTTCCCATGCGCGTGCAAAACGTATTAAAACGCTTTGCACGGAAAAATCGCATATTTTCCCGCAACGCACCAGCATCCTATCCGGCCCCATTCCGCAACGCCCGTGTGAAAGGGGCCTTAAGGGTGCAGCCCACGGTACAGCCACGCCCGCAGCAACTAAGGCCAGACACACACAAGCAAGAGAGAACTCGCAGCGTGTAAGGTCCCGTTCTGACCTCCGTTATGATTTATAAGGCTGTGTGACCCTGAGAGTCCTGAAATCTACTGAATTACACTGACATAATGCTGATCCTGTCAGAGGAGCAGAGGTCAGAACGGGAACTCACACTGCCACATGCTGTAAGTTCCTTGCATTGAACTAGCTCGTGTGTGTCTGGCCTAAAGGCCGCATGAGCTTGTGCCAAACTCGTATTGCCATTGGTTGCCACAGGGGGGCTTAGGTTAACAAAGTTTTTTTTTACCTTTTTGCATTTTAGTGGATTGGATGCGGATCAAAAATACAGTCTTGGCCCTGTAGGAGAGCAGCGACAAGGGCTACAGAGTGAACAGAACTCGTCTGATGGATTTCACTCTGAACAGGACTGAGCAGCCTGCAACGTATGTGAACACATGCAGCTGGATAGGACAAACAGATGAGAATTTGTAATTGCAAAAGGTATTTCATCACATAATAGATGCATTTTTTTAAAAATGTATTGAAATTTTTATTTAATTTTAGGTTTATGCAGGGTAAAAAAGCTGGTCTTTGTAAATGAACCCCATAGATATCTAACTTAGGGGTTATGCACCTAGGAGTATTACAAATGGTTAGGGCGCCCAGGTTGTAACATGTTGCCCTTTGACCTTTCTTTGTGCCATTTAACCCCTTAAGGACCGGAGTTTTTTTGTTTTTACATTTTCGTTTTTCGCTCCCTTCCCAGAGCCATAACTTTTTTATTTAATGGTTCACATGGCCATATGAGGGCTTGTTTTTTGCGGGACAAGTTGTACGAAAACACAGCACTACCCTTATTGTTGGCCAGTTTGCTATTTTTTGTTTGTTTTTTATTGCTTTTCTGTTGTAGTAGTTTAACCCCGGGCCAGTTTTCAACTTCCTACCCAGGCCATTTTTTGCAAATATGACATGTGTCACTTTATGTGCTAATAACTTTGGAACACTTTCACTTATCCAAGCTATTCTGAGACTGTTTTCTCGTGACACATTGTACTTCATGACAGTGGTAAATTTGAGTGAATATATTTTTCTTTTATTTATAAAAAAAAATCCAAAATTTACCAAAAATTTGGAAAAATTCACAATTTTCTAAAGTTAAATTTCTTTACTTTTAAGACAATGCCTTATAAAATAATGCCTTCTAAAATAGTTATCAGTCATCATTTCCCATATGTCTACTTTATGTTGCCATCATTTTGTAAATGTCATTTCATTTTTTAGGAAGTTAGAAGGCTTAGAAGTTTAGAAGCCATTTTTCAAATTTCCAACAAAATTTCCTAAACCATTTTTAAGCACCAATTCAGATATAAAGTGATTTTGAGGGGCTTACATAATGGAAACCACCTATAAATGACCACATTTTAGAAACTACACCCCTCAAATTATTCAAAAAACTGATGTTAAAACCTTTGTTAACCCTTTGGGTGTTCCACAAGAATTAAAGGAACATGGAGGCGAAATTTCAAAATTTCATTATTTATGCAGATTTTTCCTGTTAACCCACAGCAAGGGTTAACAGCAAAATAAACCTCAATATATATTGCTCTGATTCTCCAGTATACAGAAATACCCCAAATGTGGCAGTATACTGCTCTATGGGCACATGGCAGTGGTCAGAAGGAAAGGAGCGCCATATGGATTTTGGAGGCAGATTTTGCTAAAATGGTTTCAGGTATCATTTTGTATTTAAAGAGACCCTGACGTACCCCTACAGTGGAAACACTCAGAAAGTGATCCCATTTTGGAACCTACACGCTTCAAAGAATATATTAAGGGGGGTACTGAGCACTTTAACCCGCTAAGCACGTACGGAATTTGGAAACACTTGGCTGTGAAAATTAAAAGTTTCATTTCTTCCAATAAAAGATTGCTTTAGCCCCAAATTTTTCATTTTCACAAGGGGTAACAGGAAAAAGCACCCCATAATTTGTTACCTATGTTCTCCTGAATACGGCAACACCCCATATGTGGTGGTAAACTGCTGTGGGGGCACATGGCAGGATTCAGAACGGAAGGAGCGCCATATGGCTTTTGCAGCGCAGATTTTGATGGATTGGTTTACGGGCACCATTGGTTTTTATTTTTTGAGTGATTGTCTTATTATATGGGGGCTCATTTTTGATGAGGTGACATTTTCATCGGTACCATTTTAGGGTACATAAGAATTTTGATCGCTTGGTATTACACTTTTTGTGAGGCAAGGTGAAAAAAATGGCTGTTTTGGCACAGTTTATTTTTTATTTTTTTTTACAGTATTCACCTGAGGGGGCATATTATGTGATATTTTTATAGAGCCGGTTGTTAAGGACGCGGTGATACCCAATGTGTCTATTATTTTTATTTTTGTTAAGTTTTACACAGTAAATGCATTTTTAAACAGAAAAAATCTTGTTTTTATGTTGCCATTTTCTGAGAACCGTATTTTTTTTAATTTTAGTTCTACGGCGCTGGTCGGTAAGTCACTTCCCGCAGAGCCATACTATTACGGCACTGGTCGGGAAGGAGTTAAAGATCAGATGGTAATTTAAAATCTATAGTGCATTATAAAATACACTGCATACAAAGCGGGAATTTATTTCTCTATAGGACAGAAAAACACCAAAAAATATGTGTGTGAAGTAAACCTAAGGCCTCTTTCACACGAACGAGTTTTCCATCAGAGTGCGATGCATGAAGCAAAACCATAGCATCCGAACTGAATCCTGAACCATTCATTTCAATGGGTATGTGCGTTTTTTACGCATCGTTTCTGAATTCAGGAAAAATTGCAGCAAGTTCTATATTGTGTGTTTATCGAGCAGCTCTGGTTCAATAGAAGTGAATGGGGCTTCAGTGAAAAACGGATTGCATTCGGATGCAATGCGTTTTTCACTGATGGTTGCTAGGAGATGTAGATTGTATGTAGATATTCTTCATTTTTTTTTCACGCATGGGGAAAATCACATCAAAAACTGATTGCACCCGCATGGAAAAAACTGAAACACTGAACTTGCGTGCAAAACCATCATTTTTTTTCGTGAACAGACCCTGAGAGAACCTGTGACGGCCGTGTGAAAAAGGCCTAAGGCTTCTTTCACACAAGCATTACCCTCAGTTCACACTCGCGCGTTTTATAACGCGTTCGAACGCCCTGTAAAACGCTCAACAGGAGAAAACTCATGTTTCCCTATGGGCATGGTTCTCACCTGAGCGTTTTACAGTGCGTTTGAACGCACTGTAAAACGCCCTACGCTCAAAGAAGTTCTTGAGCTTCTTTGGGGTGTTTTGTCGCACGTTTGTACCCATAGACTTCAATGGGAACGCGTGTAAAATGCACGTAAAACGCGCGTTAAAGTGTAGATATGTCTTTTTCAATTGGTCTCCAGAGTCACGAACGCGCGTATGACGCGCGTTTCCTATTTTCAAAAACGCGCTGTAATACGCGCGACAGATTCTCTCAAGTTCAGTCAGTTTTGTCTGCAATTGCGTTCAGTGCTTCAGTTTTTTCTGCGCGGGTGCAATCAGTTTTGATGCGTTTTATACTCACATGAAAAAACTGAAGAATTACAAACAACATCTCCTAGCAACCAGGTCAAATCTGGATGCAATGCGTTTTTCACTAAAATCCCATTCTCTTCTATGGGGCCAGAGCTGTGTGAAAAACACACAATATAGAACATGCTGCGATTCTCACGCAACGCAAAACTGATACTTGAAAAACAACGCTTATGTACACAGACCCATTAAAGTGAATGGGTTAGGATTCAGTGCGAGTGCTATGCGCTGACGTCATCCATTGCACCCATGTGGATAACCTGCTCGTGTGAAAGAGGCCTAAGGGTGAAATTGACAATGCAGGTCAATTTCCACACAGACAAAAATCTACAAAGTGTACATGAGATGTGCGCAATCTCATACATTTTGCTGATACTGTAATACGCTGTGGTTTTTCTGCATGGCATTCCGCGTGGAAAAACCACACATACTCTGCAACGCGTGCAGGTGACCTAAATATCTGCACTATTTCTATCATTTTTGGTTTGTTTATATGCGGTTTTGGTGCAGATTTGATGGAGATTTTCCAAAGATCTCACCCTTCCATTGAAAATGGGGAAGTTCGCACAACAAAAATGCAACAAAGAATGACATACTGAGGATTTCAAGAAAAAAAGCAAAGTGTACATGAGGTTTGTGTAATCTCATACACTTTGCTGGTACTGGATTATGCTGCAATTTCTCCCACACGCAATCCGTGTGGAAAATCCAAGCATAGTCTACAATGCGTGCAGGCACCCTTACAGTATTAAGTTGACAAGTTCTTTTTCTTGTCTTTATGGACTGTATGAGCAGTAACTAGAGATGAGCGAATCGAAGTTGACGAAGTGGAATTCGATCCAAATTTCAGGAAAAATTTGATTCGCACCGAATCCGAATTTCCTCACACTTCGTGGTAGCGAATCACAATTTTTCCTAAAATGGCTGCTGCACGTGTTAAGACATGGAGCAAGGAACTCTGAGAACAAGGGATCACCCACAATGCCATGCATGCAGCCAATCAGCAGCCAGCCAGCCCCTGTGATGTCACAGCCCTATAAATAACCTCAGCCATCTTGGATTCAGCCATTTTCCAGTGTACTTAGTGCAGGAAGAGACCTCAGCAGGCACTAGGGACAGTGGTAGAAAAGACTTTAAAACTTTTATTTTGCTGTATAGAAGTTCAGGGAAAAGATAAGGAGGAATCATTCCACAGTATTGAAGCAGAACAGGATTCAGTAGGGGAGGTTACACGCTGGGTAATAGGAACAATCCTATTACACCTTGCTGCACTGACTGGGGATCCAGATTGCCATTATACAGCTCTGTAATTCCAGCAAACCGTTCTTGTTATTGGGGTGCAAGTGCTGTTTGATACAGCCACTAACAGGGTTTATTACAAGGAAATATTTCTATGTCTTATTTGCCCTTGTGTGGTACAGTTATATGTTCTAAAGCATTTTTTGGGGGAAAAAATGGCTTATTAGCCATTGTGTGGTAAAGTGAGAAAATTACAGTCCTTTACGGTGTGTATTAGTGGCAAAAATTTTTATATTATTTGACGTTCTGCGGTGCAGTTATATGTTCTAAAGCCTTTTGTGGTGTGTATAAGTGGAAAAGAGTAAGGGCCTATTTGCCGTTCAGCGGTGCAGTTATATGTTCTAAAGCCCTTTTTGGCATGTATTAGTGACACAAAAAAAAGTATTTGCCGTTGTGTGGTAAAGTGAGAAAATTACAGCCCTTTTTGGCATGTATTAGTGTAAAAAAAATATATATTATTTGCCGTTCAGCGGTGCAGTTTTATGTTCTAAAGCTCTTTTTGGCGTGTATTAGTGGCAGAAAAATATATATTTGCCATTCAGCGGTGCAGTTATATGTTCTAAAGCCCTTTTTGGCATGTATTAGTGGCACAAAAAGAAGTATTTGCCGTTGTGTGGTAAAGTGAGAAAATTACAGCCCTTTTTGGCATGTTCTAGTGTAAAAAAAATATATATTATTTGCCGTTCAGCGGTGCAGTTATATGTTCTAAAGCTCTTTTTGGCGTGTATTAGCGGCAAAAAAATATATATTTGCCATTCAGCGGTGCAGTTATATGTTCTAAAGCCCTTTTTGACGTGTATTAGTGGCACAAAAAGAAGTATTTGCCGTTGTGTGGTGAAGTGAGAAAATTACAGCCCTTTTTGGCGGGTACGGTGTTAGTGGCAAAAAAATATATATTTGCCATTCAACGGAGCAGTTATATGTTCTAAAGCCCTTTTTGGCATGTATTAGTGGCAAAAAAATATATATTTGCTGTTCACCGGTGCAGTTATATGTTCTAAAGCCTTTTGTGGTGTGTATAAGTCGAAAAAAGTAAAGGCCTATTTGCCATTCAGCGGTGCAGTTATATGTTCTAAAGCCCTTTTTGGCGTGTATTTGTGGCAAAAAAATATATATGGCAGCAGGAGTCGCAGCAACCCAGCCAAGAGTCAGTGGGTTCGTCAGACACAACTCTTAGTTTGCATGGCCTGGGAGCATTATAACATAATGCCTAGTGGTGATGCCAAAGGCAGGTCTTCATACATAGCGGGCCAGTAGTAGGCCCTGGCTGCCATGGCAACGTACACTGGAATCATGGTTGGACAATGTTGTGAGAAAGGGAGTCCCCTCCCTCTCTCCAACACTTGGATGCTATATGGTCAGCATGTACCATTATAAGGGATAAAAACCTCAAGTGATAGCGAAGACACAGTCCTGAGCTTGCACCCTCACTGTACGTAATAGTGCGGTAGCTTGCTGGAAGTCTGCACTTCACATGACATATTATTACAGTGTAGGGCAGGTAGGGTTCCCCTACTTATAGATGGGTCTTTTTCAAGCAAATAACATACAGCATGAGAAAGATATACAAAGGTGCATTACCCAAAAGTACAACAATTATCCAGTCATGTCAAAGTGTAATAACTAATAAGAACTAATAAGAAAAAAGCTAATTTATGAATACTGGGCAGGATGGAAGGTAATGTCTCCACTTAAAGGGGTTTTACGGTAAAAATGATTTTTGAACAAGTTCCTGCAGCATGGCCACTGAACCAGAAGATTCATTCTTTCCTGCTCCATGCTGCTCTTGCTGTCTCCATCTTCCGGTCCCTGTACTGTTTACTTCCCGTAGGCTATGGGCATGCTCATTGGCTGGAGCAGTGCATGTGACTATGCCCACAGCCAGTAAACAGTACAGGGACCGGAAGATGGAGACAGTGGAGGCAGAGCGAAGGACTAGAGCGGCAGGGTGCAGGTAAGTATAAATCTTCTGTTTAAGGGACTATGCTGCAGGAACTTGTTAAAAAATCTTTTTTACTGGGAAATCCCTTTAAGCCCCTATTACACTGCATGATATTCAGGCCAAATACTGGGAACAAGTGTTCATGGGAACTTTCATTCCTGATACTTGTATAATTGTGCCGCTGTTTAGCCGACAAATGATGTGTTTGTTGGCTGATTTGCATATTTATTTAGGATGAACAATGTACGATAAGCACATCTCCAACACATCTCCCTGTGTAATCAGGAATGTGCTACAGATAAGCAATAGAACTGAATGTGTGAAGAATGACTATGGTGGTGATCATTACTCCCCATTGACTTTGCATCCTCGTGTGTAATAGACTGATGCAAAAAAGCACCGATCCACATTTATTTATTTTTTTGCAGCCCCTTGAAATAAAGCAATGTGACATTGCAGCCCTCCACCCCTGCTATAGAAAACCACAAGAAGGTGCAGGCAATGAAATATTTGACTGAGGTTCTTTAAGGCTTTGACAGGAAACCCTGGCAAGATGGTGGTTAGAAATAGAGATGAGCGAATTTCATATTTTGAAATTTGTTCACGCTTCGTTTAGTGGTAAAAGATGAATTGTGTTATGGATTCTGTTACCACGGACCATAACGCAATTCTATGACGGAATGCATAACGGAATGCCTTCAGAGGCATTCCGTTATTCATTACGTCATAATAGAAGTCTATGGGCTGCAAAACAGATCTGTCCCGTTTCCGTTATGCAGGGGAGTCCTCTCCTGCATAACGGAAACGGGACGGATCCGTTTTGCAGCCCATAGACTTCTATTATGACGGAATGAATAACGGAATGCCTCTAAAGGCATTCCATGATAGAATTGCGTTATGGCCCATGCGTAACAGGTTGACTTTGCCAGCTTCCACAACATGAGATGCAACTTGTTTGGATGAAGATGAAGACTCTTAACTTTTCTCTACTTGAGGACCAAACAATAAACTGGTTGAAATGACAGATTGCAGAAATAGTTGTTGGATGGTATATCAGAGGGTCAAATAGCTCTTCTAGAAGCATTACTGAGAGCAAAGCCCAGAGAAAAATGCACATTTCAATAGGTAAGTTCCATAGGATCTCATCTCTAAGGCACCCCTCTTACATATCTTGATGCAATTGGCTCAGCCAGATTAGTAATACCCTCGCTTAGAACCAGGCTATACTACACCATGACCAATCTTAGTAGCAAGTTCAGAACCTGAGAAGCTCGTGATTATGTTGGTTTCCCCAGTGCATAGAGTGCAGAGAGGTTCCGGCACAGGCAAAATGTGCACAGTGATGACATAATTCTATATTAAGGCACACAGTGATATGATAATATGAATGGTGATGTACATAAATAAATCAGTGATGTCACAACACAAATAAAATGCAGAAAGTAATTCATTCTTTCATCACTAACTGCACATACAGAATGTCTGAGTGCAGATGGGCCCCCTTAGTTATTGGGCAGAAGAGATAATGCTTGGCCCTCCACTTTTTAAAAAAATCTGGTGCTCAGTGGTAGGGTAGAAGTCCCAGTATAAGGTAGAAGATACCACGGCACACAATTATGATGCAAACATTTTTTAACTTTTATTTCTACATTAATATAGGCATGGACAATGTTTTGGTCCTACCAGGGCCTTGATCACAGCCTATGTGCCATGGAGGGAATAGTCTTGCTGGATATTGGCATTCCTACATTACTTATTGGGCCCCACAGCAGCTGACACACCTGCTACCCTAGTAGTTACGCCCATGAATATAAGATCTCTTCAATAGTGAGTCCTCTTTCCTATCTGCGGGTTTCTTCAGGCTTGGTGACTCGCGGAGGAGAACATGATTTATATGGATTGTTTTGCCACTGCGGAATCTATCTAATTTGCCTGTTTCAGTCATTCATCCAGTACTGATCAAGAAACACTTTTTTTTCTCTCTCCCATTTAAGCTTATTCTGCATCTTCAGGTCCATTTGTAACACCCAAAGCCTGCCAGAGTATATAAGGCCAGTGTGTCAGCAAGAAGGAGGTGGAACCAAAGTTCAGGGACAGGACAGGGGAAGGCGGAGAGTCTGCACGTGCCCTGAGCAGAAAGATGGCAGGCACAGAGGTGTCTGCAGGCTCAGGGGGAGAAGCTGGCCACCAAACATGAGCTGCTAAAGTCAGAGAGCAAGGGCTGTGTGGAAATCTGCAAGTCTCAGCACAGAGGCAGAGCATGAGATGTATGTCAGCATCAGAACTAGGGTTGCCACCTTTCCCAACAATAAGCCACACCCCAAATGGTGTGTGGTTGTAGGGATGTGACTTAACACGGGGTGTTAAGTTGCCATGTCATAATGTGGCTCCCAGTATTAATAATGCCCCCATTAGCGCCCCCCAGTAATATTAATGCCTCCATTAGTGCCCCCCAGAATTGATAATGCCGCCCATTAGTGCCACCAGTAATAGTAATGCCCCCATTAGTACCCCCCAGAATTAATAATGCCCCATTAGCACCCCCAAAATGAATAATGACCCCATTAGTGCCCCCAGTATTATTAATGCCCCAATTAGTGCCCTAAAAATGAATAATGATCCCATTAGTGCCCCCAGTATTATTAATGCCCCCATTAGTGCCCCCTTTAGTGTCCCGAAAATTACTAATTCCCCCATTAGTGCCCCCTAATATTAATAATTCCCCTTTCCCATCCATTTGATCGTGCCATGGTGAACACTCTCTACGCATTGGAAGCTCAGGACAAGGTCCTCAAGCTGCAGCGCAAGTCCTTACCCTGGCACCATCAAATGGATGAGTTTTTTCTTAACACAAGTTGGGAGAAGGTGGAAGTTAAAGGGGTTGTCCAGGTTCAGATCTGATACCCATATTTTCACCCAGACAGCCCCCCTGATGTTAACATCGAAGCATGTCATGCTTCAATGCGTTCCCTTGCCCTGCGCTGGAACGCGCAGGGCAACGGCTTTTTTATTTACAATAATACACTGCTGGGCGGAAGCAGGAAATGCCCCGATGCTCTTGTCAGGGGGCTGTCTGGGTGAAAATATGGGTATGAATCCAGACAACTCCTTTAAATGCTGTACTAATGAGAACTCCACAATGAAAACGCTCATTAGTAACAGTCCATATAGGAATACTGACAATTATTATTGCCGGTAGAAAAAAATTACCAGCACAGGCAGGGCGCTAAATTACCGGCTTAGCCGGTGAGTTACCGGCCGGGTGGCAACCTTAGTCAGAATCCAGGACAGTAATATCTCAGGACAAGCACCAGATTACAGCACAGTGTGAGTCTAAGTCCCCAAGTATAAAGGGCACCTGGTGGAAGAACTGTTCCCTAAAGAGAAGTGAGTTGCATTGCTCTATCTTTGTCCCTGACAACAGGATAGTGTTTGCCTCAGATCAAAAAGGAATCCATAAAGAACCACCTGAGGGCCGTCGGCCATAGTGACACAGACGGTGTGCGGAACCTCTTCCTGGAGCGGAAAGTGAACACAGCATTGTGCTAGGGGGATATAGTCAGTTCTTCAGTTTGTTCGGGACACTTCATAAGCAGCCCCAGGTATTAACCTGTTACTGAAAGGTATATTGTGCAATGTGAACCCTGAGAAACTACATGTGACTCCCCTCATAGGCGTGCGGCTGATGGCAGGGGTAATCCAGGATTGTTTGCTGAATTTTATTTTCTTCATTGTTCACTGCCGGTTTCTCAGTAAAGTTTTATCTTGAAGCAATATCCGCTCCGATTCTTCTGCACGTGTCCTGCACTTTACACATTTCTATGTTATCTTAACCTGACATTAATAAATGATGCAATATGTATTTTGAACATGATATCATGTCAGTCTGAATTGGCAGAATAATTTCATAAGAAGAGGCATATACTTGTACAGAAGAATGAGCAGAAGATTGTCCTTCTTCATGCTCCTGCTGAGTTGAAGCAAGAGTCTCTGATCCAAAGCAGAAACCAGTTTAACTTCCCACATTAGGCAGAGGTGGGAAAAGTGGTGTAACTAGAACTGACTGGAGCCCACAGCAAATTTTTGAATGGAGTCCTCCCTTGGTCCCCTTGATGCTGGCTTCAGACCAGACCAAAAAAAATACTTCTCCTCCTGCGGGTGCCTCTGCTTTTCATGCAGCAATGGGTCTAGACATGAGCTAAACAGTGACCTGACATAGTGAACTATGTCATAGTGAACTCCTATGCACACTACATCCCGTCCTGAAGCTGTGTGCTGCTAGGACTTAGTGCAGTAAAGGCGCCTAGAGAAAAAGAACAAGGAGCAGGGAGTAATACCAGTCCTAGGATTAGGAGCAATATACTCACCACTCCCTGGGCCCTGAAAATAAATCCATTTGTCCTCTTCCCAGGCCCCTTCCTGAGTTTGAGCCCCAAAGCAGCCACTTCCTCTGCTTCCATGATAGCTATGCCCCTGAGTGGGAGGCTGCAGACACACAGGTAAGCCTAAAACCAATCTTAATCTTAAACCTAAGACAAGCAAAAAAACAATCCTTGGTCTAATTTTGCAGAGAATAAAATCTATGTGATAAACTGGTAGGGCAGACATCAAAAGTAAAGTAATCCGGTAAGGCTCTTGGTATTCCCTGCAGTGTCTGGATTTCCAAAACTTGTTCCTGGAGTTTTTTTAAGTACCTAGAGGAGAGAGTCAACAGAATCAGGGATTTCCAGACAGTCTCCCAAACTGCTACTTCCCATGCATTAAGCTGTGTAACAGCAGCGATCTGATGAGTGCAGGCACATTCAGTCTCACCATCAAAGGCAGAAATCTAATAAGAAAACATACGCCATATGAGGACTCTCAAGGCAACCACAACGTAGCCAGAGCAGAAACATCTCCTAGAGACCCGCAGCCATAGAGTGCCAGGTAACATATGTAACGCCCCCAAAGGTGCATTACCACCTTTGCACCCTACTATTGTCTCCTATGGTTAACCCAATGTCATCTAGGTATTCATTTCCAGGTCCTGCACAATGTGTATCCATAATTCTGTTATGTAACTGTTTAAGTGTAATGTGCCTGGTTCAGCAGTAGGTGGCAGCATATATGGCAGAGCTATCTTGCATAGAATAGGAGCCTTCTTTCCATTCTATTTTTCCCCCTTCTAGGGAGGAGTTTAGCTAGTTAGAAGTCAGAATAGAGTAACCCCTGCTAGGGGAAGGCAGTCCCTGTTGGACGAGCCCTGTATGGACCAGCTCTGCTGGACGTAGAGGTCACAGCTTAATGCCTCAGAAACCAAGAGTAAAGTGTACCCTGGACAAAGCTAGAGACAGACCAGACTACCAAGTGAAGTAAAGCCTAAAGAAGAAGCTGAGTTCTATAGCCAGCCTGTTATCATAGCAAAGCCAAAGAGCAACTGACTTAGCAAGGAGGAGTTTGCCTGCCACAGTGAATGCCAAAGCCTGCTCGAAATTAGGATAAAGTATGTAAACTGCTTGGAAGAACGTTTACTGAAAGTACAGTTGCTGTTCCACCATATACAAGGTCTGGACTTATTTCTTCAAGTCCCTCAACTATTCCCCCTATTTGCTCTGCTTCGGACGACAACGCCTGGGATCCAGCGTATCCAGGTAGGAGCACCGCGACACGTACACAACACCGAAAGGGACATTTGGGCCACCTTACACCACTCTGGCATTCCATGGCATTCCAACACCTGGGTACCACCATGAACACAGCTGTGATAAATGCATTGACATGGTTTTGCCCTACTTACCTCAATAACTAGAGGGCACCATTTGCTGAGAAAGTACACCATCAGTTCATACAGAACCAGACGTGGCACCCCATTCCATCTGGCAACACAACTGAAAATTTAAAGATCTGCTCCTGTTCTGTGTTTAGAGCCGCACCTGGTTTTGGCTCGAAATCACTGATGAAAATCACTGACCAAACACTGACTGTGTGAATGAGGCATAACTCTCAGAGCAGGGAGGGAGCCAGAAAGGGTTTTAAGAGCACTGGAGAAGTGCCCAGGGGCAACGCTAAAGGTTCAGGGGCCCTGGTACAAGAGTTCAGTTTGGGCCCCCTTCCCTCAATGCTTTGTAGCCATGGGCAGGGAAGAACATAGCTTTCGTGCTGCCTGAGGCAAAAATTGAAACGGTACCCCCCAACCCCACGCCGAATTCTTGACCTACCCCCTTCCCTCCAACCAGTGGTGTATCTTGACCAGCATGCACTTTCTATAATACCGGTGTCCTTGGAACCCTCAGGCTCCTGGACCCGGTAGCAACTGCTATCTCTGCACCCCCTATAGTTATGCCCATGGAAGTGTCTGTAAAAGGGGTGCATAATGTGCTGCAAGAGACGCACTGTTTTAACCCTTAGGATACCGAATGTTTTTTCATTTTCATTCTTCTTTCCTATATTCCTTGATCCATAACTTTTTTATTTTTCCTTTCACGTAGCTGTATGAGGGCTTATTTTTTGCGAGACAAGTTGTACTTTCTGATGCGACCATTTAATATGGCACACAATGTAGTGGGAAACGGGAAAGAAATTAAATGAGGTGGAATTGGAAAAGAAAAACGCAATTCCTCCACTGTTTTACGGGTTTTGTTCCCACAGCGTTCCGTTTGTGGCAAAACTGACCCGTGTCAGTACAATTACAACGATACCACATATGTATAGGTTTTTATGTCTATACAGTGTAAAACGTTGAGAAAAAAAAAATAATTTTACATTACCATATTCTGACCCCCTATAACTTTTTTATCGCTAAATCTGCTGAGCTGTGTGGGGGCTCATTTTTTGCAGGACAATCTGTAGTTTTTATTTATATCATTGTGTGTATGACTTTTTAATCACATTTTATTACTTTTTTGGGGGGGTAAGAGAAGCGATGAAAAAATGTCAAATTAATTCACACTTTTTTCCGTTATGACTTTTGCTGTATTGGAAAAATATTTTAATATTTTATATTTTAACAGTACAAGCATTTTCAGTTGCGGCGATACCGATGATGATATTTTTTGTTATTTATGTATGGAAAGGGGGGTGATTTAAACTTTTATACTTTAAAAAAAAATGTATATATTTTTTAAAAGTCGTTTTTACTTTTTGTTATGATTTTGAAGCTCATATTTGAGCCTACAAAATCCTTTTTTGTATTATTCTGAACAATTATGGATTTTTTACATCCATTTATTGCTCAGAATTGCTCATTTCTTATGTTGGCCTGTCACCTCCAGGCCAAAATAAGAATTGCAGCTTCAATGCCCTTGGTGTCTTCAGTGAGACCTAAGGCATTGAATTTAGTTACTGGCATCCTCATTGGCTGCAGAGCTGGTAAGAATCTCACTTGATCACGGCATCTAAATGCTTCAATTACTGAGATCGGAGACCCGCCGGCCACAATGCCCGCTGCACGTGCGAGCGGGCACCATGTTTGCCCATCACTCCAGCATCGTAGAGGAAGAGCCTTCTCTTGCAACTTCTAGCTGAGGGACAAAAACTCCTCCCTGTATAAAGCTTGACATGGCAGCAGGATTCTGTGACTTCCATATGAGAAATAAAATACACTGGTTTCTTCTTCTTCTTCTTCTTCCTGCTTAGCTTTATAGGTGCCATGGTGATAGATTGATTAATTGATTAATTATTACAGCTTATTAAAAGGGTTTTCCAAGTGCTTTTTTTACTGATGGCCTATCCAAAGGATAGGTCATCACTATCTGATCGGTGGGGGTCCTACACCCAGGACCCCCGCCAATAAGCTGCTTGAGAAGGCAACAGCACTTGCAGTAGTACCGTGGCCTTCTCCAGCTTTTCATAGCCCAGCTTTTTTTGGTCCAGGTTCAGTGCGGTACCTACCATGATACCAAACAGCACAGTGATTAAAAACCCAAAGAAAACCACGCTGCTCTCATTCAGCAGTAACAGATTCAGCCAGTCCAAAGTATATGGAGAGTCTCTTGACGTAGTCTATCACTAGCAAAATCACAGGCATGTAGTAATAAAAGCTAGTTTTCCATCATGTGCCCAACCCAGGTTTCCCCCTCAGTATGCCTCTGACGAAGCAGGCCGCAAAAGATGGCCACAAAAGATGCGAACAGCACACCGTGTGCTGTCCACATCGGTAGTTCTGCTCCACAGCCCCGCAAGAAAGATAGAGCAAGTTCTATACATGCGATTGCGGACAAGCTTAGTCACTTTTATCATAGTGCTGGCAATGTGTGATCCACAAAATGTGGAACGCGGCCGGTACCCATGTTTTGCGGATTCGCAAGTTGCGGACCGCAAAACACTACGGGTAGCTGGATGAGCTGTTAGTATGAGGTATTTATGCTGATATGCTGTGTTTGATTATTGCCTAACATGGTGCTGTGCATTAAAGCATCATTGTTCTGGAAGTCTTAAGGGTTTTTAGAAGTTCTTTTTAGAAAGCTTTCTCCTGACAACCCTTCCAATCAAGCTATATTTGTTCAGCCACTGCCCTTACTGACCACAGAAATGCTTCTGGGTGAATGGGTAAAAATTCCCACAGTCACACTCCAAAATCTAGTAGAACGCCTTCTCAGAAGAGTGGAAGCTGTTTTCGCTGCAAAGAGGGGAACAATTCCATATTACTGCCTATTGAATTACACCTAAAAGCTCCTGAAGGTGTAAAGCAGGGGTGGGTAACCTTTTTGCTGACGAGGGCCATTTGGATGTCTGTAACATCATTCACGGGCCATACAAAATTCTCAACTTAAAAATTTGATTGCTGTATTTGGTCAAACATATAATTGACTAAGTTACATAAATTGTGGTTCAATTAAAAAAATCGAGAGCGCTGTATTTTTGCAGCACAAAATTGCGCCTGCACTATATTATTACATATAGTACTGTAGAGGCGCCATTTTGACCACACATAGCAGTCTAATTTTTAAGTTCAGAATGTTATTTATTTAGTTCTTTATTTGGCATTAATGGTAGCCAAGCTAAACCCAGGGGGGTCCAGAGAGCGTTTCATCCAGCTTTTACTCTCCCCACCACTGTCCCTACTTCTTTTTTCACAACTGTCCCTGCCTTTGTCCGTTTCTCAGCCTCAGATCTGCCTCCACTTCCATTAGCTTCAAATCACCCTCCTATCAGACCCCCTAACCTATATCAGCCTCAGATCAGACCCCCAGCCTTAGATCAGACCCCCATCAGACCGCCCAACCTCAGATCAGACCCTCAGACCAGACCCAGATCAGACCCCCAGCCTCAGATCAGACCCTCCCTAGCCTTAGATCAGACCCCCATCAGACCCCCCACCCTCAGATCAGACCCTCCCCAACCTTAGATCAGACCCCCCAGCCTCAGATTAGACCCCCACAGTCTCAGACCAGCCCCCATAAGACCCCCCAGCCTCAGATCAGACCCCCAATAGGCCCCCCAGCCGCAGATCAGACCATCATCAGACCCTCCCCAGCCTTAGATCAGACCCCCATCAGACCCTCCAGCCTCAGATCAGACCCCCAATAGGCCCTCCAGCCTCAGAGCAGACCCCCCCAGCCTCAGATCAGACCACCTAGCTCCGATCAGACCACCAGCCTCCGATCAGACCCCCCTAGCCACCCACTCTTCACCCTCCATTAGCCTCAGATCAGGACCTATCAGACCTCAGATCAGACATTTAAAATAAATAAATAAAATTTCCTCACAGCTCCGGGCGGTGCTGCCTCTTGGCAGATTCACTTACCCTCCCTGGTCTTCTTCGCACCGCGCAGTATTGTGACCTGACAGCGCACAGTGTCAGGTCATAGTGCGCACCTACGTGCACTACGTCCTGACACTGTATGTGTCAGGACACAGAGCGGGGCTGAAGAAGACCAGGGATGGTGAGGACAGCCAGTGCAGTGCTGTTGTCGCCTCCCTTGCCCCCTGCATGCTAATGACCGCTTCCACAATGGAAGCAGTCATTAGCATTTTCACAATATGTTCTGGCATGGGGCCGGAGGCCACATAAAATGATCCCGCGGGAAGCATACAGGCCGCGGGCCGGAGGTTCCCCACCACTGTTGTAAAGTGTAGGTGCCCCAATACTTTAGTCCACATAGTTTGCATTCTCATAGAAAAAGTAACTTTGCTGTTCATATACTGTAAATCTGTCAACCAAAAGCAAACCACAGCTTATTTCAGCAATCAGCACCAAATAAGGATCTGTCTACTCGTCTGGTTAAAAAAAAAAAAATTAAGAAAACACAGACTAAACCATAACCCAATTTCAGACTTGTTCAGTTTGCATGAATGTTTCCATAAAATATATTTTCAGGGGCGAAATAACTAGTGCAGAAGTACTGTATACTCCATCAGTGTACATATTTTGTACACACATAGTCTACATAGTCTGCAGGCAGCATGTTACAGCAGAAGGAGCTGAGCAGACTAATATATTTTCTGGGATAAGATTTAGTAAAACTAGTAATTTATTCTTTAAAATCTCTGCTCTTTTTGAGCCCTAGAGCCAAGCAGCCTTATCAGTGATTAACGTTGAGTAGTTTTACAAGTCCAGCATAGTGTCCACAGAATCAAGACATCTGGCCACTCACAGAAGTGCACAGAAAGGCAGTTTGTTGTAGACAGGTAAGTATATCTAGGAAAAAATAGGTCATATCCATAGGTGATATACCATATAGTTGGACTATAAGACGCACCTAGAATTTGGAGAAGGAAAATAAGAAAAATATTTTTCATCAGACCTCAGAGCAGACCCCCAAATCATACCCCCATTCTTCATCAGACCTGAGATCAGACCCCCAAGCTCCATCAACTTCAGATCAGACCCTCCAACCTACATCAGTCTCGGATCAGAATCCCATCAGACCTCCCAGCCTCCATCATGCCTCCATGTGACATTAAAGAGGACCTTTCACCAGTCCGGCCATTATCATATAACTAGTGGGTTGTGTAGGGCATAGTGAAGTGATGTTACAACGCTTACTATTTTCTCTATGCACCACTCCGTTGTATGCACTGCTGTGCCTCCTGTAAATTCATACCATCGGTACAGGGAGGAGGAGATGGCTGTGTTTCTCAGGGGGCGTCTCCTTCTCCCTGGCTTTGAGCAGTCCAATAGCAGCAGAGAGTGTCACAGCCAGGAAGAAAAAAAAGCTCATCTTCTCCCTGCTGTGACCCCCTCCACTGCGATTAGGCAGCTCACAGCCAGAGAGAAGGAGACGCCCATTGAGAAACAGAGGCATCTCCTCCTCCCTGTACTAATGGTATAAATTTACATACCGGGCGGTAAACCAATATGGGGGGGCAGAGCGAACGAACGGAAAGGCGCATAGAGAAAATAGTAAGCGCTGTAACATGTTATCAGTATGTCCTACACAACCCTCTAGTTATATAATAATGACCAGACCGGTGAAAGGTCCTCTTTAATTAATACTGGTGACTTCTTATATGGCAGAAAGGGATACACACCCCTGACCACAGATGCCCGCGCAACTCTGCATGTTTCATAAAAAATTGTCATGATAGTCTGGACCAAATGAAGAAGAAAAGGAAAGTCAAAAACTCAAATCAGTGAAGGTGTCACCTGTGAGTCACTGGATTTACATTTTTTATGTACATGACTGCTTCTTTTAAAATGTGTTGAAATCTCTTTATTAGGGTACTTTCACACTTGCGTTGTAAGGATCCGGTGTTAGAGATGTGTAAATTTTATTCTATGTTTGTATCTTTTGGACTCTAACTGGTTAATTTTTTCTGAAGCTGTTACAAACGTCTTCTTCTTCTCTTATCTCAGGTGTCTCCCCCCTTTCCCATCTCTGCTGTTCCAGCTGTCTGTCTATGTAAGGCTATGAGGAGGGAGGAGCAGTGTGGGCAGTGTTCGTCTTCTATCTCCCCACAGGTGCTTTGAAGAAGATGTGTGTACTGTGAAACGATGCTTAAGCCAATCACGTAGCTTGATGATACATATACACATATTATTCACTGCCTATAGAGATGCACCTCATTAAAGTGTCACGTATGACGTATGCAGTATTATTGTTAGGATAGCCGCCATTATAAGATGATGGATACTTCGATCTTTACATTACGTTCACATTCCAAAGTAGTGCACAGTGCGCAGATGCTAGAGCGTTATTTTTTTTTTTCTTATTTCTTCTTCCTTTTTGACCAATGAAATAATGCTTGAGCCTCAGAGGGGACCGCCCTCTTCTGAAGATGTATAATTGCTTTTACTTTTTGTAATAAAAGGTAGAGATTGCATTAACCAGCTATGTGACAGCGTCTATTCTCTCAGCCACGCATGGATATTAACCCCTTGGGGGTACCTTGATTTGGAGCACCAGAGTGTATCTTAAAGGCTTTAATTAAGAGCCACTTTGTCACCGGCAGGCAGTTCCGTCCCTGGAACTGCCTGGTGGATTCAGAAATCCATGTGCAAACAGTAAGCATTTGTAGACAGATCCGGATGCGGATCCGTCTAACAAATGCATTGAAACACCATATGCGTCTCTCTGGTGTCATCCGGAAAAGCGGATCCGGTATTTTTATTTTTTTTGCATTTTTAAAGGTCTGCGCATGTGCAGACCGGAAAACCTGGATCCGTTTTGCCAGAACACTTGGTGCCGGATCTGGCATTAATGCATTTCAATGGAAAATAATACCGGATCCGGCATTCCGGGAAGTGTTCCAGAATTTTGGCCTGAGAAAATACAGCAGCAAGGCTGCGGTATTTTCTCTGGCCAAATACCGGAAGAGTGACTGAACTGAGGACATCCTGATGCATACTGAACAGATTACTCTCCATTCAGAATGCATTAGGATAAAACTGATCTTTTTTTTTCCGATATTCAGCCCCTAGGAAGGAACTCAATACCGGAAAACTTTAACGCAAGTGTGAAAGTACCCTTAGAAAGTAAGGTCACGTAAAATTGATTCTGGGGGAGGAGGGGGGGCGGGTCACAGTTTGCCAACTCTGCCTAGGAAACCAAAATACCTTGTCCTGGCCCTGCGTCCCCCAATCAGAAGGATTGCTGTGGAGTTCTTGAGCACAAAGAGTAGGTCATCAGTGTAAAATCCAGGAAAACCCCTTTAAGATGGTTGATTAAATTCTGTATTACAGAAATGACAGCAATATAGATAACTGAAATCTGTTCTTTCAGTAGTGGTTCTGCATAAGAAATGATGATGGAAAATATGTGTCTGCTTGTGACAAGCCTACCGTGAGAAAGAGGGACTGCCATGACAGATGAGACCACACAATGTCTGCACCCAGATATCATCGCTTCTAACTGTCTCCCCCATTAGGCTTCATGTAGATATGGCGAGCTGATCTTTCAGGGTTTATCAAAGGGGTATTCCTATTTTAGTCATTCACGACTAAGATCAGTTTATCTATCAGGCAGGGATACGGAAGCTGCCAACTAGGCTGTTTTCATAGCTCCTGTAATACTGGCTGCCGCATATGGTGGCCATTCCAATCTCAGCCACGAATGGCACATGTAGGCATGAAGGAAATGGAAACAGAAAGTTCATACAACAAAAAAAGTAGTATAGGATACCGCTATAGTGTATTCACACATTGTAGAAAAAAATGTGATATGACTGAGGGGAGATCTAATAATTATGTATAAATATATCAGGGGTCAGTAAAGAGATCTCTCCCATCATCTATTTATCTCCAGGACTGTGACTGTGACGAGGGGACATCCTCTGCGTCTGGAGGAAAGAAGGTTTGTACACAAACATAGATAAGGATTCTTCACGGTAAGAGCAGTGAGACTATGGAACTCTCTGCCTGAGGAGTTGGTGATGGTGAGTACAATGAAGGAATTCAAGAGGGGACTGGATATATTTCTGGAGTGTAATAATATTACAAGCTATAGCTACTAGAGAGGGGTCGTTGATCCAGGGAGTTATTCTGATTGCCTGATTGGAGTCGGGAAGTAATTTTTTTCCCCTTAAGTGGGGAAAATTGGCTTCTGCCTCACAGGTTTTTTTTGCCTTCCCCTGGATCAACTTGTAGGTAACAGGCCGAACTGGATGGACAAATGTCTTTTTTCGGTCTTATATGCTATGTTACTATATTACTGCCATGTATAAATACCGCCCCCAGGCTTTCTTTGCCAGAAGATGCACCATCACCACCACTTCAGAAAACATAACAAACTACATGAAGATAACCCCTGTACCTATGCCCTATCAGGGTATATGAACATCATGGAAGGGGATCCTTTGCTCAGGATTTTTTCCCTGTGAGCCAAAATGGAGATCTGCTCTGTAAGACCGTCTCGCCCTCTGTTACATGAGCAGCTATTCGTCTGAATGGACACCATGCAATATTACGTTTATCCTATGGTGGCCGCTGCAGGGAGACGGACTGGCTGGGAGAACAATTCCGTGAGAATCAGCTAATTGATACAGTAGCTATAATCTGAAAGGGATCTCCTCCATATTCAAGACTAAATATGACATTTCTTATCAATGACACTTTTTACTGTATACACAAACCCCAATATGAAAATCTCGGTCATAACAAAATCCCCAACTTGGTGAAAGAGGAGGTTATCTTACCAGAAATGAGTGATGTGCAAGCAAAATGAACAAGTGACGAGTTGCTGCTGCATCACACATCCTTCACACTGCCGTTCTGGGTATCAAGTTATAAAACAGGTCTATAAAGGATGTGCGTGCTTTAGAAACTTAAACTCAGATTTAGTTATTACTCCACTGTGTCTAAAAAATGTACAGGTGTATATGGTATAATTGGTATAGTTATGTGTATATACATTAACCTATGTGTTACAAACTATTCTTTTGTTTTCCTTGGATACAAGCCGCTGCCAGAAGCTGTAACATGATATATAAAAGAATATTTTATACATATATATATATATATATATATATATATATATATATAACAGCCCTTAAACTAGACACATGGGAGGAATTTATCATTGGGGGAATATTTGAAGTCAGTTTTGCTTGAGTCCTTGTTGGAGTACTTTATGCCCCATTTATCAAATGTCACACAGGGGTGTAGCTGAAGGTTCATGGGCCCTGGTGCAAGAGTTCAGCTTGGTCCCCCTTTCCTCAGTGCTTTGCGGTCAGGGTCAGGGGAGCACATTGCCTTCCTGCTGCCTGAGGCAAAATTGAAACAGTACTTGACCTAACCCCTTCTCACCAGCCAGAGGTGTAACTTGACCAGCATGCACTTTCTATAATACCAGTGTCTTCTTATGCGGCACAAGGGTCTTTGGGCCCACTCAGGCTCCTGGGCCTGGTAACGACTGCTACCTCTGCACCCCCTATTGCTACGCCACCTGATGTCACACATTGATAAATTTGTCTTATCCATAAACAAAACACTTTTCTCTAGAGAAGCTTCTCCAGTTTTCCTACTCCACCCTCCTACTGGAGTGAGATTGTGACTTTTTTGTGACTTTATAAAAAAAAAGTCTCAGGAAGGGCTCATGTACAGAAACATTTGCCACCTGTTCCGTGCATTGGGGACTGCAAATTGCAGTCCCGAATCCATGGGCACTATTCATGTGGCTGGCACAGACGGATGCAGACCCATTCAACTCGAATGGGTTCGTGGTCCATCCGCACTGCAAAAAAATAGTTCTATCTTTTTGCGGTGCAGAGGCACGGAGAGAAACCCCGGCCATTTGTGCACCACATCAAGTGAATGGGTCCGCATCTGTGATGCAGTGCACAAATGGCCGGAGCCCGCATATTGCAGAGCCGGAAATCCGAAAGGTGCAGTGAGGAATGGAGGCACAGAACCCCACAGAAGCACTTTTTGCAGTTTTCATATGAATTGCGCCAGAAGAAAGAAGAGAGTCTCTGCCAGTCACCTCTGGGGACGGCCTATCTCCCATGAGAACAGAAGTATCAGGATGCTGAAGTTCAATACACCCAATCCTCCCTGACATAATCTGTCAGCATAAAGTTGGAAACACCCCATAAATATTAGATTGGAAGCTGGTCCTGCCGAAAATGGCGAGTTTGGCCGACAATAGCCCAATATGTATGGGGGCCTTAAGGCTTATGTCACACCATATTTTCCCTCAGTTGGCAATATATGTCTAAAATAAAAAAGGTGCCTAAACGTGCCCTTTTCAAAACAACAGGATGCCACAAAGGTCATAACTAGATGGCTTTTTTTATGATGAACAGTATCTGTCTGACGGGGGCATAAAACCAATGCAAACATGTGCCCACGCTTGCAGACTTTCTTCACATTTTACATTTTTTTAATTCAAATCTACACTGTCGGGTCTGGCCAAAGTGCTGTGAACCTGAACTATAAGTACATGATCAGACTACATAGAGTTGTTGTAGTCTGTAACCATGGTGACACATAGAACTGCATAAAAGATGTAAACAAATTTAGAGGCATTTTTTTAAAATTATATATAATTTATTTTTCCGGTGTTTGAGTTGCAGAGGGGGGCACAGTGTTTAGATTTGCTAGTCAGCCCCCTGTGGTGTCTTTACTGCTGAGTTAGAGAGGCCCTGTCACCTCTCTGTTTTAGTATATAACTGAATGCCGCATGAAATGACAATTCACTTTCTCATCAAGTGTTTTTTTGGAGTATGTATTCTCCTCTTTGTTCAATATATAAGGGGTGAAACTGTAGTCTATAGGTTTCCTTTTTCAGTCTGAAATAAGCGACGGATAGGGGAGCAGGAGATTAGGTACGAGGACCCTACCATTGAGGGGTGTCCCTGGGCTAAGGCCTAGACAGAGACAAGTAGGGAGAGGATAGGATTTTCACACCCCCTCTGCTGCTTTGATTATCTCCCTGTACCTGATCTATTACCATCAGAGCCCCTGAGACGTTCATCCAGCCTTCATTGCTTTAACTATCCTGGGTCCGAAATTATTAGACAAGATTTTACCAAACGATCATTTGATCCAGAAAACCTGTATTCCCTTACGTCTTACCAGCAGCACAGATGGGGTTAACCACCCCCCGTGGACTGGCAGGACCGGCGGAATGTTTAATGAGCCCAAGACTAATAACTCAATTTAACAATTAAGTATCTCCTTAAAAGGAGGAAGTCAACCCCCAGCCCACTGTGTTTTTTTCTGTCCTCCTGGACAGGTGGACTAGGCGGTTTGTTCCCCCCTTTCTTATGGAAAGTGCGGGGAGCCTTTTTTTCGTTTGGGTAATGGCGTTGCCCTTTTTTCCTAGGTACCTTGTCAGTTTGGCCGGCAGCTTATTTGCTGCCGGCCCTGCGCAGTTGCGCCTGGCTGGGGTATTTTGGCGGCGTCCTTGGTCCAGGATTCCGGTCCCTGTGCGCCGCCATCTTCCGGAGGTGACGCGGGACTCTCCTTTGCATCACCTCCGGTAATCCGGCCGTGATTTTTCACGGGCACGATTTTTTTCATAGATGCGATTTATTTATTTTTTTGTGCATCTTCCTGTGGAGGATTTACTGGGGGAAGGGTGGATTGGCTATCCCTCCCCTTCCCTTATTTTGGGAGGCTGTGTGCTCCAGTTCAGTCTCTGGCTACATATGCTTTTTCAGCTAGATCCCAGAGTCCTAAAATTGGTGTTGTTCCACTTGTGGTGTTTTTTTCCTCAGCTGCCTCCGGGCTGTTTTTCTACCTTTCCTGCGTAGATAGGTGGTTTACAAATGTTTTATTTGTCCCTTTTTTCCCCGCAGTGATGTCTTCGGAAGGCAGGAAAGTGGATTCTAAGAGGAAGCATCTATCCTGCTACCATTGCAGCAGTCAACGGTTATTGTAAGCTGATCATACCTGCACTCGTGAGATTGCAGAAGCTAAACAGCTTAAGGCTGGGCTAAGACCAGCTTGGGGGACCGGTTGGGAATCCCTGGGTCTGTTGACTTAACCTACACCAGGTGTTACAGCTGCCGTTAGAGGTTTCTGACCTCTAGTGAACCTATGTTGCAGGATATGTATCAATGGCTCTATTAAAGGAGTCATAGGCCTGCTGGATGGAAAGGCTTCCTATTCGTGCCCAGGCCCCTATGGAGACCTCTGTCCCGGTGGAGAGACCTTCTTGGTCTCCATAGTTTCTTCCTCCTCGGATGAGGAGGAGCTGACTTTGTGTTTTCTCAAGTCCATCAGGTCGGGGGACCATGATGTTGACTGTGGGGAGCCTCCCGTTCCCGCTACTCGGGCACATCATGTCTTTAGAGTGGATGAGACCCTCCTCTCTATCATGATATAGAGTGGAAAAAACCTGGAAAAGGTCCGGTTTTAACAAAGAAGTTTAAATCCATGTTCCCGATGGCTTAACCCTTGGTGGATTCGTGGGGATCCATTCCCAAGGTGGACATGGCTATTGCCAAGTTGTCCAAGCGCACTCTGGTTCCTGCAGACGATGGGTCTAGCTGCAGGACCCCCTTGCAGAGTGCACACTAAGACGGGGTGTTACGGCAGCTGTGGCTTCCGCTTCCACAGCCTTAGCGGTTTTTAAAGTCTCTACGTTCCTCTGATCTCGCCTTGATCAAATTCAAGTTGATGTGAACCAGAGTTTTTTTCCAGGACGACATACTGGCTGCTTTCAAGACCATCAACCTGGCTACGGACTTCTTGTGCCATACCGCACAGCTCCAGTTGAAGCTAGCGAGGGAGCTTCCCCGCTAGCAAAGCAAGTCCTGGGAACAAGGCCAAACACAGATCCTTGCTATTGAAGCTAAGCAGCAGGTCTGTGGCTCATGGGAGACCAAGTGCGCCTTTGGCACCCTGCAACAATACTATCAAATAACATCAGGGGCCTATATATAGCATGGCCCTGGGATCAGCGGCCCATATTCCATTTTGGCTTAAGCCTTGGGTCCCTGACAATTCCTCAAAATACAGAGTGACTGGAGAGCACAGCGAAAGGGCTTGAGGTGCTCTCGTGGAGGAGCCAAAGATGGAAAATCCACCTCCTGACTACGGGCCTTTTCGAGGCTCTTGGTTAATTCCCGTTACTCCTGCCGTCCTGCCAATAAGCTTCCCCATTCCTAAGCTTCATGTACCCGTCGGAGTCGTCTCTCCCACTTCGGAGAAGAATGGATCCAAGAGATCCCGGGGTCCTGAATATCATTTTCAACGGTTATTTAGTCAACAACACCTCTATTCCTCTGGACAGGTTTGTCAAGATCAACCTTCTACAAGCTGCCAAGGAGGCGATCCTAGAGGCCTACATTCAGGACTACATTTGCAAAGGGGCTCTGGAGGAGGTTCCGGCAGGAGAACGGGGCCTAGGGATCTATTCACCAGTTTTTTCTGGTTCCCAAGGCTTCAGGAGATCTCCGGATGATTATTGATCTGAGATACTTCAATCGATTTATAAGGAAGGTGAAGTTTCGTGTAGAAACCATCAGGTCAGTAGTTCACGTCATCAATCCTGGAGACGTGATGGCAACCCTGGACCTCAAGAATGCATATCTGCACATCCCGATCCATCCAGGTTCCAGGAAGTATATCAGGATCACGGTCCAGGTGTCCGGTCTCGTCAGGCATCTTCTGTTTGTTGCCCTTCCCTTTGGCTTTTCTTCTGCCCCTCACATTTTTACCAAGGTGGTGGTTCTGTGGTGGCGGCTTTGAGGCTTCAAGGACTGACCATCATTCCTTATCTGGACTACTGGCTTTGAAAGCCTCCGCTCTAGCGATCCTAACCCAACTTCTTCAGGTAACAATCTCCTTTCTGTTCCACCTAGGTTGGATCATCAGCTGGTAGAAGTCGAACGTGAGCCCGTCGACTTCAGTAAGATATCTAGGCTTCATAATCGACTCCACTGGGATGTCGCTCCAGTTGACTCCAGAAAGAAGATTCCGGGTTCAGAACACGGCAAGTTCCTTTCCCCGGCGAGTTCCAATCCGGACTCTCATGAAGATGTTGGGGCTCATGTCAGCGTCTGCGGAAGCAGTCCTATGGGCTCTATGGCACCTCCGTCCTCTACAGTCGGAGGTCCTCTCCTAATGGAATGGCAGCCCTGCTGGGCTAAACTCCCTGTGCTCCCTGACTTGGCAAACTCTGTATTCCCTCAGATGGTGGTGCCATCTTTTAGACGGGAAGTCTATGACCCAGCCAGTCTGGGTCATATTGACTATGGATGCGTCCTAAGTAGGCTGGGACGCTCACCTAGACAACTCTCCAGTTCACGGGACCTGGTTTCCTCAGGAGTGGCTTTTTTCATCCAATCTCCGCGAGATTCAAGCTATTCGGCTAGCCCTCCTTCACTTAGCCCCTCAGATCAGGGGCAAAGCGGTGAAAGTCCAGTCAAACAATGTGACTGCGGTACTTTACATCAACCAGCAGGGAGGCACGAGATCACTTCCCCTCTTGTCAGAGATCGGGGTGATTCTGGATTAGACAGAGTTGTACCTTCCCACTTATCTGCAATCCACATCCAAGGCTCCCTCAATATGATAGCGGCTGAGCCGCGGTCTTCCGTCTGTGGAGTGGTCTTTACATCCGGAGAATTAAGCAGATAGTCCTCAAGTGGGTATGCCAGAGGTGGGTCTCATGGCAACAAGGTTCAATGCCAAGGTGGAGAGGTTCTGCTCCCTCTACAGGGAGGACAACCCCCTGGCGTTAGTCGCTCTGTCAATATCCTGGAGGTTCAGGCTGGCTTAAATCTTCCCTCCCTTTTCCATGATACCGAGGGTATTGATGAAAATCCGTCAGGATCAGGCCTCAGTGATAGCCATCATACCGTTTTGGCCGAAGAATTCCTGGTTTACCTAGCTCACCCAGTTGAGTCGAGGACAATATTGGAGGCTCCCCCCACAGCAGACCCTGGTGTCGTGGGACACTCACCTCTGCTCAGATCTGCACAGATTCAACCTGACAGCCTGGAGGTTGATCAGTCCCTTCCCAGGATAGAAGGGCTTTCAGAGTCGGTCCTGAGAACGCTGTCTCATTCTAGAGCGGACTCTACCAAGAGAGCCTACTCTTGTATTATGAGGATATTCTCATCCTGTTGTACCTCAACTGAGGTGGCGTCTGCAAATCCGCCCCTCTCCGCTATCCTTCAGTTCCTGCAAGACGGCCTTGATAGAGGCCTTGCCCTTCTACTCTGAAGGTTCAAGTTTCAGCCATCTCAGCTTGCCTTAACAGGCTTTTCTCTCAGGACCCGCTGATCAAACGGTTCCTTAAAGGAGCTGAAAGATTAAAGCCTACAGTACTGAGACCCCTTTTTTCAATGGGTTTTTCAGTAGTTCTCAGGGGTTAGCATCTCCCCTTTGAACCGTTAGAGGAGGTGGACATCAAGTTCGTCACTTGGAAGTTTGTGTTTCTCCTTGCAGTGACTTTGGCCAAGAGGGTCTCTGAGCTTCAAGCTCTCTCAGCACATGAGCCCTATTCTTACATGACCGGGACCTTCTTAGATTCCTCCCGTATTGTAGGCCTAAAGTTCCTTCCTTCCAGAACATCAACCAGGTGATATTCCTCCCGGTTCTCTCGACATCTACCACCTCCTCCTAGGAACCTGCTAGACATCCTCTGGACGTCGAGATGTCTCCGGATCTATGTGGATAGATCAAGGAGTTCAGGAAAGATGAGAATCTGCTAATCCTGTTGCCGGTAAGTTTAAAGGCTATAAGGCATCCAAACCTTCCATCAGTCGGTGGATTCAGGAGGCTATTAAGGAATCCTTTGTGTCCACAATCTGGACCCTCCGGGATTCGTGAAGGCCCACTCTACTAGAGTTGTGGCTACTTCTTTTGCCGAGAGGAGTCTTCTGCCTCTCAACATGATTTGCAAAGCTGCCTCCTGGAGCTCTGAATCGACATTCATCTCCCATTATAGACTAGATGCCAGTCTAGCTGAGTTTCGGCCTTTGGGCAGACTTTTCTTAGTTCTGCCAGGCAGGAGGGCCCTCCCTAGGGGTTTCTTCTTGCTATCTCCCCATCTGTGCTGCTGGTAGGACGTAAGGGAATCGTTAATTTCTAACGATAATTTGTTTTCCCTTAGTCCTAACAGCAGCACACAAATTTCCCACCCTAGTAAGTCTAGTTTTTTTCTTGCTATAAACACAGTGGGCTGGGGGTTGACTTCCTCCTTTTAAGGAGATACTTAATTGTTAAATTGAGTTATTAGTCTTGGGCTCATTAAACATTCCGCCGGTCCTGCCAGTCCACGGGGGGTGGTTAACCCCATCTGTGCTGCTGTTAGGACTAAGGGAAAACAAATTATCGTTAGAAATTAACGATTTTTCTACAGAACCGTGAGGAATACAAAACTCCGTTACCTTGATTCCCCTATTGGTCTATTACCAATATTGATTTGTGCTTTTTTATTGTGCTGCATAGAGTTATAGCTCATTTTGTTTTGTCTTTTGTACACGTGATCTCAACGTGTTATCTGTTGCTTTCCAAACCTACTAAACGAAACAGTTAAAGGGTTCCGTTACACGCAGTCCCTGACATAATTTTTCATCAGCATTTTTGTATGTTTTTTTGAAAGGTGTTTTTGGCATTATAGTGCATTTTAACACCTGACTTTACTGGCATTTTGTGTATGCCTGGCATTTCTTTTTTTTTCTTAGAGGAAAGTATGTGCCTCCTTGTGACATCTCTTTCTTTGTAGAGCTGTATGGGAAAACAGCATTGGTACAAAAAATGCACTGCAAAAACACCATCGAAAAACACACACTGTACATGTTTTCTTTGAATCTGCAAAAAAACAAAACAAAAAAAAACAATAGAGCTCCATGAGAGAAAAAATGGCAGACATTGTGGGAAAAATCACGCGTGTTACTCTGGTGTAAATACATATGTCTTCTGGCGCCAATTTCTCCTTAGCAGCAATAATTTGATAAAGGTCCGTTGAAACCGAAACATCATGTGTGTATAAAATAAATCACTATTTGTATTCTCATCCTGTGGAGTTCTGGAATTTCTTCATGTATGAACTTTTGGCTTGGGAACCCTATTCTAAACACCCACCATACACAGTGTCTTTACGAAAGACCCAGAGCATGTTGCATTTCCCGTAGACTTTCATGCAAAATCTGGAACTAGTGTTTTTGCCTAAACAAATTTGAAGAAAAAAGCACCAATAACCACAAAACGTCCCAAAACACCTCTGTGTAACACCGACCAACAGAAAAAATTCAACTTTACTGCATCTCTATACCTATACAAGTTTCAGGAGAGCTAAATTGATCATTTGTTGGTTTCTTTTTCACACTGTGATGACTACAGTCCTATATGAACGTGATATCACGATGACTTGTGCTAAATGACATCACTGCTCTGTGACATGAAAACGTGGTTTTCACATAATAATCTATAGTTAAAGGGGCTGTCTCACTTCAGTAAAGTACATTTATCATGTAGACAAAGTGAATACAAGGCACTTACTAATGTATTGTGATTGTCCATATTACCTACTTTGCTGGCTGGATTTATTTTTCCATTACATTATACACTGCTTGTATCCAGGGGTTATGACTATCCTGCAATCCAGCAGCCGTGGCCGTGCTTGCACACTATAGGAAAAGGTGTCAAGCTCTCTTTTGGCTGGGACTGTGGGAGCGCACATAGGCACTCACAGCAGCAGATCCTGTACTGGCCACCTCGTATCTGCACTGCAACAGTGGTCGTAACCCCTGGATACAAGCGTGTCTAATGTAATGGAAAAATGAATCCAGCCAGCAAAGGCAGCAATATGGACAATCACAATACATTAGTAAGTGCCTTGTATTAACTTTACCTACATGATAAATGTCATTTGCTGAAGTGAGACAACCCCTTTAAAGTGGCATAATTATATATCATTACAAAGACAAAGATCAGGTAAGGACTCATTTACACACACGTGGATTTTCACAGACCCGTCCTGCTGAGTGCACGGTGTCATTGGTTGCTATGTCGCTGTGCGCTTCATGCCGTCGCTGCTGTACAGTAATACACTTGCATAGATCATACAAGTGTATTACTGTACAGCGGCGGCAGCACGAAGCACACGGAGTCATGGCAGCCAATGACGCCGTGCGCTCGTGCACTCAGCAGGACAGAAGGCCGGGCTTTCATGGATCATGGTCCGTGAAAATTCACGCATGTGTGAATGAGGGTAAATGAGGTATTTATAAAATAATACAGAACGTGGGCTAACACGTAATTACGTGGAGCTTTTTAATTAAGAACCAAGTGAAAAGAATCAGCTAGAAAAATACTTTAATTGACCAGTGACATAAGAGGGGAGATCTGTCTTATGTATATTGGTCTGATATTAGTCTGATATTAGTCTGATATTGGTCTGATATTTCCAAAAAGACACATTGAGATATTGTGAATCACTGCTCCTTAACCCAGCACTAGTGTTGAGCGAACTTGTTTAAAGAGGACCTTTCATCTGGAAAAAAAATCTGAACTAAGTATCATGATATGTAGAGCGGCGCAGAGGGGTCTCCCTGCACTTACTATTATCTTTCGGGACTTGGTTATACTGGGCGGAGACTGCCTGACTTGGTTATACTAGGAGGAGACTGCCCTTGCTCTCCTGGGTGTCTCCTTCTCCCAGGCTGTAGCTCTGGCCAATCGCAGCGCAGAGCTCATAGCCTGGGAGTTTTTTTTCTCCCAGGCTATGAGCTCTGCGCTGCGATTGGACAGAGCTACAGCCTGGGAGAAGGAGGCGCCCAGGAGAGCAAGGGCAGTCTCCGCCTAGTATAACCAAGTCACAGAACATACTGGGGGAAATAGCAGGAGAACGGGGTGGCATCCAGGGATAATAGTAGGTGCAGGGAGATCCCTCGGCGCCGCTCTACATATCATGATACTTAGTTCAGATTTTTTTTCCAGATGAAAGGTCCTCTTTAAGTTGTGCGTCTAAAGATCGGGTTCGGGTTATTGAAGAATCCCGTTATGGATTCCAAATTCCATTATGGTCCGTGGTAGCGGAATCCATAACGGGATTCTTCGATAAGCCGAACCCGAACTTTGGATGCAGAACTTAAAACACAATTTCGCTCAACCCTACCCAGCAGCCATAACCTGCTATCAGTCTGTGCTGTATCTCTGCGCCTCCATCATGATATGGAGGAGCATAGATCTATTCCTCATAGATACATACGGAATCTGTGATGTGAAATAATTGTAGCACGTTCCATAATATGACGTATTATACTGGTAGTCTCCCCTACGTTCATTGCTTCTAGGGGAGAATATTGTGATTCATGGAAGCACCATATGGTGGTACTCCTGGTGCCTTCTGCTCTATAATTCAGCCTCATAGGTGCTCTGTGTGTACGCAGCCTTATTACAGGACCCATGTATGTAGCTTTGCCAAAAGTAGTTCCTAAATGTACAATCTAGACAGCATTTCTTACATGAGCTTGTAGGAATTTTCAACCTTTATATATGCATGAAGAGCTCCCAGCGTTTTGGATTATATAATGGAAGGTCCCAGGAATTGGACCTGTCTTTTATCAGTTATCATAGAACCATAGAAACATAGAATGTGTCGGCAGATAAGAACCATTTGGCCCATCTAGTCTGCCCAATATACTGAATACTATGGATAGCCCCAGGCCCTATCTTATATGAAGGATGGCCTTATGCCTATCCCATGCATGCTTAAACTCCTTCACTGTATTTGCAGCTACCACTTCTGCAGCATGGGGTACTATATTTGGCCAGCAAAGAGTTCTGATTTATATTAAATGAAGGGTTTTTCATCTGAGGACATTTTTTGGTTTGATAATTATTTTTTGTAATAATAATAATAAAGAAATAAAGTATAATAAATGCACAAAACTGAAACATTTATAAAAATAAATCTTAATCTTATGAATCAGTAATAAATGTATCATTTACACTTCTGGTTACATTAGACATTTATGTTAAGCATGAAATGTGCGGGGTCTGCACAGACTTACCCGTTTTCCTCTCACAATCTCATGCAGAATCTCTCTTGTGATAAATGAAGAAGTGGGATGTTTCAGGCAGGAGTATCATGTATGTGACAGACCTTGCAAGATGTCAGTCTCTCCACCCAGCTCTGATGGCGTGAAACCTCTTCCTCATACAATCATCAGTCCCCGAAAGCCACAGAAGCAACGGAAGCCACAGCATTCTTAAATGTATGAGATGGTGATGGTCCAAATTCTCAGAAAATGGTAAATAAATGGAATATAGGTGAGAACATAAGCTGTCAAAATGATAATTGTCAAAGTGTCAGTATTTTGTCAGTGATTTCCATCAGTGATTGTGAGCCAAAGCCAGAAGTGGAGGCGACACAGACATCTAATATATAAAGCTGAGTGTATGTGTGTGTGTATGTATGTTCGCTAAAGGAATCCACACCATTGCATTTACAATCACAAAATTTGGCACACAGGTACATCAGGAAGGTTTTAGACCAGGTCTCAGCTCTCTGGGACGTACCGTTCCTGAGACATTCCCAAAAAATGCATTAGCCAATAAAAGCCTGGTCACATGACCCTTATCAGCCAAAAGAAACTCCCCGGCAGTTTGTCTCCACACACACAGTTTTACTCCAGGTAACCATAACAACTCAGCCATGTTTCTTCACTGCTGTAGATGAGTTTTAAAGGAAATCTGTGACCAGGATAATCGTTGTTGAAGTAAAGCCATGGCCTAATAGCACTTAGTACCTTATTTCCTGAGGTTTCCACAGGGCCGGCCTCATCCTATAGGCAGACTAGGCAGCCGCGTAGGGCGCCCCTTGGGAAGGGGTGCTGCCAGGTTCGCCGGCCTCCCTCATGCTGCAGCCGCCCAAGCGATCTATATAGAGCCTCAGGGTGCAGCATGAAGAGAGGGACTGACAGGAGGGAAGCGCAAAGCGCTCCCTACTGTCATTCCCTCATTGTAGCGTGGCCGAGCCCTGTATGGTCCGCGGGTACAGAGAGCATCTGTCTCCTGTACCCGGCCGGACTGACAGGAAGTGCGCACACAGTGTGCACTTCCTGTCAGTCGCCCCGGGTACAGGAAACAAAAGCTCCTGTACCCACGGACCATACAGAGCTCAGCCACGCTACACTAGAGGTAGAGGAGGGGGGGAGGAGAAAGAGAATCACAAGATGGGGAAAGAGAATGAAAAGGGGAGGGGGGGGTGGAGAAAGAGAATGACAAGGGGAGGGGGGTGGAGAAAGAGAATGACGGGGGGGGGGGAGAGAATGACAAGGGGGGGAGAGATTGACAAGGGAGGGGGGGAAGAGAATGACAAGGGGGGGGGGAGATTGATATCCATTACACACACACACACAGAAACACACAATGCAACCCTTACATACACAAAGACACACACTGAATCACAATGCATCTCTTACACACACTCAATGCACCCCTTACAGACACACACACTGCATCCCTTACACTCAATGCACCGCTTACACACAGACTGCATCCCTTACACACACAGAAACACACCTTGCAGCCCTTACACATAATAATCACAGATTCACACAACGCATTCCGTACACACTTTCAGAAACACACAATACATACCTTACACACAAACACACACTTTTTTCTATCCCTTACACACACACACTGCATCACCTACACACACTGCTATCCCTATACACTACATCCCATAAGCACACACATTAGATTCTCTACAGCAACACATAACACATTCCCTACACACTTCACCCACTGTGAACAAACTCATGGGTGGAACATGTAGGTGGACTTATGGGCATACTCACCGTCAGGCCCTGGGGCCCAGACCTTGGGCTGTGTAAAGGGCCCCAAAAAATGGAGCTGCTTCCTGTTCTCCCAGAACATTGATTTTTGTGACCACAGTTACAGACTGCAGCCAGAGCCATCATCATCCTCATCTGGGTGTAAGGAGGCAATCTAGTATATTATTCGTGGCACTAGTCTCTAATTTACCTCACATTAAAGGGACACTATAGCCCCCAGAACCACTGCAGCTTAATGTAGTGGTTCTGGTGTCTATAGACTCTCCCTGCAAGCTTTTTAATGTAAACATAGTGGCACTGCAGCACTGGCATTAGTTAATATGGCAGATCATATGGGTAGGGCATTGCGATGTCACACGGGGGTGGCGGTGCGGCAAGAATCCTTGCACCAGCCCTGGGTTTCCATAATAACTTTCTCTTCACTGCTGCAGGTCAGCTTTAAAGGGACAGGGCGCTGTGGAGGGCAGTAGGGGGCAAGTAGGGTGGCCATTCAAGTCACCCTTAAAACCCCGCTCCCAGGTCCCACTAAGCTACGCCTCCAATTCAGTTAGGCCACGCCCCCTGTGCAGCAGACGGGGATTGACAAAATGAAGAAATCAATTTCTATTAGCTGCAGAGGTGGGAGGGACGGTGACTTTCTCCCTGCAGCTCACATTCAGACAGAACAGTACTGCTGTCCTAAAGTGAGCTGTTCAAAAGGACACGCCCCCAATCTGGTTAAGCCATGCCCCTCTCCCACTCAGCCAACAGGGATTGAATAAATAAAGTTAAAAATCAACTTCTAGGTCCCGCTAAGCCACACCTCGATACGGTTAGACCACGCCCTCTCTCCCCCTCTGCAGCCAATGGGATTGACAAAATGAAGTTAAAAATCAACTTCTGTCAGCTGCAGGGGTGAGAGTGAGGGTGACTTTCTCCCTGCAGCTCAGGCTCAGACAGCACAGTGCTGCTGTCTGAGAGTAAGCTGTTCAAATGGACATCCCTGTGTCCGTCCAGGCCAGACATAGGACAGGAAGTCAGAAAACCGCACTGTCGAGCCTAAAACTGGACCTCTGGCCACCCTAAGGGCAGGCTGCTGTGGAGGTCACAGTTAAGGGAATGGTCCGCTATGGAGGTCAGTGTTAAGGGGCAGATTGCTGTAAAGCCCACTGTTAAGGGGGCAGTCCCCTATGGAGGTCACTATCAAGGGGGTGGTGTGCTGTGAAACTCACTGTTAAAGGGGAAGGTTGTTGTAAAGGTCAAAGTTAAGGGGGTGGGCTGCTGTGGAGGTTCCATTTTAAGGGATATGGCACTGTGGGGCGGGGTCAGTCCTAAGGGGTGGGGGGTTGTGGAGGTCACTGTTATAGTGGATACTGTCAATATCTTTTAACAACACACAGAAACATTAAATGAAATAGATTAAATATACCCAGTTTAGATCACTGATTGAAATCACTGATCAGACACTGTGTGAATGAGCGCTCCTGCACATGACCATATCTGTTTTTGCTGTCCACAAATCACGGATCTGCAAAACATGGATACCAACCACGAGCAAAACATGGATACCAACCATTTTTTTCTCCTGCAGAAATGTCTTATCATTGTCCGCAAAATGAACAAGAATAAGACATGTTCTATTTTTTTGCGGGGCTGTTGAATGGATTTACAGATGCAGATAGCACATGGATATGCTGTCCACATGTTTTGCGGCCCCAAAACTACATGTGCATAAGTCGGCATAACTTTCTTCAGTGGGAATATTCTTAACCCCTTAATTACCAGGCCCAAAAAGGCCTTAATGACCAGATGCTTTTTGTGATTCAAGTGAATGAGAGGAGCAGTTTTAATTACACTGCGCCTCTAGAAACGAGATGATGTGCAGGTAATTATGAGGAGGACTCAGTGCTCACACTAGTGCTGCCTCCTCTTCTGATTAGCAAGGGTTCTGGGAGTTGGACTCCTGCTGATCTTGAGGTTAGGTCATCAATATTCGCCCACTGCACAACCCCTTTAATTTCACACCCTACATATACGGCGCTCCGGATTAAAGTCCAGCAGCAAGCGCCGTACATGTATGGCACTTGGTTGTAATGGGGTTAAGAACTTGCATTGTTTGGTTATCTCCAAAAGTATGTTTAAAAACGTAAGCACTGTTCACAGGAGAGGAAAACGTAAAATAACTCTTAAGTTATTACATGTATCAAAAATGTTTTGCTCCTCTACAAACCTGTGGCTTTCCAACTAAAGCAAAGTATATTCCCAAGTCAGAACGTACCTTCTCATTACTGCATATGAAATCTTTAGAATTGCGCTGATATTGACTCCTAATACTGTTTAAATTGTATTATGTGAACAGCATAAAAAAAATAATTCTGAACTGGAATTACTTAATCTAACCACATGTGGGGTTGCAAAACACTACAACACAGATAGAAACATTCAAAGGTTGTTTCGCCTTTCATTAGGAGAAAAATAATTCTATAAAATACATGAAACAGCTGTATAAAAAAACAACAACAAATGATTCTTTCAGTCCACCCCCGGGACTTTTTTCTTATTCTGTCATATTTTGCAAGTACAATTGTGCAAAATATACAAAGAATTCTTCTATGTGTGCCCCAAGGGATCTGCCATGCCCACCTTTCATTTCTTGATTGGTAGACCTGTCTCTGTCCGTAGGGCCACTTCCCCCTCATTTCTCATTTGCAGTAGAACGCTAAACCCCACCCCTTAACAAGGCTCCATATCCACCAGCCAAAATTTATAAGAGTAGATCAATCAACACCTGAATCCAGAAAATTAATACTTTTTTGCCAATCATTGTTCTTCTCAGTGTGAGATAGCACAAGTGTCCATGTCTTGTTCACCCCTCTTTTCTCCATAGATATAGCATGCATGTTCAACAAGGGTACCAGGGTTTATAAGAGACAGTGCAGTGTCCCGATGCAAGCATGAATGCACTGTGTTTCATACATTATATGTCCCAAGAGGGTGTATATGGGGAGAGTAGTAGGTTCCTTGCTACTGTTGCTAGGCAGAGTTAGTACCACCTCTTCTTCTTAAGGAGGAAGTGAGTCAGTCTGAAGTGAGCTGTGCATGTGTAAGCAGCAAGGGAGCAGATCTGAACAGGGAAAACCTCTTACCTTGTAGATTATAAGCAGCAAAGTGACAGCATATGTGCCGGCCCTTGAGAGAATCAGTTATCTACATTGTGGCTACAGACGTCTCTGCATATTGGTGGGAGTGATAAGCTTCAGGTTCCCCATCATATCAAGAGGACAGAAGGGCCCTCTGTTCAGAGACTGTATTCCACTATATGATACCATATAGTGAGAGTGGGAAAAATCAGTTGCACCCCTTAGGCCAGGAAAGCATACTGTATAACCTGATTGAAAAGAGAGAGACCAGCCTCCCATACACAGCCTTGGGAACTGTATATGCAAACTGTAAGGACCACATTTATGTGTACAGTGCCTGTGTGAACCATCTAATAAACTGCTTAAATACAGAGGCCTTGTTGTGTAAAATCTGGTCTCCTCATTGCATGCATCAACACCTGCATTGCTGTCACATCATTTAGGGACCCTGCCTTGTACCTCAAAAACTTATTTACCCCAGTGGCACCTCCCTTACACCAGGAGGAAGCCCCAAGCCCAGGGTGTGCTCAAAAGGGAAGAAAAGATGCTCCCTTCCTATCACTGCACTGCACTACCCAGGGAGCAACATGGTGAGGACTGCCACCATGAATACAACTACTCCCATTCTCTCTGCCTTCCCTGCAGGTTATTGCATTAGCTGATTAACAGAAAGAGGACCTGTCACATCCTCACACAATGGAAACCTGCAGCATGCCTCTTTACTGGTTCTGGTGCTGTTTTTTCTTTTCTTGTAGCCCTACTGTTCACCCACAATCAGTGCAGTTAGTTTCACCACCGAGACTAGGAAACTGTCAACTGGGATGGTCTCCACCGCTCATTGTCAGTGGAATGTGACCTTAGCCCTTACTCCATATGCTCAATAAAAAAAGGTGAACCATACAAAAGTTTTTGTGCTATTAGTTTAGATTGTGTATGCCTATAATTGTGACTTGAATGACAATCAGTTCACAATTTATTAATAATAAGTGCAGGGAATTCCAAAGCATTCACTTACTTTTTTTCAGAATAATAACTGTATTTTTCATGTTTATTTTTTAGGAATTATTCACGTGTGCTCATATCGCATCAAATCATGACCCAAAAACATGCCAGCAATGAAAGCAATGTGTACTGATGTAGCAATCCTTATCTTGATACTTAACCTTTTGCCTACTGCCACTCAATTTTATATGTTGTGGTGGTAGACTCTTAACTGTAACCTGACATATACAGTAAAAGCATTGGGTTACATTGCGATCCGCAGACTCCCAGTGCCACTGTAGATTGATGTTGACTACACTGGCATTAGACAGCTGCTGTCACAGTATGTATGCCTGGGACCAGCAGAGGCAGTCTTTCTGTGTGGCATCTATGTAGCACTATGCTACAACGATCCATCACAGTGTAAATTGTAAATGTAAATTAGAAAATATAAAATTAACTGTAAGCCTGCACGTTGTGAATTAACAACATCCTGACTGTGGCAGGAAGTATTTAATTCACCTTTCTTATTTTAAAAAAAAATTCAAAATTAATTAAAAAAATTACTAAAAAGAAACTGCCCTTACTAATATGTCTAAAGATCTCGTGACCGCAAAAAAAGAATGGCAACTATTCTCTACCGATTCTTCTGGATCTCTCTGCAGCATTTAATACAGTAGACCACAAACTCCTCACCATGCTCCACTGAATTGGCCTTAAGGATACTGCTCTCTCCTGGTTTTCTTCCTTTCTCTCTGGCCGCTCCTTTAGTGTATGATTTGCTGGATCTACTTCTTCTCCTCATCCTGTTTATGTTGAGATTCCTCAGAGCTCAGTCTTAGGTTTTCTCCTTTTTTCTCTGTACACAGCCCCAATTGGACAGACTAGCAGTAGATTTGATATTCAGTACCATCTCTATGACACCCAACTATACACTTCATCCTGTGACATCAACCCTGCTTTGCTACAAAACACGAGTGATTGTCTGGCAGCTGTGTCTAACATTATGTCCTCCCTCTATCTGAAACTGAACCTCTCAAAAACAGAACTTCTTGTCTCATCTACTAACCTACCTAATCTTGACATTTCAATTTTGATCTGTGGTACTATCAAAACTCCTAGGCAGGATGCCTGTTGTCATGGGATCATATTTCATTCAGATCTTTCCTTTGATACCCATATTCATTCACTTGCAAGATTCCTTTCACCTGTGCTAGTCACTTTACTGGTTGCCCATCCACCAAAGAATATAGTTCACACTCCTCAAACTCTCCACAGTGCTGTACCTCCATAACATATCCTCACTTATCTCTGTCTACCACCCTACTCACTCTCTCTGTTTTGCTAATGATCAAAGATTAACATCCTCCATAATTGTTACTGCTCACTCCCATCTTCAAGACTTTTCTCGAGCTACAACTGCTCACAGGATAAATCCCAACTTCCTTAGCTTTGAACGTGCTTTCGAAATACATCTTTTCAGGCAGGATTATCATGTTCAGTAAACTGACTCTTCTCCTGGTAACCCTGTCTCTCCCAACCCTCATTCTGAACTAAACACTTTCTTCTGACAGTAATCCCCATACCTAGTGTTGAGTGAAACAAAGCATTCAAAGTGGAATTCGGTCCGAAATTTAGGAAAACTTTGACTTGAAACAAACCCGAATTTTCTCACGCTTCATGGTAATGAATTAAGTTTTCTTAAAATGGCAGCTGCACGTTAAAAAGCAAAACAAAGTGCAGAGGAGACAAGCCCGAGAACGCAAGATCACCCATAATGCCGTGCAGCCAGCCAATCCACAGATAGCCTCCCCCTGTGATGTCACAGCCCTATAAAACCCTCATCCTGCCCGTTCTTTGCCATTTTCCGTGAGCTGAACATAGGGAAGACGTGGGAAGTTCTCATGCTCTAGGGACAGGTCTGCTGAAAATGATTAATAGAAGAATATTGGAGAGGGAGAGTGTTCTGTCTTCTTACACGCTCACACAGTGTGCAGTCTGACGTTCAGCATAAACCATTCCTGCCTTCCAAATAAGAGGACTGTCCTTTATAGTCTAACTTATTTATTTATTGATTTACAGGTTTTACTCTCTGCACGGTGCGCGTGAGTTAGAGATTGTACAAGTGCAATTGATTGATAAAACAGGATTGTTGATTGGCAAAACAGGATTTTTTGGTAAAACTACAAGAGTATAAATAGCAAGTATAAATATAAAGTATAGATAGCATGTACTATTACATTTGCATTAACACTAAAGCACATGGTAAAATGGCTACCTGTACATAGGATTACATGTCTAACATCTAACAGTTATAACTCCCTGAATAACAATTGCGACTGATTGAACAGCTCTGCCACTGCTGAATCCTCCTTTCTTAGCAACCCATTTTGGTCAATGATGGGATCAAGCTTCATCAAAGTGCTATTCTTGGAGACTGTTTGACCTTTGCTGAGGTAGACTATTTCCTTAGCATGACATTTACGTTGTATTGTGCGAATTATTATGTTTTTGGACTTTCTCAGATTAGCAGCGATAAAGGCGTGTTTTCAGTGATGCCAACCTTTGCAGTGCTTCTGGCTCACAGGTAATGTTGAGAATTTGAGTTGGTGGTCCAAAGTCACTGTATGTAGAACAGATACTTCAGGTCGGATTTCTTTATCGGCGTCCTGGGTCTACCAATTCAAAGTGTCGGATCCGATACTGCAAGACGTTGAACGGTACAGAAATGCAGGACCAATAAACCATGTTATGTCTTTAAGGTGGCTTGGTGCGACGGATCTAGTCACCAGACAGTAAGACATGACTTAGCGAGACGCCTTCGCACCTGGCACTCGAGTCTAATACTACTCGTATCTGTTTTAGGATTATACATGCCGAATATGGGTGTGTACCAACACTCCTCGGAGTCTTGGAGCGCGGGTGCCATTTCTGCATGGTTGTTCTGGAATATCGTCCCGGGTGTCCTCGAAAGTTTGTGTTTGAGAGAGACAAATCTACTGTAGACAAGTTCTTTGTTGTTAGGTAAGCGTTGTCTCTGCGGTTTAAAAGGTAATGGTGCGACCCAGCTTTTTGACTTGTCTTCTAGTATTCCTTGATCCATGATATCCAAGAACACCCTGTCTTCTATGGACATTGGGACCCTGTTGTCTTCTCTTGTCCTGTGGAAAACTGTGCACCCAAAGTGATCTTGCTCACCATCGCAGGCGTGGTCTTCACAGGAGGTATCTGCGAAAGGACAAGTCAAAGGAGCGCTGTGTGGCAGTTCTTTTATCAGAAAACTGCTGTGAGATGGCTGGAATAGAGAAGGACGTCCATTCTCAAGTGTGTTGGTGAGCATACTGTTGACTGAGGTCGGCTTGTGTGCTCCTCCTAGACAGACGTCTCCTATGATGACCCATCCTAGGTCAAGTCTCTGGGTATATGTAGCATTTTGGGAACAGTTAATCTGTCCTCTAGCCTTGTGAACTCGTAGTATGTCTCTTCCAAGGAGTAAGACTATCAGGGCTTTTGGGTCCAGTTCCAGTATCATGTTAGCTATATGCCTCAGGTGGGGGTGGTATGCCGCTACCTCTGGCGTAGGTATCTCAGACCGGTTGTCAGGTATATGATTGCACTCCAGTATGGTTGGCAGTGACAATCAGGTCAGACCATCTATGGACTCTATCTTGTACCCAGTTGCTTTCCTTGCCGTCTCAACGGTACCTGCACATGTCCTTAAGGAGTAGGGAGAACCAGGCCCTACGATGTTGAAAGTGTCAAAGAGGGTTGATTTAGCTAAAGACCTGTTGCTTTGATCATCTAAGATTGCATATACCTTGATCGCCTTATCTAGGTGGCCGCCCGGATAAACTCTGACAAGACAGATTTTTTAGCAGGACTTCCCTCCTTGTGAGTCCTTTACAGATCTCTGTACAGTGAGAATTGACTACTGCGGTGTCTATGTCAGTGTCTATCTGCTTCCCGTCATGCTCCTCTGCTTGTGGTGATACCTGAGAGGGTGGTCCAGGGTGTAAAGCCGTGTGGTGTTCTGTGCTACCGCATTCTGTGCATGTCACTCTGACCCTACAGTTCCTGGCAAAGTGCGATGTTGTAGTGCAGCACCTGAAGCAGATGTTCTTTTCTTTAAAGGAATTCTTTGCGGTCCTCTAAAGACTTCTCCCTGAAGGCTCTATATTTTAGTAGAGAGTGTGGTTTCTTGTGCAGGGGGCATTTTTTGGTAAGATCTTTGGGTATGTTCTCTTCTTGAGAAGACTTAAACTGCCTGTAAGGAGAACCTGTGGAGGCAACGTTAGTTTTGTGGACTGCCACTGGTGTTTTATGAGGTTTGACACCAGGGGTAGTGGAAGATGACAATGTAAAGTCAAAACTGGTATTGTTTCTGATCCTTGCCTGTTGAGCAACAAACACCAAGAAGGGGGGGAATGGTACAGTATAAAACTGTTTATAATGGGAACCATGCGTGATCCACTTCTCCTGTAGATTATAAGGGTGTTTTTGGACAATCGGATTGACACCTCTGGTGGTGCCCAGGAATGCTAGCCCCGGCAGATCTCCTTCTGCCTGAGCAACCTGTACAAAACCTTATTTTTATTATGATAACAGAGTGACAGTTATGTCCCCTCGCAGTACAAGGTACACCATTCCCTCTCTATTCTATAGATATCTCTCTGTATAGGGTTAAATCTTTGGGGATCCATAGGTGATTTATTGCATTTTATTAATGTGTGTTATTCTCTACATCGCTGGGCTTGTTCACTGCGGCGAGCTTGCTAACCTACTGTAATCCCTGACCTATGAGGTCTAATGTGAGTTTTGAACCTATACTCACACTATTACCCTTCTAACAGGTCCTCCACATGACTAGTAGGCGGACTTTGAATTTGTCAGGATAAGGGTGTGAGTGACGATTGGCCTTTTGTCAGTCGCGCCCTCTTCTGACAACACAGAAACGCCAAATATCGTTCCCGATCTAACTGCAGTTCCCTTCCAGGACCTGTGAGTCACGTGACCTTTCCCATTGGCTAGGCATGTGAGGAGTCACATGATCGGGGCGTATCTGGAGTAAAGAAGCCGCGACTATTTAAACTATAGGGCTTCTTCATTTGAGCATGGCTACTGACACAGTTGGCATCAGCACCTCCAGCGCACCAGCTGTTGAGGCGCGCTGGTCTGAATCTCCGGCACACTTGCTGTTGGGATGGAACACTAAAGCAGGGAGAAGTCCTGGAATGTTGGCCGTGTCTGCGCAACTAAGATGAGTATAATTTGAATAGTTTGCAGCAATTTGAACTCGGTCAGACTTATGGCGGATGCCTAGAGGATCCTTACTGTCTCTATATCATTACCTTTGATTGCGATAGCCTTCTCGCTAAGTGATCACTTTATGTTTGTTGCTTTGTTTAATTCCACTGCTCCACGATTATAAATCTATTAGTCCCCTGAGGAATTGGCCTTATTGCCAAGGAAACGTGTCGGGACAGGGATTTGGATAGGAGTTCATGTTTGAATTTTGCACTTCTCCTACCGAGCACTGTGGACACACTGTTAGTCCTATTTACCACTATCCTATCACCCTGGAGAGGATTTTTCAGTACCTGTTTTTCACCCCTTGACCCTTTTTCCTCACTTAGGATGAATAGCTGGGCAGTCCATCACTGTGTTGGATAGGGTACAGGCTAGGGGATAGCATATTAGATTACCCATAGGCAGGGATTAGACATTAGGGCGTGTCAGTGGTCAGAGACCCAGCTCTGTATAGGTATCAGATTTTTCCCTATGTCTATCCCTTTTTTACATTCTGCAATTGTTGTATTGTGGCAACTCAGGGAGTAGTTGCCTGTCAGTTTTATTCAAGGTCCATATTTGTTTTAATAGGCATACAATAAATATTATGTTTTAGAAAGTACGATTTATTTGTTCTCTGATCTCAAGGTGCCTGGATACGTTATTTTTGTTTTTTCTGAGCAACCTGTATCTCTATTAACAAGTCACTGAGTTCACTGTGCTTCTCTTAACTACTACCCATTATTCTGAGGAAATTATCAATTCTCTTATATAAAGCATTTTCTATAGCTTCTATTGACCAATTAAACTCATCAAGTCTTTCCCACATCATCTTTAGGCCTTTGCCTGGATAGTTTATTTTAATGTCTCTGATTCTTTTGGCGTGTTCAAAACTCGCTTCCAAGAGATCTAACTCCTCACTACAGGAAAGATCTAAGTCTCTTATGGCGTTTTGGAAGGAGGCTCGCCATGCCCTGTAGTTCTCAGGATGATCGGTGAACTTTATAAGTCCTTTGGTAACCAGCTCCCATTTAGCAAAGAACTTAGCGAAGTCCATGGCAGCCTAGTTAGCGCCAATACTTCCCGGTGTGTTGTTGTTATGCTGCAAATATCATCGGCGAATCCCTCCCACCTCTGCATCTCATCCACGACAATAGAATGCGCTCACGGGCACTGAAGATCGCAGGAGATCAGTCTCACCCGGGGCGTTGCCTTCTCAGCGGACTTAAATCAGGTCGTAGGTTTCGGCCATCGCCGCCAGGACCACCAGGCGGAGGAACACCTTCTTCCCTGTGGCGGTCAGACTTCTGAACTCTACCAACACTTTACCCCCCAAATGTGCCCCCCACTTACCCGTGGAATCCTACCCAGACTATCTTATCGACACCCCTACACCCCCCCCCCCTCTCCCAGACTACTAACCCACCAATTGTAAACTTGATCATTGTAAGTGTAAACTTGATCCGTGTAAACACTGTTCTTATATGTCATTGTGCCAAACCAGGTTGTCACTTTAAGTCGAAGCGAAGGTTGTAGCTTTCGTTCTGAAGGGCGGTAGTTGTGGTCAGCATAGTATTGTCGCATACTGTCCTGCCGGAGGTACTATGGTTCAAAGTAGGATTTTTGACACTCTGTATAAGCTGGCTGATATACTGGAGCATAGTTGTCATCTGTCTTGGGATGCTGGTGGACATATTCTGAGACGCGCTGTGGTGGATCTAGGTCTGATGGACATATTCTGAGATGCGCTGTGAGTGATCTAGGTCTGGCCCAAGTAGTTTGCTGTGTTTCTCAGACCCAGGGGAACTCCATGGCTTCTAGGAACTCTGCTCGGCTATTGCGGCTGCCGCTTCTTTCTCTGCTGCGGGTTTTTCCAGTGACGCTTGCAGGCATGCTCTCTCCTTTTCCAGTGTTCCTTGCAGGCATGCTCTCTCCTTTTCCAGTGACTTGCAGTGATGCTTGCAGGCATGCTGTCTCTTTCTTTAGTTGCATCTCTTGTGCAGCAAAGGAAGACCTTTACTTTTGCAGCCTCAGCTTCTGCACGGGCGAGAGCAGTCACTTATTTTATTAAGGACTTGCTAGAGCGGCTTTCTTGTGACCTTGTCCTGAATGATGATGTCTAGCTAGTAGACATTGTGTGCCTGTTTGCTGGCTGCTTAATATCTCTGTGCAGACTCAGTCTATGTAGAGACGGACTTCAGCGTGGTCTGGATCGTGCTGCACTTGCTGCGGGATGCACTCTTACTTCTTGTGACTGTATGGCAGCCGCTGCAATCGTGCACGCAGGGCCGCGTGGCGTATGGCGGCTCTATATAGTCAGATCCCCTATCGCTGGTGACTAGCATCTGTTTTACTGTTCTGTCTTCTTACACGTTCACACAGTGTGCAGTAAGACATTCAGCATAAACCATTCCTGTCTTCCAAACAAGAGGACTGTTCTTTGTAGTCTAACTTGTTTATTGATCAACAGGCTGTACTCTCTGCGCGGTGCGCGTGAGTTAGAGATTGTACAAGTGCGATTGATTGATAAAACAGGTGTCATGAACTAGGGAGTAGGGAAGAGGAAGTGCACCCACTAGATGCCACCCATGCCTCTCTCCCTGCCTACTTACACTACCCGTCCTAGGCGACGGGGCGTAACTGGGCGACGGTCCCGAACCTTTATAAGTGCAGAGAGGCAGAGCGGACAGAGACAGAATATAGCCAGGCAGAGGCAGTAGGAGGGAACCCAGCAGATGGATCCGAAGTCACGTAAAGTGTCAGGAGCAATACAGAAATGACAGAGATAAACACTAACATAAGCGAACAGGGGTAACAAGGACGGTAAACAAACACACCAAAGATCAAACCAGGTTATCACGTCAGTACACAAGGAATAGCAAGGACGAGTCAGAGTACAAACAAAGGGTCAAACCTGGAGGTCACGTCAGTACACAAGGGCAGGCGAGGAAGGGTCAGAAACAAAGCCAATGGTCGAAATCCAGAGTAGCAGAAGCACTGAGTAGTAGCAGTTAGGCACAGGACCAAAATTGCAGGCAACCTGTGGCCAGCAGGCTGCCTGTATAAATAGTTAAAGGCTAAGGTCATGTGACGTGGCCATTGTCACATGACCCGCTCACACACAGAAGCCGAGCACCGAGTGGCCAGCTCGGTGCTCAGCCTAATTCTGTTGCCAGGGGAATGGAGGACGCCGACCGCACAGACTGCAGGAGCGCAGTCGGGTCCACTCTGCCCCCTGTTACCTGGGAGATTACATGTCTAACATCTAACAGTTATAACTCCCTGAATAACAATTACGACTAACTGAACAGCTCTGCATACATAATATCCCTGAAACAAAGGTAGATCTCTTACCATATATGCTTTTACAGGGAGTTCAAGAGGGCCCTAGATGTATTTCTGGAGTGTATTAATATTACAAGATATAGCTACTAGAGATGGGTTATTGATGCAGGGAGTTATTGTGATTGCATGATTGGAGTTGGGAAGGAATTTTTTTCCCCTTAAGTGGGGAAAATTGGTTTCTACCTCACAGGGTTTTTTTTGTCTTCCTCTGGATCAACTTGCAGGATAACAGGCCGCACTGGATGGGCAAATGTCTTTTTTTGGCCTTATATACTATGTTACTATGTTAAGGATGGTGGAGTTTAAGAAGGAGATATGCAGAAGGACAGCTCTGCTGATGTGCCCTGGAGACTGGAGGCTTCTCTTTCCCAGAATGCTTTGCACTACCATAATGCAGTGCACCACCCACAATGCAGCAGTATTTGTAGCAGGAAAAACAAAGTGTAATACAACTTAACACCGCTAGATGGTGCTATAACCACATTAAACACTTGAGAAATGCCAAAACCCTGGCAGAATTAAATAGAATCATTTTCTAACCCTGCTGGGCAAAACAGAGAGTGTGGGTAGACTGCAGGGAGAGTGCAGAGAGAATGCAGGGAGACTTATTCTGCATCAGTTTTAGGCCCCTTCAACACGGGCGAGCTTTCCACGCGGGTGCAATGCGTGAGGTGGACGCATTGCACCCGCACTGAATCCGGACCCATTCATTTCTATGGGGCTATGCACATGAGCAGTGATTTTCCCGCATCACTTTTGCGTTGCGTGAAAATCGCAGAATGGTCTATATTCTGCGTTTTTCATGCAACGCAGGCCCCATAGAAGTGAATGGGGCTGCGGGAAAATCGCAAGCATCCGCAATCAAGTGCGGATGTAGTGCGATTTTCCTGCAAGGTTCCTAAGAGACGAGACCTGATCTTTATTATTTTCCCTTATAACATGGTTATAGGGGAAAATAATAGCATTCTCACTACAGAATGCTTAGTAAAATGTGCATTAAGGGGTTAAAAATAAAAAAAAATAAACTCACCTTATCCACTTGATCGCGTAGTTGCGATCTCTTCATTCATTAGCTGCCAACTAAAGGACCTGTGGTGACATCACATCACATGGTCAAATCACATGGTCCATCACCATGGTGATGGACCATGTGATGAGCTCAGTGACGTCATCACAGGTCCGTTAGCCGACAGCTAATGAATGAAGAAGAGAGAAGAGATCGCAACTACGCGATCAAATGGATATGACGAGTTAATTATTTTTTTACTTTTAACCCCTTAATGCACATTTTACTAAGCATTCTGTAGTGAGAATGCTATTATTTTCCCTTATAACTATGTTATAAGGGAAAATAATAAAATATACAGAATACTCAACCCAAACCCGAACTTCAGTTATGAAGTCCGGGTTCGGGTCTGGGTACCAAACATGCCGATTTTTCCCACGCGTGTGCAAAACGAATTAAAACGCTTTGTACTCGCGTGGAAAAATCACGCATTTTCCTGCAACTCAACCACATCTTATCCGGGCGTCAAACATGACGCCGGTGTGAAAGAGGCCTCATTTATTTACTCCTACATGTACTTATTCCTACATCAGTCTTAAACTAAAAAATGTAATTCAATACCAATAAGATGAAAGCCCTTATTATTCCAATTCCAGCGTGCCACCCAATACCACCCAGTCTGCACCCATTAGGGGGGGGCAAGGTCTTAATGATGACAATCCTCCTCTTTTGCTGGCTTTACTTCTTCCAAATCATTCTTCAAAGTCTCCAGGTCCTAGAAAAGTCAGCAAGATGCAGAAATAGGGAGAGCTGGATGTTGCTGATGACACATTCTCATCGATATTAGTTGATGTGGAAAAGTAGGAAAAGCAGATGGCAAAAGAAGGGCTCCCATTTGTAGGGCAGGAGAGCACTGGGGTTGGAGAAGTGGGTATGCCAGGGCTTATAAATATTCTGTGTTTACTGTCATATAACCTGCAGGAGATTTTAGGACAGAACAGCAATAATATGCATATTGTCCCCCCCAACCTAAATAGCCAAACCCTATACCATCAACAGCCTCTGTTTAAAGGTGACGAGCGGCCATTAACAATGAAGACCGACTATACAGTGTAGCCTCTCCGTTTAGCCGTAAGGCAGAGTGGCGTGGGTATACCTGATTTATAGCGATTTGTAATTAATTGAATTTCTTGGCGAACTTCTGTGAAGTTGCCGACTGGAACTTCGCTCATCTCTACCTATACCCAATGCACTAGCTCATGCAGCTCAGCCTGAACAACTCTATTTAGTACATACATGGTTAAACCGCTTTTCAAAATAACTAACTTTATCTTTTGTGTCATCCCCATTCCGTCATAGATTGTAAGCTCTTGCGATCAGGGCCCTCACTCCTAGTGTTTTACTTGTGTATTACCCTGTAACTTTGTGATGTATTTTGATTTGTATATGAACCCTCTAAGTTGTAAAGCACTGTGAAATATGGTGGCGCTATATAAATAAAGATTATTATTGTTATTACTAAAAATAATTTAAACAGTATAGCTATTGTTACTAGTCTTAGCAATAGTACAGGAGACTATGGGGGAGATTTAACAAACTGGTGTAAAGTAGAACTGGCTTAATTGCCCATAGCAATTGCCCAGCCCCCCCCCCTCGTCTTTTTTCCTTTATAAAAAAAAAATTCTATATTTATTTGTTTTAGAAATAGCATAGGGGACTTTGTGTGTATAAAATATACAAACGCATTTTTCTCTTGTTGGCTTTCTTAAAACATGAAAAATTTAGAACTGTAGAAATCTATAAATGTTTTGTCTTGAAATCTGCTGTAACAGAGAAAAAAAATGATAAGAAAGGAAAAATATAATTGTTTTTCATATTTTTTATAAATTTTCACAGTTTTTCCTTAAATATTTTTTTTTAGATTATATTTGTCATCTAATGGCGTAAAAGAAAGGTATAAGGTGTCCCATAAAAAAATATCAAATACATATAGGTTGGCTCTGAAACAAATTCTTTATTTGCAGTTAGATAGGCCCATTGGTAAAACGAAAAAATTGGTCTGGTAAGGAAGGGGGGTAATGAAGCAATTAAAAAGCTCCTATCAGCATGATCAACCATATTAACATGATCATGCTATCTGGTAGAGTTGATCCTGCTGATAAAAATCTTGTGCAAAGTGGCTGCTGTGTTGCTGAAAACTTTTTTTTATGCAAATGAGAGCTTCAGTGCATCTAGGGGTGGGACCTAGCCATTCAGTTTTCCATTGCTAGGCCCCATCCCTCATTTCACTGAAGCCCTAATTTGCATAAGCAATAAAAGTATTTTTTTTCTCAGGAACACCCTAACCGATATCAGAAGACAGGTATTATTTTAATAAGAAGTATCAACCCTACCATGCAGTTTGCCTGGTTTGACAGGGTTAATCCTGCTGACAGGTGTTATTTAATGAGTTAAAGAGGACCTTTCATGACTTCTAAAGATATAAACCAAGTATGCTCACATGTAGAGCGGCGCCCAGGGATCTCCCTGCACTTACTATTATCCCTGGGCGCCGCTCCGTTCTCCCGGTATAGGCTCCGGTATCTGTGCTCACTAAGTTATAGTGGGCGGAGCCTGCCCTTCATCTCCTTCTGAAAAAAACTCCCAGGCTATGAGCTCTGCGCTGCGACTGGCCAGCGCTACAGCCGGGGAGAAGGAGATGAAGGGCAGGCTCCGCCTACTATAACCAATTCCACCAAGTCCCCGCCTACTATAACTTGGTGAGCACCGATACCGGAGCCTATACCGGGAGAATGGAGCGGCGCCCAGGGATAATAGTAAGTGCAGGGAGATCCCTGGGCGCCGCTCTCCATGTGAGCATCCTTAGTTGATATCTTTAGAAGTCATGAAAGGTCCTCTTTAAGTAAAACATGGCAATAGACTTTAAATGGACTTTTTTCAGTGGCTTTTGTGACGTTATATGACACTCAAGTTTCCAACCACTCCATCTGTAAACAAACCCTTATGGTGCATTTACACGCTTCGATGGAGCAGGCAATGATCGGGAAGAAACTGTTCCTTCCTGATAATCGCCTGCTCGTCAGCGGAGGTGAAGAGCTGCATTTGCATGCAGCGATCTTCTCTACTGTATGACCCTGTATAGCATGTCCACACAATAAAATACACAGTGTATTTCGGCATGTAAAATACTTAACACGGGCAAGCTGTTTATGCTGCCATTTTCCAGTATGCTTCAATATGTGGCACGTCACTTCTTTAAAGCATTTTAGAGGGTGATTTTGAGAAAATATATTCCAGATAAGCTATTCTGCTGGAAAAAAAAAGAAATCGACTAATTATGCTGTGTGAACACGGCTTTGGGTTACAGTTGCACCGCAGCTCCTGTATGATGAGTATAGAGTACCCTCTGGTGGAATATATAGGTCATTGCAGTTTCTAGCAAGCTAATAGTATCTCCTGTATTTGTATAGCACCAGCATTTTCTACAACAGTTTACAATATGAGGAAGTGACAAAGATCTAAACTACCAAGTAATGAGAACACGTGAACATCAGCAAACAATAAGACGTAAGGAGGCGCCAGACTATCTATGTATGATCTAAAGGGATAGAGGGGCATGATGGATAATAGGCTCCTGTAATAATTTTGTAGTGGACCAAGTTGAGCACATGGAAAGGTTAGGGTCCAGTCAGAGGCGTAGCTAAAGGCTCATGGGCCCTGGTGCAAGAGTTCAGCTTGGGCCCCCCTTCCCTCAGTGCTTTGTGTGTCTTCTTATGTGGCACAAGGCTCTTTGGGCCCGGTAGCAAGCGCTACCTCTGCACCCTCTATAGCTACGACCCTGGGTCCAGTCAAGGAGGGGGGTGCACAGTATGGGGAAACTCCACAGGACACTGCTGTGTTTTATTTTATTTCCAAAACTTTTATGATTGTCTCTGTAGGGTCTCAAACACTTGATTCCAGTATGGACAGCAGAAACACATCAGTGACCACAGACTGCTCTGTTATAAATGGGAGGAATTTCTTTTCAGATAGATAGATAGATAATAGGTAGATTATTTACATGATAAAGGCCATTTGCTGAAGTGAGACAACCCCTTCAAGGCTCAAATTCCTCTTTCTTTTATAATTTGCGAGGTTTCACTTCATGTGAGAATAAGTTTTTAATGCATTTACTTACCCAAGTGATTCTGAGACCGTTTTTTTGTCATGAAACATTGTACTTAATGTAAATGTAATGTTAAATGTTAACGTAATGTCAATTTTATTTGTTACGTTTTGTTTCTATTTTTTAAAAAAATACTAAGTTTACAGAAAATTTCTTAAAAATGACCCATTTTTTAAAATTTGAGCTATTCTGGTTGTAAGACAAAAAATCATTCATACCACACAAATTACAGTAGTTAATAATTGACATTTACTATTTATACATTTTATGTAATTATTTTACATAATTCATGCAGAATGTTAGAAGGCCTATGAATTTATTGCACAAACTCCCACGGTCCCAAATTGCAGAGTGGTCATAACCATGGAAACTATGAGTGTATAATGTGATGGAAAAATTATTCTGTAACACCCCAGAGTGGTTTTACCACTCCTTCACCGGGCTTCTATCTGTGTCTGCTAACATTAATGTCATCTATGCATTCTGTTCCAGGTTCACCACACTGTGCATTTTTTATGTTATGCAACTGTTATGTTCATATGTAATGTGCCTGGTTCACCAGCAGGTGGCAGCAAATATGGCAGAGCTATCTTAGATAGAGTGGAACCTTTCATTCCATTCTAACCCCCCTCTGTGGAGATGTGGGCTAGTCCCACTTCCTGCAGGAAGGGTGAGGACTAGTTAAAGTCAGTCCAGCTTCCCCCCTGCTAGGGGAAGATGTTAAAGGCACGTCTCTGCTGGATGTGCCCAATTCAGCCAGAGCACCCTCAGCTCTGCTGGTCATGGAGGCCCAAGCTTAGAGCCTCAGGAGCCAGAAGGAAAGTTCCCTGGCCTAATCTAGAGACAGACCATACAAAGAGAAGTGCAGCATACAGAAGAAGCAAAGTCATACAGTCAGCCTGTTAGTACAGCAGATCCAGAGAGACACAGATGTAGCAGAGTCGAGTTTGCCTGCCAGTTTTAGTCCAGTTTTAGTTTACAGTCTTTCAAATCCCTCAATTATTTCTCCTATTTTTGGCTTCAGAGTCAAAGCCTGGGGTCCAGCCATATCCAGGTAGGAGCACCATGACACACATAAAGGGACATTTTAGGCCGCACTATACCACTAGGCATCCTTATACCTGGGTCGCATTACATAGAGGGTCCTAGGGGGAGGCGCCCGTTGCAAATCCAGCCAGCAAAGAAGGCAATATGGATAATCACAGTACATTAGTAAGTGCCTTGTATTAACTTTCTCTACTTGATAAATGCCACTAGCTGAAGAAAACCCTTTTAAAAGTGTAATTTTTTTAAATTACTGAATAGCCATTTAAATCTATTTTCAGTAACACTGCAGGTGTTAACAGAGAGATAAAACTGAGTGGTGGACATTCATCAACCCCTATATATCAGAGCCATCTTCACCCCCGTCACTGAGAGGAAGACTTCATTGATGTGAATGCAACACCAGGACCAGAGCTTGTTTCCAGGGGTGAGAGAATAAGGCTCTTGCCAGGCTTGGACTGGCCGACAGGGGTACCGGTGAATCCCCCAGTAGGCCCCTGAGCAAGGTGGGCCCCTAGTCTCCCACCCCCTACATGAGTGCCACATAACACAGTAGCATCAGGAGACCACAGAGTGGCAAGGTGACATAGTGTGGAGCATCAGGAGACCACAGAGTGGCAATGTGACATAGTGTGGAGGTGGCAGCAGCATCAGGAGACCACAAAGTGGCAAGGTGACACAGTGTGGAGGTGGCAGCAGCAGCATGAGGAGGCCACAGAGTGGCAAGGTGATATAATGTTGAGGTAGCAGCAGCATCAGGAGACCACAGAGTGGCAAGGTGACATACTGTGGAGGTGGCAGCAGAATCAGGAGATTACAGAGTGGCAAGGTGACATAGTGTGGAGGTGGCAGCAGCATCAGGAGACCACAGAGTGGCAAGGTGACAGTGTGGAGGTGGCAGCAGCATCTGGAGACCACAGAGTGGCAAGGTGACATAGTGTGGAGGTGGCAGCAGCAGCATGAGGAGGCCACAGAGTGGCAAGGTGACATAGTGTGGAGGTGGTAGCAGCATCAGGAGACCACAGAGTAGTGTTGAGGTAGCAGCAGCATCAGGAGACCACAGAGTGGCAAGGTGACATAGTGTGGAGGTGGCAGCAGCATGAGGAGACCACAGAGTGACAAGGTGACATAGTGTGGAGGTGGCAGCAGCATCAGGAGACCACAGAGTGGCAAGGTGACATAGTGTGGAGGTGGCAGCAGCATGAGGAGACCACAGAGTGACAAGGTGACATAGTGTGGAGGTGGCAGCAGCAGCATGAGGAGGCCACAGAGTGGCAAGGTGACATAGTGCCAGCTGACTTCCAGCACTGTCCGTAGCGCCAGCTGACATCTCTCCCTGCACTAAGTACACTGGAAAATGGCTGAATCCCAGATGGCTGAGGCTATTTATAGAGCTGTGACATCAAAGGGCTGGCTGGCTGCTGATTGGCTGCATGCATGGCATTGTGGGCAATCCCTCATTCCCAGAGTTCCTTGCTCCATGTCCTAACGTGCAGCAGCCATTTTAGGAAAAAATGCAATTAGTTACCACGAAGCGTGAGGAAATTCAGATTCGGTGCGAATTGAATAACTCCTGAAATTCGGATCGAACCTCTAGCTGTATCCTATATTCATTGCTGGGACACATTGAGACCTCCGCTCTAGTACAGTGATCTGCAGATGCAAAAAATCTAACTAATTATGACTAAAAATGGAAAATTACATGTAAGTGACACATAATTTACTCCCGTTCACTGTGGGTCATTGTAATCCCTTTAACTGTATTAAACTTGGGCCCATGTTTCTAACAGCGTTACCAACTCATATCAGTGTCATTGACTTTTATAGCAGTTATTCTTGTTCTGGTACCCACTGCTGTATCCAACATAAACAGAATACAACTTATAATAGTAGGCCGATTTATTTTCATATATCTTTATAGGGTTTGGAGCTCAGTTTTCCTGATTTAAATTGCCAAAACTACTTCTTTCATACACACATCCATAGTTTAAATTCTGGGAGCCATTGCTCAAGGTGATCTACATATACAGAGGGATGCGAAAGTTTGGGCAACCTTAATCGTCATGATTTTCGTGTATAAATCGTTGGTTGTTACAATAAAAAATGTCGTAATGACACAAAAATGACACAGTGATATTTGAGAAGTGAAATGAAGTTTATTGGATTTACAGAAAGTGTGCTATAATTGTTTAAACAAAATTAGGCAGGTGCATAAATTTTGGCACCACAAAAAAGAAATGAAATCAATATTTAGTAGATCCTCCTTTTGCAGAAATTACAGCCTCTAAACGCTTCCTGTAGGTTCCAATGAGAGTCTGGATTCTGGTTGAAGGTATTTTGGACCATTCCTCTTTACAAAACATCTTTAGTTCATTCAGGTTTGATGGCTTCCGAGCATGGACAGCTCTCTAAGTCACACCACAGATTTTCAATTATATTCAGGTCTGGGGACTCGGATGGCCATTCCAGAACGTTGTACTTGTTCCTCTGCATAAATGCCTTAGTGGATTTTGAGCAGTGTTTAGGGTCGTTGTCTTGTTGAAAGATCCAGCCCCGGCGCAGCTTCAGCTCTGTCACTGATTCCTGGACATTGGTCTCCAGAATCTGCTGATACTGAGTGGAATCCATGCGTCCCTCAACTTTGACAAGATTCCCAGTCCCTGCACTGGCCACACAGCCCCACAGCATGATGGACCCACCACCATATTTCACTGTAGGTAGCAGATGTTTTTCTTGGAATTCTGTGTTCTTTTTCCTCCATGCATAACACCCCTTGTTATGCCCAAATAACTCAATTTTAGTTTCATCAGTCCACAGCACCTTATTCCAAAATGAAGCTGGATTGTCCAAATGTGCTTTCGCCCACCTCAAGCGGCATTTTTTGTGCTATGGGCGGAGAAAAGGCTTCCTCTGTATCACTCTCGCATACAGCCTCTCCTTGTGTAAAGTGTGCCGAATGGTTGGATGATGCACAGTGACTCCATCTGCAGCAAGATGATGTTGTAGGTCTTTGGTGCTGGTCTGTGGGTTGACTCTTTGAGCCTTAACTTGAACTGAGCCTGTGGTCTTCTATTTCCTCAATATGTTCCTAACTGTGGAAACAGACAGCAGAAATCTCTGAGACAGCTTTCTGTATCCTTCCCCTAAACCATAATGGTGAACAATCTTTGTCTTCAGGTCATTTGAGAGTTGTTTTGAGACCCCCATGTTGCTACTCTTCAGAGAAAATAAAAGAGGAGGGAAGCTTACAAATGACCCCCTTAAATACTTTTTCTCATAATTGGATTCACCTGTGTATGTAGGTCAGGGGTCACTGAGCTTACCAAGCCAACGTGAGTTCCAATAATTAGTTCTAAAGATTTTGGAATTAATAAAATTACAACAGTGCCCAAATTTATGCACCTGCCTAATTTTGTTTAAACAATTATAGCACACTTTCTGTAAATCCAATAAACTTCATTTCACTTCTCAAATATCACTGTGTGTGTCTCCTATATGATATATTTAACTGACATTTTTTATCGTAACAACCAATGATTTATACAGGAAAATCATGACGATTAACAAGGTTGCCCAAACTTTCGCATCCCACTGTAATGGTCAATGGGAGCTTCCCCTAGTGGTGACTGCAGGCAGTTAGAATTTTATCATACTTATATGCCATGTATCAGGCGATTTGGATGATTTTCCACTAATGGCCACTGCTCTCTTGATCTTCTTGGAGAATCTAAACCCTAAATGATTCTGTCTCATCACTCTCGTGTCTCCAGAACTTGGCATCATATCTGTTATTATTATGAGCTCCTGTCATAAATCCTATTATATTTTATGACTCCTGTAACCAGGATCTTTTTGGTTCTTAAGACCAATACCTTCTAGCAGGAGTCACTGGTGAAGATCAGGAGATGGTTTATTCTGACCCTCATTTTATCTAGGACCTCTGGTGATCCGATCTGCTGCAATTGTCTTCTTAACCCCAGGCTGTTTTTATTTCCAGTGGTGACCAGTGGATACCGCTGTGTCCGATTTATACAGAAAACACCATAAATATCAAGAAGCAGAAAAATCACAAATCATCAATACAACCCAATAAAGATACAAGGTCTTCTCATGGATGCGGTCCCTATCATCTCATAGTCTGACACATGTTCACGGGACACAACTGCCTGATAATCAGGTCTCTAGGAGTTAAAATAATAAATTAGAACACTCCCTTCATTGATAGGTATAACTATAGACACAGCAACGTTATGGGGCCCATAGGCTAAAAGGCCAATGTTTGTGGGGTGTGATTATCTTGACCCTTTGGTGGTTGTCTAAGTACTTACTACACATACATATATTATCACATAAGAAGGCATTATTACAATCAGTGTATGATTAAACTTAGAAAAGTCACTGGTCACTTACCGACTGCAACAAATCTGTGGGTTCTAGACCTGTACCATGGGTCAGCGGTTGTAATCTGGGGTTGGGTAGAGACTGCAGTTTTGGTGACTTAGCGGATCCAGGTCTGTTTCGATAATATCAGGCTTCTGGTCAGGGCGATCTCTTGGCCCATCAAAGACTCCACATGTCAGGAAAGACATGGAGTCGCTAATTGACCTTTTTGGGAAAGTCTGTGATCCTTCCATTCTGCAGGCAGGATATTAGATGGTCTCTCATCACGTTGTGTTGGAAGATAGCCATGGGTTCACCATCATCTGCTAGAAGCTCAAAGGCAAATGCTATGGCGAACACCCCATAGTCATAGGTGTTTCTCTGCTGATCCACATAGAGAAATTTTAGATGTTTCAGGGGCTCATGGACCACTACACTGCAGATGGTATTAATCTGCTGGCAAACAGATAGAGGCAAATTGCTAGTCTTAATGCTGTCGGCCACTAGGATGTCACTATTTTTGAAGCAGGTGGTCAGCCAGTGCACCCTGTCCTCGTTGTAGTGGATTTGTATGGCCTTCTTTACCCCTCTGTATCCTGGAAAGAGAATAGCTGCGGTGGGCTACAAGTCCCCAAACTGATTCTGCAGGAGATCTTGTTAATGCCTTGTTAATGATGTCATCCTCCAGCATGCCTTCCTACCCACTGCTTTTCAGGATGCATAGGTGCTCTGGAGACAAGTTATTTTGTGCTCTCCGCCACTTGTGGTGTTCCCAGCTCCGGACTTCCTACATCTTTGGTAGATGGAGTGGATGTGTTTTCTGCAGCAGCTCTTTTGGCTGGTGGAAATGTCCCAGACTCAATCCGGCAAATATGCTGAAAATCGGCTAGTCACAAACTGCTGGACACTGCAGGTGGCCGGATTTTAGTGCCACAGATGTGAAAATTGAGTAAGCTAGTTGCAATGGAAGTAATGATTTATGGAAATTTATTAATCTCTTAAGTACCTGGTCCATTTTTAGTTTTGCATTTTCATCCAATAGCCATAACTTTTTTAATTTTCCGATCATATAGCTATATGAGCGCTTTTTTTAAATAAAAAGTTGTATTTTTAAGGGCACCATTTAATTTACCATGTCTGTTATTGGAAAATGGTAAAATAATTATTTGTGGGGTTAAATTGAAAAAAAAACAAAACACAATTCCACCAAGGTTTTGGGGGTTTTGACATAACGGTGTTTGTTGTGTGCTAAAAATGAAATTACATCCTTATTCTATGACTCAATAGGAATACGGTAATACCAAACATATACCGGTAGTTTTTTTTTTTACTACTGTTAAATTTTAAAAATCTAAATTTTCCCATCGGCATTTCCTGACAGCCGTAACTATTTTATATTTACATTCACAGAGTTGTATGGAGGCTTGTTTTGTGCGGGACGAACTGTTTCTATTGGTATTTTTGTGGTAAATCTATTATTAAATTTTTTGCAGGGTAGAAGGTAACTAAAAAAGTTGTGTTTCTATTTTTTTTTCTGTTACAGCCTTCACTGCACAGAAATTTTTCATAAATATTTTATTAGTTCAAACATTTTCGGATGCGGCAATACCTAATATGTTTATTTTTTATTGTTTATATATTTTTATATGTAAATTTAGGAAAGAGGGGTGAACTTTTAATATTTTAATGGTTTTTCTTTTGTAAACTTTTTTTTTTTTTTACTTTTACAATAATAACTTTTAATCTTTTGATCCCTTCTCCGACTCACCGTAATAGAGATTCTATTAGGGTAAATGGGATTTTGACATGCTCCCTGCTGAGCTGTGCTTGGTGCACAGCTTAGCAGGGAGCTTACCATGTCAGCCTGGGAACCGATTGGAGCCCTGCAATTTCACTGCGGCAGCTCTGATTGAAAGGAAGAGGGAGCCGCATCCCTCTACTTTACCTCACAGATGCCGTGATCGATGTTGATTGTGACATTTAAGGGGTTAAATGAGGGGTTGCCGTTCCCCGTCATTGCAGCTGGTTGCCGTGTATGGAGTGGGCTCACTGTAGCAGCCCACTCCATACATTACCTCAGCCACTGTGATGTACAGTTATGTCACGGTCGCTGAAGGGATTAGTATACTGGTGTAAATACATTGAAAAATATACAATTCTGACTAATCACCGTAGTTATGAAGCGTCTGTTCTACTTTTCCAGCAAATCAGTCTACTATACGCATTCACAAGGCTTACAGTCATGCAGAACAACAAGTTGTTTATTAAAAAAATTCACCCACTTTTCTATTAATAAAGTGTTGGCAAAGGTGCTATTAACCCTAGGGTTGTGTCCCACCTAGTGGCTATCATGTGGCTGAGCTATGAGTGAAATGCAGCTGCCACAGTTTGCTAATTTAATAAAGTGCTGACCGGTTGCTAATCTATAAAGGGATTCTCTGGGATTTTGATATTGATAGCCTCTCCTCAGGATAAGTCATCAGTATCTGACTGGGTGGGACCAACTGCCAGGACCTGCACTGCTTGAAGAGGCTGCTGCACTCCGGTGAGTGCTGTGGCCTCTTCCTAGGCCAGTGACATCATGTTTATTGGCCACTTGGCATAGGCACAACTAAGTCCCATTCACGTAAGTGGGCCTAGGTTGCAATACCAACGTGTACGGCACTATGAGGAAGCCACAGTGATCACTGTTAACTTTCGTTCCCTGGGTCAGTACGATTACAACAATACCACATATGCGTTATTTTTTGCGTTTTAATACTGGGAAAAAACTTTTTTTTCTTTGCATCGCCACATTCTGGGAAATGTGAGGGCTCATTTTTTGAGGGGCGATCTGTACTTTTTATTGATACCATACTAGGGCGTGTATGACTTTTTGATCACTTTTCATTCAATTTTTTGGAGAGGTGAAGTGACCAAAAAGCAGAGAATCGGCCATTTTGACTATTTTTTTCTGCTTTACAGTTTGCCGTAAGGGATAAATATTTTTATATTTTAAACCCTTCTCTACCAGTGCAGTACATGTACGGCGCTGGATCGATAGCCAAACATGGCGCCCGCTCGTAAGTGCAGCGGGCGCCATGGTCAGCGGGTCTCCACTATTTCAAACAGCAATGATGCCGATCGCTGTTATTAAAGCCTTTCGTTTGTTTATAGCTTCTTACCAGCATCCTCTGCGGCCAAAGAGGATGTTGGCATCTGAATACAATATGCTGGGTCTCTCTGAAGAGACCCGGGCTATTGAAGCTGCAATTCAGCTGGCAGGCCAACATAAGAAATGAGCAATTCTCCTCTCATCATAGATCTATAATAACCCTAATGGTTCACAATTTAAAAAAAAAATGGATTTTGTAGCCTCAAACATGAGCTACAATACCATAAAAAAGTTAAAAAAAAGTAAAAAAAAAATATAAAAAATTTAAATCACCCCCCATTTCCATGAAAATAAATAAATAAATACAAACCGGATTCCAAAAAAGTTGGGACACTATACAAATCGTGAATAAAAACTGAATGCAATGATGTGGAGGTGCCAACTTCTAATATTTTATTCAGAGTAGAACATAAATCACGGAACAAAGAGTTTAAACTGAGAAAATTTACCATTTTAAGGGAAAAATATGTTGATTCAGAATTGCATGGTGTCAACAAATCCCTAAAAAGTTGGGACAAGACCATTTTTACCACTGTGTGGCATCTCCCCTTCTTCTTACAACACTCAACAGACGTCTGGGAACCGAGGAGACCAGTTTCTCAAGTTTAGAAATAGGAATGCTCTCCCTTTCGTGTCTAATACAGGCCTCTAACTGTTCAATCATCTTGGGCCTTCTTTGTTGCACCTTCCTCTTTATGATGCGCCAAATTTTCTGTATAGGTGAAAGATCTGGACTGCAGACTGGCCATTTCAGTACCTGGATCCTTCTCCTACGCAGCCATGATGTTGTGATTGATGCAGAATGTGGTCTGGCATTATCTTGTTGAAAAATGCAGGGTCTTCCCTGAAAGAGATGACGTCTGGATGGGAGCATATGTTGTTCTAGAACCTGAATATATTTTTCTGCATTGATGGTGCCTTTCCAGACATGCAAGCTGCCCATGCCACACGCACTCATGCAACCCCATACCATCAGAGATGCAGGCTTCTGAACTGAGCGTTGATAACAACTTGGGTTGTCCTTGTCCTCTTTGGTCCGGATGACATGGCGTCCCAGATTTCCAAAAAGAACTTCAAATCGTGACTCGTCTGACCACAGAACAGTCTTCCATTTTGCCACTCTCCATTTTAAATGATCCCTGGCCCAGTGAAAACCCCTGAGCTTGTGGATCTTGCTTAGAAATGGCTTCTTCTTTGCACTGTAGAGTTTCAGCTGGAAACGGCGGATGGCACGGTGGATTGTGTTCACTGACAATGGTTTCTGGAAGTATTCCTGAGCCCATTCTGTGATTTTCTTTACAGTAGCATTCCTGTTTGTGGTGCAGTGTCGTTTAAGGGCCCGGAGATCACGGGCATCCAGTATGGTTTTACGGCCTTGACCCTTACGCACAGAGATTGTTCCAGATTCTCTGAATCTTCGGATGATGTTATGCACAGTTGATGATGATAGATGCAAAGTCTTTGCAATTTTTTGCTGGGTAACACCTTTCTGATATTGCTCCACTATCTTTCTGCGCAACATTGTGGGAATTGGTGATCCTCTACCCATCTTGGCTTCTGAGAGACACTGCCACTCTGAGAAGCTCTTTTTATACCCAATCATGTTGCCAATTGACCTAATTAGTGTTAATTGGTCTTCCAGCTCTTCGTTATGCTCAAATTTACTTTTTCCAGCCTCTTATTGCTACTTGTCCCAACTTTTTTGGAATTTGTTGACACCGTGAAATTTTGAATCAACATATTTTTCCTTTGAAATGACACATTTACTCGAATTAAACGTTTGATCTGTCATCTACGTTCTATTACAAATAAAATATTGACATTTGCCATCTCCACATCATTGCATTCAGTTTAAATTCACAACTTGTTTAGTGTCCCAACTTTTTTAGAATCCGGTTTGTACATAAATAACAAAAAATATAAACATCAAGGGCATCAACGCGTCCGAAAACGCCCGTACTATTAAAATAACAATACTTTTCTAAGACGGAGAATGGCGTAGCTGAAGAAAGGGTCAATATTGCTGATTCGCCAATTTTACATTGCTTCTCTTACCCAAAAAAAATGTAATAAAATGTGGTCAAAAAGTAACACACACTCCAAAATAGTATTAAAAAAAACTACAGATTGTCCCGCAAAAAATAAGCCCCTTGATATAGGAGTTGGTCCCAGAGGCGAGACACACACCTTTCGGACATCTATAGCCTATCAATATGGCATATTACATCACGGCATATCCAGTGTACATTAGCCATATAGTACCAGGTACTGTAACTTGAGAGGGGCCGCTGAAGATTTTTGCCAAGGGCCTCCGTCAACCTTGATAAAATCTTGAATGAAAAATGTTAGAAGCACTTACAATACTTGACTTTTCAATTTAATCTTGTGAATAACGCGACTCTCTACAATGGCCACTAGAGGGAGACACACACCACCACCAATAGTGGCAGACCTGAAGGAAGACATTTAAATCTGCAAACAGTTTTTCAGATCCGCAGAATTTACCACAAATGTTTTCCATTACTGGAGTGCAAAGTTAACTCATTCAGTTCTTTATTCAATTTGTTACTTAATGTATTAATAACTGTCAAATAAAATCCGTAGATTGACAAATATTTCTCTTGTTTTAAAGTAAGTAGGTACCGGTAAGCTTATTGTCATTTTAACCATATACAGTAAAAGAAAGACAAGGGAAAAGGAAAGACAAAAAATGGTTTTCTAGAGCAGTTCCATACAGTTATATGTCCAGCGCCCGTTTGTTGAGCAGTCTGGTGGCTTAGGGATGAACCCATTGTATAGTCTGCTTTTTGAGTTTAGAATTCTTCAATACCTTTTTATGGACTGCAAGAGGACGAAAAGAGTGTTTGAGGGGTGTGTGGTGTCTTTTAGGATGTTTGAGGCTTTTCGGATACACTGTGTGGTGTAGATGTCTGCGATGGAGGGTAGACGTGCACCAATGATCCTCTCAGCAGTTTTCGCTACCCGCTGTATGCTCTTGAGATCCCAGGCAGCGCAGTTACAAACCAAGCAGTGATGCAACTCAAGATGTTCTCTAGGCACCCCCTGTAGAAGATGGTAAGGGTGGGAGAAGGGCGCTCTTCAGCATCCTCAGAAAGTATAAAGTGAGATTCTCTGCCAGAGGGACACCCAGGAATTTAGTGCTCTTCACAGGGATCTTATGATAATTTAATGTGTATCTTACAGGACAAATTTTAGAGAAAAAAAGCATACTTTTTTTTGCATCTTAACATTTATACTCTATACACACAATTAAAATGTAGGCATATGTCTCTTATAGCTTTATACCTGGTTATACATAGCCTAAATAATACTCCCATCCATTGTTCTCATAATACTGCTATAGCCAGTCCACAGATTATTTAGTACTCTCATATAGCACCCACATAATATTTAGTACCTGAATAATAGTACCACACTGTGGCCACATATTCGGGTACACTCATAAGACAAGGAAATGGAAATGGCCAATAAAAATAGATACAATGTCGTTTTTTTCATGGCCAATTTTATTAGTGTGTATCTATTTCCTGGCCATCTATTCATTTTTAATTAAAAAGTGATGAATTTCATGGGCACCTTAAAAAAACAACAACCCTTGCAGTACCCCAGTATACATAAAGCCCTCCATAGTGTCCCCTGGACAACAAAAGGCCCCCATAGTGCCCCCCAAGTAGGAATAATGCCCCCATAGTGCCCCCAGAATATATAAGGCCCCTCTTAGTGCCACCCAGTATATATAAAACCCTATAATTGCCCCCTTGTATATATAAGGCCTTTCTTATGGTATTCCAGTATATATAATGCCCCTCTTGGTCCACCCCAGTATATATAGATGTACCCTCTTAGTGTCCCCAGTATATATAAGGCCCTTCTTAGTGTAGCCTAGTATTTTTAATGGCCCTCTTAGTGCCCCCCCCCTCCCCCCCTCCGAATAGCGCCGACAGGAATTAAATACTTTACCACAGGCACTTTTGGAGACACTCACTTCTCATTAGATACTACAGGACCTGCCCTCCCAATGTGATAATGTGACATAATCATGCTGGGAGTGTCAGGTCCTGCTGCCTCCAGTGAGGATCAAGTGTCATGGCACATTCAAGTGGATGAGGGTTTTTTTTTCTTTTAACATCTAAAAACCTCTAGCCCCCTCTCTAGAGAGGGATGAGTTGAGTTAGTTCAGAGCATCCCCTGCAAGGGTAAGGCTGTGTGCCAGCCAGCAGAGTACTGTCTGCTCTGCTGGGCATAGGGGCCCAGGCCAAAGGCCTCAGAAGCCAGGAGTAAAGGTTCCCTGGATAAAGACAAATATTCAGATCAAGATAAAGACAGAGTCAGACTACAGAAAGTTAAGTTGCAGCCTACAGCAGCAAAGAAAAAGTTCATATTTATTCCAGCCAGCATAGCAGAGCCAGATAGTTCAGATGTAGCAGAGTCAAATGTGTTTGCCTGCCAGAAATTTATGCCAAAACCTGCTGGTAACCAAGATAAAGTTGGAAGATTGTTCCCTGATGCAAGTTTATTCAAGTAAAGCTGTTTCAACTTCAACCCAAGTCTGGACTCAATTCATTCTACAAATCCCTCTACTGTTCACCCTATTTGCCCTGCTGCAGACAACTACACTTGGGATTTCAGGATATCCAGGTAGGAGCACCATGACAAGTGCACATCTGCACCTAGAGGGACATTATAGGCCACCCTCATACCACTCTGGCATTCCTACACCCAGGTTCCACTATTACCTTCTACATAGAGGGACTTAGTCGCTCGTTGCTGAAATGCAACTGGCTTCACGACAAAAACATCTATAACATCTTAAAGGGACCCCTAGTCGGCCCGCTGCACTTGTCTTCCTCAACACTGTATACATAGCACTCAATAAGTGCTCTTTATACAGATAAGAATGCAGCCATGTCACTTCCTGATCCAGTCCCAACAATCATGTGATTGCCATGCGACACCCATGATGTGTGTTTTTTTAAATTTTTTTAGTTCATTTATTTATTTATTTTAAACTTTTTTCCGTAGGGAACTATAACATGCGATCATTAGATTGCTATTCTCATAGACTCCAATGCACTTGCATTGGAATCTATGATCATTTTACTAGTTTCCTATGGAGCCCTATTACAGGCAAGGGCTCCATAGGAAATACTATGCAGCAGCCTCGTGTCATTCATAAAGACACGGGCTGCTGCATACATACTCCGGCTCTTCCGATCGCTACACGGGGGAGCCGGAGCACCACCAAAAGGTTTCACTTTCGGTTTTCAGCGCTCTCAGATGCCGTGGTCAGGATTGACCACTGCATCTTAAGAGGCCAAATGTCCGCAATCGGCATTACTGCCGTTTGTGGACATGAGCCATGGGTGTCTGCTATAAAAAGCTGGTGGCCACCCATGGCTATGGCGCCTGCAGTGGGCAGGAGCGGGCACCATCTTTAAAGATCCGGCCAGCGCCATACTATTACAGCGCTGGTCGGGAAGGAGTTAATTAGTTTTCCACCTGTTTGAGGTAGGAACACCCGAGATGGAGTATGGGAGTGACCTTTCCACCCAAGCTCTTCACTCCTAAATCCCAGACCCAAACTCCAGCTACCACAAACTCAGTGATCTACTATCACTGGTCACAACCTACCTCCAGGACTTATATCACTGAGAGTAGTAGTACATACCTGCCATCTATGACCTCACCCATTGAATGCTCACACAAGGCACTTACTAACGTACTGTAATTGTCCATATTTCTTCCTTTGCTGGCTTGACTCATTTTTCCATCACATCATACATTTCTCATTTCCATGGTTATAACCACCCCGCAATAAATAAGTGGGGTCATGCTAGAACACTATAGGTAAAACAGTGGCCTCTCTGGTGGCCCGTACCGTGGGAGCGTACATAGGCTGGTGCTTTTTCCTATAGTGTGCAAGCACAACCACCACTGATAGATTGCAGGGTGGTCATAACCATGGAAACAAACAGCGTATAATGTGATAGAAAAATGAAACAAGCCAGCAAAGCGAAGGAAGCGATAAGTACAATCACAATACATTAGTAAGTAAATGCCTTGTATTAACTTTCTCTACATAATAAATACTATTTGCTGAAGTGAGACAACCCCTTTAAATGCCCCCAAAAGTCTTGTATGACCTTATGGGGGCACAAAGTGTGAAATAAAAAAAATTAAAAATAAAAGTAATGGAAAAGCAAAATAAAATGTTAATAATAATAATAATGAAAAACGACACCACTTGCCCACACCGCGGCTTCTAGCCCCGCCACCGGTGACCGTAAACTCTATATGCCCTGTATCAAAACAGCTAGTGTTTAAGGGTTACTGAGTTTTGAAAAACCTTTCATATGTCATAGCGAATATGAAAGGTTTTGATTAGTGGGGGTCTGAGTGTTGAGACCCCACTGATCAGTCACTAGAACAAGAAAAGTGAAGCACTTGCCTATCATGCTCTCTCTCCTTACTGCAGAGGATGGAATTGAGATGGGCCCATAGACTGACTATTGAGTCCATTTCTCTTTCTGTCCAGCAATGAGTAGACAGAGCGTGATATGTGAGTGCATCTCTCTCCTTGTTCTAGGGATCGTGGGGTCTCAGAACTCAGACCTCGACCTATTAAAAATGTTGATATGCCTCTATGATATATCAAAGTTTTCTCAAAACTAAAAACTAGGAATTGCAGTGGGTTTGGGGCTTTATGGCAGCTGAATTGGAGTCTGAATTGATGACTGAGAAATATCATGAATCTAGTACAGCCTCCCACCCCCATGGTGACCAGAGAGAGATATTGCACATGCAGACAGGGAAAATGTTACCAATGAAAACTACAGCTCAGTCTGCGAAAAACAAGCCCTCATACATCTCAATTGACAATACAATAAAGCAGTTGGGGTCTTGGCAGCAGAATCAAATGGTTTCAATGTGCAGAACTAGTCCAACATAAAATAAAACTACAATTTGGTATTAAAGGGGTTTTCCAGGAGTTAGATTTTGATGACCTGCAAGACTCCCGCAGCCACACCTATTAGCTGTTTGAAGGGACGCAGCTCTCGTATGCAGGGCTGCCATCAGAAATTTTGGGGCCCCTTACACAGCTCAAGGCCTGGGCCCCCACCCGACACTGCCCCAGTGGCGGATCCAGAGCCTGGTCTTTGGAGGGGCACTTCCCCCAGGAATAGGAGATCATGGGGCCCCTGTGTCCCCGTCCACCCTCAAGCCACACCCACACACAGCCCCACCCATATATCGTGCCCATACCTCTTACATCCAAGGACGTCTCCCACACGGCCCTCCACACTGCCCCTCACTGAGTAATTTGCCCCCCCAAGTTAATTTTGCCCCCACACAAGTTAATTTTGCCCCCAGACAGCCCTGCATTATGTAATTTGCCCCCACACGGTCCTCCATTATGTAGTTTGCCCACCACACTGACCCCCCACTGACTAATTTTCCCCCTCTCACAAGTGAATTTTGCCCCAGACAGCCCTAAATTATGCAAGTTGCCCCCACTAAGGGGGGGGGGATAATTTTATTGACATCCATGCTCTGCTTGTTTCTGAGAATGTAATGAAGGGGAGGGGCGACGTGATGGAAAAGCTTAAATGTATATTAGAAGTGCCATAACAGGAACATATTGAAAATATTTATTTTTTGTGAACAACAGAAAACTGGTCAATTAAATATAGGCTTTGGATTCGGGGGCTGGGCCGAGAGTAGATGGATGGGGCGGGAATTAATATAAATTAAATTTAAATTTCATAACATTAAAGGTTTAGTTTATTTCAAGATAGAAAAGCATAAAAAGACGCACCTAGGTTTTTGAGGAGAAAAATAAGAGAAAAATATTTTTAACCAAAGGGGAGCATTTGGTGGGATTTAAACTAATGGTGGCCTGTGGGTGGCACTGTTTTTTTGGGGGGATCTGTGGATGGCACTGTTTTTGGGGGGGGAGGGGGGGTCCGTGGATGGCACTGTTTTGGGGGGGGGGGGGATCTGAGGATGGCACTGTTTCTGGGGGGGATCTGTGGATGACACATATATAGCATAGGATCCCCCCTAAGTGCCATCCACACTGATCCTCAATAAGTGACCCCCAACACTCAGAATTAATAGTGGTATAATAAAGCAAAGACCTTTTTTTCTTCAGAATCGCGCCACACTCCGGAGCCCAGTGCAGCCTCCTAGTTAATTTATTCACCTCACTTGCGGCTGACGTAATCTCGCGCAGTGTGTCTGCGTAAGATTACGGCACTTCTCTTCAATTATGTCAGCGCCAGTGAGGGGAGTAAATAAGCTAGCTTGCACGTCAGACAGACACACACGCAGGGACAGACAGACAGAGACACACACGCAGGGACAGACAGACAGAGACACACACGCAGCGACAGACAGAGACACACACGCAGGGACAGACAGACAGAGACACACACGCAGGGACAGACAGACAGAGACACACACGCAGGGACAGACAGACAGAGACACACGCAGGGACAGAATCATATACACCATGCCCCTCAGAATACACCTGGATCTGTGCTATAAACCCCCTTAATTGCACCAGATTCCACTCCACTTGAACCCCACTGCTCCTGAGTGCTCCACCTGCCCCCTCATACATGAGCTGCCCCTCACCTGCTCTCCATGAAGCTTTGTGGACAGAACAAGATAGCTGGGGCCCGGGACCCTGGGAGGTAAGGGACAGGCTGCAGAAGAAAGAGGGGGAGGAGCACTGGGCCCCAGAGCCAGCTGCCACAATAAAAAAAAAAAAAAAAAAAGTTTCAGGACTGGCTGGGCCCCCCCAGGGTCAGGGCCCCTTACTGGGGTATGGGCTGTACCCCCCTGATGGCGGCCCTGCTCGTATGACCACTGTGGTCTCTTCACAGCCTACCAAGCACAGCACAGTACATATAGCACAGTGAGGTGAAGGGTTTTAGAGGATGACCTGGTGTCAAGAGGGGCAACGAAGAAGCTACTTCTCTCCAAGAAAAACATCAAGATAGAGTGATACTCTGCAGGAAATACAGGTATTGGACTGCAGAGGACTGGGGTAAAGTTGTTTTCTCTGATGAAGCCCCCTTCAGTCTATTTGGGTCATCTGGAAATGATTGCCCAGAGAGGAAAAGGTGAGAGCTATGAGTCTTGTGCCATACCAAAAGTAAAGTATCCTGAGAACATTCATGTGTGGGATTGCTTCTCATCCAAGGCAGTGGGTCCACTCACAATTTTACCTAAGTACACTGCCATGAATAAAGAATGGAATCAAAACATCCTCCAAGAGCAACTTCTCCCAACGATCTAGTGATGAACAATGCTTTTTTTTAGCATGGCGGAGCACCGTCACAAGGCAAAAATGATAAATAGGTGGTTTGGTGAAAAAAACATTGAAATTTTATGTCCATGGCCAGAAAACTCCCCAGATATCTATCCCCAAAAAAAGACATTGTGATAAACTCCAAGCACCGATTAGGCAAGAGTGGGTTGCCATCAGTCAGGAATTGGCCAAGAAGGTGATATCCAGTATGCCAGGGCAAATTGCAGAAGTCTTGAAAAAGAAGGGTCAACAAGATTGAGCCTTTGCATAAACTCTATGTATTTGTCAATAACAGAAAAAAATATATAAAATGCTCATAATTGTACTTCAGTATACCATAGAAACATCTGACATAAAGCTCGAAAAACACTGGAGCAGCCAACTGTGAAAACCAAAATTTGTGTCAGTCTCCAAACTTTTAGCCACAACCGTAGATTCCCTTTCAGTGTATGTGTTCACATATGTGTGTATCTATGGCCATGGTAAACATGAACCTGGCTTGGTGCCCATCGGCTGGGTGAATATCTGGGTCATTACTTGGGGAAGTAAGTAACCATGGGTGTATGGTCATGAACTGGTAAGAGTGCGCGACTATACTGCACTGGTCTCATAGTGTTTGACTCTGTTACTAGCGCTTTACATAAGGCTAGTTTCACAGTAGCGTTTCTGAGCTCAGACAGCCTTTTCCGTCAGGGAACAGGAGGATAAATTCCCAAGCATATAAGGAATGAGATTCTTAACTTGCTGGGCTAAGATTTGCCAGAGATAGCAGTATGTGATATATGTAGATAAATCTGCATAGCTTGGTTAGGGTACCTGGACACGTTTCAGATTATGTGTGGTTTTTCTGTGTGGCAAAAAATGCTGCGTACCAGCAAAGTGAATGTGATTTGAAAAATCTCATGTACACTTCACATATATTTTTGTGCAGAAATTGACCTGCCATGTGGATTTTGAAATCCGCAGCATGTCAATTGTTTCGGCATATTCTTAGTGTGGACTTGGTGTGGAAATGCAGAGAAATCTGCTCGGAAATTCTGTTAGAAAACAAGCACCCGTGCACAGGTAGCCTTAACCTTCTAATAAATTTGTTATATCATCTGTATTACATTTCCAACCCCCCAATTTATGCTGGCTTTGCCCCAGGGAAGTAATATCTCAACATTAGATGGCTTCAGGCAAACTAATATATAAGAGCCTGTTTTCAGTTTTTCTTAGCACTAAAAGACTATTTTCCCTAACAAAGTTATGCAAAATTAAGAATGCAATTTACCATATGGCTCCTCCGGGAAATATTACTAAATGTTCATTATCCATCTGGGATAAGTATATGACTCATCGTCATTTAATAGTAATGGGCAGAGGAAACTTTTCTAATGGTGATCTAATGTTCTGGAAATCCTGTGCATCCTAGTTTAGACCTTTAGGGTATGATGAGACTCGTGAAAGCTATAGAAACATTTTTTAGAATCAATATATTCCGCCACTGTTTCACAGTGAAATTTTCCACTGTAGAACTAATACAGGTAAAAACATTGCTGCCAATAGTTTTTTTTTATCTTCTGGTAACAGAATGACTTGTAGTCACTTGTAGTAAAAATGAAAATGAGATATCTAACTACCTCTAGGTTCTTTGCCAGAGCTCGCTGCAGATGGGCTTGGCTACTAGGGACTCAGGTTACTTTTGCAGAGTAAGGTAGCAGAAAACTGGGGCGAGTTCGCTAGAAGGAGACCTACCAGAATGACCAGGGTGCAAAGAGTAGTAGACAAGCAGGGTCTGAACCAGGAGAGACAAATAATGCTAAAACAGCAGATGAGGGGTTAATCCAGAAACAATCCATAGTCACAAAACTAGGAGACGCAATAGAGGAAATTTTTGCGGACGAGGGATGAATCCAGAAGGCAAGCCAAGGGTTAACAAGTAGGTCTTGAGTAGGCTCAAAGAACAGATGAAGAAACAGAGCCAGGACACTTTACACAATCACAGGTGACTGGGAATCATTTTTTAAATTGGTCTTTATTACAAAAATTGAATCCTTTTTTTTCTGTACAGGTCTGAGATGCTCTAATAGAGGGATCTGAATTTTCTCCATCAGCCAGCTAATCTAACCGTTTCCTTGTCTCTGTTCTCTCACATTATGAACACTACGTTATAGCTCAGTTCTTATCTTACTGATAAAAATGTGGATTAAATAAGTGTTTATTTTTTCCCCTATAGAGAAAATGATGTGAAAAAGCCTGAAAAAATGCAAAGAGCACTAGAATGCTGCATTTTTTTAATGAAGCTAGAAAGACGAAAAACAACACCAGGAGAAAAAAAATAAAGAACGTGTGCATTTCCCATAGAACTTCAGCAAACATCTGGGGTTGGTGTTTTTACAGTAAAAATGCTGAAAAAAGTGCAGATACAAAAATGCTAAGTGCAGAGAAAGGCAGAAAAAATGGCATACGTATAGTGTGCTGCAGTTTGAGAAAAAAAAACTAGACTAAATATGGTTAAAAACAAAACAAAAAAAATATTTGTCCATGCAGACTGGGGTTATCTGCAATAGTTTTTTATGTATTGTTGTATGTTATACTACAAGAAAATGATCACCATGTTTCGCTCTATTGTTTGCATGCGTAATGGTGTGCAGCCATTTTTTATCCATCATTATTGTATGTTATGTTATGCCCAGCATTCCAGACAAAAAGGTATGGTTGGCAGGAACAGGGCTAGCCACCCTGTTCCTTTCCTCTTGGTAGGAGTGGGCTGGTCCTGCTTTCAGCAAGGAAAGGGAGTTCCTGAGTAGATAATGAAGGAGATAGGAAGCACATGCCAAAGCTCATACTCCTACAGCTTCTATCTGCAGTGCATTTTATAATGCACTATGGTCTTTAAAGTATCATCTTGCATACAAAAAAAATGAAAAAATCGTGTTGTTATAAATGGTAAACCTGTAAAAAACACAAGAATAAAACTGTGTGTGTGACTTCACCGTCCTTGGAGACCAGGTATTTGATATGCTATCAGTGCTTGTGTACCAACGACATTTCTACTCCTAGAAAACGTGAATGGATTTCAGTTGCAATACCAGCCAATGAACAATAGTGGTGCAAATTATGGTAAAACATACAACCATCAATATCAGATCGTGGGGGTCTGACTCCTGGCACATCTGCCGATCAGCTGTTTGAAAAGGCCGTAGCACTGGGGATGTCACATTCATAAGTCACATGGCCTAGCTGCAGCTCAATCCTATTAAATGGGCTGTGGCGGCAATACCAAGCACAGCCGCTATGCACAATGTACAGCACTGTGTTTGGTACGCTGTAAAGAGGCTACAGTGTTCTTGTGAGTGCTGCGTCTCTTCAAACAGCTGGTTGGTGGGAGTATTGGTTGTAGGACTCCTGCCTATCTGATATTGATGACCTATACTGAGAATAGCTCATCAATATCTAACTCCCAGAAAACCCCTTTAACATCTGGTCTGTTAAATACGGTTGTGGTTGATATCAATTATACAACTGGTGTACCATACCGATTTGCGTCAGTCTCTTCCCCCAATGCAGCATGCTCCAAATTAATCGGCAAAGCATATGAAGGGCTTTAGGTCTGTATTATGGCTGCAGCACAAGGACCAGAGCCATGGCTGTGTGCGATTTGCCTTACACTAATAAAAAGTGCATTTCCACTTCTTCAGTAATCAATGTTTGGAATCTGATTTGTAAGGTTCAAATTTCTAAAAATCTATGGGAAATTTTTGGATCAAACCACCACATAATGTATCATGCAGACCATGACTAATATTGCAACATAGTAACATAGTTTGTAAGGCTAAAAAAAGACATCCCTCCATCCAGTTCGGCCTGTTATCCTTCCGGTTGATCCAGAAAAAGGCAAACAACCCCATGAGGTAGAAGCCAATTTCCCCATTTTAGGCGGAAAAAATTCCTTCCCGACACCAATCAGGCAATCAGAATAACTCCCTGGATCAACGACCCCTCTCTAGTAGCTATAACCTGTAATATTATTACACTCCAGAAATACATCCAGTCCCCTCTTGAATTCCTTTATTGTACTCACCATCACCACCTCCTCAGGCAGAGAGCTCCTTAGTCTCACTGCTCTTACCGTAAAGAATCCTCTTCTATGTTTGTGTACAAACCTTCTTTCCTCCAGACGCAGAGGATGTCCCCTCGTCACAGTCACTGTCCTGAGGATAAATAGATGATTGCACTTCTTGCGGACAAGAATATGCATTTTCTATGAGAGTGCCGGCCATGTGCATTCCGTGTTTTGCGGATCCGTGTTTTACGGACGTGTAAATAGACCCTTCATTCTGGGGACTGTGGTTCACCCAATCCAGTTACTACTTTAGTTGCCCTCCTCTGAACCCTCTCCTGCTCTCCTCTCCTGTCTGTCGTGTTCACAGGAGCCCAGAACTGTACACAGTACTCCATGTGTGGTCTGACTAGTGATTTGTAAAGTGGCAGGACTATGTTCTCATCACGGGCATCTATGCCCCTTTTGATGCACCTCATAATCGTATTGGCCTTGGCAGCAGCTGCCTGACACTAATTTCTACAGTTAAAAAAGTTTTCCGAGACTTTAATACTAATGACCTATCCTCTGCATAGGTCATTAGTATCTGATTGGGGTCTGACACTGGGGACCCCGCCGATCAGCTGTTTAAGAAGACACCGGTGCTCCTGTGAGTGCCGCGGCCTTCTCTCTGCTCACTAAGCACAGTGCTGTACATAGTATAGTAGCTGTGGTTGGTATTGCACTCATTCACTTCTATTGGGCTGAGCTGTGCCTAGGCCATGTGACTGATGAACATGTCGTCACTCAGCCTAGAAAAAGCTGGAGAAGACCAGGGCACTACTGTGAGTGCCTTCTCAAACAACTGATGAGTTACAATAATACAACCGCATGCATCTATCATGAACGGATCCAGTTGAACACTACTGAAAGTCAATGGGTGACAGATCCATTTTCTATTGTGCCAGATTGTGTCAGAGAAAACGGATCCGTCCCCATTGACTTACATTGTGTGCCAGGACCGCTGCAGGCAGTGTTTTGGTGTCCGCCTCCAGAGCGGAATGGTGACTGAATAGAGGCAAACTGATGCATTCTGAGCGGATCCTTTTCCATTCAGAATGCATTAGTGCAAAACTGATCCGTTTTGGACTGCTTTTGAGAGCTCTGAACGGATCTCACAAACGGAAAGCCAAAACGCGAGTGTGAAAGTAGCCTAAAACCTTATCTGCCACTTCTCTGACCAAGCCTCTAATCTATCCAGATACCTCTGCAGCCGTATACTCTCCTCTTCCGTGTTAATTACTTTACACAGTTTAGGGTCATCTGCAAAAATTTATATTTTAAAGTGTAAGCCTTCTACAAGATCATTAATAAATATTTTGAAGAGAATAAGTCCCAATACTGACTCCTGAGGTACTCCACTAGTCTTAGTGTACCATTAATAACCACCCTCTGTTTTCTATGACTGGGCCAGTTACCTACTTACATACAGACATTTTTTCCCAGTCCGAGCATTCTCATTTTATGTACTAACCTTTTCTGTGGCACAGTATCAAATGCTTTGGAGAAGTCAACATTTTTTTACATCCATTGACTCATTCTGGTCAGGTCTAGAACTTGCCTCCTCATAGAAACTGATTAAATTAGTTTGGCTGGGCCAACCCCTCATGAAGCTGTGCTGATATGGCGTTATTTGCATATTTTCATTGAGATACTCCAGAATAGCTTCTCTTAGAAAACCCTTCGGGCTCTGTTTTTGACCCCTTTTTGAATATTGGCACCACATTTGCTAAGAGCCAATCCTGTGGCACACTCCCTGTCTTTATAGAGTCCTTAAATATCATAAATAAAGGTCTGCCTATGACATTACTTAATTCTCTTAGGATACGGGAGTATATGCCATCTGGACCAGGTGATTTGTCTATTCTAATCTTTTTAAGACACTGCTGCACTTCTTCATGGGTCAGACAGGCTACTTTTAATGGGGAGTTTACTTTGACACTCTGCATTTCATCGGACAGGTCATTTTCCTCATTGAATACAGTGGACAAATAAATATTTAACAGATTCGCTTTCTGCTCATTGCTCTCTACAACTCCTTTCTCATCACTCTGTAAAGGACCAAGACTTTCAGGTTTAGACTTTTTACCATTTACATAATTGAAAAACATCATAGGGTAAGTTTTACTCTCTTTAGCAGACAGTCTCTCTCCAGCATGGCTGCTTTTATCTGTCTTTTATGTATTCTATTGTTTTCCTTATAGTTTTTCTATGCTTACATAGAAACATAGAATGTGTCGGCAGATAAGAACCATTTGACCCATCTAGTATGCCCAATATACTGAATACTATGAATAGCCCCTGGCCCTATCTTATATGAAGGATGGCCTTATGCCTATCCCATGCATGCTTAAACTCCTTCACTGTATTTGTAATTACCACTTCTGCAGGATGGCTAATCAATGCATCCACTACTCTCTCAGTAAAGTAATACTTCCTGATATTACTTTTAAACCTTTGCCCCTCTAATTTAAAACTATGTCCTCACTACCTTTCTGTGTTAGTGATTTAGATGCTTTCCTTTTGGCATTCATTGCCCCCTTTACATTTCTATTTATCCACATAGTTTTTTAATTGTCCATCTCACAGTTACAGTTTAGGACGCCTTTAAAAATATTCCATTTTGTGGCTGCATTCCTATTCCCGAGGATGTTGTCCCAGTTAGTGAGGCTAATGGACTCTCTAAGCTGGTCAAATTGTGCTTTTTGGGAGTTTTTGCCTCCTGGAAGAAACACTCTTTTGAATGACAATTGACGGGTTATTATTCTATAGTTACTATTTTCCAGGTGTCCCCCAACCTGTACATCTGTTGTTCTGTCAGGTCTATTGGTACTAAGTCAAGTATGGCCGTCCCTCTAGTCGGGTCCTGAACCAGTTGGGAAAGGTAATTGTCTTTGGTTATTGCCAATAACCTGTTTCCTTTATGAGATCCACAGGTTTCAGTGTCCCAGTCTATATCTGGGTAGTTGAAGTCCTCCATAATAAAGACCTCATTATGATTTGTCACCTCCCTAAGGCCTCTTTCACACTTGCGTTGTTAGGATCCGGCGTGCACTTCCGTCGCCGGAATGCACGCCGGATCCGGCACAACGCAAGTGAACTGAAAGCATTTGAAGACTGATCAGTCTTCAAAATGCTTTCAGTGTTAACTATGGCAGCCAGGACGCTACTAGCGTCCTGGTTGCCATAGTAGCAGTGGGGAGCGGGGGAGTGGCATACTTACATTCCATGCGGCTCCCGGGGCGCTCCTGAATGACGTCAGAGCGCCCCGCGCGCATGGATCACGTGATCCATGCAATCACGTGATCTATGCACTGGGGCGCCCTGACGTCATCCTGAAGCGTCCCGGGATCCGCACGGAATGTAAGTATGCCGCTCCCCGCTCCCTATCTTACTATGGCAACCAGGACTTTAGCGTCCTGGCTGCCATAGTAACCATTGACAAAAAGCTAAACGTCGGATCCGGCGATGCGCGGAAACGACGTTTAGCTAAAGGCCGGATCCGGACTAATGCCCTTCAATGGGCATTAATTCCGGATCCGGCGTTACGGCATGTCTTCCGGATTTTTGGACGGAGACAAATCCGCAGCATGCTGCGCTTTTGTCAACGTCCAAAAAACGTTGACATACTGAACGGAAGACATCCTGATGCATCCTGAACGGATTTCTCTCCATTCAGGATGCATGGGGATAATCCTGATCAGTAGATTTCCGTCCTAGAGACCCGAGCACGGATCTCTAGGACGGAAAGCTAAAACGCTAGTGTGAAAGAGGCCTTAGTAGTAAATTCTCTGTGGACTGTGTTATATTAAGTGACTTATAACAAACTCCTATCAGTATTTTATTATTGCTTTTGCCTCCATTTATTTCTACCCACAGGGACTCCACATGTTCATGTCCCTCACTTATATCTTCCCAGAGTGTGGGCTTTAGACAGGACTTTACATAAAGGCAGACCCCTCCTCCTCTACGGCTTTTATGATCCTTTTTAAACAGACTGTAACCCTGTACGTTAACTGCCCAGTCATAGTTATCATCCAGCCATGTCTCAGTTATTCCCAATATGACATAGTCCTCCGCACACATCATTATTTGCTGTTCACCAGTTATATTAGTCAGGCTTCGGCCATTAGTATACCTACAATTAGGAGTTTTTTGGATATTTTTTATCCTACACCTTTCCTTATGAACTGTTCTAGTCCCTCCCTCCAATCCACTCCAAATCCCATTACCTCACCCCAGGTCACTATCTTCCCCTCCTATAATGTAATTACCCTCCTCCCCCTCCAAACTGCTTCACCTTTCCCACTAATGTGCAGCCCATCCCTATCATAGGGCCTGTAGCCAACAGAGAAGTCAGCCCACTTCTCCAAGAACCCAAATCCATCCTTCCTACATTAGTTCTTGAGCCACTTGTTTACTTCCCTAATCTCCCGCTGACTTTTAGGTATGACTCGTGGAACCAGTAACACCCCGGTGTTAGTCGTGTACCGGAGTGGGCTCCCCAGGATACAGCCACGCCTTACCTGTTATTACCCTAAAAAATCAAGAACAACAGTTTGGGTGCATGGTGTGGACTAGCCTGCGGTGCAGCACAACAGCTTACAAACTTACAATGCTCTACGGTATTCCCCCTCCCATAACTGGTCCTGTAGCATGTGCCTGAGTATTCCTTCTGAGCAAAACGCCAGCCAGGCTTGAGTTTGTGGGGAAGTTTATCAGCTCTCCAATGTGAAATGTCACTTTAAATTGTGGAGTCCTTGCATTGAACAGCTAGCAACACTTGTGGCCTGACACAAACAGAAATCCTATCTAACTAACTACAGGCCTGGTCTCAGTCTCTAGGATTCTAGGCGCCAACACTGTGATGAGGTGCATGCACGATCAATCTTAATGATCCGGGACTGCTCTGCATCCGCTGGTGACTGTGAACCGAACAAATGTCTCTCCAACAAGCATGCTGTACTGCAGTGTATGTAGCTTTGCTCCTCAGCTCTCATCAGCGTTCCTGGAAAGCGATCTTCTGCTCACACAGTTCCTCTGTCTCAGCTTCCTCTAAGATGGCTCCTCCCTTTCTTCTACAGGCTTTGTAACGCCACCTCTCATCAATATGGAAAATATGCAGTCTGCTAGCTGTGTTTCAGAAACAGCGGCATCTTGTGGCCAAAAGGCAGAATGTCAGTCCAGATCATTTAAGTTGATTTACACAAACAGTGTTTAGACAATGAGAGCTGTTTCCCCATCTCACACTGGCACTCTTCCCTCTACCCCTCTTTCTAACTGTTATCCAGCTAACTACCTCACTTTTCTGATCCTCCATATTACCACTGTTCCCCACATCTACCACATGTCTATATTGCCAAGGTATCTCAGTGTTGAAATTTGCTCGTTTAGATAAATTGCTCACATTTTGAACAAATTTATGCACCTTAAACGGCTGTTCCAGGACATTTCACAATATGTGCACTGGACTGTGTTGTCAATTATGGAACACATAATAATGGGCATTACAAAAGAGAAAAAGAATATATACAGTAATACAATACAATGATAAACAACTGACTTCTTAAAGTCCCTGAATCTAAAGTCACTTAATCTTAAATCACACACTTAATGCAAACACACACTTGAAGTTAAACATGTGAACGCTCACAAACTTGTGTTGTTGGTCTCCTTATATAGGTGCTGCACACAGTCACCTTCAAACCAGACTGGTCTATAGCAGGGACCATACTGATGTAGAGAACATAAAAGCTTATAGATATCTACCAATCATTGGCCATCATACATAGCATCTACAGTATCTTTATCCACCGCCACCCAAGAACTTTTTGATATGATAAAGCCATATTTGTCAAACCTGCCATCTGCTATAGACCAGTCTTGTAGATTCCTCCAATCTGCCTGCATGTACTCACATCATGTCAGCAGGTCTAATAGGCCTGACAATTTATCTTGAGCCGGTTATCTATGTCAGCACTTACCAGACACTCGTCTTAGACCCAGCGCTCCCTCTCTCCCACCCGGCGTGTAGTCTGCAGTGTGACGAAGCAGTTATTACTGTGAAAGCGGCGTTGTGCCTTCATGGAATCCCAAATGATATGCAATGAACCAGCCGTCACCTTGCACATTGCTTATACTGAGTTACAATGGATCTTGAAAGTAAAGTTTAGGTTTCCATCAATTTCCGATTTAAATGATTTTTTTTTCTTTTGATGGGTTTCAATTTGGCCTTTTAAACCAGAACCAGCTCTGTGGTGGTGAAAACCACAAATCTGAAAGCCCCAACTTTGATCATCTGAATTGTGGTAAAAATAAATGCATGAAGTGAAATGGATGTCACGTCATATTCACATTATGCTCTTTCCACGTGAGTATAAGTTATTCAGCAGGATATATGCACATTTTTTGCCTTAGTTACATACAACATCATTTTTCAAGCATCATCTCTCAGGAAAGTTCAGGAAAAATTGAAGCATGTTTCATATTCACAGCTCTGGCTCCATAAAAGTGAATGGGGCTTGCGTGAAAAATAGAAGACATCCAGATGCAATGTGTCTTTCACTGATGGTTGGAGATGTAGACTGTTATTCTTCAGTTTGTCTTCACACGCGCGAAAAACGCATGCAATCCGGATGGTAAAAACGGAAAATTGAACACAATTGCAGAAAAAACTGATTCAACTTGCGTACAAAACCATCATTTTTTTTCCTGAACAGATTCTGACACAATTCATATTGTTTGTGTGAAATAGGCTTGCGTGTGATCATTACATCAATACACATTTAACTCCATAGTGGCCGTGACGGTCCTTCCAACTAGTCCTACTTGTTCAGTAACACCCGGTGAAGGATGAATAATCTTTCTTGGAACTTCCTATCACAGAAAGATTGTGTTTGGACTAGCGACTATTAAATAATGATGTGCAGTACCCCAGAATTGGGTACTTGTAACCTGTTCTTGTTATGTAATGTTATTTAATGCTATTTAATATGTCAGTGCCTTGTAATGTACCAGCATATCACTGTATGGATCAGTCAGAGTTAATAATCTTGCCCCTGTAGGAAGTTACCTGAGGAAGTGAGAGGAAGCTACATGTGAGCACTCCTCAGATGACTAGGCCTTCATCCCAGAGACTCACTTACTCTGAGAAATTTACAGAGAGAAAACCATCTCTACTTCACATTAGTCCACGAAAAAAAAAGAAAGAAACAAACTAGTACAGAATCTGTATGGCTGAGTGCTGGAGTCAGTCAGTAAGGTATTTGCTGTTTAAAGCTGATAGACACTTTACTGTACTGAGAGGGACATGCTAATGTACTCCCTATACCTAGACATGGTCTGGCCCACCGTATGTTTAACCCTGTACCCCTCAGCTGGAAATTACAGCCACCATTGCAAAAATAATATTGCCTGTTTTAGATTCTGCAGAGGGAGACTTTGGAGAGATAGAAAGAAGGAGTACTACAATGCCCATCCTGGCCTTTATCCATACATTGCCATCTTGTAAGATTGTTTGGAACTGTGTTCTGATATCGTTGGATGTACTACCGCTCCCATTCTGCACTTTAGTAAAGAGAGATTTCATTTTCTGCTACTGGCGTGGTCACTGACTCCAGTACCATATGCCGGCCACGGCACATACATTTTCTGCCTTACACCCGTACAACACTCATAACACCAAGGCCATCCCAAATACCATAAGGCAGGAGCCCCAACATCAGGGTTGGGAAGAAAAAAAGATGCGTCCTCCAATCAATGCTGTGAATAATTATTGCAGCCAGATCCACTACCACTCCCATTTTCCGCTCCTGCTCCTCAGGGGCTTGTGGCAGATGATCTATCATCAGTCCATTAAAACTATAGTTCATTGTTAAATGTAACCAATGGATGATCTTTTGGTTTAAGTCCATTTTGATCAACTGTGGACTAATGTGTATGGCCTCAAGCAACAACTAAAAATTCAGGTTATGTTCCGATGGATGGAGATCTTCTTGTTGGATTTCAGCATTACCCATCCTTTGCATGTGTATGGGTGGGAGATCAATAGCTGCTGGCCAACAAGAACTAGTCGTCAATCATATAGGGTGTATAGACACCTTTTATGTATCAGCATGAAAGTAACATATTGGTAGAGAGACATCGTGTAGAGTGACTTATGTGCCATATGATGTCGCAGTTTCGCACACATATCTCGGCAAATCCAGGAGCAGTGAATACAGCGCACACTTTTCAGTGTCACTCCAGTCTCCTCTTTGGGATGTTATCTTTTGTGTGATTGTACACAGTTGTCCTCTGACTTGCCCTTATCATACTTTATGCATATTAAATTGTTTCCAATATGTATCGTGGTTGTTTGGACTAAGCGCCCTTTCAAACCAAGGACTGGGTCAGTAATTGGGAGTAAGTGCACATATGAATGCTTGTTTCCGATAATTGAACCATGTAAAAGTGCCGTCGATCCAGCACCAAACAAAATGCTTATTTGTTTGGCCGATTGCATTTCTTGCTCCACCCAAAATTGTCATTTGTTGGTAATACATTACCCTGATTGTGCTGCCAACAATATGCTAAATGAATGGGAAACAAATGATCGGAATAGCATTGGCTCTGTGAAAGGCTCATTAAAATAGGCACTGATTGACTTGTATGTCGTGGCCTGGCATCGGCCCCAGTGTATCCATCTAGTGCTTGAAACAATTAATGCTCATCTAGATTTCAATCGGTGAGCAATTGTTAGTTGTTTGGGTACTTTTAGAGGTAGGCATGCAAATCATTCCTGCGCAGAGCTTCATTTGGTCATGATCCGGTACAGGTAATTGCCGAATGTTTCAGTTAAAGTTGTAGCACACTATCACCACCACTCATCAGAAATCCTTGAGACTGATATATATTCCTCTTCTTCTTACTCCATTCTTGATGAAGTTGGGTTGTTAGCACTTGTCGAATTTTTATGCATTCAATTTCCATCTGAACTAATGGTCACTTAATCTTATTAAAATCTGTCTCATCTACCAGAAAATTGATCCTATGGACCTACAAATTTTTGTGAATTGTTACGAAGATTGCAGCAAGATTAGGACAAATTTAATAATTCTATAGATTACGTAAATTTAGAGAGGCTGTCTAGACCTGCACCAGATTTATCACAGGGGCTCCTACTGGATGATAAATTTGGTACAGGTGTAACAAGGGACTGCTGTGTGACCTCTTGTCCAGTGGATGACACAAGAACCCAGGTGAGGAGCTATGGCTGGCAAAGGAGGAAGTCTTAGAGATGGTAGGACGCAGACTTGGGGAGAAGGAGGCTTGAGCAAAACAGGAGTGTGATGTGCATTACTCCTGACAGAGAGTGAGGCCTCCGAGGACTGTAAAGTAAAGAGAGCAAAGGATTTGGTGAGTGCTCCGGGGCAAAAGACCGGAGAAAGACAGCTGGCGGGTGTGGTCTTAGTACATGTGTCTATGGAGAGAGAGTCTCCTGGCTAACAGGTGTGGCATTGAAGAGAGACTGTCACAACAGAGAAGGACTAATGCAGCATCACTGGCTGCAAAGTTATTCTTTATTTCTGTACGTATGACTATTTGTTCCCAACTGAAATCTTCAGTAAAGTTCTTCTAAAGCCCAGTGGAGTTGTGTTTGTCGGCAGGACACAATATTACATGGAGATAGGCACTATTGTATAACCAAAAGTCTATGCCAACTATTGGCTGGCCTAGTTTGAGACAGTATTTTATTCCAGAATTGTGGCACAATTTTAGCGCTAAACATTGCATATTAGGCCATATCATGTGTTTCTGTGAAGCCACACCCACACCACCTTATTGGGCTAGGCGCTAAAAAACTTTTCTAAACCTAAATGCCCAAGAATCTTGGAGAACTCACATTAGGAATTGTAGGTCTGTATCTGAAAAGAAAAAAAAACCTTGATTATAGGTGTAATAAATTATTATATATAAATATATACTATATATAACACACCCTCTTACTGGGTCTGATTCGAGGTTGGATGCAATAAATGAGACGTATAAAAAAATGATATATTGTATAGTGTGGAAAATTTTTACCATAGTTATTATTGATGGGTATATATGGAGTTACAGTGGAACAAAAAGAAATAAATATTACATAGAGAGAGACTTATACACACATAACAATAATTACAATTACTTCACCAATCCAAGATGACAAAACTTATACAACAGACAACTCCTTAAACCTTACAGTACATATTTACCACTGTCCACCAGTCTCCTCTCCTGTCCCCTTCCAACTTCTTTCTCTCCCTTCCAAGTTTCTCCCAGTCTCTTCCAGATTCCCCCGTATACCCCAAACATGGATCTTTTTTCCCTTGAAAGCTCTCAACACCCCCCTCCTTGTCAACGCCCCATATCGGTTATCTGAGAGTCTGTGGGCGTGCCAAGAAACTGAATCTTGGTCAACCAGTTATTTTAGCATTTCATGCCACTTCTCCCCTATTGACACACTTCGGGGGCCTTTTATTCTCTGCCAGTCATCAAATGTAAGAGATACAGCACCCTGCAATACCTTTATCTATGAGAATCAGAGTAAGACAAAAGGAGCTAGATACATACTAATGAAGTATATACACGTACAGTCACCTACCCGTCTCTGATTCACACAAATAAATCCCTCATAATCTATAAAATATAATGCAATATAATGCATATATTATTTCCAAAACCCGTATTTCTTACATAGGGAATAGAAATGTTATATTAAAAAAAAAAACTGTATATGTGAAACCCAGCATAAAAAAAACAACCAGCTATGAAAATTTGAACAAACATTTTGTATATAGTCAAAGCCTTTACTGCTCTTGTAAACTGTAGCAGTATCAGGGCAGAAGTATGAGCGCTGCATCTGAGGTAACACTATGAGAGAATCTGATATGTAACATCATAAACTTCCTGCTTTGAAATCTCTTTTGATGACCACATAAAATTTCGTATCTTGGTTTTCAGTGCCCTACTGCTGTGAAGTCTGCTAATAGCTTTACACCACAGCCAAGAGAGATGACGAATTTTCATCAGAATTAAACTGGGTATGTTTCTTTGTATTAAGAAATAAGCGCTGTGTCTGGCAAGTTTCCTTTGTCACAGCAGATGTGGTGCAACTTGATATCATCGTTGGATTAACCATCATGCACTTTGAACAATTTTAGTGCTTTAATGTGTTCTCCAAAAACCTTGCGACTTAACCTAAATCCACATATTTAACACCCTAACTCTTCTGTGAGCATAGCCACAATATTAATGTGGACCTAAGAGAATAAAGGACCAATTGACGCTGGGCAATTATCCTTATCGTTTTCTCCTAATGACATTTCCATTTACAATATGCAAAGAAATTGGGATAGCCATTGGTAGACAACATTGATGCTGCTGATTGGGGAGGTGAATCCTCTTCTGAATATTGTTTCAATGGACATGTCCATCAGATACTACCAATTGTTTGATAAGAAAGAATGGAGAATTGGAGATGGTTACATGTGTGCTAAGTTATCAGATTACTTTGACCACAGATAGATAGATATCTAGCTGGCCATACACATAAGACCGAAGTCATCCAAATCTACCGATTTTAGAAGGACCAGTTGATTGTATTACATGTATGAAGGAGTGCCAACTCTCACCTGACAGATGATGTCAGGGGAAAGAAGGGTTGGCATGTTGTAGAGGTGTCTGGCAGCAGCTTACTCCCCACTCTACATTCAGAAGTCTTTATCTAGGTAGGGAGTAGTTAACTGGCAGCCCTTATAGACAGTTGTTGGGTAGTGGGCTGGCCCCACCATCCTGGTGAGTGAGTTGCTGCCAAGTAGGCTAAGAGAAGAGCTATGTATAGTAGTTGCTAGTGTGTAAGCCATAAGCAGAAAAGGAGTGTCATTATCCAAGGAGATTCCAACCCTGTGAGATTGCAAGCTGCCAGAAAAGCAACCGTGCTAAGAGACAACCTCTGAGGGAGAGAAGAACAGAAATATATAAAAGATTGAGGCTGTAGTCTTTACTGCACACAGAGCGGATATATATTACTTCAGGTGCCCTTCTAGACTACTGAGATGTTCCAGACATCCATTGAAGGACTGCACCCTGCGGTTGGGCATTTCAGAGATACTGAAAATGCAATTGCACTACTTTGGCCAATTGGAAAGATTGTTTGTATGTATAGAAAGGGACTTAAGGAGGACAATTATATTATGCATCACCTATACACAGCCTTTGGGCACACTCTACCTTGTGATGTATCTGAGGACCATGCACATTCCTTGTGCTGTGCCAGCCATCATCCACTCAGTAAAGGAGAGGCTATATTTTGCTTTAGCCAAGTTGGCCTGGTCACTCGTCTGCATATCTGACCTAGTCTGCTGTTCTCCAGCCTTGTACTTCACTGCTTATCTAACACCAAGGGCACCTCAGCCACCACCAGGCAGAAGCCTCCAAATGCAGTGTGTGCCCTGAGGAGAAGAAAGTGTGCACCCTCCCAACGCTGCATGTCTGGCCTGGGGGAGCACTGGAGCAGGGTTAGCCATGAGGACTGCACTTATTGCCACCACTGCCACTCCCATCAGTGGAGAGGATTGTCTAGTAAAATATCCAATTTTATTTCTATCCAAGCACAAAAATGATCCAAACAGGTAAACTGGATAGCTGGCTTACACTTTTTAGACAATCAATTGGGCAGCTATAACTAATGTTGGCCATACACATTAGTCTTTTGTCGGCCAAACCCATCAAGAAAGGTGGGTACACCTGACACTGTAATGTGAATTGGTAGCTCTCAACTCTCCCGACAGATGATGTTGGAGGAGACAAGAATCGGACAAAAGAAATATTTTTGCCGGATCTTTCTTATCTCCTGGGAAATAAGCTGCCACCAGAGGTGTCTGGCAGCGACTTTCTCCTCTCTCCCCATATAATGCACATACACGTTCAGCCGAGCTGAATGTGTATGCGCATGGGATGATTTTACTGGACAATCCACTCTGCGGCTGAACCTTGTTCATTGGACGTGGACCCACAGGACAGGTTCTATGCTTACTGTTCACCATGTATAAGAAAGGTCATCTATGAACAGTATCTAATAATTCAAAAATATAGAATGAATCTTCACAAAAAGTTGAGTAACAATAAATGAATGAGATTATTTATCTCTTTCTTACATAAGTTACAGCCTGTCTTATAGTCCAGATCTTCATCCACAGATGATGATGCAGACAATTGACTCTTTACATCCTTCAAAGTTTAGCTCAGATCCTATTTTAACCAAGTGGCTTCATGCACACAGGCGTATCTTTATTTCAGTCCAAAAACAACGGATTCAAATGCAATCCCCATTTTCTAACTCCCATCAAAAGAAGGGACTATTATTGGCCACAATATGGACAAGAATAGGACATGTTCTATATAATTTGTGGAATGGACACATGGATCCGCAAAAGAGATTTTACCATACAACGGATTACTGTAAACTGCCTGGTGGAAATACTAAGCATCCAAGAATGCAAATCTTCGGGGCAAATCCTGTGCAGTGCGGAATGTATCAGGAGCATGTTTAGAAATCAGAAATTATATATATATAAAACTTCTAAACTTTAACGTAGATTAATTCTATATATGAATTGATGCGGTCAATACACACATTAACACAGTTATTCTATTTGCACCGTATAGAATAAAACTTTTTCTATGATCTCAATCAACTATCGCAATGTGCCCTGCTGCTAGAATCGCCAACAATCAGCAAATGTTTCATTTCCTAGTAGCGCCACCGTAGGGGAAATGAAGCATTACACAGTTTCCATTGAAGCCTGGGTAAAGTGTGGATGTGTCGTGAGACACTCTTTGCAGCCAGTCTGTACACTGACTTATTGACAGTCAGAAATCAGAGAGCTCCCCCCCCCCTTCTATTTTCTAAGGGTACCTACACACAATGTGGAAAATCACAGAGTAATACAATACCAGCAAAGTGAATGAGATTTGACAACTCTCATGCACACTGACCTACCATGTGGCTTTTAAAATCAATTGTCAATTGTTTGTGTGATTCCGCACTTTTCCTCATAGACTCCAATGGGGTCGTTAACAGAAAATCTACACCAAAAAACGCATAAAAACCACACAAAAAATGCACCAAAAACATGATAAATAGTGCGGATTTATATGTGTTTTTTGTGCAGATTTCTTGCAGACTTTCTGCACACAAATCTACAACATGCGCAGGTACCCTAAAAGGGGTTAACTCATTAAAAGTCATACAGTATCTTCAGCTTAAGGCTTCATACACACGGCCATTTCTGTATTTCAGTCCCAAAGAATACTGATCCAAATATATTCCGCATTTTCTCACCCCCATCAATAGAAAGGACTTAATTCTGGCCGCCATATGGACAAGAATAGGACATGTTCTATATAATTTGTGGAATAGACACATGGATCCGCAAAAAATATGGCGCTCTTGCTGGCTTGCTGTATACTCTCTTGACCTGGCTAAATACTGTATAATGTGTAAGCAATAAGTGCTGGCCCCTGCTCACTTCTATGGAGCAGTATAAAAGTTTACTCAGCAGAAAAGGGTTAACCCAATGCAAAGGCGACAAATCAAGTCCTTTCCTGTGCCTGTAACTGATTAGGGAATGTTTTCTCCACCCAGCAGAGCTGGCACAATATGATCACGGGAAATGTGCACAAATGAGATGACGGGAGGGACCTCTGGTTAACCACTTCCCTGCTTCACCTCTTGCAACACTCTCCTTTCACAAGTCAATGCACCAGGCTATATGTACCACCACTTACAGTAATTAAATATAAAGCAGCACGGATCTATTGCGAATACCGTAAAGCTCCCTCTAATCTCTTCTGCTCAGAAACACCCCCATGATTTTGGTCTTGATCAGGGAAGGGCTGTGACAGTGGCGAGTGCGCTGCTGCTGTCCATATGACATCATGTGGAAAGTTATTAGCTTTCCTTTTTCTTCCATGAAGACTCATCCCTTATACTGTGCTAAGAAGCCCCAAACAGCTGATGATGGGATTCCCACAGTATTAGGAAATCCTGGCAATCAGGGTAGACCCGGAAAATATCATGTTAGTAGCGGACATTCTGACCCAGATTGAGTTATCTGCAGATTTTGCTGTCGATTCACTGCTGATTTCACCCTCTGAATTGCAAAGGGTTAAATCTGTGCCACTAAATTTATATGCTGTGGATTCTAAATCCGCCCTGCTTGTCAAGTTATGTGCGGATTTGTTGTGGATACATTTTTTAAAATCACATCAACATTGCTGCCACTGTACGATAGATTTTGCACACATGGAGCATTTCCGCAATGTGTGGCCATACCCTTAAAGGGGTTGTCCATGATTTTGATATTGATGGTCTGTCCTCAGGATAGGCCATGGTCTGTCCTCAGGATAGGCCATTATCAGATTGGCGGTAATCAAACTCCCTACACTTCTGTTGATCAGCTGTTTTAGGTTCGCCCGATAAGCAGGTGCTGTAATTATACCAATTAGATAATACAATTATATCAATGGACAGAGTTGTGTAGTTTTGGTACCAGAGCTACAAGGTAACAGCTAATCGGTGAGGGTGCAAGGTATCAGAATCCCACCAATCTGATATTGATGGTCAGCATAGGCCTAGAGCATTAATAGGAAAATCCTACAATGTCCCAAAAAAGTGCTAAAGAACTTTAAAAACAACTATTTCAAGTACTTAAGAGTAACTTAAAGAGGTTCACAAAATGTTTAATACTGATGACCTATCCACAGGATAGGTCATCAGTATGTGATCAGTCCAAATCCAGGCACCTCTGACAATCAGCTGTTTGAAGAGGCTGCAGCGGTGAGCACTGTGGCTTGTTTCTAGGCCGGTCATCAGTCACTTAGCCTATGTGCAGCTTAGTCCCATTCAAGCGAATGGTGCTGAACTGCAATACCAAGCACAGCCTCTGTCCAATGGAAGAAACTGTGCTTGGTAAGCTATCAAAAGGCACTGCAGCTTTTTCAAACAGCTGATCAGCAGACATAGAGACCCCAGTAGGGCATTTGGTACGTATAGTCAAGTAGACCAAATTTGGCGTGATGCAGGTGAAGGTACCTGGGATCTTGTAGTACTGATATATGTTGGGAATCTAAACCTTGTCAGTAGTCATTATGTATGAGCTGCTTTGATGGACAAGGCCAGGCAATGGCAAAGCAGCAAGGGAAGGATTAGCCACAGAAATGAGTAAGGCTTGGGTGCAACAAGAGCAATGATGATGCCCTCATTGCACCTAATTTGCATTGGTCATAGTCCTCACAGTGGCTTATCCTGGCTCCAGCACTCTACCTGGCCATGCAGGCAGTGACTGGAGGGGTACAACCCTTCTTCCCCTCTGGGTACACCTTGGACTGGTAGTGGCCAGGGTGCCTGTGATGTGAGAATGAGCATTACCACCACAAGAATAGGCATTTCTATCATAAGGCTAGCTGTGTGCGAAACGCACTTGGCTGGTATCCGTGTTTTGCGGACCGCAAAACACATATGGTCGTGTGAATGTATACTAAGGATGATGAAATACCGGGGATGTAATATTTGTAACATTTCTGTGGTTTTCATTTTTATTGAAAGAATCGATGGAGAACCAGAATGAGGATTTACCTAATGTCAAGCCTTGTCTACAGAAACCATGTATGAGATCAGATAAAATTGAGTGAAATTTTCATCAGTTTTTCTGAAATATTTCTCAATGTATGCCAACTTAAGGACAATGTTGACAGAGACCTTTGGATGAAATGAAGAGATGTAGGAAGATGTTGCATTGAAATAGCATACCTCCCAACCGTTCCGGATCCGGCGGTACAGTCCCGGATTTCAGTGGCCCGCTGTCCCGGTACAGGGGAGGTATGTCTCGCTTTCTGGCAGCTGTCTCTGTGTCCATAGGAAGCAGAGACAGCTGCCTGTATTATGATGAAGCAGAGAGCCGGCATCGGCTCCCTGCTTCATCATCCCTCCCCCCTGCCGACTCTCCACACCTCTAGTCTGTGTGGGGGGTGGGGCCAGCCGGCAGTCATCCACCTCCTTCACAGACTAGAGTAGCCGATGTGGATCCTGCTGATGCTGTTAGTAAGAAAGTATATAATATGTGGTGTATATTTTTTCACTTTCTGTGAGGGGCACTATGTGGGCATATTACTGTGGGGCACAATGTGGGCCTATTACTGGGCGGCCAATGTGGGCATATTACTAGGAAGCACAATGTGGGCATATTACTAGGGGCACAATGTGGGCATATTACTGGGGGGCACAGCTGGGCATATTACTGGGGGCACAATGTGGGCATATTATTGGGGGGCACAGCTGGGCATATTACTGGGGGCACAATGTGGGCATATTACTGGGGGACACAGCTGGGCATTTTACTGGTTGCACAGCCGGGCATATTTCTGGGGGCACAATGTGGGCATATTACTGTGGGCACAGCTGGGCATAATTCTGTGACGACACAATGTGGGCATAAATACTGTGTGGTGGCATTACGGGGACTGGGTGGGATTAGGTGTATAGTTATGTTTTTGGCGGAGTGCAGAAAAAACTTGTGTGCCTCTTTGTTCGTTTACAAAGTTGGGAGGTATGAAATAGATCTTATAAAAGTATGAAAAATGATAAGCAATCAAAAGTTTTTATAACATAACATAATGTAAACGATGACCAAAGAAAAAACCCAAACACAAAGAAAGTAATATCTAATATCTAAAGCTGAATGTATTTATGTATGTATGTATGTATGTCCACTAAAGGAATCCGCACCGTCGCATTTACAATCACGAAATTTGGCACACAGGTACATCAGGTGTCCGGAAGGTTTTAGGCCGGGTCTCAGCTCTCTAGCACGTACCATTCCTGAGATATTCCCCAAAAATGCAAATATGGCACATCACATGACCTAGATTAGCCAATAGAAGCCTGCAGGTATTTCTCCTTGTATCCCAACTGCAATACACACTGTCACATGACCCTTATAAGCCAATAGAATCTCGCAGTCCCTTAGTCTCCACATACACACAGTTTTACACCAGTTTCCATAACAATCCAGCCATTTTTCTTCACTGCTGTAGGTCAGCTTTAAATGGGCAGGGTGCTGTGGATGACACTGTTAAGGGCACGGTCGACTATGGAGGTCAGTGTTAAGGGGCAGATTGCTGTAGAGGGGGTGTTGTGGAAATCACTGTTAAGGAGATGGGATACTGTGGAGGTCACTAATAAAGGGGCGGCTGCTGTGGAGGTCACTGTTAAAGGGGCGGGCCGCTGTGGAGGTCACTGTTAAGGGGATGAGATGCTGTAGAGGTCACTGTAAAGGGGGTGGAGTGTTGTGGAGGTCACATTTTAAGGGACCGGAGCTCTGTGGAGGTCACTGTTAAGAGGGCGGGTTATTGAGGAAATCACTGTTAACGAGACAGGGTACTGTGGAGCACACAAATAAAGGGCCGGACGCTGTGGAGGTCACTGTTAAAGGGGCGGGCATTGTGGAGGTTACTGTTAAGGGGGCGGAGCGATGTGGAGGTCACTATTAAAGGGGCAGCTGCTGTGGAGGTCACTGTTAAGGGTGCAGGTTATTGTGGAAATCACTGTTTAGGAGACGGGGTACTGTGGAGGTCACTAATAAAAGGGGAGCCGCTGTGGAGGTCACTGTTAAAGGGGAGGGCGCTGTGGATGCTACTGATAAAGGGAACTTGTCATCAATTTTATGCTGCCCATACTAGCAGCAGAGTAAAGTAGAGTCGGGTGAGTTGATTTCTGCGGTCTGTCATTTATAAGTTAAAAGTAAGTGGTTGCCGAGAACCAACATCACAATTGACATCACAAGTCAAGTCACGGCCACCTGAGAAGAGTCATGGTTATTCTTGAATTCCTGCTCTTCCTGCCCACCTGCTGATGACTGTCTCCTACCTAGTTTTCTCCCTTTCTCTCTAGGAGAGAACTGCCAAATCATCAGCAGATGGGTGAGTGCAGGAGATTATGAATAACTCTGACTCTTCTCAGGTAGATTTGACTCTTTTCAAGTCCTGTGCTGCAATGATTATGATGCTGGTTCTCGGCAACCACTTACTATTAACTCATCAATGACACACCGCTGAAATCAGCATTTTTGTCACTAATTTATGCTGCCCTCAGTGAGGTCAGCATAAAGTTGATGACAGGTTCCCTTTAAGGGCACAGGCCGCTGTGGAGGTCACTGTTAAAGGGGTGGTCACTGTGGAGTTTTGTCCCCATTTTCTACCGCTATTGAGATTTTATGATGGATCTCAATAGTGGAAAGGTAAAGCACAAATGTGAAAGTAGTCTAACTCTGTAATATCTCTTCTAAAGAGGTTTTTATCAGTCATCCATGTAGGGTGCAATGAAGATGACCTGCATTCTAGTTATAGGTATAGCAGCCACTCAAGATGTCTGAGTTCTCCTTTACATGTGCCATTAATAATTAAAAATCCCCATGCAAGGTATAAAATGTTGATATGCAGATATCAATACCTTAAAGAGGTTTTCCGGGACTCGTATATTGATGGCCTATCCTCAAGATAGTTCATCAATACCTGATTGGTGGGTGTCCGGCTGGTCGAAGACCCTGTGACACTCTATTGAGTGTTGCTGCATCTTTCTAGGCCTCGGTCATTGGTAGAATGGCTTAGGCGCAGCTCAGTCCCATTCAAATGAACAGGCCTGAGTTGCAATACCAAGCACAGCCGCTGTACAATGTATGGCGCTGTGCTTGGTAAGCTGTGAAGAGGCCACAGCGCTCACTGGAGAACCGTGGCCTCTTCAAACAGCTGATAGGCAGGGATTCTAGTAGTCGTACCTCCAATGATCAGATATTCATGACCTATCCTAAGGATAGGACATCAGTGTGAAAAACCTGGAAAATTGCTTTATATCCAGAGAGTCACTGAAGTTTTGTTTTCTTAAGATTGCAGTGACAGACTTAATTGTCATCCAGAATATTCTCTTCAGGATGAAGCAGTTGAGAAATCTCAAAAAGAGACATGTCATATATGTCCACTGAAGACCAGTGTTCTCTGTGTTTAGTTGGACTAGAAAAGTCCATTGCCTTTAGTAATGGAAACACAATTAACCAACTGTTGTATAGGGTTTAATCAGTAGATTTACCCTAGTGATCTGTCTATGCTAGCAGGTTCAGCACATGTAAAATATCACTCTGTCTTTCTGAATTAAAAGATTAACACCAAAGTGATGTGATTTATTTGAAAATCTAAAACGGGAACGCTCCATTTTTAATGTTTAATTTTCTCCTCCTTCAAAGAATCAATATCGCCTGGTGGCTATTAAAAAAAGCCAAATACCTTCCCTGAAAACGAATTGTGTTGAGAGCTCAGTATGGAGACTTATTGACAAATCTCCATGGGAAAACAATATGCAAAGCGGTATCTCCCAAGGAAGAGAACCATCTCACTAGCACCAACTTGTAGAAGTGGGTCCCTATGAGTAAAAAAACTTTTAAACCAGCCTTGGAATACGACAAGGGAAAATGTCAAGCCTGATATCCATTTGTAGACAGCAGTTTGGGTGCTTGCCCCCATCAGCACGGAGTAGGATTCTGGCTGGGTGCAATGCCTTGGATGCAGCTTAGGCAGGGTGCTGGATCTCTTTAAACAGACCAGTCCTGTACGGAGACTTGCTGAAAGTACTCGATGATATGGAGCCTTATTGGCAATGCTCAATGGGAACAGTATATACAAAGCGGTATCTCCCAAGGAAGAGAACCACCTCACTAGCAACATCTTGTGGAAGTGGCTCCCTATGAGTTTATTTGCTGCGTGTTCTTTCTCGGCGTGCACTGCGTTGCTATACTACGTGTGTTTGGTTATGACTATCTTTGTCAAAGGCATTAACTCTGATAGGATTGGGCATGATACACGTGGTATAAGTCTTTGAGCAGCACAGACCTTTAGGCCTCTTTCACACGGGCGTCATGTTTGACGCCCGGATAAGAGGCGGGTGCGTTGCGGGAATATGCGTGATTTTTCCGCGCGGGTGCAAACGTTTGTAATGCGTTTTGCACGCGCGTGTGAAAAATCGTCATGTTTGGTACCCAGACCCGAAGCCGGACTTCATCACTGAAGTCCGGTTTCGGGTAGAGTATTCTGGAGAATTTATTATTTTCCCTTATAACATGGTTATAAGGGAAAATAATAGCATTCTTAATAAAGAATGCTGTGTAAAATGAAGATGAAGGGGTTAAAAATAATAAAACTTAACTTACCTTAGCCACTTGATCGCGTAGTTGCAATCTGTCTTCTCTCTTCAAGCTTCAGCTAAAGGACCTGTGATGACGTCACATCACATGGTCCAATCACATGGTCCATCACCATGGTAAGATGGACCATGTGATGTGACGTCATCACAGGTCCTTTAGCTGTTAGCTGAAGCTTGAAGAGAGAAGACAGATCGCAACTACGAGATCAAGTGGCTAAGGTAAGTTAAGTTTTATTATTTTTAACCCCTTCATCTTCATTTTACAATGCATTCTTTATTAAGAATGCTATTATTTTCCCTTATAACCATGTTATAAGGGAAAATAATAAAGATCTTGTCCCGTTGCTAAGCAACCATGCGGGAAAATCGCACTGCATCCGCACTTGCTTGCGGATGCTTGCGATTTTCCCGCAGCCCCATTCACTTCTATGGGGCCTGCGTTGCGTGAAAAACCCACAATATAGAGCATGCTGCGATTTTCACGCAACGCAGAAGTGATGCGTGAAAATCACTGCTCATGTGCACAGCCCCATAGAAATGAATGGGTCCGGATTCATGGTGCAATGCGTCCACCTCACCCATTGCACCCGCGCGGAAAACTCGCCCGTGTGAAAGGGGCCTTAGTGTAAGCTGTCTTTAATATACTTTTGTCTTTTATTCAAAGATTGACTTTGCAACCACAAATTTCAGAAAACAAAGAAATCTTAAGAAACACGTTCTCTATTATATGATTAATGAAGCTGATTTAAGACTTTAGGATTTCTGAAACAGGCAAATCTGAATTTTGAATCAATTGTGGTTTTCTTCTCAAGTTGCTCCATACATTATTAAATATACATGATGGCATTTCTTTATTCTGGCTCCAGGGACCAGGCGAATTTGAGTACTTTGTCTCTACCCATTGAAATAATCCATATTAACTAAGCATTAAAAGAATTGCAAATTATATTAACTATTTTTATAAGCATGGTTCTTATTTTTATATTTAATTGGATCCTTGTGTCATTATAAGGTTTCTTCCACACGTGTTTTTTTATCTTGCAAAAAAGATAACGTTTTTTTGGGTTGGCCTTTTTCTTTTAGTGTTTTTAAGATGTTTTCTTTTCCTATGGAGAGGTCCAGGGGTGGATTGGCCATAGACCCTACAGGGAAATTTCCCATTGGGACGATGCCTAGGGGGCCGCCTGAGCTCTCTTCAAGGCTAGCTAGTGGAAGTTTTTGAGAATGTATTTTGTGCTGCTGGCGGTATTTTGTCATGGACTGTGGCATTTGGCTCTCTTGGGGTGGTATAATGTGCCATAGTAGTATTGCTGGCTGCGCCTACTTGTGTTGGCCCTGCCTTCCAGCAATTTGAACTCGACTACAAAACGGGGCCACTTTTAGTATTTTTTCCAGGGCCACTTTAAGTTCCCAGTCCACCCTTGAAGAGGTCTATGGGAAAATGCTTAAAGAACGCCAAAACCCAGAGCATGCTTCAATTGAAATAACACTAATGGCTCATGCACACAAACTTATTTTTTTTCCGTGTCCGTTTCATTTTTTTATGCGGCCCGTATGCAGAACCATTCACTTCAATGGGGCCACAAAAAAATGGAAAAGACTCTGTGTGCATTCTGTGTCCATATCCGTATGTCCATATGGCTGTTCTGCAAAAAAAAAAACGTCTTATTATTGTCTGAATTACGGACATGGATAGGACTGTTTAATTAGAAGCTGGCTGGTTGAAGACAAATACTTAGTGTAAAACCATGACTGCAAAGAAAGAAAACAAGTTTCAAAAAATGGAAACCTTGGCTAGAAGTAAGTGAGAGGTTGTGCTGGAGGTGACCCTGTTGGCAACAACACTAGATGTCTTTGAATAGTTGGAAACTAAGAAGTGGACACATTATTCATTCTTATTGCGTGTGTCTCGTGCTGGACTGTTAAATGGAGTCATGTTGTGTCAAAATCTGCTAGAGTGTAAGGAGCATAGATATAAGATGTAGTAGCTACACTCACTCACTGGGGCATAAGGTGGCCCCAAGTCCTATCCACCACATGAAGCCACGAGTATTACACGGTGGCTTCAATGTTACACAGTGATTAGAAGGCTTTTATACATTTATTGCATAGGGACCCAGGAGCCTCTGGCCAGGGGATGTCAGCCAAATCATGTCAATCATATTTTTCATTCTTGTGTAACCATAGTTTCAGACATTTTGTAAATGTTTTTACATTATGCACATTTAGATCACCATTGTGGTTCTGACATATGGTGCATGCACAAATGGAGATTAAAGCACATACTCATCAACTCCAAAGGGGCTTGATAGCGTGGTGTTTTCCTGAATACACACCATTTCCGATTGTTTCCATATTGGCTTTCTCTAGTCAATTGGTTGGTACTGCATAATGGATAGCATATTTTCAACAGTTACTCCTTACACACTCCTTGAAGTTTTATTTAGTCATCTGTCGTGGATGATAATTATGGAATACTGTACAATTCCAGCCCCAGATCTGTCATTCAAGAGGATGAAAGCCAGTGGTCCACATCACGGAAAATATAGGGTCTACAAACACCATGATTGACTACTTGAAAGAGATCGATTGCTCTAGAAGAGTTAAGTCCAAAACATTACTATTTCCATTTTGGTAAGGCTGTTCGTTTCAACAGTCATGCTTCCCATGGTTGTTGGCACATATTTTTCTTTTTGAGGGTGCCTGCTCTTTACATACCTCGTTTTATCAAGGTATAAAACTAGGCAGGAATAATGCTGGCACCCTCATCCACATGGAACTGTGAACTATCACTGAGGAATTTCATTACAATCTTTACACATCCCTGAATTTCCACATCTTGACCTACTATGGAAGTAAGGCTAGTATCTAAGGCTAGTTTCACACTAGCAGCACGGACCTTTGTCAGGCTGTTCTGTCGGGTGAACAGCCTATCGGATCCGTCCTGTCGCTAGTGGACGTGTGCCCCCGGACTACCACCGCAGCCCCATTGACTATAATTCTGGTTCTGGGGGCGGCACGGCAGCACACGCCGAGAGGCAGCCGGAATAAAGCTACTACTTGTGTGGCAGGGAACTATAGCAGGCTGTACCGGTAGAAAACAGCCTGTCGGACTTCTCCCGATCTGGCATTATCGAATGCTGCCGCCATTCTGCTGGAACCTATTGACTATAATGGGGTCCAGCAGAGATCCGGCCGCTACCTGGCAAATATGCAGAGAATACAGAGTCATGTTCCACTGGACTTGCCGGCGGAAACACCCAGCCGCAGGTGTGAAAGAAGTCTAAGTGATTACAGCCTTTCTATATAATACATGAGTCAACATCAATGGTTTGTATTAGGAAACTGTTCTGACCCTTCCTATTATTGCACCTTAAATCATCTGCTGCGTCAATTTCTTTCCTATTGCTGCATTTGACTCTAATCAAGCCTAAGGGTACAGTATATTCTGAAGGCGTGGTCAAATTATGGTTTATTCTTGCAATTACTGTAAAATATACCCTAACTGCTAACTTGATGCTCCAAAAGGCTTCCAGTCAAGACAGAGTGATGCCGTTGATGGAAATGTCAGCTTTACACAGCTGACAGATGACACTAAACTGTGTAAAGTAATTAACACTGAAGAGGACACTATACTGCTACAGAGGGATCTGGATAGATTGGAGGCTTGATGAGGTTTAACACTGACAAATGTAAAGTTATGCACATGGGAAGGAATAATGCAAGTCACCAGTACATACTAAATGGTAAAACACTCGGTAACACTGACATGGAAAAGGATCTAGGAATTTTAATAAACAGCAAACTAAGCTGCAAAAAACAGTGTCAGGCAGCTGCTGCCAAGGCCAATAAGATAATAGGTTGCATCAAAAGGGGCATAGACGCCCGTGATGAGAACATAGTCCTACCACTTTACAAATCGCTAGTCAGACTACACATGAAGTACTGTGTACAGTTCTGGGCTCCTGTGTACAGTTCTAGGCTCCTGTGAACAAGGCAGACATAGCAGAGCTGGAGAGGGTTCAGAGGAGGGCAACTAAAGTAATAACTGGAATGGGTGGACTACAGTACCGTGAAAGGTTATCAAAATTAGGGTTATTCACTTTAGAAAAAAGACGACTAAGAGGAGATCTAATAACTATGTATAAATATATCAGGGGACAGTACAGAGATCTCTCCCATCATCTATTTATCCCCAGGACAGTGACTGTGAAGAGGGTACATCCTCTGCGTCTGGAGGAAAAAAGGTTTGTACACAAACATAGAAGAGGATTCTTTACGGTAAGAGCAGTGAGACTATGGAACTCTCTGCCTGAGGAGGTGGTGATGGTGAGTACAATAAAGGAATTCAAGAGGGGCCTGGATGTATTTCTGGAGTGTAATAATATTACAGGCTATAGCTACTAGAGAGGGGTCGTTGATCCAGGGAGTTATTCTGATTGCCTGATTGGAGTCGGGAAGGAATTTTTTTCCCCCTTAAGTGAGGAAAATTGGCTTCTACCTCACAGGTTTTTTTTGCCTTCCTCTGGATCAACTAGCAGGATGACAGGCCGAACTGTATGGACAGATGTCTTTTTTCAGCCTTATGTACTATGTTACTGTCTGTTTTAGAAAATGCTTGTATTCCCCATGAAATATTATCTCTGGGGCATTTTTTTCTTAGACAAATTGTGTTGTTCCTCTGTTATTCTTTCTGACAACTGGGCATTATCATTCTTGTATTTGGCCCATTTAAAAGTGCTTAAAACTTCATGGATGAGGGATGATAAGTATTTCGGTTGACTTGAACTTCTTGATATCACACAAGACCATGCTGGAAGATCTGCTTACTACGGTATAAAAAATAAATCTTGCTATAAATAAAAGCATGCTAGTGTCTGCCAGTGCATGGCTGCCTAATTGTAGCCAATAATGAAGTGAATAAGAACACCCTGAGGACAAGTCATGCACTGGAGGTGTAGCTTTAATTTACATATCGATTGACTAATTAGGAAAATCGATAGAGTAATTTGTTTTAAAGATGATGAATAGCAAAGACAAAGTGACTCTCACTTCCTGAAAACTGAGGAAACTCATTTGCCAACCAACTGTGAAGGAATATTAGAAGTCTTGTTATAATTGTGTGACTTATGTTAAACATTAGGTCTAGCCCCTGTCATTTGTACTATACAGTACCTATATTTTAAAGAAGTTGTCAACTTTGGACAATCCCTGCTTGTTAGGTGGTTGCTTTGACAATACCCTGTTTACAAACTATCCCCGAGCTGGGTAAATCAGTTGAGAAACCTGGCAGGAAGTGATTAATGTCAATGTACCTCCACCAGTGGAGAAACTTAGAATTACAGTGTCCATTACAATCACTGTAGGTCTGTGTTTTGCAGTACAAGCACCCAGGGATCTACACAGATTTCATTGGGCCTTATAGCAAAACTTAGTATGGGCCCCACCCAGTTTCCCAGCACAAGTGCATCAAATACTCCTATTCAATGCAGAAAGCAAAGCATAACACCCCAGATTTCTGATGAATTTCTGTTTTCTTTTAAATTAAGGTAGACATTTTTATTAAACAAAAAGTTGTGATAAAGTCAACCTCCGCCTCAACCATTTTACCTGACTTCTATGTTGGTAAAAGTTGAACAGGTGTTTTATAAATATGGTGCTCCTTCTTTAATACTATATTTCTCAATGCATTTACACTACACAATTGTCATAAATACATTGATAATTCTCCCCCGATACAGTTCTATACCTGTGCTTCCCTTATACAGTGTATTATAAATCTGTCTGTCTGAAGCCACCACTAGGGGGAGCTCAGTACATATAAATGTATATAGTTACCATTGACTGTAAAGGAAGCTGTAAAATCTCTTTGCAACAAGAGCCCTCCAGTGGCACCTGCATGAAAATGTAGTGTTTTCATGTCAGGAACAGAAGTTGTTCAGCTCCAGGCCCCCACTTTCCCCAGGCCTCATAGCAGCCATGTGGTCTGCCTACACAGAAGATACATCACCACTGCAGATATCCCAGAGAGAGACTCTCTTTGCAACCGCTTTCCACTCTGATATCAGGATCCTGAATAGATTCACCCCCCCCCCCCCCCCAAGAATTTAGAACGACCTAATATTTTATATGAATAGCTAATATAACAAAGTAGTATAGTAAAATCCCTTCAGCCTGGCCCTTATGGAACCTAACAGTCTGGAAATGCATAAACAACTTTTAAATATAGACTTTCTCCAGAATTACACAAAGCGTTCAACCAAACAAAATACTATTAAAAATTATTGCTATAAAGATTGCACAATGCATGGCCACTGATACTAGAACTTTTCTGCATAAAGCCATGCAAAAACATTTCCTGAATCCTCTCTTTCCTCAACCTTGACTCCACAAGTACCTATGTACATGTGCTGCAGCCCTGGAGAAGCGGAGCGGAGTGGAAAGGATGAGTGGTAGTGGCTTTGGCTGTAACAGTTATTCACATAAATCACAATGCCAGTCCTCACACCGATGCTCCCTAGGGTCAGGGCAGTAGCAGGAGGGTGCACCCTTTCTTCCCTCTGGGCACACCCTGATGTTGGGGCTTCTGCCTGATGGTAGCTGGGATGCCCTTGGTATTATGGGTCTGGTACAGGTGCAAGGCAAGAGATGTAGGTGCTATGGCCGGCGAATGGTAATTGAGTCAATAGCCAGGCCAATTGTAGAAAATAAATAAGTCTCTAATTACTAAAGTGCAGAATGGAAGTTGTAGTAAATCCAATGGTATCAAAACACAGTTTCAAACAATTCACAATGCAAATCTTCCCCGATAACAATTCATGGCTATAGGCCAAAGATGGAGGTTGTAGTACTCCTCCTGTCTATCTTTCCAAACTCCCTCTCTGCAGAATCTCAGGCAGGCAATATTACTCTTGTAATTGTAGCTGTAATTCCCAGGCTGAGGGGAAAAGAATTAAAATATGAGTGGCCAGGCCGTATCCTAGTGTGAAGGGTGTATTAGCATTGTCATTGCAGTAAAGTCTTCATCAGCCTGAAACAGCGAATACCTTACTGACTGACTCTAATGTTCGCTCATGCAGATTCTGGACCTTCGAGTTCTTCCCTTCTCTCTCCAGAGTACTGTAGAGTAGTGATGGATTTCTTGATGAAAAATATCTCAGAGATAGTGACTCTCTCGTCTTGAGACTAGTCTTCTGAGGATTGAGTACACGTACTTCCCCTCGGTTCCTCAACTAACACTAGACTCACAGATTAAAACTAGGTGTGGTCCAACTCCTAGCTCCCTACAGAGTCAATATCATTTACCCTGACCTTTCCATACAAGACTATGCGTGTTGCAATACAGCAAAACATTTAATAACAAACACAATTTTGCAAGTACCCTATTCTTGGGTACTGCACATGACCCTATCTTATCCCTTGAATACTGCAACACCCTCGCCCGTGGCCCTACCTCTAACACTTGCAATCCTCCAATCCTTCCACAACCCTTCTACCCATTTTATCCACCCCTCCCCTCGTTCTACTGACTCTTCTTTCTGCCAGTCCCTCCAGACCATCTGCAACCTTTCCCCACATACCTATCTGCAATGATATCCTAATACCTCCTCATGTATAATCTTCTGTCCTCAAACGTCCTCCTCCTCTCTTCTTGTCTGATCCTTTCATCATCATGTCCAAGAATTTTATTGTCCTTCCCCCATAATCTGCAACTCACTACCCCAAAACTCTTACCCTTCAAAACCAACTACAAAACCTCTCTTTAGAAAAACCTTGCAACCTTCAATAACCCAGTCTCTATTACACAACTATATCAGCAGCCTCTATCCTCGCCTACTCCCTCACTCCTTCGTAGGCTGTAAGCCCTTGTGGGCAGGATCTTCTCAGCTTCTGTACCTTCAGTGAGGTCATGCTTATTGTACTAGTTTGTGTAATGTTTTTAAAGGGGTTGGCCCATCTCACATATTAGTGGCATATCGCTAGGATATTCCACCAATGTCAGATAGGTGCGGGTCCCACCTCTGGGGCACTCGGCTATTTATAGAACTCCCATTAAAGCAAATGAAGAGAGTACCACGCATATGCAGCCACCTCTCCACCACTATGGTACTTCCGGAAATAGCTGAGCTTGCGTGGTGCTCTCTCATTCACTTTGGGGGCTCCTTCAAGAGATAGGTGCAGGTTCCAGAAGTAGGACCTATCCGACTTTGGTGACATATCCTAGTGATATGATGTGTCACTAATGTGTGAGATGGGCCAACCCCTTTTAGCCCCCCTATATTTCACATGTAAATCGTTATAAATTAATTATAACAATCTCTTTCTTCAGTTTTATAAATACGTCTCTTCATTAAGGACATGAAGATGGATCATACATTGAATCTCACACTTCAATCCACACTGATGATGTCATGGTAAAGTATAACAGGCTTTATTTGTAGTCATATGACCTCGTTCAGCCAATGAAAAAAAATAAAAGCATAAAAACATTGCAATAGCAAATATATTTAATGACGCACATACATATATGTAAATATGTGTGCTTGTATATATATGTATATGCATATGTACACACGCAGACCAATGTGCTTCAGACACTTCAAGGAAAAGTATTGTGCTGACACCGCTGAGCTATTCAGCTGACTGTCCTGTCTCATAGTCTCTTTAGCAGAGGAATTTTGGTCATCAAAATCTTTGGCAAAATACTGAGTGGAGAGGGCTCCTTTAAACAAATCCAGTTCATGCTGAAGCGTCTATAGCTCCTGCACATATTGCTTATGATGGGAGAGGGGGCTGTTATGTTGCTGTGCTCATATTTTAAGTCATTTTCATGAAGTTGCCCCCGAGATGTCCTGGTAATTTTATTGCTGTTTGTGAAGTCCCATTCCAGTCCTCTCAGTGAGTAAGGCTTTTTTTGCACCAGTAAATAAGAGCAGAATTGAGCACTACACAAGGCGTATCACCCCACTTATGGCTGACCCCATTTATCAGTGGGTGAAGCCACCATGGCTCTTTAGAGAAGTTCAAGAGGAGGAACTTTCTCCCCCTTACATCTTGGACGGCTAAGGAGTCTTGGAACCGCTGCTATCTTCCTCTGTAGGACTGCCCTCACTGCTTTCACTGGAGGGGGGTTCACTGGGTTTAGGGGTGACTGCACCATCTTCAAAGGCCTCTGGATTCTCCAGCATCTCACGGATCAGTGGAGGCATCGGTCCTGGGATCTCCATTTTCAATGTGATTGCCCGCTCAGCACCTGTGGAAATGACAAAGTGTGTTACCACGCTAGGTAATCCTAATTAGACCACTTGACCAATAGGATCAATATAAAACATCACTACAGATCAAGTCTGCATGTATGGTAACAAGACAATAATTTACCACCAATGTATGGTACATGGCTATGATGCCTGGGACAACAGAAATGGTAATACATTGTCCACGGTTCTAATTTTATTACCTTTGGTGCTGATTCCACGTAAGTCTGTGATCTTCATAAGCATGCGAGGGAACATGTATGGCTTGTTGGGTCTTCGTCTACGAGCGTAAAATTTAAGGGCCTCCAACAAAGGTTCCTGGAGCTTTTCTACCTTTTCTGGTTCTTCCAAATCCATCCGATCTGTAATGAACAATGCAAAATACCATGTCATTGTGATAAAAGTTCACAGAGTCACCCCATCAGTCCCTGACCCATTGTCAGGAAGGTATCAATGGCATGATTAGCATATGGGCAGGTTACTTAGCATGACAAGTGGGTTCATTAATATGCTACATGGCCTAATAAGCATGTTAATAACCCAAGTCATAGGACTTCTTTGATACTAAGAGATATTCAAAGGGATGGCATTTCCTCCTACAGCCCCTATGCCAATGTTTTATGCTGACATACTGTGTATAGACAAACAGTGGAGCACCTAATTTCTGTAGACATAAGTCCACAATTTTTAAGACTGTCAGTTTATACATCAGTCTTAAAAATGGTTGCCCCACAAAAAATATTCTACACTTTTCAAATCAGCACCGAAATACTTTTGTAATTGCACAAAATTAACAATGTATTATAACTACTGAGTTATTCAGTGAAATCTATCTGTATAGTGCTACCTCCCCTGCGGAGAGATCTCTGGATCCATGTGAGGTACAGGACTGGTTCTAGCTCTGTTAGAAAGATGTTGTCATATACTAGATTATAGATGATTTTCATTTTGTACATTATTCACGGAAAAAGTTAGTTGTTGTAAATTTATTAAAGTCAGTGCCTTTTGATCTGTTCTAAAGTAAGAAACTGACATCTACACCTGGTATGAACAGATCTAGATTTACATTAATTTTCACCATTTTCTGGTTTTAAAATTTATAAATCCATGGAAATCTGCTGGCCGTGCTGCCTCTGTGTAAACCCTACCTACTTTTCTAAGCCCTGTTCATAAGTGGTGAGAGGCGCGAAAAGTTCCACATTTTTGTGGCAGGCACCATATGAGACTTTTTCCACTCCAAAGTTGTAATACCTCCACAGATTAGGCAGATGGCGCTCAAGAGTCCTGTTTCTGTGTCATCCATTTCCAATGGGAGCAACTGGCCGGCAAAGGCAAAAACCAAGTCTGTGAGAGGACCAAAACCAGCATTGTGCATCTGAGTCCGGTTCAAGGTCAACCCATCTGAAAAGGTCATGGTGTCTTGTTCTGGGGTGTAACGTGTGCAAATCCGTAGCATCTACAAGAATTGAAACAAAAAATTAGAGAATTCTGTGGTATGTAGCATAGACTACACTTGTTTACTTAGGATGCTGTTTGATTATATGTAGTATAGAGCATAAAAACTCATACACAGTATAGGTCATCAGTATCTGATCAGTTGGGGTCCGACACCCAGGACCTCTGCTGATCAGCTGTTTGAGAAGGCTCTGGAGCTCCTGTGAGCGCCCGGCCTTCGCTTAGCTCACCCAGCACAGCGCCGTACATTGTATAGTAGCTGTGCTTAGTATTGAAGCTCAGCCCCATTCACTTCAATGGGACTGAGCTGCACCTAGGTCAGAGGACAGATGAATGTGATGTCACACGGACTAGGAGAAGCTGGAGAAGGCCGCAGCATTGGTCTCCAACCCCCACTGATGAGATACGAATGACCCCCAGACTCTCCCCCGACTTACAATATTGAGGGAGAGAAGGATCGGGCAAACAGATTTTTTTCCCCTATCCTTTTGATCTCCTGGGAGACAAGACACCAGAAGCTTTCTCTTCCCTCCCCATTGATAACATGGGGGAGTCGGGAGAGATGGACATCAGCAAAATTATTTTTCGTCTGACATGTATGGTCATCTTAAGTATAGAGAAGGTCTTGTCTAGTGACAGATGTCAGGGGTTTAGACATAAAGGATTATTTTCCAAGGAAGGAGGAGCTGGACGTTGTGACATTTGCTTAGTGAACAGATGAAAGCTGCAGATGTGTATGAAAAGTTGTACTGTGCCGTATATATGTAGCCTTTTTTTGTACAGACATCATGAGTCAAGGATTTGTAGGTGCTACAGACTTGTAAGACTTTCTCATGCAGATTCTGCAGTTATATTCAGTATTAAATGCTCCCAGAACCCACAGTTGTGACAATAACTGAGACTAAGAGTGTGACATTATCTGTGCCATGCCATTCATTTGATGAGCTGTGGTAAGTGTCAGTGGTGTGAATGCTTGGGCAGGAAGCGATGTGTTGTATGATAAAGCAATGCAGGTTACGTTGTCGCTGCACTAATGGAAACTTTCATCAGACAACCTCTCTTGTAGAATGGCAGCAGTATTAGTCATGTCGCTACTCACCAAGATGTCAAGGCAAGCGGCTTTCAACAGGGTTATTTGGTCAGCAATGGTCAAGGTGGTGAAGCCCGGCAAGCGCTTGGCAAACTCTACTATCTTGATGATGCATTTGGTGGCGAGTTCACTGAATTTATCCCATAGGCCAAGGTCCAGCTGCACTCTGTGGTCAGCACTGGAATTCTGCAGAAGACATGGGAAAGTTACCAAACCAGAGCTATCAAAATACAAGTCCATTGTGTTAAACAGGCTCTACACGTTAGATAGCTGTCGGCCAACGCTCATTCTGTCAATAGATATTTCTCCTGACTCTTTTTTCCCAGCTACCCCATACATACGAGATCACTGGCTGACTAAATTTGTGTGGCCTGTTTCAAATGGCTACTTTGCCTTCTACAGTAGTGGCATCTGCCTATCAAGATCATAGTTTGAGAAACCGTCAAAGAAAGTACAAAAAAACTCTGCCGCTCTCTATACGACCATTCATCGAGGATGTACTCCCAGCAGAGTCTCTGTTACAGCCATGTAATCCACCTAACTGGCTACTTTGCCCTAGTCCTGAAAGTAACAAGCCAGGCCTATCACCTCGGCCATCTCTGGCAGTCCCATAGAGAATGAATGGAGCAGAAGTAGACATGTAGACCTGCCGCTCCATTCATACGGGGGTATGGGACTCCCATTCCCATGATCACTGGGGATCCCAGTAGACAAACTCCCACTGACCAGATAGTTATCCCTTATCCTAAGCATAGGGGATCATTTTCTATTTTGGCACAAACCCTTTAGGATGGCCATATAACTCCAATAGCCGACAGCCATTCCTCCCAGCCAACCCCATACATGTGCATGCTTGCTTGGGCTAAGTATGCATGTGTTCCCAGTAGGGAGAGGGAAATGATTTATCTCAGATGAGTGCAAATGGTCAGACATGATGAAATTCCCCATGCCTGTTCCTTCCTTTCCCTTATATCATCTGTTGAGAGAGAATTGGCAGGAATCGGTGGATTCAGTTGACCTTGCTCTTATGTGTACGGCCACCTTTACTCCAAGACTAAAACAGTAGCTGGCTAGTGACAACCCTACTGCACGTACTATAACTAAGCACCTATGGCTTTTTCCTCCACAGCAGAAGGTCCTCACATCTCCTATCTCTTACCGTAGTGTATTTGCCGAGCTGGCAGAGAGAAGGGAAGGTTTCCTGATGAGCTTTGCTGACTTTCTGAATAAGTTCTTCCATCTCTGGAGGCATCTCATAGCTGTCTGGTACCACCACCTCTTCTTTTACTTCTTTCTTTTTCTTGTTTCTGTCGTTTCGCACAGCTATAGACAACATAACACAGACAGTTGATAAGAATGGATGGCGGCACATGCATCTCTTCTTCATGCCTTTAAACAATCTACATTGACCCCGTACAGAACTCTCTCTTTGGTTGCTCACAGCATTTCGTGTCACTATTAATTCACTGCAGTGTGATGAAACGTGTTAGCTTAGCTCTAACACAGAATAAATTATTTGATAAATCCTGTGATGGCAGCGCAGCAAATCAATTTTACTCTATTACATGAAAAGCTAATGGTTGATGGCACTAGACAAATATGTGTTCTCCAATATGTAAAGGGGTTGTCCCATGAAAAAAATGCTACGTTTTCCAAACCAGCACCTGGATCGGAATACTTTTGTAGTGGCATATAATTAACAATGTAGTACAGCCACTGAGTTATTCACTGAATCCTATCTGTATAGCGCCACCTGCAGTTTTCTCTTTTTATAATTTCTCTGTCCTGCTCACTGAAATGGAAGCACATGCTCAGTTCCATCCTTCAACTGCCACCCACTTCAGTAGGAAGGACATACCCCGCCGAAGAAAGTGCACACTCCCTAAGCTGCCAGCTCGAAATAAATCTAGCAGAACAAGTGGAGCAATGAATGGCCAGATCTCTGGATCCATGTGAGGTAGAGGGCTAGTTCTAGCTTTGTTAGAAAGAGATTGTCATGTTCTATATGATGTCTGATTTTCATTTTTTACATTAATTATGGGATAACCCCTTTAGGAGATAAATATTTAGTAAAGGGCTCCTTGGTCCTTATTGCAAAATCTTACCAATGCCCCAATCTATAACATGCCATTTATAGTACTGCCGTCCTCATTGGAGGCCATAGAGCCCAGGTATGACTTTGCTCCATGTGTAGCTATGCTTCTAGCATATGTCCTCCCTTTTTGGTTGGCTTTCATACCCTTAATTAGTGCTTATTAGCATTTCTATTTGCCAGGTTAAAAAAATAAGTGGTTAAAAAATAATTAAGTAATTATTTGCATGAATGATATTATAAAAATGATCCTCAGATCTACATTTTCACTAAGTATTTACATATGGTGTACGGGCTGCAGGACACTTGATGAATCCAGCCCTGCTACATCTACTACATACAGTTCCCACTAGTATTAGCTGAAGTTTTTTTTTTTTAAAGGATCATCACAATTAATCTCTGATCATAGCAGCGACTAGCCGTTCTGGGAAAAGTGCACAAGTCTTGTGTCTGCTGTCTGAGCTCCCTTACAAAATACCTCCCGACCCGAACTCTGACCCTGAAACGTGACCTCTGCCCCTGCCTGCAGGTGGTAGGTTTAAAGCACTACGGGGGACATAGATGGATGGCCTCTCTCTTCTTCTAAATCCCTAGCCTCTTCTTAATTTCTACTGTCATATATCTTACTAAAAACCAACACCTCTATACATTACCGAGGGGCAAGACAAACTGAGCATTTGTTTTCACTGAGGCTACGACAAGTTAGTAAATCACATTAGATACAATATTTGGAGCGAACACTCTGTTACTGTATAAAGGTCAGTAACCTCTTGGTCACAACACTTATATCTGAGCGGTCATGCAAAAACAGGGAAAATATGACGCATTAAAGGGATCCTCCGCATCGGTATAAAAATGACAGAAATGAAGACAAGATGTACTTAAAGTTTGCAATATATCTTCTGTGTAGACATACCTCATACTGTGTGAGCTGTATGATGAAGATTTATTGCAAATTTTGAACATTTGTGCTCCTTTCAATTAACTTTATTTATACAAACTCAGAGAACATTCTATATTTAGTAAGATGACCAACAGTAATAAAAAGGTGGTCTAAAAACTGACATTTTAATAGACTGATCTCCAAAGAAACCTAATGAAAAGTGTATGCACCGCATTATATAAAGAGAATATTCTAGACATAGCAGGCATAAAAACTGGTAAAAAAAGAATGATTTATTGTCATGTAAAGATTGGAAGGAGGGTGGTAATATTTATTGGTATGGCTTCTGTCAGGGCCAATCTTGCGTTGACGATAACCCTAATATTTTTTAACCCTATAACAGAAGGATTAATAAAAACTATTCTGGCAGCACTATACAAGTGAGTAAAATAAATAATCTGAAAACTAATCAGCAAGTAAAAAGAGTAGCTTACAATAATAATGTGTACGGTAGGTAATAAATGCTAATTGCCCCAAATCTTCTGTAAAATAGAGTTTAGTTCTTCAGTCCTGGGCCCCACTTGCAGTTCTCCCTACTACTGTACATGTCACAGCGCTACTCTCGCTCACCCTACTCCCTTGTGTCCTGACTTTCCTCACACGTTTCCTTGTGAACTTCCTTTTCACCTCGGGATAAAGTGTGCGGGACCCTAACAACAGGAAGCCAGGCGCCGGAAACCCACTTATAGCATGAGAAGGGCACAAAGACGGTGCAGGGAAAAGATGGAGAGAGAGGGGACATAGGGAGAAAAGGCAGGGGTATATGATACACAGAGACGGGATGCAGGGCAAGAGCCCCAAGACCAAACTCAAAAGAGTTAAAATGAAAGAAAATAGGAGATGGACAAAAATCGAGACAGGAAAACAGATAGGAAAAGAGTAAGCAATGATAAGGGCTTGGCTGCACAAGCAATAGTGAGATTACTTCATGAGAACATACGCAGGCTATACGAGCACAAGACCGTAATACAAACAGAACATCTCTATTGTTTTCCCCAAGCAATGTATAATGTAGAGCGAAAGCTCCCCACAGGTAACAGGAGAATACAAGACAGATGTAATGTAACAGCCCAGCACAAAGAAGAAAAGAATTAAGAAGGGGGAGGGAGAGACAAAAACAAATTCCTTCACCTCTGTGTCATAAGGTTATTAAGTTTAAACTTAAAAGCCTCTATGCTGTACAGAGGCGTAATCCAGCCCCCAAAGAAGGCTAGGTGGCCCTACCACACACCGTACTCCTCTAGAAATAAAAAAGAGGAAAGAAAATTGTTGATATTCTGTGCATGCAAATAAATCTACATCTCGGTTCTCCACAAAAAAGAGAGCCTGAAAAGGCATTTGTCCCGTCTATAATCTAGATCACTCTCTGCAGATCGCTTTACCCTGTAGGTCACCAGGACAGTGACATGTCTGTTCTTTGTGACGATCCAAACCTGACAAAATCTTTAACTGTTTAAAAGAAGAAACTATTTATTCTAGATTAGACCTGGATAAAAGAGTCACTGCAAGTATGACGGCTACTACTGTTACTACTTTTCTACCTGAAGATATTACGACGTGCCTTACGCCATTCAGATTCCACTCTAGACTTCAGGATGTCATTTAACGTTAAGCAACTATCCGGATCACAGTACAAATGTCACTATACATGCAGACTGTATTGTTAGCATCCTGTACCTGGTGCCATCATTATAAAGGGGGGCATCAGGTAAGGTAACCATACTTAAATGTATAGCAAAATGTTTCACGTAAACTAGCTTGGGCCTATATATTAGATTTCTATTAGGAGATTCTATTATTTATGATCTGCCAACAACATAATATCGATGGGCCACTGTCAGATATTCTACTGTTTCTTAATTCTTACCCTCAAGTATTAGGCTAAGTTCACATCAGCGTTCGGCCTTTCCGTTCTCCTGCTCCGTTATAGGAGCAGGAGAACGGAAAGGACGGATTTGGCAGATAACTGAGCCGAACAGCGCTCCTGCACGCACAACTTTTGTCTCCGCTCCAAAGTCATCTTTGGAGCAGACAACTAACGGACCCTATTATAGTCTATGGGGTCCGTAGGCTCCATTTGGCTCCTGTTCGGCTCAGTTATCTGCCGAATCCGTCCTTTCCGTTCTCCTGCTCCTATAATAGAGCAGGAGAACGGAAAGGCCAAACGCGGATGTGAACTCAGCCTTAAGGATCAGTGTGTCAGTAATTGCCATGGGTATATTCTGGCCCCTAGATATCCTTAAAAAGGATGCCTCATAAAAAGAGAGGCTGTGGCAGAGGAAATGTAGCATTATGTTATGCATGGACAGGCTATATCTACCAGGGCAGATTTTTGTTTGGCCCATAGAGGGCATCTTCAGCAGGGACCCCCTTCTTTGACGTCCCAATGCCCTAATAGGGACTTTCTGCCTTAGAGTATCCATTTCGGTGGAGAAATACATTTGAAAAGTTCGATTTTTCATATACAATTTTGGTAGTAAAAGTGCCTCCCAGCAGCATATCCATCTATATTGGGTATGCAGATGCAGGGTTAAAGGGGTATTCCTGTTTCATGAAACTTATGACCTACCTACAGGATAGGTCACCAATATCATATCAGTGGGGGTATGACTCTCGGCACCCGCGTTGATCAGCTGTTTGAAGGGGCTGCGGCGCCGAGCTGCATCCTCCCTACCTGCTCGCTGTCGACACTCTAGTGGTAGTGAAGTGTAATTACAGCTGATCGTCCCACTCAAGTGAATGAGAGAGGAAACTGTAATTACACTTCACCACTACTACAATTTAGACGGCGTGCAGGTAAACATTGAGGAGGACGCAGCTCTCGCATAAGTGCTGCAGCCCCTTCAAGCAGGTGATTAGCGGGGGTGCCAAGAGTCAGACCCCCACCCATCCGATATATAGCCTGAAGAAAAAACTTACACCTTTATACCCCTTACTATTGTTTGCAGTTATCCTATATTTAGAGCATCAATTCATCTAATTCCACTTTAGGACATAACTAAAAAAAAAAAACAATATAAACAAAATCAAACCCATAGAAAATAATCCCAAAAAATTGCAGTCAATCGTAGCTATTTACATTACTTTCATTGTCTGAATGTAACACTTGCCGTCTAAAAAGAAAAACAAATCATAAAATATAATGAAATGAATAATATGCTATGTAACAATCCCATCAATGCCACGACTCTCATAAGACAGCTGAGTCAGCTTCCAACGTCAAATCAAAGGAAATAAATCTGGAGAAGATTTGAAATGTTGCCATGACCTATAGAATGAAATACACATCATGTAACGTATATGTCAATAAATAGGAGCCGCTAAATAGGTTGAAATTGTGCTGTTTTCTTTTAACGTTCTCCCTATGGAATTACGGAATAAAGTCTTTCACACTTTGATGATGGGAGTTGGGCTCGCCTGTTACTTGAGTATATGTTTACCCTTCTGGAATTCAGAATCGAGGAGCCTTTCTGTGTAAAGAATCTATTTAGATGAGCACCCAAGGGACAAAACGAGGTGCTGGGATTACAACTAATACAGAAAACACAGCTTTAACCATGTCAGACCCTGGTGTGAAAGCGCTGACCGCTCTTCTACTGGTATTATCTATTTTCCTTTTTTTTTTTCACTCTGCCTACTATTGAACGCTTTACAATAACTCACCTTCTTTTGACATCCCGACCTGAAAGCATTTCTGTAGTCGGCAGAATTGGCAGCGATTTCGTGTCACCTTATTGATCTGGCAGTTCTTATCACGATGACAAGTGTACACCATGTTCTTCTGTATGCTGCGACGGAAGAAACCCTGCCAGACAGAGGGAAGGGTGTGAGGTGAACGGATGGGGTGAGTGTAAGACAAAAGGAGTGAAGAGAAGTCCGATAATGAGACGGGAGTGAGTTATATAAGAACAAGTGTGTGGGAGACATATACAGTTGGCTAGGAGGACACAATGGTAGAGACAGTGGCCAATGGAGTGAGACACTGTGCACATTTGACACAAAATTACAAAAGAATGAACTACGAGATCGTGGAGGAGGAGGTAAGTAACTATGAAAACAAAGCGGGGCATTGCTCACTATTGATCGCGAGAAAAAAATGTTCTGAAAAAATAGTGGAATGTTTCCTTTCCAAATATGAAGCAGCCCTTCTCCAGCAGAACTGTTTGAACCCGTACCACCCTCTGTGGAGAAGGGAATGGAGCAGATACTGAGCTGAAATCATTGATTATTCTAAATAGACACAGATGATGAATGCGTGATGGCATGGGGAGACAAATGAGTCAGGGGAGAGTAAAACTCTAACAGATGGAGATACTGAGACAGTGACAGAGGAAAAGAGGGGTGAAACAGAGTTAGTCAGATAAAAGCATCAGGACTTACTGCAAGAAACATCAAGGTCTACTCGCCACCTTGACATGGTGGAAACAATCAATACCAAAATCATAACGGACGTGCCCATAGACAAATCTACAGTGCTGATTCTGATGGACCGGATGGCAATCTAATGTGTATGGGAGCCTCCTGTCTCTCCTCCGATGGTGGATATCAGAAGAAAGAAAGATTGGCATATTACATTCAACATGACCAATCAAAGGAGAAAAGCCGCTACCACAGGGGTCTGGCTGTGGCTTCCCAGAAACGTACGTTTGCTAAGCCAACCGTGAATATTTGTGGTGGAGCCAGGAGAACCTAGTTGTTTTATGACCAAGTCATGACCAGCCTAATCTAAACTAATGGTCTCAGATGTAGGAGATGGTCTACCAAATCTGTTTTTTTTTTAATTATCATTGGATATCACCGGAGTTATCTCCAGATCATCATCTGTATAATGTATTTCCACAACCATTCTATTGTTCAGTTTGATTCTTCAGGTTCTCATATAGATAAATATCCTCAGGAGGACTCTGGGTTTATTCCAATAAGCTTGAGATGACTGATGGTCTAAGCTGCCTACATATAGCACAGTAAATATGGTTCCTATCTTGCAGTACCGCGGTCATTGGTTTAATTTCAACCAGTTAATCCGCGTACATGGAATTTCTATGTTCTACCCATGGTCCTGTGTGATTGTCTATCTGAGTGATTATGAATGGCAGGATATGGAGTCCCTACATCTCCCATGAATGCTAGCTGCGGGCAGTATGCCGCCGCATGGTGCCTCCGCATGGCGTTGTGTTACAGATAAATGGTCCAACAGAAGCAATGCTTCTAGGGGAGAATACTTCTATAATATGACCTCCTAAAGAACATGCCATGGATTTTCCTCATGGATTCTGTATGAACAGATAATGACTGAATCCACCATATGAAAGCAAGAAGTACCATTTAACCAATGTGTAAGGCTACTTTCACACTCACGTTTTGTACTGATCCGTCATGGACGGACCCTCTCAGATAATACAACCGTTTGCATCCGTTTGTATTATCTGTAACATAGCCAAGACAGATCTGCTTTGAACACCATTGAAAGTCAATCTAGGACGGGTCCGTTTTCTGTTGTGCCAGATTGTGTCAGTGAAAACGGATCCGTCCTGGCACACAATGCAAGCAGCGTTTTGGTGTCCATCTCCAAAGCGGAATGGTGACTGAATTGATGCCTTCTGAGCAGATCCTTTTCCATTCAGAATGCATTAGAATGCAAACTGATCCGTTTTGGACCGTTTGTGAGAGCCCTGAACGGCGCTCACAAACGGAAAGCCAAAACGCCAGTGTGAAAGTAGACTTATCTGTCTCTATATGCAGAGTTATAAATGAACCATATAAAAGCTATAAAAAAGTTGACCATGTTCATGAATGAAACTACTAATGGGCGTTCATAAATGAAAAATGGCAATGAGGGGTTACAGGGTCACTGTTGTTACATCTACACATGGCCGAAGTCTCCGCGCAGGAATGACTATGGCCTCTCACCTTGCACCCTTCGCAGGAGCTGACCCCGTAGTGATATCCAGAAGACTTATCATTGCACACGAAGCAAGGCTTGTAAACACGTGGAGGTGGGGGAGGTGAAGGAGAACTTGGCACCATCTCCTCTGAGCTGGTACTTTGTGTTTCTACAGCTGTGTACAAATAAGAAGAAAAACAAGATGGTTACACAGTGTAACACACAGCAACTTATATCACTTAAAGGGGGCCTCTCACCTCTCCTGACATGTCTGTTTCAGCACTCCCCATGTAATAACAGTTCTGGAGCATCTTTTCCTATAACTCGCTGTTGTGCTATGCCTCTATTATTTCTATTAGAAATGATTATTATTATTAATGAATGAAGTTCCAGCAGTCTTCAAGAAAGGTCCAGATGGGTGATACCGGATAGGGGTGTGTCCTTGCACAGTCTGACACTATCCATTCAATGCAGCCAGTGCACATGGACACACTCTCCATTAGTAACACCCAACCGGACCTTTACTGCAGACTGCTGGCAATTCTTTCATAAACTTCTAGTAGGAATAGTAGAAGAATGTTACAATATACAGTCATAAAAACAGATGCTCAAGAATTGTTATTACACGGAGAATGTAAGTAGTTATTAAAGCAGGATAGGTGACATGGCCTCTTTAACTTGCGCCGCGTTTGTGGTGGCGACTGATACTACATTGCAAAGCGTTCGCTATTTATACCTGTGACATGTCCTTGCAACTTTTCTTCTTTCCTCCAGCTTCAAAAAAGTTTTTTTTTTTTAGAAACACTGCACTATTTCAAGATGTGAAGGCCAAAAGGCCAGAAGCCACACATAAACATACATTGTGTTCATGCCCCGTCACATCAACATTTTCAATAGTGGACGTCTTACAAGTCAATGGTAACCAACAATGCCGCAATGATGCCATTTACGTAAGCTATATGTACATACTCCCACAGGAACCAAGATAGAACTGAGGTGTTAGGCTCAGAGATTTCGTCCAGTTGACAAAATATTTAAAGGGATATTCCGGAATTAGAAAAACGCAGCTGCTTTCCTGAAACAGTGCCAGTCCGGTCCAGTGTTTGTGTCCGGTACTGCAACTAAACTGCACTGAAGCGCTAAGCTGCAGTACCACACTCAACCTACGGAAAGGAGTGGTGCTGTTTTACCAGGAAAACCGCCATGTTTTTCTAATCCAGGATTTAGACTCGTCTTTGCTCATCATACATAGCAGATTGAGTGAATAAATCATCGCCAATACAAGTTCAGATTACAAACTGGTGACCTCCCCCATGTGTACAGGGTAACGGTCCAGGTAATGGTCACCAGAAGCTGTACTTGAAGAAAGGAAGCAGTGATGAATTTAGACAGATGGATGAGAATCTCCTAATCGGATACCTTTTAATACAGAGGGATTTCATTATTCCTTCCCCTGCTATTAGGCAGGGTATTTGACTAAAGGAAGTTGCAATGTGAATATCACAAAGACATGTGCTACTAATTTAGCACAGCCCAAAATAACCAGGAGAGGGGGAAAGAAGGCAGCCTTAACCCTAATGTAACCCAGCCTCCGCAGCCCCCTTAGGCCGAGAACATCCCTTGGGGCAGCTCTGCAGATGCTTTTTATCCGAGCTTTCAACACACATAGAATTTCCTGTTACAATGCCCTGAAAAGCACATTCCAGCGCTGCCAGGTTAAGAGACAGGGCTCCCGCAACAGACCAAGAAGAATCCCACATTACCACCTACATGGGGCCGCTATATTTTTCTGCCTGCCGGATCCGGATGCGGATCCGTCTCACAAAGGCATTGCAATACCGGATCCGTCTCTCCGGTTGTCATCCGGAAAAACTGATCCGGTATTTATCTTTTTCACATTTTTTTTTCACCGTATCTCTCAATGCGGTAACTTTAATGCTGCACTAATACATTTCAATGGTAATTAATGCTAGGTGTTCCGGAGTTTTGGACGGAGAAAATACCGCAGCATGCTGCGGTATTTTCTACGGCCAAAAAATGCAAGAGTGACTGAACTGATGCATCCTGAACGGAATGCTCTCCATTCAGAATGCATTAGGATTAAACTGATCATTTTTTTTCCGGTATTGAGACCCTAGGACGGAACTCAATACCAGAAAAGAATAACGCTAAGTGTGAAAGTACCCTTACATGTTCATTAAATTGCTTCATCACTGTAGTTTTTATTTGTAGTGTATATTTCTATTAGGCCTCATGCACGCGGCTGTGTCCGTTTTTCCTTATCCGCAAAACATGGATAACGGCCATGTGCATCCTGCATTCTCCCTTCCGCAGTTCCCACAGTATGTTTCAAATGCCTATTCTTGTCTGCAAAACGGATAAGAATAGGACATGTTCTATTTTTTGCGGACATACAGGCGGGGACTGAACGTGGTGTGCTGTCCACATATTTTGCAGAACCATTGAAAGGAACAGGTCTGCATCTGATTCGCAGAAAATTCAGATCTGATGCGGACTAAAACTACGGTCATGTTGTGGCCTGTATAATAGATCTTTCCATGCATAGCTCCATTGGCAGTCGGCTGGGCCTACATGGCAATAGCCGGCGTCAGAAAAGTCGCACAGCCAAAAACATTTCCGCACTGTATTGTACTCTATGATACTGAATGCTGCTATTATATAAGCACATCTAGAGTATTAATAGGCACATCTCATTACCTATTCTGTTTCTCTCTATGGAGGGTAGGGGCTGCACAAAATATTTTGTGAATGCATCCATGGACATAGTCTAGCACACGTAGAAGGATGAAGCTCAATGGTAGCTTTCGATTGCCAAATAAAACGCAATAAAGTGCAGGTATTGTAGTCTTTCAAGGGGTTCTCTCACTTCAGCAAATGGCATTTATCATGTAGACACAGTTAATACAAGGCACTTACTAATGTATTGTGATTGTCCATATTGCCTCCTTTGCTGGCTTGATTATGACCACCCTGGAATTCAGCAGCGGTGGTCGTGCTTGCACACTATAAGAAAAGGTGCCGACCTCTGTTGTGGCCAAGACCATGGAAGCGAACATAGGTATAGGCATGCATGCGCGGCAGCTCCCACCCCTGGATACTAGATGTGTATAATACCATAGAAAATTAATCAAGCCAGGAAAGGAAGCAATATGGAGAATCTCAATACATCAGTACGTGGCTTGTATTAATTTTATCTACATGATTTAAAAAAATGCCATTTGCTGAAGTGAGACAGCTCCTATAAGGAATCAGCCAGAGGTGATCTATCAAGAAATCACTGCAATTACATTTCCTTTGACAATTAGCAGCTAATCCTCATCAATTTTGCAAGGAACATCCATCAAGTTCCAGCATTGTCTTCTATGATGCTTTTCATTGAGACAGAAATGGATGACAGAGACGGAGTGGTGAGGTTAAAGGAAGGTGTTCATTACATAGCTATCTGATGTGTGCGAGGATGAAGCACCAAAGTGGCCACTTGGAAGAATGTATAAAAGGGCTGGATGAGACGTGAAAAGCATACGACGTCGAAAAGTTAACAAAAGCCTGATGAGGACGGAGTACACAATCTGAAACCCATCACTGCCACGTGACATGGAAAAAAGCTGTAGGCAAAATTGCAATTTATGACCGGGCTTTTCTGAACCTACTACATTTTACAGGTGCCATAATGCAATTAGCCCATGAATTCCGCTCATGGAGGACACCACACTAATTGTGTAGAGGTCATTCATAGGACTGGTGGCCAACCAATGCTTCAAAGACAAATCAGTAATACGGTGTACACTACCAAGTGAGACCCTATGTCTACTATGACAACCCTCAGGTTTTATTATCTAAGGGTGCTCACATTTAGGGCTCATGCACACGACCGTTGTTGTTTTGCGGTCCGTTTTTCACGGATTTTATTGCTAAGTATCTTAGGTTTTTTTTTGTTTTCTGATTTAAGTCCTCTTCCGTCCCGTTATTGCACAAAACATATCCGTATTGTTTCCGTATTTGATCCATTTTTTGCGGATCGTATACTGAAACAGTAACCTAATAATCACCAAACACATGAGCAATATGTGCTGGACATAGCATTTCTACAGTATGGATCCGCAAAATACGGATGAGATACGGATGTGTTCCGTGTGCATTCCGTATTTTTTGCGGACCCATTGACTTGAATGGGGCCTCGGACCGTGATTCGCGGACAATAATAGGACATGCACTACTTTTTTGCGGAACGGCCATGCAGACAAACGGAAACGGAATGTACACGGAGTAACTTCCGTATTTTCTACAGCCCCATTGAAGAAAATGGTTCTGCATATGGTCCGCAAAAAAAAAAAATGAACGGCTGTGGAAAGAAAATATGGTCGTGTGCATGAGCCCTTAAAGGTATTTAACCAGTAAATTTTAGGACACATTGACATGTGGTAAATCTTTGGTAAACGGTCTCCATTATGGTTCTCCTTTCTGAAGGTCCCATATTACACATAGACGTAGAGTTATCCGAACGCACTATCCCACAGCCCAATATCATATGTCTATGGGGTGTACTGACTCTCCCTTGATCGTTTTGCTCTTATGGGAGATAAACTGCCACCAGAGGTGCCTGGCGATGGCTTACTGGCCTCTCCCAATTGACAGCACATACACAAGCATGCATGGCCAAGCCGTATGTGCATGTGCGCGTTGGGAAGAATAGCTTGGCTCACAGGTTTTGACGTATATGGGCAGCTTAACATTACAGAAAATCTCTCCTTATGTAGGGATATGGCAGTGTGTAATGTATTATGAATGGTAGGTAGAGACTTTTTCCATTTGGGTGTCATGTTGGGTGTTGTAGACAACATTTCCTCATATCACAGTAGCTACAATGACGGCTATATTTAGTCTTTTCAGAAAGAGATAAGATTAAGGGGTCACTAACTTTTCAAAAAACGTTCGGTATGTCATTGAGACATCAAAAGTTTTGATCGGTGGGGGTCTGAGCGCTGATACCACCACCAATCCTTTGAATGAGGGGAGAGAAGTGTGGAGATGGAATCGAGTCAGGCCGATAGACTTCTATGGAAGACGTCTTGTGCAGCGAGGAGAGAGCGCAATGTACGTGCTTCTTTCTTCTCATTCTAAGTATAGGTGGGGGTCTCAGCGCTCAGACCAATGTAAACTTTTAGTATGTCTCTGTGACATATCAAAAGTTTTTTTTTTAAGTTAGTGACCCTTTAAAGCTAGTCAGGTGCGGGATCTGCCAATGATCTAATATGTTTGGGGACCTCTATGTGTCCTGTAATCCAGAGAATAAACTGTAAGAGGGTGCTATCTGTGTACAGCACTGCAGAACAGGTTGGTACTTTATAAATCAGAAATAATTGAACGTCGTATTGAACAGTTTCGCAGAAGCCTTCATTGATAGATCTCAAAGCTTTACAATTGCTTATTTAGTATATCCTGGAACATCCTGCTCCCCTATGGCTCTTGTTCCCTTTGTACTCTACATTGTGCTCTCTGTATATCTAAAAAATTAAAACAAAAGACCTGAGAACATATGTTTATTGAATACAATCCTTGCTTTGCAAACACTCGTCCTCCGCTCAGAATTATCCGCAGAACAAACATTATCAGGAGCCAGAGGCTGGCGGCAGCCATAGAGACCTATAGAGTATAGACAAACGGAGGCCAAGAACAACACTTTAGTGGCCATGTATCCCCGGTTTATTGAGAATTCTCTACCCTGCCTTAAATTTGCACACAGAAAAAAAAAAACATTTTTATAAAGTCCTATGTGAAACATAGAAACATAGAATGTGTCGGCAGATAAGAACCATTTGGCCCATCTAGTCTGCCCAATATGCTGAATACTATGGATAGCCCCAGGCCCTATCTTATATGAAGGATGGCCTTATGCCTATCCCATGCCTATTCCTATGCCTTATGCCTATCCCCTGCATGCTTAAACTCCTTCACTGTATTTGCAGCTGCCACTTCTACAGGAAGGCTATTCCATGCGTCCACTACTCTCTCAGTAAAGTAATTCTTCCTGATATGCAGCTCGGTCTTTATTTGATAAGCATTTATATCAAGTTCTCTAGGTTCATATTAATAAAGCTGGCTGAAATACGGGAGCACAAGACAGTCCTGAAGATCACACATCTTCTGAAGTCCCTTAGGGCAGCTATTAGGGACAGGGACTACTAGGGCTGCGATTTTTACAAACAACAGGTCCATGGACCAAGGTGAGCAAGTCTTGGACACAAGATTGCAACTCCTCCGATTGTGGTGGCACAAGGATTGGACTGGCTGGATTTTAACTTCTCCAATACCAGGTGATAAGCGACAACAGATGTGTCTGGCAGCCACTTCTCCCCCTACTGAGTCAGGGAGGCTAGCCGTTGCCCAAACAACTATCTTATGTGTTAGGTCAGATTAAACTGACCACACTTTTAGATCTTTCCTTCTCATTGAATTCGTTGTAAACCCAGTTGACAGACAGCTGCACCATTTGTCGGCTCCAGAAGGATTATTCCAAATGAATCAAAATCCCATTAGATTGGATTTACAGTGGGGGAAATGCAAAGTAAACAGATCTAAACACTTGTCAATGGACGTAAAGACGGACGACTGATTCATTCATAACAATAATAAAAGGACAGTAAATCCATGTTCTTGTAAAGGTGCCTACACATCTCCAACAGCTGCCGACCAAACCAAACACTTGCTCAACCCATCGCCATGTCTCCGGGCTCCTCCATATACATACATGCTGGTTTGGCCAAACATGTCTGTGTTTTTAATGGGAAGAGAGAAGAAAGGACGGCCATACATATTCAATAGCTGTCGACCATAAAATTGCAATTTCTCCCGTCTCCCTCCTGGCATCCCCATACACATATATGTTCAGCTCAGCCAAACATGTCTGTGTATTCAATGCTGAGAGCGGAGAAAGCAGCTTTTAGACACTTGTGGTGGTTGCTTATCTCCTGGGAGAACAAAAGGATTGAGCAAAAATATGAATCTTGCCCGATCCTTTTCTCACGTTGGGGAAGAGTTGGGAGCTGCCTATAAAGGGTTCGGCTGACAATAGACTAATATGTATAGGGGCCTGAAGCCACTGTCACCTCTGGTGATGGCTTAGGCTAGTTTCACACTAGCGGCACGGACCTCCGGCAGGCTGTTCGGTTGGGTGAACAGCCTATCGGATCCGTCCTGCCGCTAGTGAACATGTGCCCCCGGACTATCGCTCTAGCCCCATTGACTATAATGGGGCAGGGGGGGAGTTCCGGTGGCAGCGCACGGCGAGAGGCCACCGTTATAAAACTGCTGCTAGTTCACGTGTGCAGCACATACAGTACTTTTAGTCCAGCGGCCTCTCGCCGTGCTGGAACTCCGCCCCGTCCCCATTATAATCAATGGGCCGCAGTGGTAGTCCAGGAGTACACGTTCACTAGTGGCAGGACGGATCCGACAGACTGTTCGACCAACGGAATAGCCTGCCGGAGGTCCGTGCCGCTAGTGTGAAACTAGCCACCATGAAAATAATAGAAACGGGACGTCCCCATACACATTAGATTGTCAGCCATCCCCGCTAGAAATGGAGGTTCAGCCGACAATACAATAATGGATATGGACTCAAGAGATGTGATTAAGAGGAGTCATAAAATGCTCCAAATATTTATGTTGTCAATATACGCCAGCTATGAGGTGGTGTAAAGGTGGACATAAACCCAAAGGCCACACATTAGTATATTGTTGGCCGAACCCAGCGAGAACAGAGGATTTGGTCGACAGTCTAATGTGTGTGGGGAGCCCAACTGTCCCCTGAAATACAACATGCCCAATCCTTTTGGGATATTCCCATATACGTTACGTAGTCGTTTGGTTCTGCCCTGCCAGACTTGGTGAGTTTGACCGATGTTCATCTAATTTACATGCCCACCTCAAGCAAAAGAAAAGCATGTAACATTACGTGCCAAATGTATGCAGTAAGGTCGGGTGTGCCATTTTAAAATTTGGCACAATTTTCACTATACTGTAAATTGGTAATAGCTACTCATTGGCCCGTATTTAATAAAGTGAGTGCACCAAGATTATGGCCTGAATTGTGCCATCTCGATTTGGTGAAACCAACTTCGAATAACCAACATAGGGGTGTGGCTTAACTGGAAATGGGTGTGGTTTCGCTGAAAATGGGAGGGGGGGTTACCTAATAGGCAACATTAAGCGCCAAAATTGCACCACAATTGTGGCGAAAAATTCTGTCTCATAGTAAGCCAACCGATAGTTGGTATCGATTTAGAGAAAAGTCTCTCTCCCTGCTTCACATTTCTCATCCAGCCTGTGCCCCTGTGATAAATCTGAAGCAGGTCTAGCCAGCCGGTCTAAGTTTAGACCATCTATAGGATAAGTAAATCTGCCCCACTGAGTCTTTGCGGCCCCTGTATACATAGGCTATCCACAGAGTCATGTTGCCATTGCACATATCCCATAGGGCGGACTCCAAAGACCTCAGCACTCTCTCCACTCCAAGACAACTTTAGAAAGTTTCGGCACGTTACTTAGTGAAACCAGCTATCGTTAAAAAAACGGACACTCCCTGTAAACCTGTTGCGATAGAAGGGCAGATATCCCACACTAGGGCCTCTGTCTGTGAGCCTATACCTATGCATGTTCTGAATTTTCAACACGTCCATGTTTGTTTTCCAGCCTTGGTGCATGAGGCCGTGCAGCAGAGATGTGCGTGTGCATGTATTTTCCTGTATGACTGTGTGCTTACTTGTGTGAGCTGGGTGTGTATTTTAGGAATGTTATAGCTATGGTTGCTCCTCTCTGTCACAATAGCTGAAATGCTCGAGCGGGGCTAAACTGAAAAGCTTTTCAACACCTGGGGGAGAGTTCTACCTCCCCCAAAGCAAACACCCCTCTCCTGATCCTGCCAAATCGAGAACTGACAGAACCGGTCCCTCAGGTACACGCTGCTATTAACTCATTCCTGGAAATAATAGATAACGCAGTGTCCTGTGATATACATCACTGGCTCTGCTGATGGACAGGGCAACGATCCTGGGGATTAGGCATTGCTCACATCTGCAACAGATATGCCATTAGGATTCTGCAAAACCATGGCCACCACAGAAGAATCCAACGGGCTCCGTCGTACCGTGGTGTCCATCGCACGATGGAACGAGAGCCTAACCCCCAATAGATGGGTGCAAACTGGCTTCTGTGTCTACATACGGGTAGCAGGCCAGGCAGTACAGAGATAGCCACTGAAGAAGTGAACCTCATTTAAAGGCTAATTAGTGGCCATTGCCCCCCCCCCCCCCCAGGGCCATTAGTGATCCTATCAGCACCTGAGCATCATGGAAACGGACATGGAGAGGATTGACCATTGAGCTTATCTCCTTGATGGCTTTAGCTCTGCCATTTTCCCCCTAGTAAATAACAGCAAGAAGATCCTAATCAGCAGTTCTCTGTCCACATCCCTTTGTATGTATATAAAGGAGTGAAGAATTGGGGGGGGGGGGGGGGGGGTGTTGACTTAGAATATGAGCCATTGTCTTATCCTAAAGAGGTGAAAATGACTCTGCTCTCTGGGTATTGTGCACTCAGGCTGGGAGGTTTCGCATAGTAATTGCATGCCAGAGTCAGTGGGGGAAGGGGGGTCCTCAATATGAAAGGCCTTCAGAAAGTGATACCTGAAACTGATCTGACTTGATACAAAGAAGATTTCCCACTGGTCAAACAGACACTTCAACATTTCATATTTGCATCCACCTAGATGGGAATTTTACAAGTCAGTGTTCGTTGAGGGGCTTAATTCTATCTATCTATCTATCTATCTATCTATCTATCTATCTATCTATCTATAACAAAGAATGGCAGCAGCACAGTCAATGGTAATCCATACCTGTAAAGAGATCTATGGCACACCAAAATGCTTTGCAAGTGGTACTTTAAAGGGAACCTGTCACCTGGATTTTGTGTATAGAGCTGGGCACATGGGCTTCTAGATGGCTGCTAGCATATTTGCAATTTCCAGTCCCCATAGCTCTCAGTGCTTTTATTATGTCAAAAAAACGATTTGATAGATATGCAAATGAACCTTAGATGAGTCAAGCGTCCTCTGTTCCGGAGCCCAGGCACGCCCACTGTGAAGAAGCCAGCACCACCCCGCATCCTCTGACTCTCCTCCTTGCTCCCCGACGTCATAAAGCTAGATCGCCGTAATCTCGCGATAAACGAGCTAGCGCATGCGCAGTTCATTCCCTGAGGCTGATGCCAGCCCAGGGAAGGAACTATGTCGGCACTGCACATGCGCTAGCTCATTTATCGCGAGATTACGGCGATCTAGCTTTATGACGTCGGGGAGCAAGGAGGAGAGTCAGAGGATGCGGGGTGGTGCTGGCTTCTTCACAGTGGGCGTGCCTGGGCTCCGGAACAGAGGACGCTTGACTCATCTAAGGTTCATTTGCATATCTATCAAATCGTTTTTTTGACATAATAAAAGCACTGAGAGCTATGGGGACTGGAAATTGCAAATATGCTAGCAGCCATCTAGAAGCCCATGTGCCCAGCTCTATACACAAAATCCAGGTGACAGGTTCCCTTTAATGCATGTTGTGCATCTTTACAGAATCATTTTGTGTATTTTAAACATCCAGATTTTAGGGAAGAGCAAAGTGATAGGCCGTATATAGTGTCCCAACGTTTCGGTCAAAGCCGACCTTTTTCAAGGGATCTGTGGCCGAAGCAATCGGGTGAATCTCTGGATGTCATAGATCTCTTTACATTATAGACTGACCACGGTCCTCTAGGAGCACCCATCCTAAAGCGGGTGTGCAGATCTTATCTTCTTCGGAATAGTAATCCATAGACAGTCTCCAAAAACAAATGATGAGGCAGCACTCCAATGTCGGTGAAGGGCGTTTCGAGAAATAAACGGGTCTAACACCCTTCAATGACATTGGAGTGCTGCCTCATCATTTGTTTTTGGATATCTATCTCGTATCTATCTATCTATCTATCTATCTATCTATCTATCTATCTATCTATTCTATCCATCCATCCATCTGTCTATCTATCTTTATAAGACTGAGGACCAGCATATTGGATTTTGATTCAGGATCTAAATAATATTCCAGGAAATCTGCAGCACTCCACGGAAATAATGTGAGAAAGGATTTCTATTCACCCATGTCAATGTATCCATCCATCTATCTATATCTGATGTATTTTTGGGTTACGCTATCAGAAGGATGAAAGTCCAACCCTTGGCACCCCTGCCATTCAGTTGTTTGAAGGGCCTACAACTCTATCTATCTATCTATCTATCTATCTATCTATCTATCTATCTTATATTTTGAACGTAATATTCTTTGTGATTTGTCTAGCCACTAGACAGAGATAAGGCAGATCCGATGATGGTGATGCACACGTGTTAGCTCTTCCATCCATCAGAGGGACCCGGGGGCACAAGTCTCTGAAGTCTCTTCTCAGTGACAGCTAATATGATTAACTCGGGTTTTCCATAAAAAAATAAATCAGTACAGAGATGATGATTCAGATAATACATCTCCGCGGCACTTGTTCAATTTGATTTGATTAGTCAAACCATTAGCACGAGCTTGCGGGAGCCAGAAGACGGAAAATGTTAATTCTGGTTAGACACAATTTCTTGTAAAGGAAGGAAGTCTGAGCATAATGCCCCGTGGCAGGCACCAGTGACAGCCCACCTGTAGAGGAGGGTAAGAGGCCGATAGAGGGAACCGAGCTTTGTATCAACTCTCGTTCCTAATACGTGGCCCAGGTAAATGTGCCATAGATTAATCTTATTGTCTATCTCTGTAGACAGTTCTCTTGATCACTTCTGAAGATGGCCGACCCTAAAGAGGACCTGTCCCCTCTCCTGACTGGTCTGTTTAGTTTATTAACTACTTGCATTCACCTAGAGAACTTATTCTCATGACTCTATGTTGAGCAATTCCTTTATCATTCCTTTGAAAGTTGCCAGCAGTCCCTATGGGTGTTACCAGTTGAGAGTGTGCACCTGCACAGTATGACGCTGGCAGCACTGATTTTATGGTGTCAGATTGTGCAGGGACACGCCCCCAACTGGTAACACCCAGCTGGATCTTCATGGCAGACTGCTGGCAATTCATTCATAAGCTTCTAGAAAGAATAACAGAGAAATGTCACAAAATAGAATCAAATGAATAGATGCTCCAGAAGTGATATTTCATGGGGGATACAAGCAGTTACTACGACAGACATGTCAGGAGAGGTCCTCTTCAAGAAGGTCATGGATATTAGATTAATGTCAACAGAGACAACCGTATATTAGACAGTATCAAATGTTGAATAACTTTTCTTCTCAGGTTAGATAAACTAAAGCCAGAGGTGTCCCGGCAGTGGCTTACTCCATTTTCCCCACACATGCACACTCGGCTGAGCAGAGTGTGCATGTGTATGGGGATGCTGGATGTATACGGACACCTTTATATTCACTGCAGGGTAACAGATTGCAGTCTTCTCCACCAGTAATCATTGATGGTGATGACCAAGTAGGACATTGCTGAGAAAGCAGACATAACACTGGGTATGAATTAGAAGAATGAAGCCCCTGAACGCCAGCGCTCAGAGCGGACGTTACATAACGCTTGCAGTGTGAGGCGCCATCGTATAAACAGCTTAATTACATTCATCTGCGGTGACCTTGAATAAAACACGCGTGGCGGTGCTATGAAGTGACACTTGGGGGGTTACGTCGGGTCACTGACAACTTACTGAATTAATTAACTCTCTTCTACGCCAGGCCGAATGCACGGGGCAGGTATGGGCACCCAGCAGTGGAAAAATCTGATATATAAGACCAGTTCAGGCCATATTACACACAGAGCCTTGGCGAAAATGTACATGACATGCTCTGTCACGGGCGCACAGGGGGTTCTCATGTATTTTGCCATCAGTGAATCTAATATACAGAATTATTTCTGGAATGCGACGAGCACAAGCGTAGCGCGCGGGCTGCATGCTGGGTTCTTCCTTGATATGCCGTCAGGATGGAGGCTTCGAGCATATGAATAATACCATCATTTCACAGAAAAACTCAGCAGGCAACTGGCCCCACTCTAATCGAAATATTCCCACCCTATCTAAGGTATTTGGCTGGCATGTATAGGGTTTAAAGGGAAATTCCCATCTCAGACACTTAAAGGGTTTGTCCAGGGCTGTGATATTGATGGCCTATCCTCAAGGAGGACCAATAACCCACATTCCTACAGCCAATCAGCTGTTACTATGTAGTTCCGGGGCCACGCAGCATCATAGATAACGCTGGAAACTGCGGCAATGCTCCCATTAACTTAAAGGGAATGTGTCACAGATTTTTATCTTCTGCCAGTTAAAATCAGATAGTGACAAGTCTCCCTTTTTTTCTAATCATTTTTTATTTTCTGATCACAGATTTTTTTAAATTCTATTTCCAGAACATGATTATGGGGGCAGCCATCTTGCCTGAGCTGTTCTTAGCACTTAGAGAGCGTTTTCTTGACAGCAGCCCCATGGGCCACAGACACAACGGTCAGGGGGGGCCTCATTGACTTCTATGGGAGAGTCTTCTATTCAGGCTCTGTGACCTGTGCAGAGGTCAGGAGGGAGTAGATAAGCTGTGATATCACCTACTGGTGGATGGTGAATGGTGGATCCTGTGTGATCTATACACAGAGGGCACCTTTGTCAATCTAATCCTGTCCGTAAGAATAAGCAGATAACTGCAGTAAAGTGAGCAGTACAAAGCAAGAACTGACGTCTAGGCTTATTAGGCTTAGGCTACTTTCACACTTGCGGTGTGAGGATCCGGCAGGTAGTTCTGTCGCCGGAACTACCCGCCAGATCCGTCATACCGCATGACAACTGAAAACATTTGGAGACGGATCCGGATGCGGATCCGTCTCACAAATGCATTGCAAGTGCGGATCCGTCTCTCCTTTTTCAGACGGAGAGACGGATCCATCTTGATTTTTTTTCACAGTTTTAAAGGTCTGCACATACGCAGACCGGAAGGACGGATCCGTCGTTGCGGTATTTGTAATGCCGGATCTGGCACTAATACAAGTCAATGGGAATTAATGCTGTCATGGCATTCCGTCATGTGTCCTGGAATTTTAGACGGAGATAATACCGCACAATGCTGCTGTATTTTCCCCGTCTTTACTTTCTTTGTTACTTATTCTTGATTTTTGTACTTTAATGTACGGTAACTTTCATTTATCTTAAATTTTGAAAATTCTTGGAAAAACCAATAAAAATTATTCTGACTATAAAAAACGTTTACATATGTTTACAATGCATGGGGATAATCCTGATCAGTTTTTTCCCGGCATAAAGACCCGAGGACGAAACTCTATGCCGGTAAAGAAAGTGTTAAAGTACTCTTAGTGGCCAGTGTAAAAACTGCAGGATTTTATTTATTTTTTGTTTCTAAATAGATATTGGCATGGAAAATTAAAAATAACATCACTAAAAATCCCTTAAAAATATAGGTAATTTTCTATTGACACATTCCCTTTAAATGGGAGCAGCACTGTCGTCACTAGCTCTGTCTACCACACAATGAACAGGGAAGCGTCCACTCCCAGCTCCAAAGCTACAATGAAACACCGGATCGGCGTAGGTCAGACCACCACCAATCCTAAAATCCTAGACAACCCCTTTAAGGAACATACCATACGTTTCTGAGATGAGAATACCCTTTTCATAGCCAAACATATGCCAATTCCTTATTAAACTGGAGACTGAAATTCTAGTATCTTCTAGCGATTCTTATGAGAACGGGTGACCGTGTGACCGCAGGGCCATGACAGAAATACATCCGTAAGTCAAAAATCCATCGCCTATTCACAATATACCAGTAGTAAAACCAAGTGACAATGGCCTGTGCATGGCTCTGCCAGACTTTTCTGGGCTGAAAGTTGGGAATTCATCAGACCTTTTAACAGACTTAATTAATGTAACCCTTTCATCTCCAGAGTGATCAGGAACAATTCATTACACAGGGACATGGCTCAATCAATGCGCAGACCCTGTCTGCAGTCAGCCTGGCTTGCCTATAATGAATCACTGAGGTTGGTTAGACAGTTACAAGGCCATAAATCTACACCTGCGACCATCTAGATTGGATCTGTTCAGGACTCATCTGGTCTATACTCAATCAACGTAAAGTGGCATTTCACAAGCTCTGTCCGGTCTATGTCTATTCTGCAGCAATGGAGTAAATCCTGGCCATGGTAACAACATTAATGACATCATGGATAATAATGACATCGTGGCCATCACAAGCCATTAATTCAAACTACCTTTGGCCCCGATTTCCCAATCCTAAAGATAGGACATGCATAAATATATCAGGGGTCAGTACAAAGATCTCTTATTTATCCCCAGGACTGTGACTGTGACGAGGGGACATCCTCTGTGTCTGGAGGAAAGAAGGTTTCTACACAAACATAGAAGAGGATTCTTTACGGTAAGAGCAGTGAGACTATGGAACTCTCTGCCTGAGGAGGTGGTGATGGTGAGTACAATAAAGGAATTCAAGAGGGGTCTGGATGTATTTCTGGAGTGTAATAATATTACAGGCTATAGCTACTAGAGAGGGGTCGTTCATCCAGGGAGTTATTCTGACTGCCTGATTGGAGTCGGGAAGGAATTTTTTTTCCCCTTAATTGGCTTTTGCCTCACAGGGGTTTTTTGCCTTCCTCTGGATCAACTTGTAGGAAACAGGCTGAACTGGATGGACAGGTGTCTTTTTTCGGTCTTATATACTATGTTACTATGTTAGTATAGGCTTAGACAGGTGGAGTAGACCTGCACTAGATTTATTACAGGGGCTCAGGCTGGATGATATACGTGGAGCAGTGATAGACACTTTTCTCTGGCTCTATACCAACTATTGGTTGGTTTACTTTGAGACAAATTTTTAAATCAGAATTGTACAGCAATTTGGTGCAAAAATTTACATCTTAAAGGGCTTGTCCAAGTTATTTTTATTGATGATCTATCCCCAGGATAGGTCATCAATATCAGATCGCCGGGGGTCTGACACTTGGCACCCCCATCGATCAGCTGGGTGAAGAGAAGGCGCGCACCGTGCCAGCGCTGCCTTCTCTTCTTCACTGTTTACCTCCTCGCCGTCGCAACAGCAGTGATGAGCCGGTGTAATTACAAGTAAGCCGTCCTATTCACTTCTATGGGACGGCTCCTTCCTATACGCTTGAATGGGAACAACCCTTGGAAACTTGGACCACCCTTTTTTAGTCGCACTCCTTTCCTAAAAAGCATGAAAAAAAGTATAGAAACCCTAGAGGCGCCAATCACATTAATAAATCTGTGCCTTTGTCTTCAGGTTTTATGTATAATTCTGTTTTGTTTTGTTGTTTTTTACTTTAAGTGAGTTAAACTATAAAAGACAACTGCAAAACAAGGAAAATCCTAAAGGAAACCTAAGATGAACTAGCCTATATAAACTTCAATAAGAACAGGATCCCCCTGGTAAATATTCACACTGGTAAATAATAGAACCACATGAAACCTCTTCATCGGTTGAGCCTTCTCCGTAGGTATAATGGAAGGAGAGTTTCAGCAAATTCTTTAGCTAATTCTTTTGGCTGACCACCCCCTTTTTACACACGACATGCACTTGACATCATTAAAGTTTAACGGGATCACACAAAAAAAGGACCCTGAGTGCTCACAGTAATCCTCATCCCATGACAATGAGGGATCCATTACAAAAGACTGCCTTGCCCAACTCCTGCTTAGCTCTTTATTGCTTTGCTGACTCTGTATTTTTAGGTGTCACATCAGTCAGAAGCACAAATGCTCCCAAAAAATGCAAAAAAGCATACACACAATGGTTTCTCAAGAGGTATCATCTGGTTCCTTTGTGGCTGAGGAGGGATGATGCCTCATGGCTCCTAGGTTCTAATAAAGTCATCTGAAGTTGTAGACCACTAGGTGTGGTGTGAAATAGCTTTGGAAACCAGGGTGGAGAAAATGGTGATGTAGCATCTGGTGCCATGATGTCACTTGACGGGCTTGTCAGAATTGTGGAACATAATCTATGGCGATGGCCAACAGTTTGTATGGGGTGTAGCCATCAACTTGTTGGCCCATTGAGCTCCTATGTATGAGAATGTTTCTACTGGCACAGTTATGTATCATGTACAATGCATTACTCAACGGCATGAGAGCTTTGATTTATAGGTGAATGTAATGGAGAAAGTCTATGTTGTGTTGGTGGGGAATGACGATGCTTCTCCCAGTGGTAGGGGTGGGGTGATATCACGCTACATATAGAAGAAGAATATTCTTGCTCCTTGACACAATGAAGATAGCGATGCAAGCCAATTCCGAGCTTTGAAGCAAGGTCACCCACGTTCTACTCTCAGTTTGATGCTGGTGGTTGTGTGTCCCAAAAAAAAGCTGAAATAAAGCTCAAGACAGGAATAGACTTGCAAAGCCAATGCTCCTCAGTTCTCTGAAGATAAGTGAATCCTGCTTAATTACTGTCTAATCTCTCCAGCAATTAAAATGAACAATGGCAATAAACCCATAAACAGTGCCAGCCCAGGGATAGCTTCTGATGCCTTTTTATTTTTGCATTTCCATAAGAATCCCGTCTGTTGGAAAAAGCTGGTTATCTGCCCTAGCATTTCCTGGGCAGATCTCATTACAGTCCAGGGCCTAATCCTTCTTAATAGCTTCTGAACACAACAAAACAAACAATCAAGCCTTCAGCAGAGGAGGAGGAGGGGGATTCTCTTGAACCTGATGCCACTGATGGCGATGGAGGCAGCAAACACACCTGTGGAATGTGCAGGACGAAACCTCGTCACCCTGAGCCCTCGATCCAGTGCCACGCAGGGTTCATGCTGTACTCCGCTGGTGCCAAGAGGAATCCATTTCATTCAGACTCACCACGTAAATAAATACTAACATCAAGGGACTAACAAGGACAGAGGGAATAGACCAGCCTTTTCTGGGATCTGTTCCTTATTTGTGGATCATTAAGGATCCTGTAACAAATGGCCTTTGAATCACTGGATGGGTGAAGTAGTCTTTCCATATGTAATAGGGTACTTTGACACTGGCGGCAGAGGATTCCGGCAGGCAGTCCCGTCACCGGCAAACTGTATGTCATCTTTTCTGACTGATCAGTCAGAAAAATGCATTGCGATGCCGGATCCGTTTTTCCGGTGTCATCCGGCATTTATTTTTTTCACATTTTTAGAGCATGCGTTCCAGAATTTTGGCCGAAGATAAAAACCGCAGCATGCTGCGGTATTTCCTCCGTCCAAAACGACTGGTAGTGAGTAGTGACTGAACTGATGCATCCTGAACGGATTTCTCTTCATTCAGAATGCATGGGGATGTGACTGATCGTTTTTTTTTCCGGCATAGAGCCCCGACGATGAAAGTCTATGCCGGAAAATAAAAAACGGTAGTGTGAAAGTACCCTTACCCTATTTAAAAGGGTTGTGTGAAATTAGTCAAAGATCTTCCAGAAACAGCACCATATATTCACAGGATGCGTCTGAGATGACATCTCAGGAATAATACTAAGCAAAATCAGCCCACTGAAAAAGGTGGCATCTAAAGCTGGGTGTGCCCATAACATAGCTGAGATCTCTGGAAGGACCAGGCAATTGATATCCAACATGCCTGGTTGTTGACTCGCCCAACATCAGCGGTGGGGAAAAGTCGGAAGGCCTCATACACAATAGATGGTTGGTCCAACTTGCTGAAATCAGTGGGTCAACCAACATAGATCTAATGTGTATGGTCAGATTACGTGGTACTATGCAGTCAGCAGATCACACAGACACAAAACGTGAGCTTGTGCACCGTGGCCTAATGTCCTTAATGATTGAAGCTGGTGAGACGGATATGGTGTGCGGTTGACAACTTTTGTCAGCTTTTTAAAAACCTGCATTTTCCTTCATTGGATGTTCATGTATCTCAAAGGCGTACACATTCTAGTTAGATTTTGGGTGCTTTCCAAGCCATACACCACAGAAGCCATTTATCTACATCTAGCGCTGATAAGATCTAAGTAAGTAAGGTAGTAGCAGACTACAACATGGATTTATGGCTCTGCATTTGTGGTAGGAAACCAGCACTTCTGGGTGCATAACTGGTGGAGTCGGTATCTATTTGCATATTAATACCCAGAATTCCTTTGGTGAGCTATAATTGTTTTGGTGTCTCCCTCAGCAGAATAATGACAGATGCTAAAGACTGGTAAGTTTTATCAGTTACCAAGCAAGGCTGATTCACTTTCCATAGACACCGTCAGAGGTGCCTAAAGGGCCCAGTAAGATGATTTACAGTAACACTTGTCCTATCATCATCTCACTATACTTCTTCAGTATACCTTGTGATGTCACAGCGCCAGAGTGTCTGCCAGACTTCCTTCCAGGCATCTATATTGCAATCATTTTCACTGAAAGCTCATGTCACTGCCTTACGCACAATGTGACAAAACTTGTTTGACTCAGCTATGCCAACGTGATGTATGAACGAGAGGAAGTGAGACATGGCGGGGGAGGGGGGGGGGGAGACCAAGGGAAAGGATGAGGTTACAGATCAATGATATAAAAAGGGGAAAGCCAAAATCTCAGAAGGAAAATATCGTCAATAAATTGGCAACTGTGATAGGGGGCCCAAAATAGCTGCAAAAGAGACTAAGAGGAAACAACCGTGTGATCTATGATGCCCTTCTTGATGTTTGAAGTTACTGAAAGTACATGTAGTCGTAAATGAGTTTCACAATAGGAAATATATACTGGCGATACACCCAGCGCCAGCGTGCATACCAGCTGCACATTTCAGGTATCACGTTTCCAATCAAAATTGCTTTAAAAAGGCATTTCCCCTGAAATAGTAAAAATAGGCACCTGCTTTGGACAATCCCTTTGTGATAGAGGACAGAGTTGACCACAGGTTGACCGACTGCAGGGACCACTAGAAATCAGCGGTAATTTCTGGAGGCATCTTGCAGCAAGTGTTCCGTTTACCTGCAGCGCCACCGCAGGGAAAATAAGGCATTGCACAGTTCTCAGAAGAGTCAATGAGGTGTCCACAGTGTCGGATTGGGGTTCCAGAGATTATTCTCAAGGCCCAACCCCTATAAAATCAATAAAGTTTAATGTGTTTTGAATCACAGAAATTGACCCTAGTGGCAGGCGATTGGCTCTAAAGATAGCCTACTGTGGTTTTTTTTTCTCCTGGATCTTTGGGGGCCATTATGATATCAGAGCCTGGGCCCCCCACAGGATCCTCTGGTACTCTGGTGGGCCAGTCCCACCCTGGCCATCCATATACTGTACAGACATGCCAGATCCTCCAGATAAGGCCTCTTGCACACAAAGGGGTTTTTTTTTGCAAGTGTACGGGCCGTTTTTTTGGCGTTCCGTATACGGACCCATTCATTTCAATGGGTCCGCAAAAAAAAACCTGAAGTGTTTCCGTGTGCATTCCGTTTCCGTTTTTCCGTTCCGTTAAAAGATAGAACTTGTCCTATTCTTGTCCGCATCACGGACAAGGATAGTACTGTTCTATTAGGGGCCAGATGTTCAGTTCCGCAAAAAACGGAATGCACACGGATGGGATGTCATCCGTTTTTTTTGCGGATCCGTTTTTTGCGGACCGCAAAACCATACGTTCGTGTGCAATAGGCCTAAGAGGCTCGCTTGGTAGTTGCTCTAATAGTTTTCTAAATCAAACAACCTTCACGGACAAGGATAGTACTGTTCTATTAGGGGCCAGATGTTCAGTTCCGCAAAAAACGGAATGCACACGGATGGGATGTCATCCGTTTTTTTTGCGGATCCGTTTTTTGCGGACCGCAAAACCACACGTTCGTGTGCAATAGGCCTAAGAGGCTCGCTTAGTAGTTGCTCTAATAGTTTTCTAAATCAAACAACCCCTTTAAGAATAAAACTTTTCTGGAAGGGTTTTCACAAACGGCCTCAGTAATGCCAGTGGTTTAAAGGGGTTGTCCAGGTGTTTAATACTGATGACCTATCCTAAGGATAGCTCCTCAATTTCAGATCGGCAGCGGCCCTGATCAGCTGTTGGAGGAGGCTGCGGCTTCCTTTCAGCTTACCAAGCTCTGTGCCGTCCATTGGATAGGGGTTGTGCTTGTTATTGCAGCGCAGCCCCATTCATTTGAATGGGAATCAGCCGTGCCTAGGCCATGTGTCCAATGAACGGGACATCACAGGCCTCTTCAAACTGCAGATCGGCTAGGATGCCGGGAGTCAGACCTTCCCTGATCCTGAGGATAGGCCATCAATATAAAAATCTCAGCCAATCCCTTTAAACTGGCCACAGGTTCATGTAAACATTTTTTGAAAAAAGTTTCTGCTTCAGAAACAAAGCCTTCTGGGAAAACACTAAAAGATGATGACACGAGGGAATATAGATAAAGCTGACCATACACATTATACCTGTCAGCCCAATGCTTATTTGGCCAACAATTACCTCTCCCGATTCTCCCTGTACACATGCACTCTTGGCTCAGCTGAGCATGCATGTGTTCTAAATAGGGAGAGAGGCAAATACTTGCTAGGTTTCCTTTATAAAAAAAAAAATCAGCTCAGTGAGGCGGAATATTCACTGAAATGTTTGGTAAGAAGGTGCAAATAAAAATGAAGATTTTTAGAGTTTTTTAAAGACCAGGAGACCTATCTCTGCTCCTGATCCTAAAGGGCGTTAACCCGACAAAACATCTTCAATTAGAATCAGAATGATAGGAAAGATGTTAACTCCGCTACTAAAGTTATCAAACATTTGCTCTTATACAAAACAGCGTAACCCACGTACAAAAGGATTACGGCCGTGAAGGGGAAAGGGGGCTGGAGTCAAGCATTTGAGAGGTTTAAAGGCACTTTTACGAGGGCCTCAGACTGGTATTAACAGATCAAGGGGACAGGAAAAAAAAAAAGTTCGGCAACCAGGCCCCTTCACCCAGCTCTCACCTCTTCCATCATAAAAATAAGCACTAAAAAAGCTGGGACAGGAATGAGGGTTAAAAATGACACAGTGCTTTCCAGCCCAAATTTCTAAAATTGAGGAAATTCTTTGTCTATAGGCTGAACTTCAAAGTAGAGACATTTATAACAGTCATAAAATGTTTACAACCTAGCGGGCCATTAGGAGCCATTTGTCCCTAATGCAGGAATCCTGGTAGCTTGTGAAGAAGGCAGCATAAGAAGGCCTTTGTCAGGACATCATATGGGAGGCAGGTTTCAGGGCTTCCAGTAGAACCCACAAACCTTTAATATTCCCAGCTTGCCCATTTCCGTTTATCCGCCCTTTAACCCGCCATCGGCACTTTTACTGTACTTTGCGGTTCAACTTCCAATCTTTTCCCACCCTCCCGCCATGCTGCTTAGATAGGGGGTGTCCTATAATGCTGTAAATATCTATATATCAGGGCAACGTCGGCCTGGCATCTGTCCAGCAGAAGGCAACGATCAGCCTTCTACAGGAAGCAAGGCACCTAGAACTTGACTACAAGGGAAGGTTGGCAAGAGTTTAAAGGGCAGGTCATCCACAGGTCTCCTCTTGAGTTTAAACAGTCATTACTGAGGGTTGTCGGGGACTCCGTCAGAGCTGCAAATGATCCTCTCAGCATTATGTGGTGAGGAAATTGCTAGGAGTTGTTAAAACCATGGCCATCCTGCAGGAAGAGTGCAAGACCTCCAGCAGATCCTGCCTAATAATAGTACCCATAATTATATTGTTAGTATTACAGCCCTGGGTACACGCAACTCACATACTAGGTCCCATATATCAGTACATACAACATGAGACTTAGAGCTCATGCACGCAAACGTATTTTCTTTCCGAGTCCGTTTTTCTTTGCGGGCCGTATGCGAAACCATTCATTTGGGTCTGCAAAAAAAAGGAAGGGACTTCTTGTGCATTCCGTTTCCGTAGGTTTGTTTCGCAAAAAAATAGAACACGTCCTATTACTGTCCGCATTACGGACAAGGATAGGACTGTTCTATTAGGGGCCAGCTGTTCTGTTCCGCAAAATACGGAATGCACAAGGACGTCATCCGTATTTTTTGCGGATCCGTGTTTTGAGGAAAATACATACGGCCGTGTACATGAGCCCTTACAAATAAACTTCTGCTAGAACCATTTCTGTCCATCAGAGGGGTGGAAAGAGACTAGGAAATGGACAGTTTTTTTTTTCTATAAAACAGCGCCACTCTTGTTCATGGCTTTGTCTGAAATTACAGTTCAATTTTTTTGTAACTGAATAGCGCTGAGCTGCAATACCAGGCATGACCTATAGACAAGAGTGGCGCTGTTTCTGAAAAAAAAAAAATAGGAGAATCTTTTTTTGTCCTATCAGACAGGCTGAATCGGTAACGGTAAGGAAAAAAATAATATTGCAGAAGGCATACAGTTCCTTCAAGATGTGACGTTTCCTTTGATATATCTGGGAGTCAAGTTCAACTAAGAGTTTGCGTTGGTGTACGTCATTATCGACCTAATATAACCCAGAGAGCCATGATTAAGCCGGAGCCTTCAGTACAAGGGAAGACTCACGATAGCTGGGTTATCAATTAAATCAGAAGTCTCCAACCTGTGACTCCTCAGCTCCTTGCAAGATTACAATTCCCAGACTGTGGCAGTCAGGGGATGTTGAGAGTTGCGGGTTTTGCAACACAATGGAGACCACCCATCTAGAGGTAGATAGAAGCCAACTCCTTGGCAGGGTATATTCTTCGCCCCAAAGACATTGACACTGAACCTTTGGAGAACCCGGGACTGCACGGTTGAACAAATGACCCTAATGCGTCCATCAGTAGCTGGATACAACTGGGCCAGGCTAGCACATCCCAAGCTGACCCGCTCCTTCACCCTTGGTGTGGAACTCATTGTGTCTTTGCCCTTTTCTGATTGTCATCCTGTTTGTCTGTCTAGTGGCACTTAGCCAAATTTCCATATTAAAAAAAAAAAATCACCCGCCCAACAAGCGTGAAAGAAAATCTACATTCCGACTGGTACTCCTCCCTCAACCACACACTCAACGCTCTCACAATCTGACAGTCAAAACACTATAAGACAATCATACCTAAAAGCAACATTCACACCCACGCAGTGCCGACAGCATGCCACCAGTGTGCACTCACCAACACACTCACACTACTCCACTTCTCATCCCACACACTCCATCCTCGGGGGGGAAAAGCCCACTGTATTGTGTTCAGTTGCCATAAAGAACTCTTCAGCTCCTCGCTCATCAGAGGGGCCTGTAATACATTTAATGGCATATCCAGGCTGACCGTTTTCTACCGCCGCAGGCAGATGTGGCGGGGTTCATCTCGTGAACTGTACCAGTGTTGATTCTGGGAGCTGGCACAAGGCATCTTGACCCTGGAGTGGGGCCTCCGTCACGTTTAGTTTTTTTTTTTATGATTCAGATTTTGGAGCGGATTCTGCACCGCGTTGAAAACGCTCTCAAATTATCTCCTCTCGTTGCAGTGTCAAATCCGCATCTAGAATTCCCGGGATCAAAAACCGCATTGGAAGAAAAACCAAAATCCAAAAATCCACAAGAAATCCTGAAAGTCAGTGTGAATGTACCCCTACTGACCAAATACCAAGTGCTAGACGCCTTCTATCACATAGTATCACTTTCGACAGTTTGGTGGCTTCCCACGCGCTATGAGCTCACTGCAGCTAGAATGCCAAAAGCATCTTCATTAATGGGGATTAAACATGGGGATGGGGGCTATAAAGCAGTATTTGGGGTATGCATTGTTATAGTCAGGCAGTATGGAAATACTCAGACCCCCCTGGATGTAGTAGGGTGCATGATCTCTCTGCACATATGGTACTGATATGCAGCAGTGGAGGCAATGCAGTCACCTCTCTGTGTATAGGGGGTGCAGGGGGGGTTACAGTGTATCTAAGTCAAGTGGATACATAATCATATTGGTAAACAATATATAAAACACAGAACAATAGTGTAGAGCAAACAGTGGAAACCAATAGCAGAGCAGTGCTCACATGTAGCAGAGCTGTGTTATCATCCAGTGCCCATAGGACTGCATGTAAACAGACTACATTGTCTTCAAGCTGAGATTGGAAATCCAACACAGAAATAATAAACTGGGCTCTGCTACATCTGCCCACAGCACACACAGCGCAGCCCCCCAGCATGGACGGGTCCTCCTGATACCTACATTGTAAACTGTGGCTCTGCATCCATCCGAAAGGGTCCAGTCCCCCGAAGCAGGCAGCCTTCCTGAGCATGCAGGACCCCTGGGCGCCCATGTCATAGAGCGGCCGGGGCATCAGAGGGAAGGCTTCCACACAGTCGTACATGGTGCCCGGGCGCTGGGAGACTGGCACTGGGCTCACTGCTCGGGCACCTCCGGACCTGTGCTCTCGCCCTCCGCCTCTAGCACAGCCTGCTTTGTGGCATACCTATTGCAGATAGCCAGGCTGCCTCGGGCTGTGGGAGTGACTGGGGCTGAGATGGGACGGGCCACCCCTCAGCAGCCTCTCTGCTTCCTCCACAACAAAGTCCCCTCTACCTGTCCCAAATCCGCCGACTGCACCCTGCTGTGCCCCTACCTGCCCCCTGCATGGGGTATAGCCCAGCACAGGGGCTCACCAGTACACACTACTGGGGGTGGGGGGCTCACCAGTACACACTACTGGGGGTGGGGGGCTCACCAGTCCACACTACTGGGGGTGGGGGGCTCAGCTAGTCACTCACAGCCTGCCTATCATCTGTCTATATCTATCTATTATCTATCTATTATCTATCTATCTATCTATCTATCTATCTATCTATCTATCTATCTATTATCTATCTACCTTCCTACCCTATCTATCTTGTATCTATCTATCTAATCTATCTATTATCTATCTATCTATTATCTATCTATCGTATCTATCGTATCTATCAATCTATCTATCTAATCTATCTATTATCTATCTATCTATCATCTATCTATCGTATCTATCGTATCTATCAATCTATCTATCTATTATCTATCTATCTACCTACCCTATCTATCTATTATCTATCTATCTATCTATCTATCTATCTATATCTATCTTGTATCAATCTATCTATTATCTATCTATTTTTATCTATCTGTCTATTATCTATCTATCCATCTTTCATCATCTAGATCGATAGATAGATAGAGATAGATAGATAAATAGATAGATAATAGATAGATGGATGATAGATAATAGATAGATAGATAGATAGATAATAGATAAATAGATAGATAGATATAGATAGATAAATAGATAGATAGATAGAGATAGATAAATAATAGAAAAAGATAGATAATAGATAGATAAATAGATAGATAGATAGATGATAGATAATAGATTAATAGATAGATAGATAGATAATAGATGTTTTTCCTAAATACGGAAAGATGCAGTCATGTGCGTATACCGGTTATACACCAACAACCCCTCACTGCCACGCTTCACTGGTAACCTGAAATAATCCTTATCTTACAGTGTAATGGCTCATGCATAGTTGTTGAACGCGAATATTCGAATCGCGAATTTTTTTCGCGATAATATCGCCACTTCGAGAATACGCAAATATTTAGAATATAGTGCTATATATTCGTACATCCATGTTGCATCCATTTATTTTATTTTTTTGCGAATACAATGCCTGTCCTTGAAAAACAGAGAAGAATAGACATGTTCTATTTTTTTTCTGCGGAATGGACATGCGGACACGGAATGCACACGGAATAATTTTTGTTTTGTTCAAGCCCCATTGAAATGAATGGTTCCGCATACGGACCTGTAAAAAAACCTGGAACGGAAACGGAAGAAAGATACGTCTGTGTGCACGAGCCCTTATCCTCATATTGTTTTATACATCATACTGAATAACGCCAGGGAAAGTGCCATAGAGATCAGCCACATTAACCCCACGAGGTGGGGGCTCAGCACAGACAGGCACCCCCTTCCAAGCTTGAATGTTTAGCTGAATTTTCCATGTTTCTTCTGTGAGACGGTCAATCAGAATTCCCTTGGGAATAATACAATTTTGAGAGCAGATGGAATGACGGTGAAAGCGGACATGATACATAGTAGATCACTGCCCATATCTGACTTGGCATGGTCTTATCTCTTCTTCACTTCCACACTCTTATACTATCACCACATAACTTCAGTGGCAGGAGTTCCTTCTCCCTATAATTCTGCAAGCAAATGAGTCCGGATGAAAGGAGCTACGAATCCGGAAATGCTAAAATTCAGCAGAAGAGAGGAGAAGAACCCATAGATGCGTTCCATCTGCCGATCCGCTGAAATTGCTAAAAGTACAAGGAGCAAATGTAACATCCTCACATCGGGAAGAGGTCTTCATGCACCCAGGGATACACAGCAGGGTGGTCCAGAAGCTACAGTCATGGGAACCCCACCAACATTCAAGATCTTCTGCTGAGCTGAAGGCACTGCTCCAGGATTTGATCAGGTTTTATACAGTTTTTGAAACCAAGACCAGGTGTGGATTTTTTAAAGGATGTTTTAAGGACAGATTCTACTCCTTCACACCAGATATAGCATATCTGTTTTCAAGAAGACCTCAAGAAAACCTGACCGATTCCAATGATCTCCTAATGGGGTCCGCAGTGTTTCTCTAGAGTTCTTTTCTTTATGGCAAGAATAGGGCTGCATGCAGACTATGCTTTTCCGCCTGTGAAAAATGCCAGATCCCCGACAGAGTGTTACTAACACCCGGAGACATCCAATAAAAGGAATCACTTACAAAACATCTACTTAACCCTTTCCTGGCCTGAGGATCTACCGTTTTTTGCATTTTCATTTTTTACTCCCTGCCTTCCCGGATCCATAACTTGATTTTTATTTTTCCGTTCACCTAGCCGTATGAGGAATTGTTTATTTTTGCGGGACAAGTTTCATATAGCATAGGATGTAGTGGGACCATAGAAAAAATCCAAAAGGGGCGGAATTGGAAAAATAAATACAACCGCCAATACCGCCATCATTTTACGGGTTTTGTTTTTTACGGTGTCCCCTATACTGTAAAACTGACCTGTTACGTTCATTCTCTGGGTCAGTACAATTACAGTGATACCAGATGTATATCGTTTTTTTTGCGTTTTAATGCGTTGTTTTTTTTTTCTTTGCATCACCATATTCTGATTCCCATAACTTTTTTACATTTATGTGTACGGAGCTGTGTTAAGGCAAATTTTTTTGTGATCTGTATTTTTCACTGACTTTTTGATCGCTTTTTATTCAATTTTATGGGGGAAGTGAAGCAACAAAAAAGCGTCAAATTGGGCATTTTTTTTTTTCCATTATAACATTTATATTTTAATAGTTTGGGCATTTTGGAATACAGCAGTGCAAACTATTATTTTTTTTATTTATTTTTTATATAGGAAAGGGGGTGGTTTGAATTTTTATATTTAAAAAAAATTTAAAATATTTTTAAAAGCTTTGTTTTACTTTTTTTCTAAGTCTTGAATAGGTGACCATCTGAACGAGTCTCCCCTAGACTGCAGTGAATTACTATTGCAACCTATGGGAGTTGCACTGTGTACCACAGGCAGGGTGATAGCCTTGGATCCTTCAGAGGGACTGAGGCTATAACAACGAACAAAGAGCTCCCCCAATCACTGCGTGCAGGAGCCGTGTGGGCCCCAGAGATGCAGAGCTCTGCTGTGGTCACAACTGAGGGATTAAATGTCTGTGATCGGCATCAACGCCGATCACAGACAGTAGCTCTGAGTATCTGCTGTGTATAACAGCAGACATCTTGAATCTAGAGCTCTGCTGTGGTCACAACTGAGGGATTAAATGTCTGTGATCGGCATCAACGCCGATCACAGACAGTAGCTCTGAGTATCTGCTGTGTATAACAGCAGACATCTTGAATCCATGGCGCACTCTGCTCCAAAGCAGGTGCCATCTTTAAAGACCCAATCAGTGAGGTACATGTACGGCACTGGTTTGGAAGAGGTTAAAGGGAACCTGTTGGGTTTAAAATTCAGTCCATTCTGCAGACATGTTATAGAGCATGAGGAATTTCAAAGACTAATCAATATAGTTTTATGGGAAAAGGTTCTGTATAATTAGTAATTTATTGATATAAAACTCAGCTTTTTTGGAATTAGGAGTCCAGTGGGCAGTCTCACTCACTCAGTGATTGGTCGTTCACTGATAGGACCGCCCACTGGACTCTCAAGCCCAGAATGAGTAGCGGTTATACTGAATTCTTTCCCACAAAACTATACATCAGTCTGTTCAGCTCCTCCTGCTCTGTGACATGCTGCCGGCAGAACAGATTGCATTTTCAATGGTAATGTACTGTGTATTGTTAAATTCACACTATGTACCTCATATGCATCTGTGGAGTGGATCCGATGTATTGTTCCCTGTATGAGGCCAATTCAGGATAGGAAAGTCCTTTAATGGGATAAGAGGCGATAAATCTGGAAACATTACTGCCTCGTGCTCACTACTTTATATCAGACATCCTTAGCTCTGAGAACCTCCGATAATCATTTTATAAGTTGCCGACAATTCACAATTAAAGTAATGAGAAGAATCAAGTTTGGTCACAGTGATTTTCAGCCAAACTTTTACAGACATCCTATAATATTTCGCTAAGATGGTAACAACTGTATATTAAAAAAATCCCCCCTTTTTTTTTTTTTGCAAACCCCATTACCTTTTATTGTCAAAAATGGGAAATTTTGTGCTGATATTAACACTACAGTAATGATGGTGGCGGGAAAAATACATGTTCTGACTTATTGAAACTGATCTTCGTTGTTTGGAGCCATCATCATAGTACCACAGATATGACTGGCACAGCTAATGATCTTCTTAATCATCATCTTGAGCAAAAAAATGTCCATCATAAAAGTTTAAGCATGTCTCCCCATGCCTTGCGGTGAAGACAGTAAGGCTATGACCATGTCTGCAGGATCACCAGTGGTACATTGTAAACCCAGTGGGAGGCAAACAGTGACGGGAAGTGGTGCAGAAAGTTATAAAGGCAATTGTGACACTTTATTGGAATTGCACCTGTTAGATGACTTCCTAAAGTGCCTTTGAAAAGACCCAAAAAAAGGGAACAGCCATTAATGGTGCTATGTTAAGACCGCTGGAAAAGTAAAGTCTGCTGTAACAAAAGTCACCTACAATTCAGTCCGCTCTTACACTGGAAAAACGACAAAGACAGAAACAATAAAGACACATTACCAGTTACAACTTACTACATGGAAAGCACATTCAACGTCTAGACAAGCCACATAACGGGGAATCACCTTGTACTCAGTTTATGTATTTTAGGATGTTCTCAGGTGCATCTATCTATGGCCACCAGCATCCCAGTAACCATATGCCTTGGTTCATAGTAGAGCACTCCCAATAAGGGGCATATGGAAAAGAGTTGCAGACTTTCGATAATCCTTTTGAGAATAAATTTTGCTAAATCTTTCCTTACGTTTCAGCCACTTATCTCCATCTCCCTAATGAAATAACAAGAACATTTATCCAAGCATGTTTATGAGGGGCTGATAGCTGACAAGAAATCAAGGATTAAGTCATGTGTCTATGGTCAACATCATACAAACTCTATAGGGCAGGGGTGCACCACCTGCAGCCCGGGGGGAACATGCGGCCCTCGATACCATTCTGTGCGGCCCCCAAACATCTGGTAAAAGCCATGTAGGTCTATATCTTATGGCTTATTACATGTATCTTTCATGTATTCTCCAATTAGATGGGAGTCCTAGACGTGTAACTAGACATTTATAGTATATACTGTATGTTCAATATGCCAAAAATACAGTATTTCAGTTGGTAATGCCCCTTTAAGTTTTATTTTCGGCCCTTGGAATTGGTTCAGGCTGACATTGTGGCCCCGACCAGAAAAGGTTGTGCACCCCTGCTATAGGGTAATATAAAAGAACCGATTCACAAATTTACTTCACAAGGATTTGATCCTGAGCACCGCTAGTGCAGGAGGGCTGGTGGTGCTAGCAGATCCACCGAGAGGAGCTGTATGTAGGCCCACCATCAGCCCCTGACATTATCGGTGGCACTATCTGCAGTGATACGCTGGTGTCACTCACTGTGCAATGACCCTCAAGTCCTGCTGCACAGAACAGAGATGAAGATGGCAGCTGATCCCCGGCCGTCCATCATCACCACCAAGGGGAAAGAGCATTGCTACAATTTCAACAGCCCGCATTTAGGCGTTTCCCACACGGCCCTCATGTTTTCCATCATACAATATACAATATGAAATTGCTTCTTTCTAGGTAAATTCCATTTCGTGGTTTCCTTGTATTTCTGTGACAAACTGAGGGCGGGGTACTTGTTCGGGCATCTCTGGAGTGACCATACGCTGCCCAGTTCTACTGCTCAGTCTGAGAAATATGATGTATCGTCTGATGATGGTTATGATGTATCACTTTATCAAAAGAAAGTGATGTCACTCACTGCCAGAGGTGGAATGGTCCACCAGAGTACCAGAGGATCCACTGGTGGGCCCAGTCTCTGATACTATGGTGTACCCAAAAGGTCCTGGAGGAGAGCAAGATTTGGAGCTGCCTTTGGAGCCACTAAGGCCTATTTCTTTGAATAAAAACCTATTAGACTTTATTGATGACATGGAAGTTGGGCTCTGAGAATAATTTTCTCTGATGGGTCCAAGGAACCCTAGCCGAACCCTGCTCACAGCTGCTTAAAAAATGTACCCCAACTAGCCAGAAAGATAGAAAACACCCCTTTTATGGATTGGTCATTGATCAGCTGATTGTACCATAAACAGATTAGAACCAAATACTAGGAAAATATTCATCAAGACGCATCAAAATGTCAACAGATTGTCAGAAATCTATCGTTTGCCAGTTACAGTGATAGCTGATAATAGGAAATTATCCATATTTTTCATTGTCTATGGTCTGCTTTACTCCACTTACTTTAAAGGAATTTATCTGGGATCAATATATTGATGATGTGTCCTCAGGATAGACCCTCAATATCAGATTGGTCGAGATCGGACTTATGGTCCTCCTGCCAATCAGCTGTTTGATGTGGCAGCCATGCTTATGTGAGTGCTGCATACTCTTCATTATTCACCTGCATGCAGTAGCTATGGAGGGTACTGCAGCTTTATCACATTAAGGGGTCACGCACATGACCGTGCCGTGTTTTGCAGTCCGCAAGTTGCGGATCCGCAAAACACGGATGCCATGTTCGTTCCGCAATTTGCGGAACGGAACAGGCCGCCCGCAGTGCTGTCCGCATCTTTGGGGCCCCATTGAAGTGAATGGGTACGCATTCGAGCCCAAAAAAATGCGACTCGGATGCGGAACCAAACAACGCTTGTGTGCATGAGGCCTAAGGCCTTATTTACTCCACAGTATTTTTCTTCCACGTCCGATCTGCATTTTTTTGGAGCACAGGCGGCCCATTCATTTCTATAGGGCTGCAAAAAATGTGGACAGCACACAGATGTCATCTGCGTGCTGTCCACATCTGTGTGTCCGTCCCGCCAATTATAAAACATGTCCTATTCTTTGCCGTTTTGCAGACAATAGCTATTTCTATTATTGGGCCCATGAAAAATGCAGCATGCCCATGGCCTGTATCCGTACTTTGCGGTTTGCAGACTGCAAGATACATACGGTCGTGAATATGTAGCCTCACTTGAATGGCTGATCGCTCTTTGTAATGAAGCAAAAGTAGAGGCAGCACTCCGTAGCCATTCATTCGACATGTATAGCAGGCTAATACATACCCATAAATTAGTGACATCATCCTAGCGAGTCCTAACCAGAGTGACATCATCACAAAGTGCAAATAACAAGAAAACTGAACATAAAGACCATGAATAGATCATGCTACCCATGATTTAGGCAGCATGCTCCTGTATGACTACCACTTCCAAATACATATTTTGTGACCAATAACTCAGACTTTCCAAACGGGAAATGTGCTGAACGATTTTCCAAAGCAATGCAAGTTTAAAAAGAGTCTTGGAAATTTCCCTGCCATGTCCGCTCTCTAGGACTGTCAATAGAAAGTGCAGTACCTTACACGTGGCTCGCTTTCCTCAACCAAATCCGCAAACATACGTCTTTGTAGTGCCCAGAACATCAATTATATGTGCAGAACAAATAGCAGAGCCCTGCTTTTCCAGTAAAGTAATTGCAGCTTCATGCTCTGTGCTGTGATGTATTGCACAGAGAGTAAGACGCATCACAAACAGACAACATGGTGCTGACGTTGCATGGGACAACGTATGTCCGCTGGAAATCAATGCCATGGTGTAACAAGTAAACTTATCCTTAATGGAACGAGAGTTTCTGAATGACATACTCTCTGTGTACAGCTAATGAGAGTAGACTCCAGTAATTTGTAGGTCCACTCATCAAGGCTATAGCTTGCTCATTTTGGCCGTGCGTCAGTTCCTGGGTACTGGCAGTGATACTGGGCTAGGGGAGTCCTTGTTTACCTGCAGTGCCAATACCCCAATACAGCTTTATATTTTTACATTAGGTCACAATACCTTAAAGGGGTTATGCCCTAATTGCCACACCTCTCAGATAGGCAGGACCAGCGTTGGTGATCATACTTACCTTATCCCCAATGCTGGGGACTCCTGGCTCGTTTGCTTCCCAGCCTCCACTGCTTGTCTTGGGTCCCTCCATGTAAACTTCCTGTTTGACACTGCTGCAGCCAATCACTGGCTGCTGTTGCTCCCCTTGAGTCATGTAAAATGGTCACGTAATATAAGGGGAGCAGATCACCACTGCGGCCAGTGATTGGCTGCAGTGGTGTCAAACTGGAACTTTACATAGAGGGACCCGAGACAAGCTGCAGAGGCCAGGGAGCGAAGGAGCCGGGGTCCATCATCACACAGGTCCTGTCTGTCTCAGAGGCGTGGAAATTAGTGCACAAACCCTTTAAAACTGAGTGCTTTCAGCATTTTCACAGTCATCCAAATGTGCACATCCCATTAAACATACTAAGAGTGGTTCCAGGAGGTCCCTGTGGTTTCTGCAATGCCTACTAATGATAATTAGGTTGTAATGGCGTTTTTTTTTATTATCCATTTTACCATTTACATGTTTTGTGTCTTTCCTATCTCCATGCAGTGCAGCATCCCCCTGTCTGTGAGTAAACCTATAGCATTGTTCATACTGATCCTCTTGGTTCATGAATAGAACTACAGAACTGTCAGAACTACTACTGTGACAGTATTGAATGGCATCCATGCATATTAGACGTAAGTTGGCTAAACTCACCAATTTTGGAGGCAACGAAAACTAGATGATCTTTTTAGGGTTGTCCTGACTCTCCTACAACAGAAGATTTTGCAAATGGCCAGATGGGGAAAATAAGTTTTGGGCATGCTGGAAACGTTCCAAAACCTTAGTTCCTACAGCTGCCAGGGGAGTCTAGTAGTGGCTTATTTACCCTTCCCCACGAGAACCCATACACTGAACATGCAAATGTATAGGGGGTATAGACAAAGGGGTAATTTATCAAACTGGTATAAAGTAGAACTGGCTTAGTTGGCCATAGCAACCAATCAGATTCTTCCTTATAGGAGCTGTCCAAAATGAAAGGAGGAATCTGATTGGTTGCTATGGGCAACTAAGCCAGTTCTACTTTACACCAGTTTGATAAATGACCCCCAAAGAGCTTTTGGCAAGTCAGTTTATAAAATTTCTGCCTTCCAAGATATTCCATCAACGGTGAGAGGTATTATTATGAAGTGGAAGCGGTTAGGAACCATAGTGACTCTGCCATGAAGTGGAGACCACGTATAGTACAGAGTGGAGTTTCCGAGTTCGGAGGCTCATAGTGCATAAAAGTCACTAAAGCTCTGCCGACTCCATAACTAAGTCCAAACCTCCTCTGTCTTTACCATCAGCACAACTGTGCGTCAGGAGCTTCGTGACATGGGTTTCCATGGCCGAGCAGCTGTCTGCAAGCCTTACATTACCAAGCACAATGTCAGGCATCAGGCGGAGGGGTGTAAATCACACCGCAATGGACTCTGGAGCAGTGGAAACGTGTTGTATGGAGTGACAAATCATGCTTCTCTATCTACCAGTCTGATGGATGAGTCTGGGTTTGGCAAATGCCAGGAGAACGTTACCTGCCTGGCTGCACCGTGCCAACTGGAAGAGGGTTGTTTTTCAGGGATCAGCCTTAGTCCCTTAGTTCCAGTGAAGGGAAATCTTAACGCTTCATCATACCAAGACATTTTGGACAATTGTATGCTTCCAACTTTCTGGGAACAGTTTGGGGAAGCCCCTTTTCTGTTCCATCATGACTGTGTCCAATGTACTAAGCAACGTCCATAAAGCCATGGTTGGATGAGTTTGGTGTGGAAGAACTTGACCAGTCTACACAGAGCCCTGATCTTGAACCCCACTGAACAGCTTTGGGATGAACTAGAATGGAGATTGTGAACCAGACCCTCTCATCCAACATCAGTCCCGGACCTCACAAATGCTCTTCTGGGTGAATGGGTAAAAATTCCCACAGGCACAGTCCAAAATCTTGTAGGAAGCCTTCCCAGAAGAGTGGATATTGTTTTAGCAACAAGGGGGAAGGGAACAAGTCTGTAAGGGTACTTTCATACTAGCGTTATTCTTTTCCGGCATAGAGTTCCGTCAAAAGGGCTCTATCCCGGTAAAGAACTGATCAGGCATATCCCAATGTATTCTGAATGGATAGAAATTCGTTCAGTTTGCATCAGTATGCCTTCCGTTCAGTCACTGTCAGGCGTTTTGGCCGGACATAATACCACAGCATATCCAAAATGTTTGATCAGTCGCCGGATCCGGCATTAACTTACATTGACTTGTATTAGTGCCGGATCCGGCACTGCGAAACAACTGAAGGACAGATCTGTCCTTTCAGTCTGAAAATGCGCAGACCGGGAAAACTGTGAAAAAGAGTGCAGGACGGATCCGTCCATCTGCATGACAAGCGGAGGGACGGATCCGTTCTTGCAATACATTTGTAGACGGATCCGAATGTGTCTACAAATGCTGTCAGTTGTGACATTAATCTGCGGATCCGGCAGGCAGCTCCGACGACGGAACTGCTTGCCGGATACAAGTGCTGCAAGTGTGAAAGTAGCCTAATAATGTCCTATGGATTTAGAACATGATGTCATAAAAGCTCCTGTAGGTGAAATGTGCTAGTGTCCCAGTACTTATGTTCATATAGTATATATGTAGATTGTGATGCACAGATTTAAATGCCTACTTTGCATGTACTGCCAGGTTGATGAGGCCACAAGGGCGGGGAAAGTGGCGTTACTACAACTAGGATGCACGTAGTCATAGATGTCAAATTTGCAGTAAATACTTCATGTCATATCCGAAAACTTCATTTCTCTGGCTTTTGAGGAAGTTAACCCATAATAGTGCAGGATTAATTGCTTTCACAAATCCCATAGAAGCGGCTACTGTGTGCAGTTTCTGCTGTGACTATGAACTGACATGGCTACTGTATTAGTATGTACGTATTTTTAGAATTTTCTAAAGAGGAAATGCCATCGGTCTTTCAGTCTGACTTCACACTATGCTGGTGCTTATAACCCACAGACTCGTATTTTCATTATTAGCAGATTACTTAATAGTGGAACACTTTTTCCCCTGTCCTTGACGTTGTCTGTGATATTTTAATGTACGCATGACAGTCAAGCCATGGATTTGTTCACCTGGGGATACCAAAAAACTCAGTTTGCCCTATACCTAAATACTGTGTCCCCTGCTGCTCCTGCGCAAGCACTACGGTGCTCTCCACTGGTCTTTGTTTACTTGGCTGCAGCATTGACCATGGCTCCCACACAACCGCTGGAGCCATTCACTGGCCTCTGCAGCGTATGGCACACGACCACTGAGGGATGTGATTGGCTACTACAGTCACATGAGTATATCAGCATATCATTGCTGCATCTATGTAAACTAAGACGGGTGGATAGCACTAGAGTGCTCGCGCAGGAGCAGAAGGAGATTTAACATGTGAGTATAGGCTTTTCTTTGTTATACTGGACAATATATGGGGAAAACATGCCTTCTTACATAAGGATGGTTGGTGGGGATTTCAACCTCAAAGGAAGAATCGCAAGCTGACAACATTGTACTTATGTTACACACAAAAATGCAGGTTAACTAGACACCAGTGCAAGGCAGAGGGGTGTGCTGGTGCTTTCATTACCCTATGGCTCACAGCAGATTTAGAGACCCTTCATCAGAGTTGGAAATCACATGTTCTTCTCATAGCTTACCTTTGGTGAAGTATATGCAGCTGGTAAGCCATTCAGCTATATCGCTCTCTTAATATTCCATGAAGGCCATGGGTATCTCATAAAATGTGGGAAGAATTAGAACTGAACTTCATGGAGCAGCCAATACATATGGCCAGGGCCAGTTTAGTTAGCACGTCTATTAAAGAAACCGCCTAAAGTGAGAGCCCAAGGCAATGCAGACTTCCCATAAGCTAATTGTGCCTGAGATAAAGCTTGCTTTGTTGGCCGAGAGCTAAGTGGCCACCAGGGTTGCCAACCGTCCAGAAATTTCTGGACAGTCCGTAAAAATAGGCGACTTTTTTTCCTGTGTCCAGGAAAAAAAGATGGATGTGTCCGTAATTTTTTTGAGGCTGGTGGTGCTTAAATATATTATTTTGGTGGTAATTATCATCATTTTACAGCTCACAGTAAATGCTGGTAATGAGTTCCGCAGTAGATTGTGCTATAGACCTATATTAATTATAATATTTATCATTTATTATGGTTTTCCAATTTGTCTATAAAAATGTCTGATGTCTGTGATTTTGGGACAAGTTGTCCAGAAAAAAGACAATCCTGGTGGCCACTGCTGCAGTCCTGCAGGACGCCTTGATCAGCTATCCTGTCATTCAGCTCACTGCACTGCTCTCAGCGACCGCATTGCATTTGGGAGCAAGAGATTTTATAGCTGCAGTGTGACAATAGTGTGCCTATGATTATGAGTGGAGAAAGAAATATTTAAAGGGAGTCCATCATCAAGAAGTTCACCGATAAACCAGGCACAGTGTCTTGTAGGGCTAGCTCAGCTGAATGCAATGTGGCCTTTCACTTAGTGATCTGTTGCTTCATTCTGGAGAAAAAGTACTTTTAATCAATATGCAAATGAGCAGTTAAGTGCACTGAGGTGGATCCAAGCCACTCTGTGCACCCTTGCTCCTCCTGCTTCCTCTGCAAGTCCCTGCATCTCCTTCATCATTGACAGGGCCGGACAAAATAACCATGTAGGAACCTGACTATATTACTAAAGAAGGAGAGAGGGAGGGGCTGTCAGAAGAAGCAGGAGGAGCATGAGGGCACAGCGTGGCTTGGGCCCGCCTTCAGTGCACTTAACTGCTCATTTCCATATGGATTAAGGCTCATTCAGACAACCATATAGTTTTGTCTGCGGACCCATTAATTTCAATGGGGCTGCAAAAGATGCAGACAGCGTACCATGCAGTGGCGTAACTAGAAATGACTGGGCCCCACAGCAAATTTTTGAATGGGGCCCCCTCCCCCAGTAATTTTTTCACAACACCTTCCTTTCATGCCGCCCTCTTTCCTGTGGCTAGTAAAGATCGCTCTCTCAGACCAGGCCCGGCAGCTGTTTCATCCGTTTTCTACACTGTCTATACTGCCACTGTATATAATTTTATGGTGTAATACTGTTGAGGGGCCCTGACAAAATCTTTTAGTACTTCTCCTCCTCTTGGATGGGTCCCTTCTGGGTCAGGGCCCCAAGGCAGCCGCTTCCCCTGCTTCTCCTATAGTTACGCCCCTGGTACCATGTGCTGTCCGCATCCATACATCTGTTCCGTGGCCCAGCAAAAAAAGATAAAAAATGTCCTATTCGTGTCCGGATTCTGGGTTAGGGCCTTATGCACACGACAGTATGTATTTTGCAGTCCGCAAGCTACAGGTCCATAAAATACAGACACTGGTCATGGTGCATCCTGCAATTTTCGCAGACACCATTGTTAAAATGCCTATTTTTGTCCGCAAAATGGACAAGAAAAGGACACATTCTGTTCTTTTGCGGGACAGACATGTAAACATACAGATGTGGACAGAACACGGTGTTACGCCAGTTTTTTGATCCATTTTTGTGACCATTTGATAAACGTGGTGTAACCTACTCCCCCAGCTAACCACCTACACTTTCCCACCTACCTATTAAAAGGGTCGAGAAGGGTATAAAATCACAAAAAGTTGCACATTTTTGCACAAAGATGTCATGCACTAAAATGTGTGACTCTGTTACGCAAGAAAACTGGCATATGGTGTTTTTTAATTATACTATATGGGATATTTTTCTTTTGAGTTCCATATAATTCTATGGGAGAATGATGTACATTGGTATCATATCACAGTTCCAAAGAGGTGCAAATTTGGCATTTCTGGGGCCCCAAACAAAGTTATATCACACAGCTAAGGCTACTTTCACACTGGCATTTTGATCCGTTCAGGGCTCTCACAGGCGGTCCAAAACGGATTAGTTTTGCCCTTAATGCATTCTGAATGGATAAGGATCCGCTCAGAATGCATCAGTTTGGCTCTGGCTCTGTTCCGCCTCCATTCCGCTTTAGAGGCGGACACCAAAACGCTGCTTGCTGATGAAACTGAGCCAAACAACACAATCTGGCACAATACAAAACGGATCCGTTTTGGCCATGTTAAAGATAATACAAACTGATCCGTTCTGAACGGATGCATGCATTGTATTATCTGAACGGATGCGTTTGTGCAGATCCATGACGGATCAGCAGAGTGTGAAAGTAGCCTAAGCTCTGTCCCCTATGACCTGCTAATCCTCACTCTCAGCTTCGCAGTGTAGCCGGGGTACTTCTGCTTTACAGCTGGAAAGACCCCCTTAGGCCCCTGTGCAGCTGAATCGGCCTCACAGGCGGTATGTCCGCCCTTCTATTCAATTTGTTGAGCCAACCGCTTGTGGCCAGCAGGGGGCCCACGATCTCTGGGATCGCAAGCATTTGCTTGGTTTGCATGGTGGTCAAGTCCGCCACTGGCTCCATAGCAAGAGACTGTGGCCTCTTTTTTGGCCCCGTGCACATGGCTCTGCTGTGCATATGATGCCTTAGTCTCATCAGCTTTTCCTAAACCAATATTTTGGTAAAATTGATTAAAAACAGTAGAGTAAGCGTGACCAACAGACAGACCAAGAGAAGGCAGACTACTAAATCACAAGAACGCAGTCACATCAGCCAGGCACGCGGCACAAAGCCTACACTCCAAATCTCATGTCTGTGCGCTTCTACAACCTCTCTGCATATTTCATATTCCAGATGTAGAGGCAGCCTCCATACACAGGAGCTTAGAGAAAGATTAAAAAAAAGGTACATCTCATGTTTCACACATGTGCCGCAAGCACTGAAAAGAGTCAGATATGTTCTCTAAGAGCACTACTGTAGGCAGCAGATTTCATCATCTCGATTCATATCTAGCCGCCTCACGGCTACATTTCTTTCTTGTCGGAACAGATGTGCGAAGTGGTGATAAAAGTTGAAGTGTGAAAACAGTCGCTCAGCAAGTGTGCGGCGTACATGGAGGACCATGTCCTTGCGGTCCAGGCTGAAGAATACCGTAATGGCGTAGACTATTGGAAAGAAGGCGCATTCCTAAGTATACGTCGCCATTAGCGTTGGCTAGAGGGCTAAATCCTGATTATTCCCCACAAATACGTTCACACCTTCCTTGCCCACTTCTTTCCCTCTCTCTGTCAGTGCTCTGCTGCCTTTCTGGCTCCCTCGCTCCCCTTAGGTCAGGATGCAGTGGTACATTCCTGTGGCGTGAAACTCTGCATTTTCCTTTCAATCCGGGTTGCCTGCGAGAGGGAATCCATCTCCCCCCTCCTTTCCTCTCTCTCTCCCCTCCCTGTCAGTGAGATGCAGGCAGCCAGCTCTCTATGAACCCTGCCAGAACCCCCTTTGGGTGCAGTAACCTCCATGTGACCCAGCCCTGTGTCAGTCCTTCCTTCTCTGCCTGCTCCACAATTTTCCAAGGCATTGATACTATTACATGCCTTCCCTCACTCTCTCCCTCTTCTGGTCCATCTACTTTCTCCTCTGGTTCACCCTTTGCTTATCCTTTCTCCCCCTTTTTTCCCCTCCGTCTCCCCTCCTCCAGTGCCTGGTTTTATTTCTCTTGGTGCCTTCTCCATATTTTTCCATCTTGGAATAGCTTTGTTTTTTTTTTTTGCTCTTACTTTCCTTTCTCATGAACCATTTCCCTTTTTCTCCCTTTTTCTCCGTAGTTACACTACACTGATATTGTTTTCGTCTTACACTTTTCCTGTGCTGTTATCTGCCTGTAACTCTCCTTCACGTTACATTACAGCTTCCACATCTAATCACTGTGTCTTTTTTATAGCATATGTGCTTTTTATGAAATATTTTCTCCCGAGTCACTAAACATTTTTCTATCTATTTGACCCTCTGCCGTTTCTCCCTTCATTTCCTGTTTTTCTTTCTATGTCTTTCTACACTGGTTTCCAATCAGGATAGTTAATCTGTCTCCTTTTTCTCTCACCTTCTCCCTCTCTCTACATATGTTTTACATCTTTTCCTAACCGATCGCCACTTTTCTTTTTTTTGCATAGCATGGAAAGAACATGGAATCATTTAAAATAAACCTCTAATTTTGGGAGCACAGCCTAGGGGGCGGGAGAGGCAAATAGCAAAAATCAACATGGAACCTCTGGGTTAGCCTTGTATTGGCTGCGCCCAAACCCCAACAAGAACCACTGGTGGCAGGGGCGTAACTACCATAGCGGCAGACCATGTGACTGCTATGGGGCCCAGGGCCAGAGGGGGTCCAGTTGGGATTATCCCCTCTTCTACTGGAGGTGAAAACTTGGTCAGGACTCTACCCTCTAAAGGAACAACTTTTAGTAAATAAAGCAGTGAAAAAATGGCCCAAGGGTTGAAAGGTTTTTAGGAAGAAACCCTCCTGTCCTGTGTGGGGGGCCTGGTTTGATCCTTGTTATGGGGCCCTTACTTCTCTATGTACGCCACTGACTGGTGGAAGGATTTTTTTAGGCCAGATTGATATTAGATAGAAGTGACCATTGTGGCTGTTGTGGGTCACTTCTCGTCCTGTAACTGCACCATAGCAGTGGATTCCTTTTTTAAATTCAGGTATTGATTTCTTTCCCAGACTTTTCTGTTTGTACAAAAGTTTATCCAAAGAGGTATCTCCCAAAGAAAGAGAATCATCTGGCTAGTGCCACCTTGTGGAAGTGGTTCTCTATGAGTCAAAATTTGACTTTTTAACAAGCTTTGGGATATGACAAAGGAAAATAGCCAAGCAAATATCCATCCGTGGACAGCTGTTTCGGGGTGCTTGCCCCTCATCACTATGGAGTAGGATTCTGGCTGGCTGAGGGTGATGTTTTGAATGTGGCTTAGCCATGTATGGAGACTTACTGGAAGTGCTCCATGGTACGGAGACTTATTGGCAATGCACAATAGGAAATAAATATGCAAAGAGGTATCTCCAAAGAAAGAGAAGCATCTCCCTTGTCACATCCCAAGGCTTGTAAAAAGTCAGATTTTGGGAGACATCTTATTATATACTGATTTGCCACGGAGCATTGCCAATAAGTCTCATACCATAAAGCACTTCCAGTAAGTCTCTATACAGGACTGGTCTCTTTAAAAGGGTTGCCACATCTTCAGGGCATCATTGACTGATAGGTGTAGGTCCTAAACGGAGCACAGAAAGTGTTGGAGTGCGCACTGCGCATGCGTAGCCGCCCTCCATTTATTTCTATGGGGCAGCTGAAAATAGTCCGCTTGGCTATCTCCATCGGGCCCAGAGAAGTGAATGGGATCAGTGGCCGGTCATGCACGTTGCGTTGCCATTCACTTCTATGAGGAGAGCGCTTGATGGTGGTCGGACCGGAGTCCTCCAGCTACCACTTTGGCCCGCTCCGTTCTTGTTATTGGTGCGGGCCCCAGTGGGACCCGCACCTATCAGACGATGGGGACATATCCTAGCAATATGCCCCCATTGTTTCAGATTAGACAGCCCCTTTAAGGAGAGCCAGTACCCAACCTAAGCTGTAAAAAAAAATGAAAGATTAAAAGTTATCTTCTTGACGGTAATTGTGGCAAAAACTAGTGTAATGTGTAGTACACAAGACCCACAGAAAAAAAAATGGTCTGTATTTTAAACTCTATGCTACTGATAGGCTTCATTAGAGTCTAAGACAGATCCATAGACTTTTATGAGACGAACTAAGGTTCATATAACTGAATATTGCTGCATTTATTTCTATAAAGAGAATACAGGTTCATGATTTCTCGACTCAATGGTAAATGATGCAACATTGGGAAAAGGAAAGGCTGCAACGCTTTATTGAATAAACTTGCATCAGGGAACAATCTTCCAACTTTATCTTGGTCATCAGCAGGTTTTGGCATTAATTTCTGGCAGGCAAACACATTCAGCTCTGTACATCTGTACTCTCTTTAGCTCTGCTGTGCTATCAGGATTAAATAGAAACTTTTCCTTTCTGCTGTACTTAGCTTTCTGTAGTCTGACTCTGTCTTTATCTTTATCCAGGGAACTTTACTCCTGGCTTGTAAGGCTTGCAGCTTTGGCCTCTATGCCCAACAGAGCTGCAGGTGTGCTCTGCTGGCTTGCACACGACCTTCCCCTTGCAGGGGTACTCTAGTCTAACCTTCAATTGATAAAACTCCTCCCTCTCTAGAGAGGGCTAGAATGAAAAGACAAGTTCCATTCTCTGTAAATAGCTCTGCCATAGGTGCCGCCATCTGCTGGAAAACCACCAGTGTGGAGGACCTGGACAAAATACACCGAATGACACCATACCAGCACACACAGATAGGAGCGGGGCGTAGGAGTGGTAATGCCACTCGGGAGCGTTACAAAATGACCTATTATTTAAAGCAACTTTATTTAGAATTTGCTGATGATTTTCTTTTAAATCTTTCATGTCACTGTATACAAAAAATATCGAAAAATAAAATCAGTTTTTTTTTGTACTGGCCACTAGGCCTAAAATATGTGAAGCCTTCCTGTTCTTTGAGAGCAGGACCATAGACACAATGAACAGGAGCTGACTCACTGACTTCTGTAAAAAAAAATCTAGGCATGCTCTGACCTGTGCAGAGGTGAGAAATGAGCTGGTAGGCTGTGATATCACCTATTGCGGATGGTGGTATATATATTTAACATAAAAACTTAATCTAAACAATAGATCATTTCCTGATGACACCTGCCCTTTAATATTCTTACTTATTTTGATTAGGCTAGTACATTATTTTGCTGGGATGGTACAGGCCAATGTGCCATCTGTGGATGTGGCATAGGTTAATACTTTGGGCATTTTAGCATAGCACAGCCTTCTAGTTGTTGCTCAAAAGTTTGGGAGAAATTTCAATACCCCCTAATGTCTATAAGTGTTTGCTGGGAATCCCTGTAATGTTTTGTAAATATTGACCAAATACCCCATAATGTATGTAAATGTTTACTAAATACCCTGTAATGTCCGCATACCTGACAAAAATACCCCCTAATGTGGGCAAATGTTTACCAAGCACTCTGTAATGTTTGTAAATCTATACTAAGTGCCCCCTATGGAGTTTCAGATTGATTGGGTCGGATTTCTTATACCAAGCATCCAGAAATGTCATTTACAATGAAATACTGTACATGCCGGTATGCCCTGTGTGATTACATTCTGAGAACAAAAAATAATATTTATAAACAGATTACTAATTAAATTGGAGTTTTTATGTGAAAATAAACATTCTTCCTGTCTATAAACCCACAGTAATCACTGCAGGGAGCAGCACAGAGTGTGAGCTCATTAGTCTGGCCACAGATGTAAAGCCATTGTAAATACAGTGGTTTGGGGCATCTGTCACCAGTCAGACAATTGTGGAGACCAAAAGGTAGACATCTAGAAAGTGCCACATCTGAGTGAGCACTGTCAGCCAATCCGAAGGGCTCACATCAACTCAAACCAAGTAAGAGTTCACATGAATTAGACTTCTTGCTGGCGTTTCTGCCACTATTTCATTCCTCTGAATAGGGCTTACAGAAATTGCCAACATTTCTGCAACCAATCTGCCATGGGTGAATACAAAATTAGGACACAACCTTTTTTTTTTTTTGGTCTGAGGGCCATATTGTCAGATTGAACTACTTCCAAGGGCTACAATAAAACTGAAAGGCTACAGACACCTTTCAGAGTCATTTTATTACTGTTACATTTTACCCATTTTACACTAAAATTTTTTTTTCAAATTAGTCTTTATTAAATTGTCAACAATTTTTCCTCTACAGCTTCCTGTTTCAGTACATATACAAACTATTGCTTTGACAGATCGATCGGTAGCCCTTATGTCTCAGCTCCTGACAGCTCATAAATAGAGTTGAGCGAACTTGTGTTTTAGGTTCGGCATCCAAAGTTCGGGTTCGGGTTATCCAAGGCTCCCGTTATGGATTCCGCTACCACGGACCATAACGGCATTTGGAACACGGGGTGAAAGACCTGGGGTGACGTCACCGTCATGTGATCAGTGCAGGGGGCGTGGCTCAGTACTGGATTGGATAAGAGGTCGTAGGCTACCACCTCTTATCTAATCCAGTACTGAGCCACGCCCCCTGCACTGATCACATGACGATGACGTCACCCCAGGTCCTTCGTGTTGTCCAAGGTTCGGGTTCATTGATGAATCCCCTTATGGATTCCAAATGCCGTTATGGTCCGTGGTAGCGGAATCCATAACGGGATGCTTGGATAACCCGAACCCGAACTTTGGATGCCGAACTTAAAACACAAGTTCGCTCAACTCTACTCATAAACACTCATTATAGTTAAATTCTTATCAGACTGATAAGCATTTAGCTATATTGAGCAGCTCTTTGACAATTTCAGTGTGAGATGGAGAGCAATAATTTGTAGATGCAATGAAACTAAAAGCTGTAGAGGAAAAGGTGTTAAACATTTTTAATAAAAGCCAATTGAAAACACGATTCTAGCCCAAAATGAGTAAAATTCAATGATAAGAATGGCTCCCAAAGGATTCCATATCCTTTAATGTGGTATTACCATCTGAGACATTTATGACATGTTAAAAGTAGATGGCATTAATGGCTGATAGATGGGGACTGCATTAACAGGAAAACAGGGGTCCACTTTCCCCCTATTTAGGACTTCATAGAGGAGTAGTCCATTTATGTGACTATCTCCAATGTAGAATTATGGGAGATGTAGAAACAGTCTAGCATTTCACAGCACTTATAAACTACAATGGAGTGAGCCACGTGCACCTCGGCCACCAATTTCACTTTACCTACTCCTTTCTTCAGTGAGAGGTCAAAAGACCCTATTTTCTTGATATGGCCACACAGTGTCCCTGCTCCCGTGCTGTGTGCTATTCTTTTTCTTATTATATGGAATCACGCAAGTTTGTGTCCAGATGGTTGGAGAAAACAATAATTGGTCATTGGGGGCCACATGTTATGCAGACGTGTCCTAAGGGGACAGATGCCCTTTAAACATATTGGGGATCATTTATTAAGACCGGCGTTTTTAGATGCCAGTCTTAATAACCCCTGCGCTGGTGGTGGATCTGGCAAAGTTATGTATAGGTACAGGCCTCTACATAACTTCGGCGCATTCACCACCGGTCTAAATCTACGCCAGCTTTCTTGCTGGCGGAGTTTTAGAACATTTTCTACATGTAAAACAGGCGTAGAATGTGATAAATGAGATGGGCCTGGTGGCTCGTCCCCTTTTTTTTAGACCTGGTGTGAGCGGGGAAAAGTCACAGATTGCAGTTCAAATAACCTTTGTGCCATAATCTGCAACAGATATAGGCCAGAAAACTGGGGTATATCAGCTCGTAAATTGCCCCCATTGCGTTCTGTGCCCCGGTAATGTTGAAAATATATGGAAGAGAAGTATCGGAGGATTTACCTGTAACGGAGGTAAGTTGTTGAAATAACTGCACGCATTTTTTGCCACACCAAAAACGCCCTCACCTTAGATGAACAGCCGTAGGTTTTATATACAATAATGAAAGTGAGCCACAGCCTGCGTTCAGCACCTGACAACTGTGTGTTCCACCAAATGTGATTACAAGTAATCACTCTACAGTCAGATAGCTTGGTATAGCACAAGGATTTCACTTTCACCATGCATTTGTTACTGCAATTTACATTGTTTCCATTTATGCCAAATATAATTCCGCTGCTCATTTATGTAGAATTGATGGCTTATGATCCCTATGGACTTGGTTCTGCTGGAATACCCCTTAAAATATTAGCACAAAAATAATCTCGTATAGACATTTTAAGCTCCAATTTGCCAAAATAATGAAAATATATATATAGGTGGAGGTGTAATGTACAGGTAGGAACTGGACAGATTGTTTCTAGAGCAGTTTAGTAAATTTATTAAGTTACATTTGTTACCCAGATTGAAAACAGGGACATTTAAGTAGCAAAGAGGGACAGAGCGACTTATCCCTCCAAAAGACACTTGGAAGGCATGCTGATATGTATTAGGCCTATTGCACACGACCGTATGGTTTTGCGGTCTGTAAAAAACTGATCCGCAAAAAAAAAAAACTGATGACATCCGTGTGCATTCCGTTTTTTGCGGAACATCTGGCCCCTAATAGAACAGTACTATCCCTGTCCATGATGCAGACAATAATAGGACATGTTCTATATTTGAACAGAACGGAAATACGGAAACGGAATGCATACAGAGTACCTTCCATTTTTTTTCGGACCCACTGAAATGAATGGTTCCGTATATGGACCGTATACGGAATGCAAAAAACGGGCCGTACAGTCTCAACAAAAAAAAAAACATTCGTGTGAAAGAGGCCTTATAATGAGTGACCTATACCCAATTATGTGTCAATTCTAAATCATCACAGCCTGTTAGTGTCTACGTGTTTTTGAAAGGAAAACAAATTAGCCAATGCAGGTTATTCATATAGCATAAGCACCCACAAAAGCAGAAGTTGGTATTTCCATCAGTGGCTCTACGCCCAAGCTTGCCCCACCCTTGCTAGTTCCAGTTAATGTCTCTAGTCACACACATGGAACCAGTTATAGTTTAAGGAGGACTTTTTGGCACCTTGGGGTGGAATCTCCAGAAAAAAAATCATTAGCATCTGGAAGGGTTTTGAGTTTGATGTGTCGTGACAAGATGCACAGGGAAAGTATAGCTATGCCTTCATATACAGACACAGGGCAGGCTTGTGGGAGATTTAAATATAAACCTGCTGCAGAAACAAGGAAGCTATCATATGTGCAAATGCATAATTTAGGATAATATTTTTCCTCCTATAAAAATGACATTTCATATAGTAAACCCTCTTCGAGATGACCACCAAAAGTGATCTTCTCAGAGAAGGTTACCAGCATGCATGCTGTCTTTTGGAGAGGTTTCATGGTGCTGTATATGGCAAAAGTCTCTTGGAAATAAGAGGGTAAGCATCTGCTATATATAGGTCTCTTGGAAATAAGAGGGTAAGCATCTGCTATATACCTCTGGTGCCACTTGGGGAAGCAATAAGATCAGATTTGCTAAAATTCAACCTGTTTGATCTCTGCTTCCCAAGGAAACAGGCTGGGGTACAACTGAGCTACCTCCACTGACACAAGGTTTTTGACCAATTCTTATATTTCTGACAGGATTCTTCCATAAAATATCTATGACCAAGGTTACTAAATTCACATCACTCCTGACTATGGACATATATATCTGGAAAATCTCTCAACTTGCCCATTGACTTTAATGGCCAAACATATGCTAAAGCGGTGCCCTATTGGCATACGTTTGGCTAGCAGTTGATTGAACACAAGGAACACTATATACTGCAGGTATATGTCTGGCTGAGACCTCATCCATATATCAGTGAATCATGGATGTGTGCTGTCCGTGCAGGGCCGGTTCTAGGTGAAATGGGGCCCTGGGGCGAAAAACAAAAGGGCCCCCCCCCCCCACATGACAATTCGCCCCCTAATGGCACATTTCTCCCACTCCAACCCATGGGCCAGTGGGCTGGCAGCAGCACATCTCTCAAGCACTAAATCCCCACCCCTCATGGCACATTTCTCACCATCTCTCCTTCTGTGGCCCCCCCCTCCCCCAATTACAATGGCACATTTATCAGACTCCAACCCATGGGCCATGTGGGCTGGCAGCAGTACATCTCTCCAACACCAAATCCCCACCCCTCATGGCACATTTCTCCCCATCTCTCCCCCCCCCCCCCCCGTAAGGTTAGGTTACTACTAGACGGTTACCGAACTTCACTTGGCTCAGCAGGGAGGGACCGGCAGGGCCAGGTGGGATGTGTGTCTGACTGGTTGGCCTTGGCAATGGCTCGTCGCTCCTTCTCTCTGGGGGCGGAGCTCACAGCTAACTCAGCTCAGTGGCAAGGCAACAAGACGTGCCTGTGCGGCAGCTACGAGCCTGTGGCACACTCGAGCCACTGCAGGCAGGCCAGGCAGCGGAGCTCAGAGCGGCCGCGGGCCCCGCCCCCTCTTCCAGGCCGTGCGCTTTTAGTCGGCCGGCGGCCGCTGACTGCAGCACAGCAGCAAAGTACTAAGTAGCTAGGGTTGGTTGTTTGCGGCGAGCGGGCCGGCGCCGGGGGCCCCTAAGGACTCGGGGCCCGGGGGCAATTGCCCCCCTTGCCTCTATGGTAGCGCCGGCCCTGTGTCCGTGTTCTCTATGGACAGGACACGTACACATACAGTGTTTTTTTTTACTGACCATGGGTAGGAGACTTGAGTTATTTTGACCAAACACACCCATTGAAGTCTGGGTCCGTAAAAATCAAAGACACTAATATGGAAGCTATGTTTTGTCAGTGGTTTTTCACAGATCATTGCTAGGAGATGCCCAATTTTCAGCCTAGCAGTGTACGTGGAATATAGATAACACATGAAGGGCAGAAAACAAACACATGGATCCTTTACAAACACGGATGAAACACTGTCATGATGTCATCATCGATGTGGAAATGTGAAAGAGGCCTGAAAATGGTCCCACTGAATGTAAAACCCAATGCAGGGCACGGGTATGAAAGCTGCTAGATCTCCCCCTTATGTCAAGGTAGATATCCAGCTTTAGAAGCCAAAACCAGGAGTGCATTAAAAAAACAGAAGTCCTATCTGTCCTTTATACTTTCTCTCCGTTTATGATCCATCACTGATTTTGGCTTCCAAAAACTTCATCAAGAAACCTGATCGTGTGGCCGTGCCCTCAACATTCCAGTTCTAGGGCTTTCAAGCTGATAAGCAGCATCAGATACATCTGGCTCCACTCATCTCCTCCTGCTACATGTAATTAGCATCTTTATAGGACCAAGAGGAACACGCATATTAAGAAAAGGATTTGACATGAAAGTTGTTGAACTGGAAGATCTTTCAGTCAGCAATGACTCCATGACCATAGCCAGGTTAGCTTTGGCACATCGCTCTCCGTTATTTTTATTGGTTATATAAAACCAATTTCCATCTGTTTCAAAACACTCAGAGATTTAAGAAACTAAACTAGATATTCTCTTAGATGCAAAGGTTTGATTGGTTACTATTGCTTACATGAAATGTGCGTCACACTGAATGACCCCCTTTGTCATTTCAGTTTATACACAATGTAGATGTCAGAGTTGAGGGGGTTAAAGAGCCGCCTGACATGCCAAAAGGTCATGGGTACCCTGCAGCAGCTGGGCCTGATAATTGGAAGCAGAAAAGTCAGAGCTGTGTGTAGAGGTAGAGGGCCAGATCTGTAGTTGTCTCCCCTTCTGACACTCGTGCCTTTATGGACAGATCTAGACATTCTCTCACTCCTGTGTCCAACATCTGGAGAGACGTCACATCCTGCCAATCGAGACTGCGACGCAGCTAAGAAATGAATGCCCCATAGCTCTGCCGCCTAGAATCTCCAGACTGAAAGTGAAATACACTCAGGACCACCAAGCCAACTGCTAGAGACATATTACCTCTAATATAGGTTTACTGAGGTCTGTTGGTAAGGTCAGTGGGCTTTGCTATGGCACTGCACTTCTAAAACCCAAAGTGTCCCAAAAATAACAAATTATAACCTAAGGACACTGCTTGTAACTAAGGAGCTGGAAATGCACTCCGTCGGTCCTACAAAGCCTGTGTTTCAGAACAGAATGTGAACATGCAGTCCCCCGACACGCCCTGCCCAGAGCGGGAAGAAAATACAGGTTTCCTGTTCTAAACAAATCCATATTGGTTTGGGACCACAGCACAATTGCAGTAATTCTCCGTCTTCTCCATGAACTCTGCTGATCTTCCAGCTCAAGCCGACAAAGCGCTCTATTTCAGGAATAATTCAATTTGTGCAGTTGGTGAAGTGTAAGCCACACTCATGAAATGCTGAAACGCCATCGACATTTCGCTGAAGTTACTAGAAAATTCAGTGGTGGGCCCAGCATATCGAATCTAGGACAATTATGACTTGAATTTAGCTTTTTGCTCCAAACTTCTATGCTAAATAACACAGCTCCAAATCCACAGCACAGGCCTAGAGCCAAAGGGGTTGTGCCACAGGATAAGGCCCCATTCACAAGTCCCCAATTCTGTTCCGCATTTTGTGGAACGAAATTGCGGACCCATTCATTTCAATGGGGACAGACGATGTCCCGCCCGGGTCCGCAATTGCGGATCCGCACTTTCGGGTCCGCAATCGTGTTCCCGAAAAAAATAGAACATGTCCTATTCTTGTCTGCAATTGCGAAAAAGAAAAGGCATTTTCTAAATAGTCCTGGCGATTTGCGGTCCACAAATTGCGGAACGCATATCGCCGATGTCCGTGTTTTGCGGATCCACGGATCCGCAGAACACTTGCGGACGTGTGAATGAAGCCGAAGGGACAAATATCAGATCAGTGGGGGTCCAACTGCAGTGACTCAGAACAGGGTACTTGTTATGTAATGTTATTTAATATGTTAATGCCTTGTGATGTACCAGCATATCTCTGTATGGAACAGTCAGGGTTAATAATCTTGACTCTGCCCCTGTAGAAAGTTAGGTGTTGGACTTAGATCCACCCTTTTCTCAGTTAGTAGGGTGCTAGTGGAGGAAGTGAGAAGAAGCTACATGCGCTCGTTCCTTAGAGAACTATGCTTTCATCCCAGAAAAACCACTATGCCTGAGAGATCCACAGAGAAAACCCTCTCTACTGCACAGTACTCCAGAGAGAGAAAGAAAGAACTAGAAGGCCCAGAATTTGCAAGGCTGAGCACTGTGTAAGGGCTCATGCACACAAACGTATTATCTTTCTATGTCCGTTCCGTTTTTTTTTTTTTTTGGGAACGTATGCGGAACCATTCATTTCAATGGGTCCGCAAAAAAATGGAAGTTACTCCGTGTGTATTCCATTTCCGTATGTCCGTTCTGCAAAAAAATTAAATATGTCCTATTATTGTCCACATTACGGACAAGGATAGGACTGTTCTATTAGGGGCCAGCTGTTCCTTTCCGCAAAAAACGGAATGCAAACCGTCATCCATATTTTTTGCTGATCCGCAAAATACATACGGTCGTGTGTCTGAGCCCTAAGGCTCCATTCACACGTCCGCAATTCTCTTCCGCGGAACGGAATTGCGGATCCATTAGTTTCAATGGGGACAGACGATGTCCCGGCCGGGTCCGCAATTGCGGATCCGCACTTCCGGGTCCGCAATCGCTTTCCCGAAAAAAATAGAACATGTCCTATTCTTGTCCGCAATTCCGGACAAGAAAAGGCATTTTCTATGAGAGTGCCGGCGATAAGCGGTTCTCAAATTGCGGAACGCACATCGCCGATGTCCGTGATTTGGGGATCCGCAGATCTGCAAAACACACACGGACGTGTGAATGGACCCTAAGGCTAATAGAGATTTTACTGCAGTGAGGGAGACATTGCTAAGAAACCCTTCACACGTGGACACGGTCTGGTCACTCGTATCTTAATCCTGAACCCCTCAGATGGGAATTACAAACTTGCAAAAACATTTTTGCCAGCCTTATATTCTGCCAAAAGATACTTTGGAGAGATAGACGGAAGGAGTACTACAGTCCCCATCCTGGCCTATATCCATACATTGCTATCTGGGAAGATTTTCACTATCAGTTTTTTGGAACTCTGCTTTAAAGGGAATCTGTCACCAGTTTAATGGTGTCCTAACTAAGGGCAATATAAACTAGTGAAAGGTCCTCTATTGATCCAGCCATCTTACCAAAATCTTGTATTGAATAGCTCCAGTACATGCCAATGAGTCCCCATATTCATGAGCTCATGGCTCTTCCGGCCCAACTACTGCTGATTCATATGGAAAAAAACTGTCAATCAGAGGCGAGCGGGCGGGGAGGGGGGGGGATTCCATGAACTCATGAATATGGGGACTCACTGGCATACGCCGGAGCTCTTAGGATTTAAAAGTGAGGGCAGCAGAAAACTAGTGACAGATTCCCTTTAATACTGTATTGGATGTACTACAACTCCCATTCTGCACTTCTACAACTATCCTGGTTACTGACTTCAGCACGAATTGTAGACCGCAACACCTACACCACCTGCCTTGTACCTGTACAACAATCATAACACCAAGGGCACCCCAACTACCATCAGGCAGGAGCCCCAACATCAGGGTGTGCCCCGAGGGAAGAAAGGGTGCACCCTCCTGTCACTGCTAAGAAGCATTGGTGTGAGGATTGCCACTGTGAATATTTATTGCAGCCAGAGCCACTACCACTCCCATCCTCTGCTCCTCCATGGCATAAGGCACAACCTTTAGGACCACCATCGATCACAAGAATGGTAGCCCTGTGTCCTTGTATCAATCGAGTGTCAGATTACACTTGTCCACTGCTGCTCCATTTATTCTGTAGGCAAGTGACAGAGATAGTTGAGTACAAGGATTGACTATCTCCCCTAGTCAGGGGTGGATTGGCTCTACAGGGAAATTTCCCAGTGGGCCGATGCCCAGGGGGCCCATCTTAGCTCTTCTCAAGGCCACCAGCCACGTAAGTATTGATTTGTCACTCCTAAAGTTAATTAACACTGGGGTGCCAAGTAATTATGTACCTGCTCGGTGACCACAGGTGCCCTCCTGATTCCTGAATTCATCTGTATTACTATTCTGAGGCAACTGGAAAAAGAGGACCACAGAGGGGCAGCTTCTGAGGAGGTATCTTGTGCTGCTGGGGCATTATTTTGTGCTCCACTACGGTTTTTGATGCTGCAGGGGCAGTTTATTGTTTTGCACTGAGGTATTTGGCTCTGGTATTCTGTGTAGCGATATTGTATTGCTGGTCCCGCCTACTTGTGTTAGCTCTGCCTTCTGTCAATTTGGAACCGCCCCTGCCCCTAGTCCCAAATACCTCTCACTCCATTCATACAGGGACACGGGACCCCATTGTCATGAACAGTAGGGGTCCCAGTCATCAGACCCCCACTCGCTCCATTCATACAGGGACATGGGACCCCATTGTCATGAACAGTAGGGGTCCCAGTCATCAGACCCCCACTTGCTCCGTTCATACAGGGACACGGGACCCCATTGTCATGAACAGTAGGGGTCCCAGTCAACAGACCCCCACTCGCTCCATTCATACAGGGACACTGGACCCCATTGTCATAAACAGTAGGGGGTCCCAGTCATCAGACCCCCACCAATTAATAACTTAATAGCCATAGAAGAGGATTCACACATCCATACTACAGAGTTCATATTCTGGATGTGTCTCCCATCCTAACCAAGCGTTTAATTACTCAAACTCACATCATGCTGTGAGTCTGGGTCAGTAAATTTGTGGTCGAACCAGGACATACATTCAGAAAACAGAATCTGGAATACGGGCGTCTGAATCCAGTCTAAGTAGTCACCTTGGAACAACCCCTTTACATGATACAATTCTCACCACTAGGGGGTGCATTGTATCTTACTACATACTGTTCTATTATTGAACTCAATGCATAGACAGTATGCATCAACTTGTTACTCAGACCAATGGATGGATGGATAGATGAATGGTTGGATGGATCAATGCATAGCTGGATAGTTAGCTTTATATAAATGCCCATTTAATGATCATGACACATTTATTAATATAGGCAAAAGGCACACAACCACAGGATGTTGTTAAAATGTAGCTCAGTGGTTAAAAAAGCAAGCTAGTGATTTGAAGGGGAACCTGCTTCAAATCTCAGAGTCAGCAAAAAGCAACCTTGAAGAACATTCTGTCACAAAAAGCATTTTAGATCCTTATCCAGGAAAAGATAATGATGACTTATCCTCAGGATAGGTCATCATATCACGTCAGCAGGGGTCCAAGATCTGTCAGTTTCAGGGAGCGGCTGCGCTCACTGGAGCTCTGGTAAACGATGCAGGCTCCTCGCAGGTTTCCAAGGACAGCGCTGTACATCATATAGTGACAATGGTTGGTATTGGAAACATTGACTTTAAGGTGGCTAAGCTGCAACTAGGCCATGTGACCGATTAACAGTGATGTCATTGGCCTAGGAAGAGGTGGCAGCGCTCAAGGCTTCTTCTAACAGCTGATCGGAGGGGTCGCACCACCGCAGATCTGATACTGATGACCTATACTGAGGATAAGTGATAAATATCTTTTCCTGAATAACACCTTTAATATAACCATAGACATATATTTTTTAAATCTTTATTACAGAGGTTTTCCGACTGTTTTTAATTTGACCCCTTACAATCTGGCTTTTGCCCTCTCCACTGTACAGAAACTACTCTTACTAAAGTGTCTAACAATCTCCTGACAGCAAAAAGGAATGGCAACTATTCTCTACTGATTCTTCTGGATCTCTCTGCAGCGTTTGATCTGGTAAACCACAAACCTCTCCTCACCATGCTCCACTTAATTAGCCTCAATGACACTGCTCTTTCCTAAGTGTCTTCCTATCTCTCTGGCTGCTCCTTTAGTGTATCATTCGCTGGCTCTACTTCATCTCCTTATCCTCCTTATGTTGGGGTTCCTAAGGGTTCAGTCCTAGTAGGTTTGGTTTTCAGTACCATCTCTATGCTGATGACACCCACCTATACACTTCATCTCCTGGCATTACCCCTGCTTTACTCCAAAACAACAGTGATTGGCAGTTGTTTCTAACTTTATGTCCTCTCTGTATCTAAAACTGAACCTCTCAAAAACTGAACTTCTTATCTCTCCCCCATCTACTAACCTACCCCCACTTTCTCATAGATTGTAAGCTCTTGCGAACAGGGCCCTCAGTACTACTGTTCCAGTTGTATATTAGCCGATAATTTTGTGATGTCTTTTGATTTGTATATGAACCCTCTGAACTGTAAAGCGCTGCGGAATATGGTGGTGCTATATAAATAAAGATTATTATTGTTATTATTATTGTTTACTGATGACCTGTACTTTATCGTAGGGTCCGACACGCGATACCCCATCCATCAGCTGTTTGAGTAGGCCGCAGCGCTCCAGTGAGCGCCGCAGCCTCCTTGCAGCTTACCAAGCACAGCGCCATACATTGTATAGTAACTGTGCTTGGTATCAAACTAAAAAAAAGGTTATAGACAAGACCCGCATTCATGTCTATGGACACTAGTATAGAAACTTGCGGGTGGAGATCTCATAGCACATTATTGAAAAGTGTAACTGAACAAGATGAAGATACTTGAAAGGGGACTTAGCCTAGCCTGTATGCATGTGTGCATATTTATATAGTGTTGTTTTTGTGATTCATCTGGTTCTCCAGCAATACAACAGTGCTGTCATTAAAGGGCTTTTCCAAGACTTACCTACTGATGACCTACCCTTAGGAGAGGTCATCAATATCAGATTGGCCGCTGCCCAATTGCCATCACCTCCACTGATCACCTGTTTTCACTGGCTGCGGCACTGGAACCAGACATCAAAACTTCACACGTGGGTGCTGCAGTAACCAGGCAGAGCCACTACACCACTGCCACTGTGCCACTGTGCAAAACTGTGTCGTTCTGGTGACTGGCTCCATCATTGCAGCTTGTGAAAAAGGCTGAATGGCACAAATGCCTAAGGATAGGTCATCAAAAGGTAAGTCCTGCAAAACACTTAAACTCACCCACCCACTGATGATAATGAAATGACTCTGCTAATCCTGCCAAATGTATACAGCAAAGCTGTTAAATGAGCTTTACAAAACAACAAGTGTCAGCCTATTGTGACTGCTCTAATGTGAAAAGTGTAATATCTCAATAGTTCTGTTGATGTGGATAGTCACACAAAAATATTTTTTTTTTAAACGCCAAAAATTAAAAAAGTATAATACAAACCTACTTAAATAGTATGCCATTTCTGATTCCCTTTAAGAAACCTATAGGTATAAGATGACTGGCATCTTACAGAGCAAGTTTTGGCAAGCTCTGTCTGCAATGGACTTCATGAAGATGCTTTGCCAATAGATTTCGGTTGAAATATTGCTCTATATGCTCAGTATTAAGTAAGTGGCTTTTATGAAACAAACTTTAGTGCCGCTAAAATATGTTCTAACAAAAAAAAATTTATTGGTGCAACTACTTCCAGTAAATGGTGATCTGGTCACTGCCAATATTAGTGCATAGTATGCAAACACCTAAGCCTTCATAGGGCTCACACAGTAGCTTTTTCTAGTAAAGTCATTCACTCAGTCATCATTTTTGAGAGTCTACTCTGCTGTACAATGGTGTAACTTATAGCCCCTGGGTCTCAGTTCTGGTAAGTAATAGTTAATAGAGGGGTGCCTTTATATGACCTTCCACAATAAGCCAAAGAAAAGAGTGACTACAAAGGGTGTCATTTTCTTTCTGGAAGACCAAACATGTCTGTGCATCTCATGAATATCCCATTAATTTCAATGGTCGTCACGTAATGTATCACATCTCCACTGGGGGTGCTACAAGGAAACTGAACACTTGGTGTCTAATTTCGCCACTATAAATGCTATTTTATTAGGCTATTGGTTATTTTCAGTAACGTGGTCATACACCCTAGATAGCTGTTGGCCGAATCGGTGGGTTTGGCTGATGTATGACCAGCTTTAGTTACTAATATTTTAGGTTACTTTCACATCTGTCTTCTCCGGCAGGCTGTTTCGGCACAGAAAGCCATGATTCAAAAAGCAGTGCATGCAGTAGTTTTTGTCAGGTCAATTCCAGGCATATTTCCGGGGTAGCAGCTGGATCTCTGCCGGACTCCATTATAGTCAACGGGGTCTGAAGGACAGGCAGCAGTATGTGGCAATGCCGGGTCCGGAAAACTCTGTCCGGCTGTTCTATGCCAGAACAGCCTGCTGGAGAGGACAGCCGAAGATGTGAAACTAGACTTAAGATAATTACAAAAGATGAAATGCAAACTCTGCCCTAGAACCAGTTTGAGAATTGCCGCTGTGAATAATTATTGCAGTTAAAGCCACTACCACTCCCATCCTCCGCTCCTCAGGGCTTGCAGAACAACCTCTAAGGTCTCCATCAATCACAAGAACGGTTGTCCTGTGCTCCATTCATACGGGAACACGGGACCCCATTCTTATGGCCAGTAGGGGTCCCAGACATCAGACCTCTATTGATCGATAACTTATCACCTAGCCATAGAAGATGATTCACACATCCATACTCCAGAATTCATATTCTGGACGCGTTTCCCATCCTAACCATTAACCACATCATACAGTGAGTATGGATCAGTAATTATAGTCGATACAGGACACACATCCGATATGCAGACTCTAGAATACGGATGCGTGAATCCAGTCTAAGTATTCTACTTGGAATATCCCCTTTAAATGATACAATTCTCACCACATCTCTTGTTATTTTCTAAGAGATGTTATCAGTTCTTGTAAAACCAAGAACATTCTGTGGAAGTCAGCATTTATGGTAGGTTCCTGTCCAGTCCCCGTAACACCACAATTGCTGACAGTCTATGTGATTATTTCTTGGTATGAACATGCACACAGTACTTCACAACAGGCCCAATACATGTGTTATGTACAATCTCTCTTGGGAATTTAGAGGGTATGCACTTTATGGCCAAACAGTTTACATGACTGCTGCCATAACCTGGCAATAATATGTCTATATAGAAGTAAGCAATGCTTTACGGTGTATGACACCTGTGTTGAATAAGACCTTTATGTCCTAGACAGCAATAAATGCAGGAAGTTCTGATTTCTAAAGAGGATGCACTAAAGTAGCTTGAATTGGAGTCGTAAAGTTGTCTGAAGAGGGAGGGGGTCCTTCCTGAACGTTTATGGTGGTGGGAATACAACTGGGGTGGGGGTGGTGGAAGTTCAGAGTGAATTACCAGCTGGTGCCAGGTCAGATGTGAGGTTCAAGGGGAGATAGTGACAACCAAGGAGGAGGCTGGTGAAGATTATTAATCAGTGATCATGGGCAGAGATGTGGCTCCTATTGTTGAAAAACAACTCTACATGGGGGTTTAGGAATGCCTAAAAATGTTAAAAATAATAATAATAATAAAAAATAGTTCTGTAAAATAGTTTAAGTAGTGGTTTCTTGTGATATCTTGTCTCTCCGGTGATATCCTTCTTGTGCTAGTATCATTGTACTGCTATGGAGAAGGCTTACGGTATTTTATATCGGCAAATGTAAACATCCATTCCCCATTATCGGTTCATGTGCTGGCAATCAGCTTCCCCATTTGTCAGCTGATCGGATCTTTTATGTGAGTATATAAACGCTTGCCGCTATACAGCACATGACCCCATGTAAACGGGATGTGCTACCGGCACAATGTAAAGTGTATGTGGATAAGGAATCGAAGTAACAATCGTTGACTCACACCAACCCCACATCCACCTCTGCTTGCAATGTCCATCAGTCGGCTCTAGGCTCTTTATATGAGCCCTGATGGCCTGGTATTCTAAGGCCTCTTGCACACGACAGTATGGCTTTTTCAGTGTTTTGCGGTCCGTTTTTTTCGGATCCGTTTCTCCGTTTTTTGCTTCTGTTGTGTTTCCGTTTCGGTTCCGTTTTTCCGTTCCGTTTTTCCGTATGGCATATACAGTATACAGTAATAACATAGAAAAAATTGGGCTGGTCTTAAAATTTTCAATAGATGGTTCCGCAAAAAAACGGAACGGATATGGAAGACATACGGATGCACTTCAGTATGCTTTCCGTTTTTTTTGCGGACCCATTGACTTGAATGGAGCCACTGAACGTGATTTGCGGACAAGAATAGGACATGTTCTATGTTTAAACGGAACGGAAAAACGGAAACGGAAGGCATACGGAGACACTTCAGTATTTTTTGCGGTCCCATTGAAGTGAATGGTTCAGTATACTGTCAGTATACTGAACTGAAAAAATGGCCAGTATACGGTCCGCAAAATACTGTCGTGTGCAAGAGGCCTAAGGGTAAGGACACATGCTCACGATTCCTGATGCAGTTTTGGAAGCCAAAACCAAGAGTGAAGTAAAAAAAGAGGAGAAGTCATATCTGTCCTTTATACTGTTTATTCTTTTTACGATCGACGTCTAATTCTGGGGTGCGTTCACACGAACGTATTTTGTTTCCGTGTCCATTCATTTCAATGGGTCAGCAAAAAATGCGGACATCACACCGTATGCTATCCGCATCCGTATGTCCGTTCTGTAAAAAATATAAAGCATGTCCTAATCTTGTCCATTTTATGGACAAGGATAGGCATTGTTACAATGGATCCGCAAAAAGAAAAATGATGCCATACAGATGTCATCCGTTTTTTTGCAGATCTGAAATTTGCGGACCGCAAAACACATACGGTCGTGTGAATGTAGCCTAAGGGCTGTTTTTTTTTGCGGACTGTGTGCGGAACCCTTCATTTCAATGGGTCTACAAAAAAAACTATTACTCCACTTCCGTACGTCTGCATATACGTTCCACAAAAAAAATAGAACATGTCCTATTATTGTCCGCATTACGGACAAGGATAGGACTGTTCTATTAGGGGCGATTTGTTCCGTTCCACAAAATACAGAATGCACACGGATGTCATCCGTATTTTTTGCGGATCCGTTTTTTGCAGACTGCAAAATACATATGGTAGTCTGCATGAGCCCCGAGGGTGTGTTAGACTGGCAGATTGTCTGCCAGATCACTGATACGAACGCTCGTTAGCAATGATCTGGCAGTCTAAGGGCTCATGCACATGAATGCCATTCACTTTAATGGGGCTACAAAAGATGCGGACAGTACACCGCTTGCTCTGTTCCCCGCAAAAAAACGATAGAACATGTCCTATTCTTGTCCGTTTTGCAGACAAGAATAGGAATTTCTATTATGGGCAGCTTGTTCATTTCTGCAAATTGCAGAACGCACACGGGTGGCATTTGTGTTTTGCGGATTCGCAATTTGCAGTCATTGTACTTTATTTGTGATTGCAGAGTGCTGCTGCATTGTCTTTTTTTCTTTGAGCCCTAATACTGCTACAGATTATCCGATTCCGAGTGCTCGTTCATTGGGAAATTGTAATCTTTCAACAGTTTTAAAAATCATTTGCTGGCGTCAGATCGTGGTGTCTAATCCCCATCTGCTGCTAGCGAACGATAATTCAGTATGTGGACAAGCGATGGCATTAGTGATCGCTCCTACCCATACTCTGGAAGAGATTGCTGCCACAAACAAGCAGGCGATTGCTGGGAAGGAACGCTTCCTTCCGGACAATCGCCTGCATGATCACTGTATGTAATACAGCCTTTAAAAGACTCTCAGAAATGAGTGGCAGCCTTTGCACTGCAGGGTCACGCCCCTTTGAGAACAATCAGTTGGCAATTTGTTTATAAATTTATAATAGGAACAATACAGGAATGGAACAATATGATGCTCTGAAATTGTTATTACATGGGGAATGCAATAAGTTAATAAAACAAAGATGTCAAGAGAGGTGACAGGTCCTCTTCAAAGAGACACATGAATGAAGTAAATAGTCCCATGTCCAAAAACTGGAAATAGAACGAGCAGCAGATATTCTTAAAGGAGCCCAAGTTGAGCATGTCTATGTGTTGCCCATTGCTGTTAACTTCATCAAAGAAATTGGTGTTACCACAAATCCAGCTGCTTTTTTAACTAAAGCAACTACAACCTTGACCAGAAAGTGATATCATTGAACTTCTTGCAATGAAATGGAAACCATGTGGAGCTCTGTACTGTCCGCATGCAGTCATGTTTTACCTACAAATATAAACTCCTCAACATTTAAATTGCAACACCAAGAAGGACAAACCTTAAGTTTATGCAAATCGAGGCATTATTGGGTGTCACTAAGATCTGCAGATGATGAAATTTTCAAGCACCTAGTTCCAATCTATAGAACGTGGGAGGGGGATAAAAGCCATTGAAAGCAAAGTTTTATAACCACATAAACCCTCACAAATCGGATCAAGTTGTGTGGGATGCCTCCTGTTCATCAACATGCCAGTTATCGCTACTTGTCATAAACTTAGAGGAACAAAATCTTGAGATTTCTGGTTTATCAGTCCGGCAGACCACTATGCACCTAGGCTAAGATGTCAGCAACAGAGTTCAATGTTGTGTGTCCCAGTGGTTGGGAGAACAACGAGGAACTGGAATGACAGCAGAAGGTGATCAGAGGTGAACCTCTGCATGGACAGATCGTCTGATTAGAAGAATGGAGCATAGTGATTTATTCTGTACTTAAAGTGAAAATGGATGTCACATCCCAAGCCTGGGACGGCAAACAGTGTCTACACCAGGGGTGCACAACCTTTTTTTGGTCTGGGGGCCGCAATGTCACATTGCTGTATTTCAAAGGGCCACAAAAAAAAGTCAATCGGTGCTCGTTTGCATCGGCCTATTACAGAAGCCGATGCAAAATGAATGGGGAGAAATGATCATTACCACCAGATTATCTACCAGGAGCGTGTCACCAAGGTGCCCGGCCTTGGTGGAGTAAACAGGCAATGTGCTGGGTGGGTGCCTGTTTCCCATGCTTCAGTCCAGGACTTAGGGCATGCTCACGTCCAGGGATTCCATTTAATCTGGTTGCTGGACTTGGGTGTGTCTCACTCTGGGGAGTGTGCAGACAGAGGCCTGGTGGGGCTCTGTCAGTGTGGTCTCAGCAAGGCAAGGCTGATGGGCCATGAGGCTAGTCTGGATTTTGGGGGACTTGGCGACACCCGGGAACAAGGGTTGAAAGGTCAGAGTCAGGAGGACTGCTAGACCATAACACCCTCCAAAGGTACTGCATTCGTTACAGCCTGAGGGCTGGTGGATTGTATGGCTGGGGTAAGCCGCACCTGGTTCCATGTGTGAATGCTATCTTATAGCCGAGTTAGGGATACAATGTTTATTATGTTTAGGTAGAGCCCAGACGGGCAGGCTTTTGTTTTATGCCATGTGGTGTATGAAGAGTGCCAAATAAATTGTACTGTTTGGACCTGAAACCCAGTGGTTGAAGATAATTCTGTAAGAATGACCCTCAAATGAGAGAGGATGCCTATATATATATAATTTTATTTTTTTCCTTTGGAACACTTACTCTTTTTATTTATTTTATATATTTTTTTTTTTAGTTTGTACCTTTTCCTTTTTTTACATTTTATTAGTATTTTGTTATATTTTTTATTTTATTACTTTTTCTATTCTTAATAATTTTTTTACTTAATTTTTTAATATATATTTTCACCACATAATTTGTCAAGAGGTCACTAAAAAGACATTTGGGAAACACTGAGACTTTTATATTGCACTATTTCCACTGTAACTGGGGCATCCAAAGAAGCCCCAGTTACAGGGGAAACCAGCCTCCTGTGGCAGTTTTGTGCAAGGCAGAGGTGATGAGCCTCTACTAAGACCCTGCAGCTCTGCATCTGAGACACTCGGCGATCATGTGGTCATCGGGTCCAAACTGCATAGTGCTCACCTATCTGAGGAAAAGGCAGATGCAGAAATAAAACGCTTCTGTTTTCTCCTCGAGTCCCCGGCTGTCATCCAACCTGCTCTTGCTAGAGTGCAGGAGCTGTAATCCATGCCGTGCGGAGCTCCAGGCAGAAATACTGCTGATCACATGAACAGCTGTGTTTCTGTCCGGCAGGACTGGGGCCACAAACCTTGGCCATGGGTTGTGCACCCCTGGTCTACACAAACCATTGGATGGTGTTTGCATGACACTGGGCTACAAGCCAGACATTCAGCTATATGTGTTCCATTGACCTCAAGCCACCACTTACAGAGGCGATCATGGTGCACACCAAGACAGCAATGGAGGCTGGAATGGAGGTCTGTCCTCTTCAGCAATGAGCCCCGCTTTTGTCTCGGATGCAATGATAGCCCGAAATTGGGCTGGAGACCAAAGGAGCAGCACCATGAAGAAGCCTTCACAGGGATCATCACATCGGTTCTAGTCTTGGGATTATGGTGTGGGGTGGCATAATGTACCGGAGCCGGTCCCCTCTAGTCTTTATTTCAGGTACATTAACAGCTCAGTGGTCCATTGATTTGGATGTGGAATCAGTGGTACGGCCATTTCTCCAAAGTGTCCCAGGAGCCATTTCTGAACAGGACAATGCCAGGCCACATGTTGCTCATGCTACTGTGAGCAGCTTGCATGGTCTAAATGTGCTACCATGGCCTGCAGCATCTCTGAACTCTGGATCTTGATGATCTGCATGCCCAAGTACATAGCTGCCAAGTGTCCCAAATTTGCCGGGACTGTCGCTGATTTTCAGAAACAGTCCCAGCAAATTTGCGCTGCCCTGAGCTAAAAAATAGGTGGGGCTAACATAACATCACCCACAAATAGGTGTTTCTGGGTGGATCTGTGTCACTCTGGGGGGTGGGGCTTATATGCCCCGATTTTACCAACTCAAATGTTGGTAAGTATGCAAGTGCATTCAGCATGGCAGAACATCCCTCAGACAACCATTTATAACTTCAATGATAGCATGTCAAGGCACGTATGTACATGTACTTACCCAGTGATTTCTATAATCCCACAACTTTTCCTTCTTGGGGTTGCAGTTTCAATGTTCAGGAGTGTATAAAAAATGATCATACAATAGTACAGTTCAGTAATTGAAGACATTAGCTTTATTTATAGGAGGAAATTAATTTCAAAGATGTTTTACAGGTGGGCATCACGTTCAGCTCTCGATGACCCGGTGCGAACCCCTATAACGACACCCCTGCCCTGGTTCCATGTTATGGACCTAACACATTGGATGCATCTGATTTTTCAAGATGTGAACGTTATGACTAAATATCCAAATGATCTTGAACACTGTATGGTTTTTTAACATTGTCTGAAGGAAAAGCTGTCCTTGTTGCCCAATGCAACTAATCACAGAGCAGCTTTTATTTTATGAGAACTGTTTAAGAAATGAAAGCTGCACTGTGAATGGTTGCTATGGGCAAAAAGACAGCTTTCTTATAGACAATTTTGATAAGTGAGGCCCATTCCGCTGGGTGACTATGAGGAAGATTTATCAAAACGTTGCCCATAGCAACCAATCAGATTTCACCTTTCATTTTTGACAGCTCCTTTTGAAAATGAAAGGTGGAATCTGATTGGTTGCTATGGGCAGCTAAGCCAGTTTTCCTTTACATCAGTTTTGATAAATCTCCCCTATGTGTGTACAGCTGGCTATCTGACCCAGTGTCATGGCAATGAACCTGTGGTAAAACTCAACCATATGTCAAACTAATCATGATCCACTGGAGAGCAGCCTCCTGGGGGGCAGGCATGTTTGTATGGCAACCAGTCTTTTGGATGTCATGTGAGGAAAAACAGTTTTTCAAGAAAAGCCAGTTTGATAGCTGCATCAGGTAGCAGGGGCCAGATGGTGATAGTAGTCCTCACAGTGGCTATGGTCCTCCTCAAAGCTCCCAAGGCCAAACACATTGAAGGAAGGACACACCTTGGTTCCCTCAGGGCACATCCTGATTTCGGGGTTCTACTGCCTGGTGGTGGTTCGAAAAGGTGGCAAAGTAAAGCAGTACTGTGGCAATGCAGGTGTTGGGGCCAACGCCAGTCCTTTACTGGCAGTAACGGTGGCAAAGTTCAAATACACGTCCTCAAAGTAGTAGTCCCAGGTTTTATCATGCATCTGCCGCGAGAGGAGCAAAGTTGTGGGGCTCCTGGCTGACCGTTGTTGGGGTGCCCTTGATGTTATAGGTTTGTGGTGGATGCATGGCAAGAGGTGTAGGGTGCAATCGCCGGTGTATGGTGCAGGAGTCAGTAACCAGGTCAGATATAGAAAATAAATCTCTCTCTTTTACTTAAGTGCAGAATAGGAGTTTTAGTACATCCAACGGTATCAAAACACAGTTTCAAGTAGTTCATAGTGCAAGGCTGTCTAGATATGATGGGATTTACATTACTACTTCCGTCTCTCTCTGTGCAGAATCTATGGTGGGCAATATTACTCTTTTAATGGTGGCTGTAATTTTTAGCTGAGGTTAATAAAACGTGTCCAAGTATGAAGGATATAATAACAAAGTCCCTCCCACTGCAGTAAAGTCTGTAGCAGTAAAAACAAATCCCTTACTGACTGACCCCGATGCTCTGCCATGTGGATTCTGGACCTACTTGGTTCTTTCCTTTCTCTTTCTTGAGTACTGTAGAAATGGTGAGGTATTTTTCTCAAGTAGATAATCCTCAGAGAAGACGATTCTCTGGATCTTTGGCCTAGTACTGGGGTGAGTTTATGAAAGTTTTTACGCCACTATTGTGTAATTTGCGTAAAAAAGTTGCAAATTATGGTGTACTGGCATATGGCAACGGCAGTCGCACTTGATAAATCTCCCTCATAATATATTGTAAAGACATTCTTAACCCTTTACACAGTGATGCAGTGGCTGCCAACTCACTGCACTCTAAATAATCTACTTTTGTAAAGGAAACATACAGGGAAGCAATTTATTTTAAATCAACTGTATATAGGGAAAGGTTGCAGTGCTAGGCAGGCCTTTTCAGGGTGACCGCCGATTAGAGTAAATTCACCTGACCCTGAGTGTAGCCCCTATTATCAGTTAATTGTTGCAACTAATAATTAAATGCACATTTAACAGGGCTTCCTTTGTGCCTTTCAGGTCATTTCAATGTATCCAAAATAAAAGTTATGTTTTATTTAAGGTTTTAAGGAAATGTAAACCAGTCATAGTTTTTTTTTTTGCAACTAGTCCGGTAGGGCAGGACATTTTCCCAGCGTTACATAACCCATTCTTTGAACTGGAAATATGACTGATATCAATTTATGGACATACATGAAAGTATTCATATGTCCAAAAGCATCCTTAGCACCATTTAGAAAGTCGAAATAGAGACATTAAAAAGCTATGGACACCTTTGGGCCACTTTTTTATTGCATTTTATTCATTTTGGGCTAAAAATAATTGCTCAGTTGATCTTTATTAAAAATGTTTAGCCATTTCTGAGATCCAAGTGTTGAAGATCAATCTTTTTGGAAGATGTCACAGTTTGTTTTCTTTGAATCCCATCATCTAACAACTCATATGTACCTCTTATCTCCGACCTCCAGACCTCATAAACACTCATTGTAGCTTAATTTTTTTCAAACTGATAAGACCCGACTTAAATAAGTGTATGTGAGGTCAGGAGATCAGAGACAGGAACTACACATGAGCATTCAGATGATGGGATTCAAAGAAAATATAAAGAGCTTGGAAAAAAGACTAATTTTTAACCCCTGTATCTCAGAAATAGCTGAACATTTTTAATGAAGGCCAATTAAAAAAAGATTTGTAGACCAAAATCAGTAAAATGCTATTATAAAAAAATGCCCCTGAAGGTGCCTTTTAAGCTAGCCCCAAACCACCCAGGAACATTCCCAAAATTTCCACTTCAAGGCAAGGTTTGCATAAGCTCCCTTGTTGTGTCCTGGTTTGCAGGATTGTCAAGGGAAAATTGTGACTGTAAGCAAGTATTCAACAGAAATCCCCTCAAATGATTATATATTAAAAAGAATAGTACATGTAGAAGTAGAGTACATGGTCCTAAAGCTCCAAGAAAAGTCTCAGTGATCCAGCACAGGGCCATACCATGTCCAGTTCGGAACTACAGTACATATAATGTACAAAAAGGATATTTAATAAGCATTAAATATACCTGGTGATAATAATAGTTCAACAACATAAATGAATGTATATGATTTACTAGAGACTTGCTCTATTTATTGTAAAAAGCCAGAATAACCTAATGCTTATTTTTTTTAACCACCTGCATTTTTTACTGTATATATATATTTTTTCAATCAGAGGCCCAATTTTATTAATATCTCTACGCCAAAAATCTGTATAAAAAAGTGGCGCACTTTGGTGCATTTAGAGTTTCAACATTTTTTTCCGGCATGTTCAACAAGGGGGCTGGCCTTAATGGAAGGGATAGAGCTTCCCACAGAAAGGGGTGGGGCTTAGGATGCACCATTTTGCGCCACAAATCTGGCATAAAAGCCAACCAATAGTTGGAATAGAGTCAGAGAAAAGTATCTATCCCCGCACCACATTTATCCCATTGAGGCTTTTTCCCGTGTAATAAACTGGTGCAGGTCTAGACGTCGTGTCTAAGTAATACGCCATCTATGGGATTAGTAAATCTGGCCCAGTGTATTTGACTACTAGCGTTTTCATTTTTTCGTATAGAGAAGGTGATGTAGAAAAAGCCTGTAAAAATGTCACGCGCTCCAATGAACAGAACCCGGAAGGACAAAAAACACCACCTTATGAATAAAAACACCAGAAGCAAAAAAAAAACACTTGTGTGTCCAACATTTCTTATTTCCCATAGACCTTCAGCCAACATCTGAAGCTGGTGTTTTACATAAAAAACACTGCAAAAGTTAGGAAAAACACCAGCAAAAACCTGCATGTGAAAGCACCATTAGTGTTTATTCAAGATCACGGTCTTTATTGAGATCACTAGATTGTCGCACGTGAAGAACGGGCTCAACCACCTACATTTACAAAACATGTCTCGCCGCCTCGAAGTTGCAATGTGTCTGACTTTTGCCATACATACATATACTGTATATAGAATGACCATGACTGCTTTCCTGTTTATATGCTTTGAGACATTTTATATTGTTTTTTATTTACAGTATATTTGCATTTATGAAATTTATGCATGGAAGTAGACTACAAGCAGTGGGGTCAGGAAGGGTGGAGGTAAGTAGTTGTGCTGGCTAAAGGACCTGCTCAATGAACATACACCCGTATGACTGACATCTGGCGTGACTGATACAGCACACTGGACAGCATTGCATGCAGCTGCCCTTCACATTGAACTCCTATTGTTTTTAATACTAGAAGCATACTTGGAATGCTATCATTGCTGTTTTCTTACCTCTGTCACACAGTAAGATTGATGAGTCTGTCCACAAGCCAATGATGCACGGGAAACAACCAGAGAATAAACATATGACCTTATTGCCAGGCTTCTTGAACTGAATTTGCACTTCCGGGCAAAATATGGTATGTACACATATAATGTAAAGACCTAGAAGTTAATCTAGGTGATGTGTCACTGGATCATAAATAGTGGATGAGATCACGCTAGGTCATCTGCTATACTGCCAGGTCCCAAGGTCTGAATCAAAGATAGGATACAGTGAGCATCATATGCACCATGGTCTATAGGGTCTATAAGGGACAGTTTCCCCAGTCAATGGTTCAGTAGCCACATGTGTCTCTGCGCCCCTTGCCGGTGGCTCTCTTTTATACACTAGGGAAGGCTGGCCAGATGTCCGGATTTAGGCTGAACAGCCTGGCTCCCTGTCCTCCATCCGGCAGAAGGCCCGGACGTCCTCCTTTTCTGTGGCTCATGCACTCAGTCACTAGAGGCCCGGGCCGACAGGCCATCCTGCTCTGTGACTAGAGTGAGGTAACCTATTCATTCGCTGCTGAGCCAATCCAGCGGTAAGTGCATCGCTTATGTCATCACTCTCAGCCAGTCACAGAGCGGGATGTTGCTCTAGGGACGGACTGAGCGTGAGAAACATCCTGCGCAGAGCTCATCAGCCTGGATGAGTCAGGAGGGCGCTTGGTCTATTTCATTCACATCTCCAGCAGCGGATTTGGCAGGCAGTTCCGGCAAACACAGGCGGTGATCCGGCCACTTTCTGGCATAAATGGCAGGTTTTTGTCAGACAAGGAACGTTGCATGCAACGGTTTTTGCTCTGGCCAACAGCCGGCATTTGTGCCGATTAGGCTTGCTGCATTGGGGGATGCGGCCTAATCCTTCTCCACCTGAAGAGTCCCCTCCAGCATCTCCATTTTATATAGGAGTCAGGAAACAAAAGCAGCGAGTGGTAGTCACAACGCCCCCGCTTTTCTTTTCTCTGGCCAGCACTGGGAGGGGGATGGCTTATCAGGGTTGGTGGGCATGGCTTAACTGGGAAAGTCATGGCTTAGGATGTCCTCATTTTTTGGGTTATGAAGGTGGGCACCTAGTGCAGGGTGAAAACCACTGGCAGTCAGCAATATAGTAAAAGCCATGTAATTTGGCTGTATATTATATACACATTTTCTCTTTTATGCATTGTGTATTAGCATTCTTTGGTATAGGATATATGACTATTAAAGGAACATTTCAGGATTTTAACATCAATGGCCTATGCTTACAGCTGCATTCGTGGTTTACATAGGCCCAGTGGCTTGTCCGTACATGAGGCTGAGCCTGGTTCTACAGCTCAACCCATTCATTTAAATAGGACTGAGTGAAATGAGCAGCAGTACCAGACACAACCTCTGTGATCGCAAGAACAACTCTGCCCTTCCATTGTGCTGACCAGAGTGCCCACCACCCTCAAATACTGACGACCAACTTTAAGGATGGGCCATCAATTTCTATTGTCCTAAAGAACCTCTTTTAAGGGGTTGTCTGAGATTAGAAATTTTAATACCCCCAAATGCTTTAAAGGGAATGTGTCACCTATGATTTTATCTGACAAGTAAAACCAGATAGTGACACGTGTCCTTTTTTCTAACCTGTTATTATTTCATGATTGTAGTTTTTCTTTGTTCTATTTACTGTACATGATCATGGGGGCAGCCATTTTGCCTGTCATGTCATGGAATAATATGCAATTTGATTGCAGATAACTAAGCTGCACGCAATAATCGCAGTTACAAAAAAGCGGAATGTTTTTATAGCCCACGTCAGCAGTAAAAATCTATGATCAGTCCATATATAAATCCGCATATAGCCTTTGTACTCACAGCCAGGCTCGGACTGGCCCATCGGGGAGCCGGGGAAATCCTCGGTGGGCCCCTGCCTAGTTACAGTCCACAAGGTCGCAATAACGCCTTTACAATCGTTATAGACGCCTGTTCAGGCCATTTTACTCCCTGGAAAAAGACTCATGCGTATTTTTACTTTTTCTTGTTAGGTGCGCTGTATCAGAAGCTGCCAGGTCCGATACACATGAATCCCCGCCCCTCTCCTGAGAAGCCCCGCCCCTCACGGACATCTCTCTCACCAGGAGCAGCTCCAGAGACTGGACTAAACACTACATTGTGGTTACAGGACCTGTGGTGATGTTACAGTCATGTGATCAGCCATGTGTGTGGGAGGAGTTAGGGGAACAGAGGCTGTGCTGGTGGAGAATGCAGAGGTACTTTATGTATGGACAGTGTGTATAAAGCAGGGCTATGTCAGTGTAACCAGTCTATTGTACAGTTTTCTGTGTGTAATGTGCACACAGTAGTTCTATATGTGTAATGGACATGTAGCAGAGCTGTGTGTGCAATGTGTATATAGTAAACTATCTGTGTAATGGGCATGTGGTAGAGCTGTGTATGTAATATATATATAGCAGCGTCAGGTGGGCACAGTGTATGGCAGTCTCATGTGGGCGCTGTCTATGGCAGTGTCAGGTGGGCGCTGTCTATGGCAGTGTCAGGTGGGCGCTGTCTATGGCAGCGTCAGGCGGGCACAGTGTATGGCAGCAGTGGTCTTATGTTTATTGTATGATGTTGGATAAATGTAAAATTGTCTACATATATCGGCCTCATAACATTATGTGGGCCTATGCATTATATATGTGAATTACCGCAAAATTTGCCATTCTCCTCGGCTAAAAATACTCCTTAAAATTGTTAAGATGAGTATTTTTACTCTTCTGGAAAAAATGTAGTGCGTCCTCTGGTCTACATATTAATCAGCAGCAGCAGGCATCCCTAGCTTTCTGAAGGCAAGCGCAGCTGCCTGCCACTTCAATAGGAAGAGCAGAGCTACACAGACATACAGAAGGTGGCGAGATGATCTTGATCATCTCACCACTTAACTTGCCCTGCAGTGATGCTGGCAGCTGGCATCTTTCAGTGGGCGGCAGGACCCGCCTCTTGATGCATGTGGTGCGGTGCCTGTGCTTCCTTCTCACTCCCTGCGCTGCACGCACGCTGCGTCCTCACAGAGCCCTGCCGCCCGCCCATATTCTAGAGTCTGCAGAGCGCGGCGGCGGCCTCTTACGGTGCTCCTGAGTGTGCAGACGGGCTGGTGGTGCTGCTGTGTCCCCCATGAAACAGAAGCTGCCTGTGACTCAGTGGTGGACATCACAGGCTGCGGCTAGTCCCCCAAGACAGTATAAAATATAGGTAATCTATAGTTTAATAAAAATATAATTTCACATTTTACTGTATTCCCCTTTGGAAATTAAAACTCCTAGCATGCCCTGTGAGATGCAAACCCTCAGGACCTGCTGGGAGTTGTAGTTTTCCTGCAAACATGCTGTAATTTTATATCACAATTATTAGGGATGTCCCGATACCATTTTTTTAAGACCGAGTACGAGTACCGATACATTTATTTAAGTACTCGCTGATACCAATTACCGATACCTCGTATAAACATACTGTCCAAGCTGGAATTTGGTTGCTATGGACAACGGCTTTTCTTTCCCTTTGTACAAGTGTTAATAAATTAATAAATAGTAATATAATGGTGTTTTCCAACCAATGTGCATCCAGGGGGATCTGTTATGGGGGCGCTGTGTATGTCACTGTTATGGGGGCGCTGTGGATGTCACTGTTATGGGGGTGCTGTGGATGTCACTTTTATGGAGGATCTGTGGATGACGCTGTAATGGTGATCTGTGGGTGACACTGTTATGGGGGGGATCTGTGGATGTCACTGTTATGGGGGATCTGTGGATAACACTAATGGGGGGGATCTGTGGATAACACTAATGGGGGGGATCTCTGGATGACACTAATGGGGGATCTCTGGATGACACTAATGGGGGATCTCTGGATGACACTAATGGGGGATCTCTGGATGACACTAATGGGGGATCTCTGGATGACACTAATGGGGGGATCTCTGGATGACACTAATGGGGGTGGATCTCTGGATGACACTAATGGGGGGGATCTCTGGATGACACTAATGGGGGGGATCTCTGGATGACACTAATGGGGGGGCTCTCTGGATGACACTGTTAGGGGGCTATGTGGATGAAACATATATAGCATATTATGCTATATACATGTCATCCACAGATCCCCCATTAGTGTCATCCACAGACCCCCATAAGTGCCATCATAGTGTGTGTGGGGGGGGGGCAGGTTACACTCGCAGGGGCCGGTGTAGCTTGACTCTTTCATACACTGGCCCCGCAGCTCCTATACACTATTGACGTAAACCTAATCTCTATTAATGTGGCTGGAATTACTAACTATTAATGCGCAGTCTCCCTCAGGTTAGGCGCTCAGTCCCTCCATTCTCCTCCTGCCCCGCCTGCCTTCTACATTCATAAAATGGGCGGAGCGCGCAGGAGGGACGTGAGGTGCTTGGAGGAATCGGGCAGCTTGAGCTCTCAGTTCCTCCATGCGCCTCCTGTCCCGCCTGCCCGCTCCGCCCACTTTTATGAATGAAGAAGGCAGGCGGGGCAGGAGGAGCATGGAGGGACTGAGCGCCGAACCTGAGGGAGACTGCGTATCAATAGTTAGTAATTCTGGCCACGATAATAGAGGTAAGGTTTACTTCAATAGTGTATATGAGCTGCCGGACCGGAACTTCCGGTATAGGCAGCGGTATCGGCGGCATTTTCACGAGTACAAGTACTCGTGAAAATGCCGGTATCGGTCCCGATACCGATACTGGTATCGGTATCGGGACATCCCTAACAATTATAATTGCATGCTACAAAAATTTTAGTAAACATTGCTAAAAAAGTCATACGTACTCCAATATACAGTATAAATATAGTACAGATCGGCCCCTCAGAAAATGAGTCCTCACACAGCTCCGTAGACGTAAATGTAAAAAAATACAGTATTTTTTGTATCATTTTGTGCTTGAGTTGTTTTTTTTTTAGTATTAACCTGTAGGATACCTAGGTTTCAAGTAAAAAGACAAACAAAAAAAAAACAGCTTTCCCATAATAAAGTCATATAAAATTATAAATAACAGAAAAACAGACATATATTAGGTATCGCTGCATCTGTAGCGACCTGCTCTATAAAAATATGACACGATCTCTCCCCTCAGGTGAATGATATAAAAAACTAAATAAAAACAGCGCCAAAAGAAAGTCTAATGCCAAGCAATCTAAAAATCGTATGTACTCCGAAATGGTACCAATCAAACTGTCACCTCATCCTGCAAAAAACAAGCTCTCACCCTAAAAATTAAAAAAATATGGCTTTCACAAAATGGTAACACAAAAAGATATATTTCACTGTGTAAAACACAGCTCCGTCTACCACTTTCAGGGCTCCGTTCTCAATATAGGTGTAGGTCCCATGCCTATAAGACAATGGGGGCATATCCTAGCAATATGCCCCCATTGTCTCTGAGGAGACATCCCTTTAATAGAAATAAAAAAAAAAATAGACATATTGGGCATCGCTGCGTCTGTAACGATCTGCTCTATAAAAATGACACAACCTATCCCCTCAGGTGAATGCCATAAAAAAAACAGCCATCTTTGGGTCCCCTTGCCCCAAAAAAGTGTCATAATGAGCAATCAAAAATTATATGCACCCAAAAAATGCAACAATAAATATGTCAACTCTTCCTGCAAAAAAGGAGATCATTGGCAGAAAAATAAAAAATATATGGCTTTCAGAAATGGAAACATGATTATTTTAAAAATGCTTTATTATGTAAAAAAAAATAAAGATAGACATATTGTCGCAGTGTAGTACACTGTGACACCGGTTACCGCGTTGCTCGCTTTAGTAGCTCTTGGGCGTAATGGCTGCGGTGGATGCCGTGTAGGCTGATTATCTGATAAACGAACGAAACGCTCATTCATCGGGTACCGTAATTCGATCGTTTGTGCGCACATAAAAATGATCATTTACTGAAAGTAGATTGTGCTGTGTAATCACGATCTGCTGCCGGCAAACAACTGGTCAGTATGGGGAAGAACACTGACCGTAGTGATCACTGCTCCCCATACAATGGAGATCACTGCATGGAAATACAGCGCTCTTCTCCGTTAAAGAGCCGGCAATTGTCAGGAAGGTACGCTTCCCTCCCAACAATCTTCTGCTCTGTCGCCCGGTGTAAAGGGACCTTAACAGATTAGGTTATCAACTACAATGAGCTGCTTAATAAGAAACAATCTGATATAGAGCAGTGCACAATACCGTTCTGTATTGTGTGCTAAACTGCAAATATTCATGTGCATGAGCCCAAAAAATGAACAAGTAATATTTCTTTTTGGTAGCTGTAGTGTGGGCCCCTAGAATAAATTCCACTGGTGGGCCCTAGACACCCCAGTCCGACAATGCTCCCAGCTATACGTCAGTCCCGGGATGAAAAACATGGCCGATGGGATTGGTTTTAGCATGGCCGGGTACGCAGCCCAGTTCTGATGAAACGCTCATTACCGTCTCTAAAGAGAACTTGGACGACATAACAGATTGTTGAATATGTTTAAGATTGCTTCAATTTCCTGTGTTTTTGCAAAAATGTATTTTTTGGAAAGGCTGGTGCTGGCAGCTCAGCCAGTAGTGGGGTCAGTCTGAGAACAGTACAATGGTCGGAGGGGGGGATGTAAAAGGTGCTGAGGTTCAGATTTCTATGTAGACAATACAAGGATTGATTGATGGATATAGATCAATCATTGTAGGCTGTTTAAATGGGGCACATCATGCCCACGAGGAGGTGGAAGCTCCATTCTGGTGGTAAGGCAGGGGTTATCACTCCTGGAGTCCTGAATATCAAATATCCCTAATTACGCAGTAATAAAGGGGCAGGAGATGCCTCCTATGTAGATCTGGCATCCAGGAGTCTGAAGCGTTTAAGGGATACCCCCTGTGGATGCTGTACCAGAGGTCACATCAATGGTCACACAGCTTTCCCAAAAACAGATAGAAGCAAAAACCGCTGTACGGACTTCAGGACTCCAGTTACTGGTGAAATAGATGTCAGATCCTGCATGTTTTACTCTCTCGGTGATGCCATAGGCTGTGGGACGGCACAGCAGATCACTAGATTCCTCTAGTAGAAGTCCACACAGAGCCCTCAGGTTTTGGGAAAGGGTTGTGTTTGGTGGAGTTAGTAAATTAACACTAGACTACGGCGCGGTATAATGTATATGTAGCCTGCGGAGTGCCTCCATTTGAAGCCCTGCCTAAAGAAAACAGTGTGTTTTGGAACAGCTGCTATGTATGTTGCGAGGAAGGGGGGGGGAAGCTGGTATTACAGCTTATTCTAACTTGGATTTTTACCCCCACCTCCCTGGCAAACTCCATCCACACCGCCCCTCCCATCCTGCTCCTCCTAGGTTCAATGGAAGGACACTATGTTGAAAACCCCTCCTCTGTTAATGAGACCAGCACAGAGCTCTGCTGCTCTGACTAGTGTTGAAGGAGTTAAGCCTGCGTCTGGCTGAGTGATTTGCTCCCTCTGCAGGTGACAATAGGGAATGGCAGCCTGCAAAATATACTGGAAATGTGTTAGCTGTTATGGAACTTTTAATAATGGCTCTGAGCTTATTTTTTGTAGATACTCTTTACTGATATTTACTATTAACAAGATTTAACAGCTTAGTCCGGCATAAAACCAATTATAGCGCGGTATCCTGGAAAAAGTAGAGATTACAGTATGAACACTGAACAAATTAGAGTAAGTATCCTTTCACATTTTTACTGTTGAGTTACTGTGCTTTTAACAGCACTGTTCTTGACAAAAAATATCAGAACCGCAATATGAACCTGGTAGATGCCATTATAAGTCAGTGGGATCTGTTTGAAAACAATTTTATCTATCAGGCCGATCATGGCTTCATAAAGAACAGGAGTCATAGTGGTCGGGTGGACGTAGCCTATGGAGTTCAACAAAGCCTGATGGACCCGTTGACTGTCACCAGGGTTCTATTGGGTTTCCCCGTTATTTTTGGAAAGAATTTCATTGCAGGCTATGTTATTCTTGCTGTTTAAAAAGCAAAGAAAATCTGATGGAACAAAGACAAGTGCGAAGCTTTAGATGATTTGCATAAGAAAACATATATAAGGAAAAACAAAAGAAAATGTGAACCGAGTCATATAAAGATTTATTATAGATTTGCCTTAAAGTGGTTGATTTTTTAAATTGCCCCTATCCCTGATAAAAAAAATTATACTGCAGCCAATGCCCGACCCCAAGTATAGATTTCTTTATCACAGGACAAGGGACACTTCTATCACCAATTTTTCTCACTTAAGGTCCCTTTACACGGGACGACACAGCAGCACATTGTCAGAAAGGAAGCGTTCCTTCCCGACAATCATCTGCTTGTCAGTGGAGGAGACCGCTGCTATTACATGCAGTGATCTCCTCCACAGTATGGGGAGGAGTGATCGCTAATGACATCGCTCGTCCCCATACTGACTCGTCGTTTGCCGGCAGCAGATCGTGATTACACAGCCCAATCTGCTGCCAGCAAACGATAATTTTGGTGTGTGCACAAAGGATCGAATTAGCAGATTACTGGATTTCCTATGAACGCTTGATAGCGATTATCTTTGGGATTCTCAGTCTGTGTAAAGGCCCCTTTATTAAAGAGGTCCTCTCACTTCAGCAAATGGCATTTATCATGTAGAGGAAGTTAATACAAAGAACTTACTAATGTATTGTGATTGTCCATATTGCCTCCTTTGCTGGCTCGATTCATTTTTCCATCACATTATACACTGCTTGTTTCCAGGGGTTATGGGCACTGCTGCAGTACAGATATGAGGTGGCTGAGACTAGAGGTACTGCTCATGTGTGCCTGTGTGGGCTCCCGCGCTTTCAGCCACCAGAGAGGCTGATGCTTTTTCCTATAGTGTACAAGCACAGCCACCGCTGCTGGATTACAGGGCGGTTGTAACCCCTGATACGAGCAGTGTATAATGTGATGGAAAAATGATTCAAGCCAGCAAAGGAGGCAATACGGACAAATACATTAGAAAATGCTTGGTATTAACTTTGTCTACGTGCAGTTTGCTGAAGTTAGACAACGCCTTTAACGGCCTATATGTGAATATTTTATGCATTTCTGGATATCATTTTTTGTATTCTACATTCTGTCCTGGCTTTTTAAGGAGGTTTCCTGGGATTTTAATATTGATGACCTATCCCAGGCATGGGCAAACTGCGGCTCTCCAGCTGTTGCAAAACTACAACTTCCAGCATGCAAAGACTGTTTACAGCTATCCGCCTACAGCAGGGCATGGTGAGAATTGTAGTTTTACAACAGCTGGAGAGCCGCAGTTTGCCCATCCCTGAGCTATCCTATACACTTGAATAGGATGGAGCCGTCCTATCGAATGGGATGGCTTGTTCACCGCTGCGGTTGTGACAGCGAGCAGGTAAACAGTGAAGAGAAGACGGTGCTCCTACGAGCGCGGCCTTCTCATCAAACAGCTGATCGACGGGGTGCTAGGTGTCGGACCCCGCCAATCTGATATTGATGACCTGTCCTGAGGATAAGTCATCAATATTAAAATCCTGGAAAACCCCTTTAACTACCTCCTTTGTCTGGATTTTTACCACGACAAACAGTCTCGCTTGACTCTCTCAGTCATTTCATTCACTGCGATCAGAGAGGGAAGGGGGTGAGAGACTCCATTACAGGATCACACATGACACTGATAAGTGCAGAGCTCTTCTGCGGACATCTTTATCTAGGCCTATCATGAGAACAAATACAGCTGCAATACTGTTATCCCAATTCTACACATATTATGTTGAGGATTACATTGCAGTTAACATCTTCCCCTCACAGAAGCAGTAACCTGACATGGATTCCTATCTATATAGGAGTTTTATCACTGTTCTGACTGCTACAAAAGGACAACATTTTCTATTTAATTTTCAATGGTATAATACCGATGAAAAATAAATCAGACAAACAATGTTTTCTATGAATACTGAGTTAAAAAGGCCCCCTTCTGATGGCAGCGACTCTTTAAACTTCAGTTTGTGGTGTGAAAATGTTTTACCTCCTATTAGGAGTTCAGACGCACACTTCTCACCATCGTCCACTACTTCTCACCACGGAGGTTCGGTGGGGCTCCTGACTCTCCCCCTTTTTGGGAGAGAGAAGATGCTGATCCTTATGTTCTCAGCAGATACTTTGCTGCCCCGTACCCCATGCAGAACACATGCAGCCTCGGCCAAGCCATGTGTGCATGTGATTGGGGGGTTGGGAGAGAATGTCAGAAAGAATGTTGTATTAAATATTGCTTGCAATGGCTATAAGTGCAGTCTCCTAATTACAAAAGCTGGTTCTAGGCTTTAGTTAATTGGGGAGGGGGCAGTGGACCCTTTACTTATATCCACAATTGCCTTAAATGCATTTAAATGGGTTTCGATATAATAAACAACCTGTACTATACAACATGGAGATAACTAACCAGGAGGATCATTCTGGCTTGTAAACTTACAAATAAACAGATTTTGCTCAGGAAAATTGTTTCCATATTAGCAAAATAAATCCCCGCTCTTTGCCATAATGAAGATTTCCTTCCAATCACCAGGTTAGGCCAGAAGGTTTTGTATGCGGGTCGGACAAGGACTGGATTTGATGGATCCAATAATTACGAACATTTACATGTAGCAATTATTTCTCAGATCCAATACTCTTCTTCCTTAGGCCTCTTGCACACGGGCGTCATGTTTGACGCCCGGATAAGATGCGGGTGCGTTGCGGGAATCGCCGCGATTTTTCTGCGCGTGTGCTAACGTTTGTAGTGAGTTGAGCACGCGCGTGAAAAAATCTGCATGCTTGGTACCCAGACCCGAAGTCAGACTTCATCACTGAAGTCTGGTTTCGGGATGAGTATTCTGTATGTGTAATTATTTTCCTTTATAACATAGTTATCAGGGAAAATAATCGCATTCTAATTACAGAATGCAATGTTCCCTGGGCTTTAAAGGGTTAAAAATAATAAAGAGTTAACTTACCTTCTCCCATTATGCAGCAGAGCCTCAGAACGTCTTCTCTCTGATAGTTTGGATGCTTGAGGACCTGTGGTGACGTCACAGGGTCACATGGTCCAATCATAGAAGCATTTGAGTGGACCATGTGACCCATGTGATCCTGTGACATCACGGCAGGTCCTTCATCCAACATTGGATGAAGGACCTGCCGTGATGTCACAGGATCACATGGGTCACATGGTCCACTCAAATGCTTCTATGATTGGACCATGTGACCCTGTGACGTCACCACAGGTCCTCAAGCATCTAAACTATCAAGAGAGAAGACGTTCTGGGGCTCTGCGCGTACAATGGGAGAAGGTAAGTTAACTCTTTATTATTTTTAACCCTTTAAAGCCCGGGGAACATTGCATTCTGTAATTAGAATGCGATTATTTTCCCTGATAACTATGTTATAAAGGAAAATAATAACGATCGGGTCCCCATTGCGATCGTATCCTAGCAACCATGCGGAAAAATCGCAACGCATCCGCACATGATTGCGGATGCTTGCGATTTTCCCGCATCCCCATTCACTTCTATGGGGCCTGCGTTGCGTGAAAATCGCAGAATATAGAACATGCTGCGATTTTCACGCAACGCAAAAGTGATGCGGGAAAATCACCGCTCATGTGCACAGCCCCATAGAACTGAATGGGTCAGGATTCAGTGCGGGTGCAATGCGTCCTCCTCACGCATTGCACCCGCGCGGAAAACTCGCCCGTGTGAAAGGGGCCTTAACAAAATGATTGCGTCCAAAGTACCGAGCCCCGTGTATCACACCCAGAAAGCAATCAGTTTCTAAATGCATAACGCAAAGGACACAGGGGATTTACCAACTGAAATCAAAATTCTGCATTGAAGTATGTTTACACATGCTGCAGAAGCTTCTAAGACTTTCTCCTGTATCTGGATGGGGTTTGTGGAAATCCTTGTACATGCTGCAGAAACAACCCTTATTCATAAGTATGGAACAGATTTTCAGTAGTCTCTTTACATGGACTGACTATGTGGGAAATTATTGCCTGATCATGAGTGGAAGTGAGGGCTACATTTACATTCAGCAATCATCTCTTCTGCATGGGGCTGAGTGATCGCTGCTGAAATAGTTCATCCCCATACAGATTCATTGTTTGTGAGCGGCAGATCAGTGGCACCTTTACCAATTATCAGAACAAATGATCATGCAAACATTTAATCTTGATGATCATCCGGTGTAAAAGGGCGTTTCCAGTGTTTCCCCATATTGCAGCAAATAGTTCAATGAACAAATGATTCTGTATGTGCCCCAGTGGACAGAGCTGCAATGCTCCTCATAGAATAACTCCCCACAGATGAATACTCATTAGAGTTGAGCAAAGTCTCTTCGGGATAATACTGTACGAAGATCCGTCTCCATACGGTATTAGAATGTGTGGGCTCCAATGAGCCTAAGTAAGTTACTCACGAGGTCGCACGTGTACCTAGTGCCTCGGAACCGAAGTCGAGTTCGGTTTCAAGTTTTGAAGTGGTTTTACACTTTAAAGATCAACTACCGAATGTATTCAACAGAGTCACGCGCAACTTCGTGAATAACTTACTTCGGCTCATCGGAGCCCATACATTCTAATACTGCACGGAGACGGATCTGCATATATACCTTTTAATAACTGTTGGCTATCCACCTTACACATACATCCCAGTGTGGGCAATAGTTCATCTGCTCTCAATGCAAAGTAAAGCTGGCCACACACATTCATTCTGTGGGCTGAATTATCGTTCGGCCGACAGCTATCTCTCCCGAATTCCTCCCAACTCACACATACACATACATGATTGGTTTGGCCAAGCATCTATATGCTGTCAGTAGGGAGAGAGGTAAAGCCTGAGATCTCCCTTGGAAAAGAAAAAGAACAGCATCGAAACTCAGCCAATAATCGTCCAGATTATCAGGAACGATAATTCCTGTAAATGCTAGTTCCCAATAATCTGGCCATCTAAATGTGCTGCCGATCACCCAATGAATGAGCAAGACACTCTTTCATCGAGTGATCCTGTAGTTCGTGCAGGCACACCATTCATCATTTCTGACAGGAGATCGTGCTGTCTAAACAGTGATCTGCTGCCCAGAAACATTGATTCTGTATGGGGATGACCTCATGCTATAAAGGAAATCGCTGCATGTAAATGCAGGGGTCTCCGTTGCTGAGCGTACAGCCGATTGTCGGGAAGGAACGCTTCCTTCCCAACAATCAGCTGCTCTATTGGCCCATCTAGACCCTCTTTTAGGGGTCTCCATACACATAAGATAGTAGGCATGGTCAGATTGGGCCAGCAGAGTACCAGAGGATCCTCCAATAGGCTCAAGCTCTGATACAATCAAGAAACTCTAAATAAAACAAGGTCCCTAAAGTCTAGAAGAAGATAATTTGGAGCTGACCTTGCAACCAGTAACTACTAGATTCCTATGAAACCTTACTGAAAAGTCCTCCATGTGCAATTATAACAAAATAGGTCCTTTATACACACTAGGTGGGCCTTCAGAATCATCTGCTCTGGTGGGCCCAAGGAACCTCAGTCCAATGCTGTCAAAACAAAATTGGCAGGTTCAGCTGACTTTACTGTTTGTATGGGCACCTTCATTTATTACATGAATGGAAGCTAACACCGGAAGATGATGTTCTGAATATACTAATGATTATTCAATTTCAGTACCAGTAGCTAAGCAGTGTCAAGCAGTAGCTAAGGACCAGCTGCAACAGCCCAGATTTGACCATATATGCTATGCTGGTAGCAGCATATTTGGGTCTAAGACTCCTGACCCTCTCCCAGTATAGAACTACACTAAACCACATTAATCATAAGGATAGAAAGGGAAGGTGTAAATTTGACCATAGATGACCAGATTCTGGCACTTTTACCCAAGGAGCAAACAGAAAGGTAACGCTTCGATTTGGTCACAACATATTAGAAGACATCTTTCCAGTGAGATCTCTGCAAGCTTCATTGCTTGTCTCTGTGTTTGTAAGTCCACATCTAGCTCAAATGTAAACCTGAATGGTCAAATTAGATGGTAAGATGGATGCTTGGCTCTCAAGTGAAAGGAATCGGGTACAAAATGAATTCAGTAGCGTGAATTATTTTGGTTCTCCTTGTGCTAATTCAAGGATCATAGAAGGCAACAAATGGGTTGTGATTCTACATATAGATATCAAAGTCTTAATTAGGATTTCCTTCACCCGGGTCCATGATTCAATTCATTGTAAATGTCTAGCCTAACCAAAGCCTTTGGTACCCAGTACTTGGGAAAAATGCATCACCAGCTGCCAACACACCATGGGCACTTGAGTAAATGCTATGGTTCCAAATGTCTCTTCACTTCAGGCCTGCATGGAAACATACATATCCTCTGGGGACTATTTTCTTACTTTAATTTAAAAGGTGAGGTGTTGGTAGGTCAAGAATGATTCTTGGGACGGAGCTGGCCTTAATCCCAAACCCAAACATATTCAGCCCTAGAATAAACAGGCCTAATGGAATAAGAGTCAACTTCAGTAATTAAACGTCTGCTTGCAAAGGAGAATAGAGGCTTGTATGGACACCAGGAGGGATTTAAGACAATCTAGACAAGGAGACAGGAAGCTCAAGAGTTTAGTAAGCAGAAAGAAATGACAAGACTTTAACATGAACATGATACATAGCAAACCGAGGATTATTTATACTGTGTTACCTGCAAGACAGCAGCCGATACATACGTTATGTAACCCCCAAGGGTATCACAGGGGATATTTCACTGATGTATCTGTGTGCCGGATTTGGAAAGTGAAATTCCCATTCAGTCTTCTCAGGCGCTATGCCAAGGAAGGTTCGGGGAAAGAATGAATGTGATCCGGAGGTTTTCCTGACATTTAGAATATGTGGATGTCGTGACATGAAATGTACTATAGACCAGTAAACAATGGGAAAATAATTATATTTTTGAACTGCTTTGAAAATGCTTTACGAACCTATTCTAATGCAAAGTAAGACCACATGCACGCGACCATATGGTTTTTGCAATCCGATCTGCAAAATACAGAACCAAGCCCTGTGCATCCCTCAGTTTCCCCCCACCCCATTGGCAAAATACCTACACAGACAGACTGGAATAGGACATGCAGGAAACGGACAGCATTCGGTGTGCTTTTTCCTTTTTTTTTTTCCGGCCCATTAAAATGAACGGGTCCGTCTGCATCCAATCTGCAAAAAATGCGGATTGGACGCGGAAAAAAGAATCCAGTTGTGTGCATGAGTCCTATGGGTTAAATTTTATTTTATATCTCGGTAGATGTGCGTAACCAAAACGTTTCCACTTTTCACGTTCATTTTAGAAGACTTACTTCTAGAACACATGGCAGGGAATTGAACTGAGACTCTAGAGAGTCGCACGTATCTAATCGTACGTGATTTTAAAAAGTGTTAAGTGCAAAGGATGATGTCCTCTACAAATCTTTTCCTAAACCAAAAGGGTTAAAGTGCTGGAGCTTATTAGGACCCCCCTTACCCAGGGGAAAACAAAAAGATTCATCATCTAATACAATTAGGGAAGCTAATCTGTCAGATACAATCAGCGGCCAGGGTCTCTCCTACACAGCACAAGTCATTACATTACCTGTCAATGAGCTTCCCCCAGGAAAACAAACACAGACTTCTGTTCAGAAAGCTCTGGATTGTTTGCCCTCACACTGGAGTCAATAGGCCCGTGCTGTGGTGGCATTTTAATGGACCCTAAAGGTTTGAAGTGAATTTTTTGGATATAGTGCATGGCTATTGCTAAAGCCATGTGATGTTCGTAAACCTCCACTAATATATTAGCAAATTGCAAAAATCTAAAGTAGGTGAAATCGCCCAAAACTCCCCCTTCCAATTCATTTTCCGCCTCTTCCATAAAAGTTTTAAGATTCCCCACTGCTGGACATTAAGATTCTTTAGGAAAATTCACTTTTCAGAAATCTGTAAGAGAATTGATCCAAGCGATGCGAAGGAGCAGGACAATGAATATCACGGCGACACATCCAAGCTAAATATTACATGCTCCACCAAAGCAGTAATTGAGAAAATCACAAATCTCATTTTACTTTTCTTTCTTTTCTGAGCATCTTTAGATGTTTAAGTGCATGATTTACTCAAGTTTCTCCAATGACTGATGAGACCACAAAATTTATATTGCAGCAATTTTTGGAAATTAAATCAGCAGCAAAATGGATTGGGTAAAAAAAAAAATCAGGGCGACTGCACTTAGAATGGGCGACTGCACATAAAATGTGCAAAAATAAATCACCAAAATGCATAAAGTCACTGTGTTTGAAACCAGCACATTTATTTCAGCACAAGCTGTAACAGTCGGCCAAAATGATGAATTTTAGCCATGTCAGCCTACTATCCTTTAACGTACCCTTTAACGCAATGACTGACAGCAGACTTCTGTCTCCTGAAAATGTAATCTGTCAGGTTGAAACATTTTGTTCAGCTGAAAGTAGCAGTATATGGCTGAATTTGCCTGATCATTTGCCATTTTCCACTGGGAGTTAGGCCTCTTGCACACAAACGTTGGTTTTTTTTGAGAGTGTACGGGCCGTTTTTTGCGTTCTGTATATGGTCCGTATATGGCCCCATTCATTTCAATGGGTCCGCAAAAAAAAGTATTTCCGTGTGCATTCCGTTTCCGTATTTCCGTTTTTACGTTCCGTTAAGGCTACATGCACACGACAGTTGTTTTGCTGTCCGCAAATCGGGATCCGCAAAAAAAAACTGATGGTCCATCAGTTTTTTTGGGGGGGAGGATTCCTTTGTTTTCACAGATCCCTTGTAATAAATGCCTATCCTCGTCCGCAAATGAGAAAAAAGAAGGACAAGCACTACTTTTTTTTGCTGACCCATTGAAATGAATGGGTTCCTATCCTATCCGCAAAAAAAAATTTAAACGGAAGCCGAGAAAAACAACTGTCGTGTGCATGTAGCCTTAAATTGGTTACATTGTGGACTATCAAAACCTAATATTGTAGGACAACATACCCACGGTATGATAGAGGACTTAATGAGATAGACGGGATGATAATTGACTTAGGGTGGTATGACACTACCCGATCTTCAGGTCCTACACATCCATTTTTGCATCAGCCCAATCACACAGGCCAATGCAAACTGAATGCGGGAGGAACAATTGCTACCGCAGTCATTCCCTCATTCTGGTCTATTGATTAGTGGCAGATTATCGTGATTACACAGGGAGATCCTCTGTCGAATAGATCATCTTTCATCCTAATGACAGATACCCATCTGCACAGGTTTATCATTCTCACCAGTGGTGAGTCCAAACCAAACATTGGCCGGGTGTACGCTCACATATTTTGGCCTTCACTCAAACCATTATCCAAAACCATGTAAATTGGTGTGTGTAAATGACTGAACTCTGCCAAAAGATGAAGACTCCTTTATTCCCTCTGATACTAGTATAAAGCGTTCATGTAATCTATTACATGTCCATCTTAGGGGGCGTTCCATTTAGTACTATAGACCTAACAATTATTGTGAATGATGGTACTGAAGTCTGGAATATTTATCATTAGGGTAGGCCACATGTGGCATATATGCCATGGAGTTTCTACGGTGTAGCAGCAAAGTCGATGAGTTTTAAAAAAAATCTCAGTTGCACGCTGTGCAAACAAAACCGCACAAAACTTGACGCGCAGTGAGGATTTTAAATCAGCAGCATGTCAATGAATGTGGATTTCTCCCATGGATATTACTCTTACTAAGGCCTGTTTCACATGACCATATGGTTTTGCGGTCCGCATAAAACAGATCCGCAAAACAAACGGATGACATCCGTGTGCATTCCGTTTTTTACGGAACATCTGGCCCCTAATAGAACAGTACTATGCTTGTCCGTGATGCGGACAATAATAGTACATGTTCTATCTTTGAACGGGATGGAAATACAGAAACGGAATGCATACGGAGTACCTTCCATTTTTTTTTTGCGGACCCATTGAAATGAATAGTACCGTATACGGAACGCAAAAAATGGCCCGTAGACTCGCAAAAAAAACATTCGTGTGAAACAGGCCTAAGGGCTCATGCACACACCCGCTGCCTGGCCATTCCTATATTGCGGACCGCTTGAACGGGTCCGCAATCCGGAAGGTGCTGTGCGGAACGAAGGAAGCCCATGCAAGCCCTACGGAGTGCTTCCCTGGGGTTTCTTTGTGTGTCTCTGCACTGCAAAAAAATATAACATTTTTGCGGTGCGAATAGATCACGGACCCATTCAAGGTGACTGGGTCTGTTTTTTTCCTGCGGAATCCGCACGACCAATGGCTGTGTGCATGAGCCTTAATGCAGAAGGTGAAATCTAGGTTGAATCGCCCGCCCCCCTTTCCATGATGAATTCCACAACAAAGGCCACAACAGACCCGCCACGTGTGGCCATACCTGTAATGTTCCAATTTTTGCTATGACATCCAATGTGTTTAAAATTTTCCAGACAATTACGGTACTGCCACCCGGTCAGGTTTCCGCATGCACCGTTGGAAGGCAGAATCAGGAGTAGATCGTGAAAGAAGAGAAGGTATAAAGGACAGATACGACCTCTCCTTTTTTTGGAATTAACTCCTGGTTTTGGCTTGTAAATCTGCATGCAGAAACCTGACTGTGTGGCCGCACCCCTATATACCTATGCACCTACAAATGTATCGTTTGCCATCCTCAGCCAAGGCCACATAGATCAAATCCCGATTTACAGTTACAAATTTGCATTGGCACCCAGGAGCTTCCAGTTATGCCTTTGGCCTTATGCCTCTCTTGTAGCTTTATTCTAGAAGTAAGCCGCTTTTTGCACACAGGACCCTTGAATGTTTTTGTACAATGTTGCTCAGAAGTTTGTCATCCTTTGCAGCATGAATACGAGGAATGGAGTTCCCATTTCCTTTTATTCTCCCCTGACCACATATGGTATCCTGGCTCACACTTTTTTATGACTGTAATAATGCAGACCAGCTCGGCCAGAAGGTGCAGAAAGGTACGAGGTAAAGCCCATTTAGGAGGTGAGAGCTGGATCTGTGGCGGTATGGGGTAATGTTTTCCAGGTGCACATCCAGCTTGTACTAAAATGAAAGCTGTCACACTCAATTCACAGCACAGCTTTAACCCGATGTGTCCTACAACTGAAAAGGGAAACTTAATGTCACAGAATAAAAAATCTACCGATTTTTTGTTTGGAAAATGGTACATGGCACATTCTAGAAAAGTGCGTTAGTAGAGAGATCTACTATAAGTGCAGTATGTCTTAAAGAGGTTTTCCAATACTTACCTACTGATGACCTATTCTTAGGATAGTGCAAAGAAAGATGGGTGATCCCGGCAGCATCTCGCAATAAAATGATTTATTGAAAACTCCAAGACATGTAACAAAGCAACGTTTCAGCTAGTAAATAGCCTTTATCAAGCTCATGCAAATAATGGTTGCGATAGATATATATATATTAAAAGCACCTGAGTGCAACAATTAGTGTCCACCAATCAATCGGTATCCCCAGCCGTAACTGACCTATCAGTGACCACAAGATTCCAAACCCCATATTTGCATGTCCAGACGGCAACATCACCTGTGTAGGGAACATACCTGCATTTTGTGCATTACTATTCTTAGGATAGGTCATCAATATCAGATCGAAAGTTACCCAAATGTGTGCACTCCCGTCGATCAGCTGTTTTCACTAGCTGTGGAGAACATTGGCACCAAAACCACGGTATACTTAGTAGTGGTCGTTCATGGTTATAGCAGCATTCGGGTGAATGAGGGCAGTGAGGCGGTAACCAGGGATGGGGACTATTCAAAATATAAAAACTCATCATCAGAAAGGGGAGAGATGGGAGCTCCCAATACACAAGACTAATGTGTACGGAGGCCTAAAGGGCCGAAAGCTGAGCTTTGGAGATACGAACAGAGTAATGGCTGGCAGTGGCTCTCTAAGGATTGAAAATACATACACGCTGGGCTGGACTGAGAATGTAAGCGTATGGGGGAGTTGTGTGAGATAGCTGTCAGCCAACCAATCATTTAGGCTATATATATATATATGCTGTGTGTGTGTATATATATATATATATATAGTGGTGCTTCACTGTTATGTGCTATGTTTTCTCACTAACATCAGTGATAGCCAATGTTATATTACTTACATTCTTAGGCTACTTTCACACTCACGTTTTGTGCGGATCCGTCATGGACGGATCTGTTCAGATAATACAACCGCCTGCATCCGTTCAGAACGGATGTATTATCTTTAACATAGCCAAGACGAATCCGTCTTGAAAACCATTGAGAGTCAATGGAGGACGGATCCGTTTTCTATTGTGCCAGATTGTGCTTGGCTCAGTTTCATCAGATGGACACCAAAACGCTGCAAGCAGGGTTTTGGTGTCCGTCTCCAAAGCGGAATGGAGACAACTGATGCATTCTGAGCGGAACCTTTTCTATTCAAAATGCATTCTGATCCGTTTTGGACCGCTTGTGAGAGCCCTGAACGGATCTGACAAACGGAAAGCCAAAACGCGAGTGTGAAAGTAGACTTACGTGTAGCAATAGTGACATGCACAACATATAAAGTATACGTGACATGTGATCCTAATAGGTTAATACCAAAATCTAAAAACTACACAGACATTAGGAGTTGATCCAAAAGTCAAACAAAAAGAGGATTCTAGAGAACAATGCCCAAGATTGCACTTCAAGAGATACCATCTTAATGAGGTAACTAAGACAACAGGACAAAAGAGAAGAAACACAATCAATAGAAAATACATTAACACTAAACAAATGGGACACAATTGCATTGTGTCTGGATTATACCTAGGTAACAAAATGCTAAAATATTAATAACAGATTATTCCTGTAGCACATGCAGGGTGCAAGCAGCAGTTAATTATCACTATAATCCAATAGCAAATGTTTGTAATATTGCAACCTAATTGGATCTAAACAACTGTGCTGCCAATCCAATAATTTCTAGAGATGTTTATAATGTGCATTTGATAATTAGAAGAAAAACCCTATTTTGGAGAATAGTAGGAACACTAGAGGGTATATTTCACAGGCAGATTTTCTGCCCGATGATCGCTAATGAACATTTGTAGTAATGCTCGCTAGCGATCATCTGGCAGTCTAATACTGCTGGCGATTGCCCGTGCGCAAGCAAACGCTCATTGACTGTGCAATCCAGGTCTTTTAGCATGCTGAAAGATCAGGATTTGCTGGTGGCAGATTGTAATGTCTAATTAGGATCTGCCGCCAGCAAACCACTGTAGAGCATAGAGACGAGCGATGGCACGATGGCATAACGATCGCTCCTCCCCATGCTGTGAAGGAGATCACTGCAATAGTCAGCAAGCGAGCAGGCGATGGCAAGGAGGGAAACCGTCTGTGGGGTCGAGGTGTCTAATACACCCTTTATTATGTAGAACCTTAAACTGGGCATACACATTCAACAGCTTTGAGCTGAACTAATGTATGGCCAGCTTTACAGACAGTTCAATACAAACTGTGCCATGCCATGATCCAAACTATATGTAACTGGAGAGCGGCTACAAAGAGATACTGTTACTTAGAGGACTTGTCCTGTTCTGAATTATAGAGACATCCCATTGATTTGAATGGATTGTACTGCCAGGAAATTGAACACTTGCTACCAGGTTTCCCCACAGAAAATTACAACAGGTCCCAACAATGGCAGCTCATAATATGGGTGGTTTTAACACCATCTAAGGCTCCCAAGGCTACAGCGACCCAACGTAGACAAGGATTTGAGCATACTGCAGTTTGTACAAGCGCTCGTTAGCGATAATTTGCCGGTGTAAAAGCGCCGCTGACTCCGATGAACAAGCGTAACGAAATGTTCTTGCAGTCTCCTAAATCATTTGCCAGCAGAAGATCGTGCCATCTAAATATGACTCTGCTGCCGGCAAACAAGTATTCTGTATAAGGACGATCGATGGCATTAGAGATCATTCCTCCCCATTCTTTGTCGGAGATCACTCCTTCACTGATGAGTAGGCAATTGCCAGAAAGGAATGCTTCCTGAATGCTTTTTAAATTTATTTAGGAGGTCTATTTCTGTATTTAGGGGGGCTGTGCCTGTATTTATTGGAGTGATCTGGTTGGAGGTCCATTCTGGGGTTTGGATTTGTTTAGTGTCTGGTCTGGGGACTGTAGTAGTTTTTTGGGGTCTAGGTTTGTATTTGTTTAGAGGGGTTGGTATGAGGTCTGTATTTATACTAGGGTCAGTATTTAGGGATCTGCTATGGGTTCTGCATTTATTCATGTTGCTATAGAGCAGAGGTCCCCACCCTTTTGTATGTTGTGAGCCACATTCAGCTTTCAGTGATGGTCAGGAGAAACAGACAATTCAAAAACTGAAGTTTTCAATGTGAAGAAACATCAAAACATGAAATTGCAAATGTTTGCTGATAAATAGTTTAGTGTGAACTTTAATACTTGTATTATACCATCCACATTGGCACTGTTTGGTGGTAAATCTAGGATAGGTCTGCAACAATGTAAATTGCCAGTACCTATGGTCATAACTAGGGATGAGCGAATCGACTTCGGATGAAACATCTGAAGTCGATACGCATAAAACTTCGTTCTAATACTGTACGGTGCAGGAGCTCCGTACAGTATTAGAATGTATTGGCTCCGATGAGCCGAAGTTATTGCTTTGCGAAGTCTCGCGAGAATTCTGGCAATAACTTCATAAATAAATTTGTACTGTAAAAAAACATTTCCCGAACTCGGGTTCGGTTCCAAGGTACCACTTTTGTTTCAACAGTAACCTCTTGAGTCATCAGGAGAAGCTGTTATAGCAATCTGGGCTGGAGGGAGAAGAATAGGAAAGAGAACAACTACAATCAGAGAAAATGTCACCTGTCAGTCACTGAACTTATTAAGAGTCTGTTGGCTCTCCTGACATGGGGACTAGGATAGAGTCTGTGTTTTTTAAGTCATCCTTCTAAAAAGCAGAGATTTTCAGAAACTCTTTAAGCTGCATTAAGATCAAGCTATAAATTTCTTGTTTGTAAAGGGATTTTAAACTATATTTTATGGAAAATCTCTCATTCTTTCCAGTGACCAAATTAGGTGTCTTGGGCCTAAGATCTGAAAAAGAAGTTTCCCTTTACAGGTTTCACCTTTATGTCCCTACTATGCAATATCCCATTCCTGACCATGCAGCCAACAGAAGACGTTCTCCGTTAATACTGTTTTACATAAAGAGAAATAGATCCTGGATTTATTACATTGTTCCACGCAAAAAGTTACCATAGTAAATAATCTTACCTGCAATGGTACCAAAATCAACTATAGGAACAGAAGATGTCATTATTCATATACATCAAGACACATCAATTTTGTCAAACACATGGGCCACAGTCTATCCTTAAGAATGCTGACTGACCCCCGAAGGTACACTTTCTGACCCTACTGATGGGGAGGTCATGAGGTCATCAAGGACCGGACAAGACTCTGTACCTGAGGGTGTCAGGAAATGTGTCCAGCTAGTCTCCAGAGGGCAAATGTTAGCCTACTTATACTGGAAGCCATCAACACTGACTGGCAGGACCAGAGGGGAATTTTAAGGGCTTTGACCTTATCTGAAGAGTCAGTTATTGACACATAATGACCTTGTTGGAACACTCATTATAATGGATTGATTCTCTTGAGATCAGATAGATGATAAACATAACACCAATATGTTGGCGCATCGCCTTTATAAAGTCAGATTAAGTTGCTGGTCAAAGTGTATTTTCATAATTGCAATCAGTGGGATAATTGTTCTTCTCTTGACGGTTAACTATCACCTGATCTGTTCATTACTGCGCCATTTCCACTTTATAAAAAGGGAATGAAGTACAAAAAAGGTGTCAAGCAATAGATAAGATAAAACTATCAAAGCAAAGAATATAATATGAAGAAACCAACAGCAAATTAGTAAAAATAAGTCACTATAATGGCTCATGCATGTGAAAAGGGCCAGAATGCCAATAGCAATACGAGTATGGCCTCTTTTACAGTTCGGTTCACGAGGGATCCACTTTATCGCGCCTGTCCATACTGTTCTACTGCACTTTGTTTGCAAATGACTACAAACAAGACAGTTCAGAATATAGGATCGGCCGTAACCTAGCCATACACATTCAATAGCTGGCAGCCATCTCTCTGGACTCCTTTCAGACTCCCCCATACAAATACATGTTTCGTTCAGCTGAACACATAGGTGTATTCAGAGGTGTAGCTAAAAGCTTGTGGGCCCTGGTGCAAGAGTTCAGCTTGGCCCCCCTACCCTCAGTGCTCTGTGGCCGGGGCAGGGGTGCACATAGACTTTGTGCTGCCTGAGGCAAAAATGAAACAGCACAACCCTCCCCCCCCCCATGCCAAATTCTCAACCTACCCCCTTCCCTCCAGCCTAGGGTGGCCACTGGCTTCACCCTAGAAAGCCGTACCTCACCAACCACGCCCCAAGTCACACCCACCACGCAAGCAAACCCTGTAAGCCACACCCCCGGCTGAGTGAAGCCCCACCCCCAACCGCCTCAGTCAGTTGCTGCAGCTCTTGCTTAGAGATTGCATCGCTGCTCTCTGACAGTGAGCTACTGAAATGGTGGACATCCCTGTGTCTGTCCAGGCACTGCGCCGGACGGAGGACAGGGAGCCAGAAAACCGGACTGTCTGGCCTAAAACCGGACGTCTGGCCACCCTACTCCAGCCAGAGGTGTAACTCGACCAGCATGCACTTTCTATAATACCGTTGTCTTCTTATGCGGCACAAGGGTCTTTGGGCCCCCTCAGGCTCCTGGACCCGATAGCGACTGCTACCTCTGCGCCCCCTATAGCTACGCCCCTGACTGTATTCAATGGGGAAAGGGGAGAAAGCCACTGCTCGACACTCCAGGAAGGAGCGGCTTATCTTCTAGGAGAACAAAAAGACTAGGCAAAAATATTCACTAAGCCTGATCCTTCTTTCCCGATCTTTCTTTCTGCTGACATCTCATCGGGTTCGGACGAAGGCCTTAAGAGCCATGTACCCAAGGCTTGCGATCACCAGTCTCTACTTATAGATTGTATAGCACTATTATTAAATTTCTTTATGTATAACACTATTAAAAGGGTCAAAAAGCACACTCTTTTTCAGACCAGCCCCTAGATGTGAATACGTTTGTAATTGCATGTGATTGAATATTTAGTACAGTATAGCGCCACCTGCTGTTTGTTGTCTTTCTTAATTTTTTTCCCTCTCACTGGTCAAACGTGTTCAGTTTAAATCTCAAACTACCGCCAGCCATATGTTCTGTTAGAAGCTGTTACAAGGAAAGAGCTGCAGTGGAAAGGACGCACCCCCTCCCCTCCCCTGAGCTGCCAGGCTGAAGATGATCCAGCAGAGCAATTGGAGCAGTGTATGTGGAGATCTCTGGATCCATGTGAGGTACAGGGCTGGTTCTAGATTTGTTAGAAAGAGACTGTCATTGTAAGTCAGATGTATCTAAGAACTGTAGGGTGGACTTTCTTTAGGCATTGTGTGGCACTGCTACCAGTGTGTTAGGTAGCATGATGGCAGCAATACTATATAGATAAATGTATGAAAGTGTTAGGTACCATTCTGTATGACGCTAATAATTAGGCTATGGCATAGTCGTTTGTACAATGCATGACATTACATCATAAGGTGGGTAAGATATGGTTTTGCAAAGGCGCCATCCAAATGTAAGGCTCGCTCTGTATATAAGTATATGTGCCAAATAGCAATAAATATGGCATTAATATCATGCAGAATGGATGCTAATAACCAGACTATCACTTCCGTGTGAAATGCAGTAAATGTATTAGGCCCAGTTCACACATCAGTTATTTGGGTATTTCCATCAGTGACTGTGAGCCAAAACCAGTAGTGAAGCCTACTCCGAGGTAAGGTAGAATGGAAAGATCTGCTCCTGTTCTGTGTTTTTCACCCGCACCTAGTTTTGGTTCACAATGACTAATGGGAATAAATTACCAAATAACTGACTAGGCCTTAAACGAGTATTCTCTCCATAAACATCTATGGTTGGCGTGAAACGCACTACAAATGTTCAACCTCTAAAGGTATATTTCAGCTTCAGAATATTGAAGGCCATCAGTATCAGATGGGTGGAGGTAATTACACTCCCATTCAAGTCAACAGGACAAAACTGTAATTACCCTGCGGCACTACTACTATGTAGATAGCATGCTGGTAATCCCTGAAGTGTCGGGTGCTCACACATGCACTGCGACCCCTTCAGATACCAGACTGCCAGTGGTATTCACACTGCAAAGGCAGGGTTGTTTCTAGGCAATGCTCTATGGGAAAAAAGACTATGCAAACTATATCATACCAGCCAAACCAAAGACACCCCTCTGTAGAAAGCTGTTTCGGGGTTCTTGTCCCTCATCAGTACAGAGCAGGGCACTAGTTGACTGTATGAAATGCTTTAGATACAGCCTGGGGAAAGGGGGTGCAGTATTTCCCAGTCCAAGCTGCGTCAAAGGCATTTCATCCAGCCAAATAGTACCCTGCTCTGTACTGATGAGGGACAAGAACCCCGAAACAGCTGTCTACAGATGAGAATCTCTGGTTGGCTGGTGTGATCCAATTTGCACACCTCTAACCATAATATTTAAAATTCATATTATCATGGGCATCACTAGGTTAAAACATCTGGAAGTTGGTCTTGGATCTTTTGTCCAGGCCCCAAACACAGTAATTTACAACTGTATCACCGTCTTCAGGACTACAGGGGGCACTATAAGTACTGGAAGCACTGCAGGGGTCACTATATTAACTGGGGACACTACAGGGGGCACAATAAGTACTGAGAATACTACAGGAGGCCATACCTACTGGTGACACTACTGGGGCACTACAGGGGGCATCATAAGTACTGGGGGGGGCCTATGGTAACATTATAACTACAGAGGCACTACATGGAGTATTATAACTACTGGTGGCACTACAGAGGGTATTATAACTACAGTGGGCACTATGGGGCATTATACCTACTGGGGACTCCATAGAAGGGCTTTATAAGAACTGGGTACACTATAGGGGGCATTGTAACGATTGGAGACACTAAAAAGGGGCATTAAAGCTACTGGGGGCTCTACAGAGAAGCCTTATGGAGGGGTCTTACTATTACTGGGAGCAGTTTGGGGAGATTTATCACTACTAAGGGCACTATGGCGCATTATTACTAAAGGCGGTTCTGTGGGGGTGTTATTATTACCGGGCACAATATGCAGGGCACTACTACTAATGGGGGCACTCTAAGGGAGCATTATCCCTGTAGGGGATACTATTATTAATGAGGGCACTCTGAAAGAGAATTATTATTGGTGGGACTTTTGGGAGCACTTTGGGGACTATCTGTATGGCACTGTTATTTCTTAAGTATAGTATTTGGGCACATTGGGGAGCACAGTGGGCACAGTATTGGGGGTGGAAGCAGGATAACACTGTTGAGGCACCAGGAGAATGATAAAAAAAAAGTAGCAATCTAAGATGTATGTGTGGCAAGTTCTGAAGGAACGAGATGTGGCTGAAGGAAGTCATGGTGGTCTGGACTGAATGGAAAAGATGAGGAAAGAGAACGTGTATAATCAGAAGAGACATCACTGGATGTAATAGGTACTGTATTCTCCTGTATGTGTGATATCCCTGAATATAATGTCCATCAAAATATGCGTTTTGCACTGTGGCTGGGGGGTTAAATCGAGAATTTAACACATAGGCATTGGGGCTTGTCTTTTGAGACCCTAGCAACACCCCTGTACACTATTATTTCTGTGTCTATAGATAATGCAAATCACAACTTTTTGCTCAACAAGAAGAGTGACATAATTGGTATGTGACATGCCGGAGCCACAGGTGGAGGAAGAAAAACACATTTCTCATGTTACCAATACACAGAGAAAGAGACTGGTGTCTGCTAGGAGGTCCAGACTGAAGCCTGCTAGTGTCCTAAAACATAAAAAATATATAGTACAGGCACTTAATCTGCGATGCACTAAAAAACTTTTCATTTACGTGAAACAGACAGATCTGTATGTTGAGGTGGGCAGAGTGCCAGTCAACACCCCTTTAATTCCTGGCACGTAATTCACACCCGAGGACATGTCGGCACTACACGCAGCCAGCGGGGGCGAGATGCAGAAAAAGTGTTAACGGGGAGGAGAATATAAGGGAACATAAGAGTAGGAGGAGAGGGAGAGTGAAGGGGAGGAAGATTAGCAGCGGTGAGAAGAATAGCTACATGTCTAGTGGTAGGACAGCCACAGGGAGCTGAGGGCTAGCTTCACCTCCAGACAAATAAGAGAGGTTTTCCCATTTAATGTAAATAAGGATTAATCAGTATAAAATATACAACTTTCTAATATACGTTATTATTTAGTTCATCACCATTTACAGGATGTGTTTGCTGTCAAGTTTCATTCACATCACCGTTCAGCCTTTTCGTTCTCCTGCTCTGTTTAGAAAAGACGGATTCGGCACATAACTGGGCCAAACTGAGCCCTTAGGACCTCATAGACTATAATGTTAGGTTTCCGCTCAGAAGATGATTTTGGAATGGAGCCAAAAGTAGTGCATGCAGGACTTTTTTCTCCACTTCAAAAATCTTCCTCTGAGCGGAAACCTAATGGACCCCATTAAAGTCTATGGCAGGGGTGGGGAACCTCCAGCCCGCAGGCCGACCATTTCATGTGGCCCCGGCACCTGCCAGAACATATTGTGAAAATGATAATGACCGCCTCCATTATGGAAGCGGTCATTAGCATGCAGGGGCCACAGGAAGATGAGAACAGCACTGCACTGGCTGACCTCACCTTCCCTGGTCTTCTTCCGGCCCCACGCTGTGTCCTGACATGTACAGTGTCAGGATGTAGTGCACGTAGATGCGCACTATGACCTGACGCTGTGCGCAGCGCTGTCAGGTCACATTACAGCGTGGCAGGAAGAAGACCAGAGGGGGTAAGTGAATCTGCCAATTGGCAGCGCTGTGCTGTCCGGAGCTGAAGAGGTAAGTTTTTTATTTATTTATTTTAAATGTCTGATCTAAGGTCTGATTGGAGCTGATCTGAGGCTAATGTAGGGTCTGGTAGGGGTCTGAACTGAGGCTGGGGGTCTAATGGGGGCTGATCTGAAGCTGGGGGGTCTGATCTGAGACTGGGGGGGTCTCATCTGAGGCTGGGGGCCTGATAGGGGTCTGATCTGAAGCTGGGGGGCATATTGAGGGTCTGACCTGAGGCTGGGGGGGTCTGATGGGGGCCGACCTGAGGCTGGGGTGTCTGATGGGGACTGATCTGAGGCTGGGGGGTCTGATGGGGACTGATCTGAGGCTGGGGGGGCTGATCTGAGGCTGGGGTCTGATAGGGGTCTGATCTGAGGCTGGGGGGCTTATTGGGAGTCTGATCTAAAGCTGGGGGTCTGATCTGAGGCTGGGGTCTGATCTGAGGCTGGGGATCTGATCTGAGGCTTTGGGGTCTGATCAGAGGCTGGGGGGGTCTGATGGGGGCTAATCTGAGGCTGGGAGGTCTGAACTGAGGCTGGGGGGGGGTCTGATGGGGGCTGATCTGAGGCTAGGAAAGGTCTGATCTGAGGTTAGGAGGTCTGATGGGGGTGTGATCAGAGGCTGATGTAGGCTGGGGGGTCTGATAGGAGGCTGATTTGAGGCTGGTGGAGGTGGGGAGCAGATCTGAGGCTGAGAAAGGGACAAAGGCAGGGACAGTGGCAAGTAGAAAGAAAGCCGGGTGAACCTCTCTCTGGACCCCCCTCGGTTTAGCTTAGCTGCCGTTAACCCCTTCCCGCCTAGCGCCGTAATAGTATAGGGCAGCGGGACGTGACTTGTCGCCCAGCGCCGTACTATTATATTGCGCTGATCGGGCGGGTGAAGGAGCTGCGCCCGCCTGATCAGCGGCAGGGTCCAGCAGTCACTGATAGCCGGACCCCTACTGTATACGCCAGCATCGGTGAAAACACTGATGCCGACACACTTACCCTTGATGTGCCGCGGTCAGCGCTAACCGCGGCACGTGCAACGTCCGTGCGGGGATCAGAGCAGCCATCGGGTCCCCGTCACAGCAACGCGATGCCTTCCTTATACATCGTGGCTGCCTTCCGTGACAGCCTGTGAGATACAGCCCCTACCTAAGACAATCTGTCAAAAAATAAAAAAGCTATCACTCCCAGACAATGGAGACACTAAATATGATTTTTTGCTTCAAAACTTATATTATTGTGCTAAAGTGAAATAAATAAATATTAAGTATTGCCGCGTCCGTAACAACCTGCTTTACAAAAATATCACATGACCTAACCAGATGAATACCGTAAAAAGAATAAAATAAAAAGTGTTTCAAAACAGCCATTTTTTTGTCACCATACATCACAAAAAGTGTAATACCAAGTGATCAAAAACGCTTTATTATGTAAAACTGAAACAAACAACCAAAAAAGTAGTCATATTTGATATTGTCGCGTCTGTAACAACCTGCTCTATAGAAATACCACATGATCTAACCTGTCAGATGAACACTGTAAATAACAAAAAATATAAACTGTGCCAAAACAGCTATTTTTTGTTACCTTGCCTCACAAAAAGTGTAATATAGAGCCACCAAAAATCATATCTACCCTAAAATAGTACCAACAAAACTGCCACCTTATCCCGTAGTTTCCACAATGAGGTAATTTTTTTGGAGTTTCTACTCTAGGGGTGCATCAGGGGGTCTTTAAATCTGACAAGGCAACTTAAAATTATCCCAGTGAAATCTGCCTTCCAAAAACCATACGGCGCTTCAGACCTGAACTGGTCCTTAAAAAGTGGGTTTTGGAAATTTTTGGAAGAATTTCAAGATTTGCCTCTAAAACTCACAAAATTATCCAAACATGAAGTAGACATATGGGAAATGTAAAGTAATAACTATTTTTGGAGGTATTACTATTATAAAAGTATAGAAATTGAAATGTGACAAAAAACTATCTCAGAATGGCCTGGATAACTAAAAGCGTTTTAAAGTTTTTAACCACATAAAGTGACACATGTCGGATTTGCAAAAAGTGGCCTGGGCAGGAAGGTGAAAACTGGCCCAGGGTAGAAAGGCAGTGGTTCAGAGGAAAAATAAATAAACGAGAGCCATTGGCTCCTAAACTGAAAAATTTAGGAGCCAAATTAAATTTTTTGTCGCCAAATTGAAAATATATATAATTATAATTAAAAAAAAAAGACTTAGAGAGGATGAGAAGCAGGTCACAGTAATGAGCCAGCACTACATATTAGGGGTGTCACAATACCAAAATTTTGTTTCGGTTTCAATACTATAAAAAAGTATTTCGATACGCGATACCACGCAAAAAAACCCAAAAAAAAACACACCATTCCGCATTTTATGGAACGTCCGGCCCATAATAGAACAATCCTATTCTATTTTTCGGGGGGACAAGGTGACATGGTTATTGTTTTTTTTTATTTTACGACGTTCACCGCATAGGAGATTTTTAAATATTTTAATAGTTTGGACTTTTCGGACGTGGCGATATGTAATATCTTTATACTTAATATTTAGGTGTTTGTGTTTTTTTAATCTTTTTTTTTTTTTTTTTTACACTTTTTATTTACTATTAGCCCCCTTAGGAGCTACAACGCTTGTCCTATTCACCCTAATAGAGTTCTATTACAGGATTACACTGCTGGGGCTCCGATGGGAACTGCCACTGAGGAGGAGGGGAGGGGACCCTGCTACTTGAAGGGGAGGGCGCACTACGCCACCAATGTTTTTAATACTGGGATTGGGGGGGGGGCACTGTGCAACCAATGATGTTAACTCAGCCATTAATTCAAATACAGGAGACGGGTGCTGGCTACAGAATCACATAGCTGGCACCCAACCTCTATGACAGGTAGCCTGAGGGGTTAACTGCTGCAGATCGCAGCTACCTCTCATAGAGCTGGCTATGTTATTCTGCAGCCAGGACCCGCCTCCTGTATTTGAATTGATGGGTAACATCATTGGCCACAGCCCCTCCCCTCCTCTTCCCCTCTCTTCTCTCATTGGGGGCAGCGGCACAATGGGGAGGGAGAGACTGCTTCCTTCTCTCTTGTGCTGCTGAGCAAACGCCTGCGCTGGGGCGGCGGAGCAAGGAATTATTGGCTCCCATGCTCCACTACAATATTCAGCTACAGCACGGCAGTCCTGTCGCAAATGGCGACAGGGCTAAAAAGTATTGTCGCCATCTGCAAATTTTAAGGCTCATTGGCGACCATTTTGGTCGCCACCTGGAGCACTGAAAGGATTAATGACAAATAAACTAAATATATAACATTCTCATCTTAAAAATTAGACTGCTATATGTGGTCAAAATGGTGCCTGTACTATTTGTAATATATAGTGCAGGCACCATTTTGTGCTGCAAAAATACAGCGCTCTAGATTTTTTAAATTGAAGCGCAATTTCTGTAACTTAACCCTAAGTCACTTATATGTTTGACCGAATATAGCAGTCAAATTTTTAAGTTGAGAATTTTGTATGGCCCGCGAACAATGTTACAAATATCCAAATGGCCCTCAGCAGCAAAAAGATTCCTCACCCCTGGTCTATGGGGTCCTTAGGATCCGTTCGGCTCAGTTATGTGCCGAATCCGTCCTTTCCGTTCTCCTGCTCCTAAACGGAGCAGGATAACGGAAAGGCTGAGCAGTGATGTGAACGAAGCCTGAGCTGAACACATCAGCAGCATCTGTACACGTCTCTCTGCCGACTGGTTACAATGTATCACTATGAAGTCCAGGCTGTTTAGCTCAGTCACAGAGCATTGTAAAATGCAAATTTTACAGAATCAACCTCAAATGTGTGGAACAGATTTTTGGTGGCAGAGAATAAAGTGTGAACATACCCTTAAGGCTTCCTTCACACATCATTTTTGTGGCTTCTCTTGAATTTCATGCATTTTTTACAAGAATTTTTGGCTTCCCCCACACATACATTTTGTGTGGCAGTCCTTTTGGGTTAGTAATAAATGCCATGCAAAATACTTGTTTTTGTACAAGCAGATTTTTTGGTGGTGATATTTGGTCACACATTTTTGACCACATTGTTTTTGGTGTTTTTTTTTGTCTTATAGAAAAGTCTTTGGGACAACAGCAGGAAAAAAAAAAAAAACGTCATACCCAGAACATGCTAGACCCCAAAAAAATGTATCGCCAGTGAAGAAAACATGGTTACAAAAAATGCATATTTGTGTTGCGTTTTTTATAATTCCCACAAAATGTTCAGGCAACAACTGGAATTGGTGTTTTTCCGTAAAGATGTAAAAAAAAAAACTGCAAATGCAACAAAAGTTGGTAAAGTGAGTCTTGCCCATTTGCCAAATGAGGCAAAACAAGTGTCTAACATACTAAATAGAGGTGGCGCAATTTGAGGCAGAATTCTGGCACATTTTCATTAGTAAATCTTCCACATTGTAGTGCATTTCATACGGTTTCACTTTCAGCTAGCATCTGGCCACAGTGTTTAAAATAAAGTAAATAAAATGTCTGGAAAAACAGCGCTGCGGTATGTGGTGCAGCTTTTTTGAACCAAAGCCAGAAGTAGATTCAAAAAGTATGGGAAAAATAAAGGAAAGACGTGTACTTCTTCCTGCTGGATCCACTTCTGGCTTTGGCTCCGCCAAATAGTACAACAGCTTAAACAGCTTGTGTGACTCCACTCTTAGGAGTCATGCACACGACTGTAGCCTGTTTTGCAGTCCGCAAATTATGGATCCGCAAAACACGGACACCAGCCATGTGCATTCTGCACTTTGTGGAACAGAGCATCCTGGCCTCTGTAAAACTGCCCTATCCTTGTCCGTAAAATGGACAAGAATAGGACATGTCCTATATTTTTGTGGGGCCACGGAACGGACATACGGATGCGGATAGTACACGGTGTGCTGTCTGCATCTTTTGCGACCACATTGAAGTCAATCGGTCTGCATCTGACCTGCACAAATTGCGGATCGGATGCAGAAAAAAATACATTCGTGTGCATGAGCCCTAAGGCTGATTTCAAACATGGGCTCTTTTTTTTGCATTTTTTGTGGTTTATGGTGCATTGTTGTTTTTTTGCTGGCGATTTTGTATGGAAAATATTAACTAGAAGTCAAACAGGCACTTTTTGTAGTGGTGCCTTTTGTATGTAGGTGTCTCTTTGTGCCAATGACGTTTATTTTAAATTGCAACTTGTTTTTCTCTGTAGAGTCAAAAAAATGCATGTGCAACGTGTGCTGGCATTTTTAATGGTGTTTTTTTTTTAACAATGCTTTTTTTCCTACAAAACATTTTATAATCCGCCATAGACTTTTAAGTATAATCTGGAGACATGCAAAATGCTAAATGGCTGGATGATAAATATGGTGCAGGGATGGACTCTTTTGTCTAATTCTAACTCACTACAAGCTGATGACTGGCTTAGGCTAGTTTCACACTAGCAGCAGGACGGATCCGACAGGCTGTTCACCCGACGGAACAGCCTATCGTTCCTGAACAGCCTGAATGTGTACCCCTGGACTACCGCTCTGGCCCCATTGACTATAATGGGGGCGGGGTGGAGTTCTGACGGAGGCACGGCAGCGCATGGCGAGAGGCTGCCGGTATAAATGTCGGACATGTCGTAGTTTTTTTCCGGCAGCCTCTCGCCGTGCTCTGCCGTGTCTCTGTAGGAACTCAGCCCCTCCCCCATTTTAGTCAATGGGGCCGGAGAGGTAGTCCGGGGGCACACGTTCACTAGCGGCAGAACGGATCCGACAGGCTGTTCCGTCGGGTGAACAGCCTGTCGGATCCGTCCTGCTGCTAGTGTGAAAGTAGCCTTACTGCGAGACAGAATTTTATGCCAGAATTGTGGCGCAAATCGCCACATTTAAGGCCCTTTCCCTTTTCCGCATCCCCTTTTCAAGCAAGTCAGAAAAAAGTGCAGAAACCCTAGTTGTGCTAAACTGCTCCAATTTGCACTTTTTAGACAGATTCTAGGCGCAGATACATTAGTAAAAAAAAAGCCACGAAATTCATGTTTTTTTGTGGTGGTGGTGTTTTTTAGTAAGGTTTTTTCTATCCTATAGAGCAGTCTATAAGAAAATGCCTGCAAAAACAGCACACCAAGAGCATGCTGCGATTTAGAAGGGGCAAAGTGACAAAAAAAAAGCTAGGAAACTATTATAAAATACAACACCACTACAAAACAAACTCTATGGGAGTCATTTATAATTAGATATACGCCAATTTGTCGCAGATTCGTCACACAGGATTTCCAGCAGAATCTGTGACTTTTCAACGCTCACGCTAGGTCTAAAAAAGGGGGTGTGGTGTGGGTGGGGAAGTGGGCGGGCCAGCCTGTCTCATTTATCATTTTCTGCGCCTGTTTTAGGCCTCATGCACACGACCGTTGTTTGATTCCGTGTCCGTTGCTCCGTTTTTTGTGATTTTCTGCGGACCCATTGGTTTTCAATGGGTCAGTGGAAACCTCGGCAAATGCACCGTTTGTCCTCCGCGTCCGTGGTCCGTGATTCCAGTCCGTCAAAAAAATATAACCTGTCCTATTCTTGTCCGTGAAAAACGGTTCACGGACCCATTCAAGTCAATGGCTCCGTGAAAAATGCGGATGGCCATCCGTGTGTCATCCGTGTTCCGTGTCCGTTTTTTTTGCGGATCCCTTGGCAGGCACTTGGGAAACATTGTCAGCCTGTCTTTTGGTAAAATCTTTTGGGTCATGTCCGCTAAAAAAACGGAAGACACACGGAAACACAACGGAAGGCAAAAACGGACACGGATCACCGAACAACGGAACCCCTTTTTGCGGACAGCATAAAAAAACGGTCGTGTGCATGAGGCCTTAGGAATAGAAAATTATCTAGATCTACTCCAACAAGGGAGCTGACGTAGACTTAGACAGGCAGTTGATGCGCCAAGTTGCGTAACTATATCTGACTGGGCACCACAGCAAATGTTTGAAGGCCCCCCCCCCAGCAACTTCTTCGCGACTTCCAACTCACATGCAACCCCCACTAGTCAAGACTTAGCTCTTAGACAAGGCCCGACAGCCACTCCATTTGTTTCCTATAGTGCCGCTGTATATAATGTTATTGTATAATAGTGCTAAGGGGGCCCTGACAATAAAATCTTTTAGTCTTCCTCCTAAGGGGGCCCCTTGTGGCTGTGGGCCCCAAAGCAGCCGCTTCCCCTGGTTCCCCTATAGCTATACCCCTGAAACACCGGTCTTAATAAATGACCCCAAATGTTTGTAGGGCATTTTACACAGTCCACTGACCACCATGTATGACCACTTCCTACTTTCGATGTCGGCAGCGAGTAGCTCATGATGGAAGTCACGTGTCATGCGCTAGTTTGGTGGGTACATAAGGTGTGCCATAGGCTGTCTGCACAAATAAAACTCGTTGCTGTCATGGGTAAAAGGGGGGATTTATCAAAAAAGAGATGATTATTGGCTTTCAGGCCTAGAGTGGCAGTATTTGTGAAACTGCAGTTTGTGAACTGTTCTCTGCTGCTGAACTGAAAGTGGTCCCATTTGGCCACTCACAGTAAAATGTAACTAAGTAAAGTGGAAACTGCAGAGCACCACATGCCATTGATGTGAGTCGTGAACGCGGTTTACGAAGGTGCGTGAGGGCAGACCGACACACTGGAGCAGCTCACCACCAAAGTGAACCACCGTGATTTGTGTGTCTAAAAACAACAGTTCAGGGTAGCCCACTGCATATTGGGCTTAGAAGCAGACGGATGGTCCCTGCACCTCAGCTAACGAGGTTTAATTGGCAGAAAAGGTTTACATTTTCACACCAGTATTGGAATTGGACCTCCACTGATTGGCAAAGGGTTTTCTTCTCCGAGGAGTCATGTTTTCTGCTTCATCGAATGGATGGACGTTGACGTGTCTGGTGGAAAACATGGGGGAACAAACATCCTGCAGCCATTGCTGGAAGAACACAAGTTGGGGGTGGCAGTGTTATGGTCTGGGGGATTTTTTCGTGGCATTCTTTGGGACCACTCATCCATATGGAAGGCACTCTCGACCGATCTAGATATGAATCCATCCTTGTAGATCACATACACCCATATATGCCGATTGTCTTCCCTGGAGAGAATGGGATCTTCGAGCAAGAGAATGCAACATGTCACACGGCTAGAAATGTCTGACATTGGTTAGAAGAGCATGATCAAGACTTCCAAGTACATATGGGGTGGGGACACACAGGAGGACATATTAAGTACATCGGGGGGAAATGACTATATTGGGGCTTCTGCATGGAGGCAAATTACTATGTGGGGGAAAATTATTATGGAAGGATTACTTTTTGGGGGCTGTGTGGGGCCACATTATTATGGGAGGGACTACTATGTGGGGCAGTGTGGGGGAAATAACTATATGGGGACAGTGTAGGGACAAATTACTGTGTGAGGGCAGCGTGGCGGAAATTACTGTTTGGGGGCAGTGTGGGGGAAATTACTGTGGGGGCAGTGTGGGGGAAATTACTGTGTGGGGGCAGTGTGGGGGAAATTACTGTGTGGGGGCAGTGTGGGGAAAATTACTGTGTGGGGGCAGTGTGGGGGAAATTAGTGTGTGAGGGCAGTGTGGGGGAAATTACTGTGTGAGGGAAATTACTGTTTGGGGCAGTGTGGGGGAAATTACTGTGGGGGCAGTGTGGGGGAAATTACTATGTGAGGGCAGTGTGGGGAAAATTACTGTGTGGGGGCAGTGTGAGGGAAATTACTGTTTGGGGGCAGTGTGGGGGAAATTACTGTGGGGGCAGTGTGGGAGAAATTACTGTGTGGGCGAAATTACTTTGTGGGGGAAATTACTGTGTGGGGGCAGTGTGGGGGAAATTACTGTGTGGGGGCAGTGTGAGGGAAATTACTGTGTGGGGCAGTGTGGGGGAAATTACTGTGTGGGGGCAGTGTGGGGAAATTACTAAGTGGGGCAGTGTGGGGAAATTACTGTGTGGGGGAAATTACGATATGGGGCAGTGTGGGGAAATTACTGTGTGGGGGAAATTACTATATGGGGCAGTGTGGGGGAAATTGCTATGTGGGAGAAATTACTATTTAGGGGAAATTACTGTGTGTGGGCAGTGTGGGGGAAATTACTGTGTGGGGCAGTGTGGGGGAAATTACTATGTGGGGCATTGTGGGGGAAATTACTATGTGGGAGCAGTGTGGGAGAAATTACTATATGGGGGCAGTGTGGAGGAAATTACTATATGGGGCAGTGTGTGGGAAATTACTATATGGGGGAAGTGTGTGGGAAATTACTATATGGGGGAAGTGTGTGGGAAATTACTATATGGGGGAAGTGTGTGGGAAATTACTATGTGGGGGCAGTGTGGGGGAAATTACTATATGGGGGAAGTATGTGGGAAATTACTATGTGGGGGCAGTGTGGTGGAAATTACTATTTGGGGGAAATTATTGTGTGGGGAAAACTACTGTGTTGGGGCAGTGTGGTGGAAATTACAATAGGGGGGCAGTGTGGGGGAAATTACTTTGTGGGGGCTGCGTGGGCGAAATTACTGTGTGTGGGCAAATTACTATAGGGTGATTACTATGTGGGGGCAGTGTGGGTAAATTACTATATGAGGGTAATTTATCAAACTGGTGTAAAGTAGAACGGGCTTAGTTTCCCATAGCAGCCAATTAGGTTCCACCATTAATTTTTGACAGCTCTTTTGGAAATCCAGCTCTACTTTACACCAGTTTGATAAATGACCCCAATTATGTCTATTCGGGTCACTATTTTTTCAGCAGTATAGTACCTGGGACATTGGGGAGCACCACGGACACAGTATTGGGAGTGACAGCAGGATGACACTGTGGGGACACCAAGATGGGGAGTTAGATGGAAAAATTGAGAAATCTAACGTGTATGTATTACAAGCTCTCTAGAGACGAGATGTGGCTGAAAGAATTTGCCATGGCGGTCTGGGTCAAATGGAGGAGAAGAGGAAAGAGAAGGTCTACGTGACAGGAGATGTCCCTGGATGTAAGCAGTATATGGTGCTGTATTCTCCTCCATGTCTTTTTTTATTATAATTATATGTATTTTAAATTTGGCTACCAAATTTTTTTTAGTCTGAAGATGTCATATGGCCTAGGAAGAGACTGTAGCACTCACGAAGCACTGCGGCCTCTTGATACAAAAATAAATAAACTAAAATGGAAGGAGGGGCCCAAGTTGGGTAGACAGCCCCGAGCCTATCATGCACTTAATCCGCCCCTGAGTATGAGACCACCCTTAGGGAAATCTGTGGCTGTTTTCAGCATTCCCTGGGGATAACAATTCCTTGCTAAGGGCTTCAGAAGCTGGATCCATAACAATTTGCTGAACATCGGGGACAAGGGGTTGTCCAATTTGCTTTCCCTGCATAGGTGTCAGGTGCTTACAGTCATGTCAGAACTAAGCACATCCCAGAGTAGGAAGGATTTTAACATGGCCGCCAGAAACAATATATAATGTGACCTAGTCATAACGAAAATAAACCATAGTAAAAGCAATTAATAAGCTTCCATTTAAATACGGAGCCCACTGATTACTGATGTCGTGTAAGACTTTCTTCATAGTAAAATGATACATAATGACTGGAACGTAATAGAAACGGCACATGGAAGTGGTTATTAAATTGCCTAAAAATGCAGTCATCAGCATCAAAAATCAGAACTCAGCTTATTATTGACTAATCCTGTTCTGTCCAGCAAAAAAAAAAAAGTAAGATCAAACAGCTATGGAAGGAAACACATTTCAGCGGACTGTCCCTTTAAATGCAGCCTTTCTTCCTACGAGTCGTTTCTGTATGCAAATGTGATTCCTGAGAAAAATGCAAGGACATATGGAAACAATGAGAAGGAAATAAATATGATTACAGAGGAACTGATTAAAACCACACGGATTAGAATTGCCATTTTTGTCGCTAAAGTACTGGGGTGCCCTGGGGACCCCTAGGTAAGAAATAGGAAATGATCCAATCACATGTCTATATTTATTATCAAAACTGAAAGTGTCCCTCGCAGTCTGCCAGCATACAAGACATTAATTACTGACTCGCCGCCAATAACGTATGTGGTGTGTACACAGTTTCATTCATTGCTCAAACTTCCTGGAAGCGTTTGTTCACCTTTAGTGACCCTATCGAAATATAGAAAATTGCTTAAAGGGCAACTCCCCAGCGCACTGTTCTCATTGGCATTGCTCTATTTAGCCATAGCTGCCTTTTCGCTGTACTCGAAGGCAAACCATAGAGCTATTTGTTGGGGGAATCTCCGGTGCTGTGTCTGAGGGTCTATTTTCTATGCCGGGTAGGAAGGGGTTAAAAAGAGCTGGCTGGAATGGGCACTTCTGGGAGATACAACATCCTGAGCTGCTGCCCTCCCACAGAAAGTGAGGTGAGTTGTAGTGCCCTGGAGCAGGGAGTACTTTTAAATTTGGAAATTTTTTGATATTTGCCTATTTCCCCTATGCAAAGTTAAAACTTCTTACTTTATTTCACCTAAAAGGGTTAACTTGCACTGTTTAATACTGTGTAGCTGCATTATATATATATATATGTTGTGATATATATCCTGTTCATTATCACTGTATTTACATGGCTCTGTGGAAAGGGCTAATGAATACTGAGAGACTGTTAGGCCTCTTTCACACGGGCGAGTTTTCCGCGCGTGGCAAGTGCGGATACAATGCGATTTTCACGGATGGTTGCTAAGGAGATGATGTTAATAAATTGGGATGAGCCCAGGGACCCCATTAAAGTCCATTTAATTTATTATTTTCCATTATAACATGGTTATAATGGAAAATAATAACATTCTTTAATACAGAATGCTAAGTAAAATGTGCATTGATGGTGGACACCACGTGGTGAGCGCAATTACGTCAGTGCAGGTCCTTTTGCAGGTCCTGCAGGAAGAAGAAAGGAGACGATAACGGCTACGCGATCAAGTGGATGAGGTGAGTAATTTTTTTTTATTTTTTAACCGTCAATGGACATTTTACTTAGCATTCTGTATTAAAGAAAGTTATTCTTTTCCATTATAACCATGATATAATGGAAAATAATAAAATCTACAGAACACCGAACCCAAACCCGAACTTCAGTGAAGAAGTCCGGGTTTGGGTCTGAGAACCAACATTCAGTTTTTTATCAAGTGCGTGCAAAACGCATTAAAACGCTTTGCACTCGCGCAGAAAAAAATGAACAACGCAACGCAATCGCAGACAAATTGCGTGCGAACTCGCGCGAGTTTCCCTGAACCCGCCCGCAACGCATCCGGACTGAATCTGGCACGCTCGTCTGCAAGGGGCCTTAGGGCTTTGATTAAGAAGCTGGTAATTTTCCACAGCTGCCATAGGGTTTAAAGAAGACCATGTTTTGGAGGGAAAAAAAAAACAGACTTGTTTACCACCAAAAATCAGACAGCCTGACCTTTTAACCCTTTCACCCCCGGAGGTTTTATTTTTTTATTTTTTTTGCGTTTTCATTTTGTGCTCCCTGCCTTTCCAGAGCCACAACTTTTTTATTTGTCTGTTCACATAGCCATATGAGAGCTTGTTTTTTTGCGGGACAAGTTGTACTTTCCAACGCCATCATTTAATATTGCATATGAGGTAGTGGGAAGCGGGGAAAAAATTCCAAATGGGGCGAAATTGCAAAAAAAAGCAATTCCACCACAGTTTTAGGTTTTTTTTTTATTCACGACGTTCGATGTGCGATAAAACTGACCAGTTACTTTTATTCTACAGGTCAGTACGAATCCGGCGATACCTTATATGTATAGTTTTTCCTGCGTTTTGATAGTAGGAAAAAAATTTGTTTTATTTTTTTGTCGCCATATTTTGACCCCTATAACTTTTTTGTAGTTATGGTTACGGAGTTGTATGGGGGCTCATTTTTTGCGGGGCGATCTGAAGTTTTCATTGATGTTATTCTCAGGTGTGTATGACATTTTTATCTCTTTTTGTTAAACTTTTTGTAGAAAAAGAAGCGACCAAAAACGGTGAATCAGCCATTTGGACGCTTTTTTACATTTTGCTGTTTGCCGTATGGGGAATATATTTTTATACTATGGGCATTTTTGCACATGGCGACACCCATTATGTGTATCTTTTATTTTTATTTTGGGAAAAGGGGGTGATTTGAATTTTTATGGATTTTTAATTTATTTATTTTTAAACGTTTTTTCATCTGATTGCTATTATCATATACTCCAATGAACTTGCATTGAAGTCTATGATGATTTTACTGCTTTCCTATGGAGCCCTATTACAGGCAGGGGCTCCATAGGAAATACTATGCAGCAGCCTCCTGTCATTCACAAAGACAGGGGCGGCTCCTCTGATCGCCACATGGGGGAGCCGGAGCACCACCGAAAGTGCGCGCTTTCAGGATTGACCACAGCATCTGAGGGGTTAAATGTCCGCGATCGGCATTACTGCCGGTTGCGGACATGAGCCGCGGGTGTCTGCTATAAGAAGCAGGCGGCCACCCTCGGCTATTGCGCGCTCAGGAGCGGGTGCCATCTTTAAAGACTCGGCCAGCGCCGTACTATTCTGGCGCTGGTCGGGAAGGCGTTAAATGTCTGGTTTTAACTATGTTGTTGCTATGTTGTTATGTCTGGAAACTTGTTTTTGTCTGGAAAACCTGCTGTGTCATTGCCATTGAGTATCATTGAAGCTCTAATGTAAGTCTATACCAGACGGGAGCTGAAACAATGTATCTGTTTATGCTGAGTTTCTCCACTCCACCCCTCCGACTAGAAGGTTCTAGTCAGGGCCGTCTTTAACGCAGGGAAAAAGGGGCAGCTGCCCTGCTGCCTCTTGAGCCCCGCTGGCCACTGCGCAACCGGCGAGGGGAGGGCTCGCAGCCCCGCAAGTGCTTTATTTAAGTGCGGCGGTGGGCCCTCCCTATATGTTAAGTGTGACTGCGCTGTGCTCAATGTTAGCAAACCTACTTAACTACCTCTAACTACTTCTTCCGCTCCGTACTTGCTGGCTGCCCAGGCGTGAGTTCGTTGCGCTATCCCGTGAACTCCCACGGCGGGTTCCAAGGGAGCACGTGCCAACGGGATTGCGCAATGAACTCACGCCTGGGCAGCCCGCAAGTACGAGCGGAAGAAGTAGTTAGAGGTAGTTAAGTAGGGGCTTTTTTTTGTCAATGTATGCACACACCGGCCATGATTGGGGGATCTGTGGTACAGCCGGCAGTAACACTGAATTCAGAAAGAATGGATAGTGCACACACCGGCTTTATACATGGGGGTGCGGGGGGTTGGGGGCTGGAGTTGGATGATCTGTGGTGCAGCCAACACTAATGTCTGAATTCAGAAAGTCAAATTTTCTAAAGAGCACAACGGGGTGGCAAACCCGTTGCCAGGTTTTCCTCACTACAGATGGTGCTCTGCCTCCAAATCACAACAAGTTATGTCACGAAGGAGAAAACAAATGTGGGTGGCACTCTCCAAAAAAGTAGCTTCTTTATTCAGACATCATTATTGCAGACATCAAACATTATTGTTGCAGACATGGGGAGGACTTGGCATAGCGCAGGCCGTTTTGCGCCTCAGCGCATTGCATGCTAGGGTGTGGGAAGGCGGGATCCAGGGGGCCCAAGTAAATTCTTGCCCAGGGTCCAATCAATATTAAAGACGGCCCTGGTTCTAGTCTAGCAAAACTGTATATAGGAGCCACTCGGACTACTGAGCCACAGACCGTGGGCCCTTGACCAGTATGCCAGCCTTCTGAGAGAGAGGGACAACTAGCTCCGGCCTTTTGTCAGCTTCAAACCCTTCTTCTGCCAGGGAGGAGACTCTGCCAGACTACTGAGTGACCAGAAGAAGACGCTGCGATGGGGATATGCTGCCACCACAGACCCTGGATCACCAGCCTTGGACCAGGGTACCAGCCTTCTGAAGATAGAGAGGGACAGTTAACTCAGGCCTTTCCTCAGCTTCAAACCCTTCATCTGCCAGGGAGGAGACTCTGCTAGACTACTGAGTGACCAAAGAAGATGCTGAGATGGGGATATGCTTCCACCACAGACCCTGGATCACCAGCCCTGGACCAGGGTACCAGCCTTCTGAAGATAGAGAGGGACAGCTAGCTCAGGCCTTTCCTCAGTATCAAGCTTCTCCTGCCAGGGAGGAGACTGGAGAAGCCAGCCCAATGCCTCGCCTGTATTGTTTCGTACCTGAATTCCTCCAGTAAAGAAGCACCCAGATTTACTGCAGACCCTGACTCTCTGGATTTATTTTCCATTGGGGTGCACCATGCCTTACTATTCCCTCTGGAGAGCAGCAACACGTGGTGACACCTTGACAGTGTCTGGCGTACCCAGCATAGCGTTGGGGCCACCCCAAACCCGGCCACTGCAGAGTTAGGAAGTTAAAAAGGGTGAAAATTACACTGGTGAACTGGAGTTTTCTTTTTGCAATGATATAGCCAAAATAATGCTATAACCAGGGGCAGATTGGCCATAGACCCTACCGGGAAATTTGTGCCAATGCCCAAGGGGCCACCCAAGGCCTCCTCCAGGACGCCAGCTAGGTACATAATGCTGTGATGCTCTCAGCGTTAATTAATGCTGGGTGCCTCAGGTACATATGCATCTGACCAACGGCCGCAGGTCACCACTCCTGGACTCAACTGTATCACCGTCCTCAGGACAGTGATACGGCTGAATACTGTGGTGAAGGTGGCAGTACTTTGTTCCTCAGCTTCTGCTGATGCGGTACTTTGTGCTGCACTATAGTATTGCTGGCCTAGTTGCTAACCTTCTGTCAGTCCGAACCCACCTACAACATGGGGCCATTTTTAGTTTTTTTCCAGGGCCACTTTAAGTTCCTAGTGCGCCCCTAGGTATAACCCCATTAAACCTATAAGGCCTCATGCACACGACCGTTTTTTTATGCTGTCCGCAAAAAGGGGTTCCGCTGTTCAGTGATCCGTGTCCGTTTTTGCCTTCCGTTGTGTTTCCGTGTGTCTTCCGTTTTTTTAGCGGACATGACCCAAAATATTTTACCAAAAGACAGGCTGACAATTTTTCCCAAGTGCCTGCCAAGGGATCTGCAAAAAAACGGACACGGAACGCGGATGACACACGGATAGCCATCCGCATTTTTTCACGGACCCATTGACTTGAATGGGTCCGTTAACCGTTTTTCACGGACAAGAATAGGACAGGTTATATTTTTTTGACGGACTGGAATCACGGACCACGGACGCCGAGGACAAACGGTGCATTTGCCGAGGTTTTCACGGACTCATTGAAAACCAATGGGTCCGCAGAAAATCACGAAAAACAGAGCATCGGACACGGATACAAACAACGGTCGTGTGCATGAGGCCTAAAAGAGGGGTCAGATAGAGAGGAAAGATGGAGGAGAGAGCATACACCACGCATTTCTATGAAGCCTAGGTGACAATGTGACAGTATGACAGCTCTATAGACGCTAACAATGGCTTCTGTAACTTAGCTACTCCCTGGACCCAGGTAAAAGAGGCAAAGCAAAAAAAAGACTGACAGAGGAAGAAACATGGCACACGGTGATAGGAAGCATTATTTCAGGTCTAGTAACAAATCCACGGCATTTAGAGAGAAAAAAAAGCTACTCGTGACGCCACATAGAGAAGCGAATGCAAACAGTAAAAAGACGAGAACATTGCGCTCCTCCCTCAGGAGTGCCCAAGTGTGTATTCCTGATTATTATTATTATACTTATTTCAAAGATAATTATATGTTGCGGTTCTTAAGAATGAGCCACTGCACCCATGGGTGCGGCTGACTTGAGGGAACAATACCGTATCTCTTGTGTAAAACCTCCAGACATTGGCATCACCCCCTCCTGACATGATCTACCTATGTCTTCATGCAGGCGCTGACGCCGACTTTCTGTAGTTACATGGCCTGAGGTTAGAGCTGTCACTCTGTTACTTTAGACAGTCGCTGTCACTCACATTCTGGTAATCTGATATGCAGTAAACTTAACAACCCCCTGCTGCGTTTATACATAAGTGTTTGACCTGAAACTGCCTCCGTCATACCTGATCTGACCTTCTTCTGTACTTCACACTGCATTCTGCCGTGTCCATCAGATGTTGGGTGGATTTCCCATGATATACCTCTGACGGATGCTACCGTACAGACAGTAACACCTGTCACCTATAGGTGGTATACATTCTTTTGATTGGATGCCTCTGTATGGAATAGCGGTGTTTGCTTCCCGATTCCATACAGAATAAAGGTATACTGACGGGTACTGGCAGCACAGAGGCCGAGAGGACACTCTTGGCCACTACTACGTGAATGGATGCCTAAGGATATGTCTGATGCATACAACGGGAGCATTCCTGGCAAAACGGCAAGTGGACAGTGCAAAACGTAAAGTAAAAGTGATCTTAATATAATATTGGGCCAATCTTCTAAAAATGATTTATGCTCAAATCAAACTTGATTTTTTTTTATTTGAGCATAAATCAGCTTAGATGTATGTTGATGACGGTAGAGAGAAGCTGGAGACGGAGGATTTATCACAGAACGGTATTCTGCAGCTGACTATGTTGTGCAAAACACAGAAGCTACAGAAATGAAATGGTGCAAAATCTTTACTAACAATGTTTCAGCTCAAAAATACATTTAAATCATTCAGTTTCCCTCATCAGATATATCTCGTAAAGTCATGAACCATGTCTCTTACTGCCATAATGATTCCGATAACTGCATACTCACATAGAGAAGCCATTTCTTTGGGCAGGTCAGTGGGGAAATTTCGGAAGAAGTTCCCATTGGCTAGCATTTCAAAAGGTGGGGAGCTCCGCATCCCTCCGCTAAAGGCAAAAGGGTAAACAGAAGGAGGAAAGCCATTGACGTGACCAAGTGGAGCACCAGATCCGCAGAGACGTTCTTTGCTACTGTTTGCCATTATTATTATTTTTTGGCTATCTCAGGGTGTACAGGGTATAACTCCCAGTAGATCCTCTATAAACAAAAGGTCTTCTCTAGTTATTCTTCAATAAATCCATCCTGGACACACGGGTAGTGACTTCGGATCCACACCTTGCACTGTAGACTTTCACATTTCTTCCTGAAAAAGAGTGTTGAGAAATCAGTGCTATTCTTTCTCATGAGCTTCTGTTCAGTGGCGACTATAGACATGCTGCAGTCACATCATGGGATGTGAAATTGTTTTATACCCACTCATTAAGTGATAAACCACGATCAGCTACTGAGATCTCACTAGTCGTTAATCGCCACTCAAGTGAATCCACACAAAGTGCATTTCATAATACGAAGGACATTTTATTTCTACACATCGAGTGACTTGATATATACAAGATTTTATCAAACAGACAGAAACTTCAGCGGCTGTGCACGGAACCCCTAGACCTGGGATAACACCCGAAAAAAACGATATTCCAGCATCCAAAACAGTAGGTAAAATCCTTCAGTATTTATTTAATGCTTTAAAAATCTGTAGAGCCGACCAGAATCACATGACAGTCAAGGCATTTCGACATGTTGTCTTAATCATGACCCAATTCAAGATTTTATATAATACTGGTGTTATGCAAAGACCAGCCTTCACCTTAAAGAGAACCTGTCACCTCTCCTGATATGTCTGGTTTAGTAACTACCTGACTTCCCCATAAAATAATAATTCTGCAGCATCTTTCCAAATAACTCTATGTTGTGGCCTTCTTCTGTTGTTCCACCTAGAAGTTTATAAATGAAGGTCCAGATGGGTGTTACTGGTTGAGGGTGTGTCATTGAACAGTGTGACACTGGCAGTACTGATTAGATAATATCAAACTGTGTTAGGAAACACCCCCAACTGGAAACGCCCATCTAGACCTTTATTGCAGACTGTTGGCGGAGCAATATTAATCCAGTAGGGGGCGTAACATCTCAAGACAGAAGTGTAAGGTTTAAAAATGCACCAAATTTATTACACATCGTGCCACCTTTGATAAATTTGGGACTAATTATGGCAATGCAGACTGACTTCAGAAATTTCTGCCATGATAAATTACGGCTGAAGACATACTAATGCACCCCTGTGTTAAGACTGCCCATACACAGTGCACTTCAGGATCTGTATGCGGATCATCGCTAACTGCAGAGGTGCCCCACCAATGAGGCCAGGTGAGGCGATCGCCTCAGGCAGCACCAGGTAGGGGCAAGGGGGGCAGCGGAAGGGCCATGGGCAATGAGCGCTTTCATTGTGGCAAAGGGGTTAGGTTAAGAAATGGCATGGGCGGGTGCCGTTTTCAGTTTTCACCTCAGGCAGCAGAAAGGCTAGGTGCGCCGCAGGCTAACTGAAACTAATAAGGCTGAGTTTACACTGCAGTTATCTGGTCAGTTATTTACTGTGAGCCAAAACCAGTAGTGAAGCCTACTCAGCGATCAGGTGTAATGATCTGATTTCCTCCTGTTCTGACCCGCACCTGTTTTTGGCTCACAATAACTGACCAAATAACTGAAGTGTGAACTCAGCCTAACATGTACATGGGCAGTCCGGAACGCGCAGGTGCAGCCCGGGAGATCCACATGCAGCTTCTGCAGCCGGGCCACATCGTGTACGGAAAATGTCCCACAGGATCGTACAGGGGTGGTCAAGTTTAGTCAGGCAGAACATTCGCTACATTAAGTTGTTTAAATTGTAGACGGACTGACTTTAGTGGATACTTTGTATCTGAAGGCAAGTACATAACGTTCCAATGTGTGCAGCCGCCTGTAATTGTTTCTTATTAACCGAATGTACACTACTCTAATCTATGGCACATGTTGCTGTTTGTGACAACTAGCCCGATTCCAGCTGAGCTTGAATAAAATATCCCGGTTATTTAAAGGGGTCATCTAGCGAGCAAATAACAAATTATATTGCATTTTGAGTCTAACCTCCAACATCACGTTCCACTAGTATTTCTGTGAGACCCTTAAAGAGGACCTTTCATCACTATTAAAGATATAAACTAACGATGCTGACATGTAGGCGGTGCTCAAGGTCTACTGCACTACTTATCCTAGGGCCGCTCAGTTCTCCGTATGAGGCTTCAGTCATCTGTGCTCACAAAGTTATAGTAGGCGGGACTTGGGGACTTGATTATAGTAGGCGAGCCAGCACTTCATCTCCTTCTCCCAGGCTGTAGCTGCTAATCGCAGCCCAGAGCTCATAGCCTGGGAGAAGGAGATTAAGTGCTGGCTCGCCTACTGTCAAGTCCCCAAGTCCCGCCTACATGTCTGTGCTCAGAGACCAAGCCATACTGTGATAGCAGCGCCCAGGGATATGTAAGTGCAGGAGATCCTGATGCCGCTCACATGTGAGCATCAATAGTTAATATCTTTAGAAGTGATGAAGGTCCTCTGTTAGCAGGTACAGGAAAGTCCCAGGAAAGGTCGCCGACAAAAAGTATGTTCCAGTGGTGTCGGTGGTTTAACCATGGGTTCACACCTGAGCGCTTATGAGACGCGAGTTTCACGCTGATTTTTCGCACGTATTACAGCGCTTTTGCAAGGAAATACGCGCCATAACTTGGTAACACGCCACTCTGGAACCATTGAAAAGGCATCTGCACTAACGCTGACGTTTAATTAACGTTCCATTGAAGTCTATGCAGTGCAACGCATAACAGGAACGCCACAATAGAAGCTCAAGAACTTCTTTGAGCGTAGAGGCGTTTACAGCTGTTCAAACGGGGAATGCAATTAGTTACCAAAACAGACATGTCAGGAGAGGGGACAGGTCCTCTAGTAGGAATAGTGCTACATGATTCACTATTTTAGCTTTCAAAAGTAAAGGCTGTCATGACTGAATCAAAGATTACAAACATCAACGTGAGATGGCAGGTCAGTGCTGCCAATGTCAGACTGTGCAGGGACACGCCCTTATCTGGTAACACCCATCTGGACCTTCATTGTAAACTGCTAGTGAATCATTCATAACTTCTAGAAGTAATAATAAAAGAATGGCACAACATAGAGACATAAGAATAGATGCTCCAGAATTAGTATTAGACGGCAAATACCAGTACTTACTGAAACAGACATGTCAGGAAGGGTTACAGGTCCTCTTTTAAGGGGCCTTCTGTTGATACACTTTGATGGCTGTTATTTACTCATCAAAGGCCATCAATGTGTGATTCCACAGGAACTAGTCCCACCTATCAGCAGAATGGGGAACCTGTGGTGCTAACTTGAATGGGGCACAGCAGATGCACTGGAAATATGCTGAAGGGGCAACAGCACTCCAGCAAATGCAGCGACCCCCTTGGTTTTGCTCGGATCCCCTGATCATATAGTGATGTCCTATGGTAAGCAGAAAATGGGTGTGTTCCTGTACAGTGCATTTAAATGATTTCTCTCTTTAGTGAACTCTCTATATCAGTTAGTAGCAGCAAACGCACTCACATCTTGCCATTTCCTACCCTCTTCATACATATTAGGCCTTGTTCACACATAGTTGGGGGTTGGTTTTAAGGGTATATTCACATGCTTTAAAATACACTTTGGAATAATCAATATTTGATTCAGAATCCATGGCAAAAGCTTTAGGCTGATTTCTGCTATAGATTTGTATCTGCCGCAGATCTGATTGTGGATTAGTCCCAGGTTCTGATCCAAGAGGCAAGATGTCATTTCTTGAGGCACATTTGAAATCTGTGTCGAAAAAAATGGCAGCTGTATGAATAAAAACTGAAAATGTAGTGGCCCAGAGCGGGCACTACCATTCCTACACCCTGCTACTGTTTCTAATGGCTAACCAATAATGACATCTGCATATTTATTCCAGGTCCTTTTACACTGTGCCTTTATAACATTGCTATGTTACTAATGTACCCATTATGTTCATGTAATGTGCCTGGCTCACCAGCAGGTGGCAGTGTATCTGGCAGAGAGAGATCTTTAGGTAGAATGGAACTTACCATTCCATTCTTTCCCCTTTTGGGCAGAAGTGGGCTAGTTCTGCTTCCTACCAAGGGAAGGGTTGCATGCAGCGATAGTGGAGTGTAGATTCGATAGTGGAGCTGAGAAGACACAAGAGATGGCTCAGTGAGGAGAATGGCCCCCTTCCTGCAGCAGGAGTCTCCAAAGAGAAGCAGGTCATAGAGGCACCATGACTCCTTATAGATTAAGAGACAGAGTATTACGAGGGGGTCAACAGCCAAAGGCACCCCACTCAAAGGTACCAGCACAGTCAGAAAGTCCAGCTACCAGACTGAAACCTGAGTTCAGCACAGCAGAAAGGGAAAGCAAGGTCAGTTTACCCCAAAACCTGCTGGAGCCAAGAGAAAGACTACTTGTCTGGATGCAAGTTTATTCAAGTAAAGCTGTTGAACGTTATAAAGTCTGGACTTTTACTCCACCAACTATCACTCTCCCCTTTATTGCTACAGAGCCTAACGACTAGCGATGGTATCCAGGTAGGAGCACCGTGACACACAAACTACTAAGGACGCATCACCACTCGGCAATTCCTAAAACCCTGGGACACGATCGGCCCTGGGGGGAGTTGCAGAAATAATGGGACACATGTAGTACCGCAGATCTGGGGGTACTACTAATGTAACTGCAATGGTTTGTAATGTAAATGCAATGAAATGTAATATGCTATCCACCTTGTTCACCAGCAGATGGGGTACGGTTGCAACAGGAATGGGACTTACCATCCCATTACTCCCTGCTTGGTAGGAGTGAGCTGGTCCGCTTCCTGCCAAGGGAAGATTAGGGCTAGTTATAGTCAGTTTAGAGAGGAAAGTGAGGACTGAGGGAGCATGCAATCTATCTCCCGCTTCTCCTGGCCATGTGGACCACAGTGGCAGCTCATCTAGGAGGACATCATTGCCCCAGAGAGACTGCAGAGTCTGAGGCTACAAAAGATTTCAAAAGGACAGCATATTTGAGTCAGCAGAGTGATCAAGCAATCAAGCTATCAAGACTCTGCTGCAAGGTGGTGGGAAACATGTTAAGGCACCATGACTGCAGTTTAGGACAGGCATAGACAGAAGCCTGCATCATACAGTTTCAGTTCTGCTACATTGGCAGTCCCTATCTGGAACTAGAAAAATTGCACTTTGTACGACTTGATGCTCTATTTAAACCCCTTCCTGGCCATAATCTATGCAAAAAAATAAAAACCTGTCTAATCTGCAATGTGTGCATGTACCCTAAGGCTTCCTTTACACACAAATTTGTATACAAATTTGTGCATAAGTATTTGTCCTTTTTTTTCCCAAGACAAATGTATGATGTATTGCTGAAAAATCCCCAGTGCTTTAACATGCTGTGTTTTTTTCAAATGACACACAATACACCACTAATTAAAAAAAAGGCAGTAACAAAAAACAAAATGTGTTCCCTGCATTTCATATTCCCCATAGGCCCCTTTCACACGGGCGAGTTTTCCGCGCGGGTGCAATGCGTGAGGAGGACGCATTGCACCCGCACTGAATCCTGACCCATTCAGTTCTATGGGGCTGTGCACATGAGCGGTGATTTTCACGCATAGCTTTTGCGTTGCGTGAAAATCACAGCATGTTCTATATTCTGCGATTTTCACGCAACGCAGGCCCCATAGAAGTGAATGGGGATGCGGGAAAATCGCAAGCATCCGCAATCATGTGCGGATGCGTTGCGATTTTCCCGCATGGTTGCTAGGATACGATCGGGATGGGGACCCGATCGTTATTATTTTCCTTTATAACATAGTTATAAGGAAAATAATCGCATTCTAATTACAGAATGCAATGTTCCCGGGCTTAAGGGTTAAAATAATAAAGAGTTAACTCACCTTCTTCCATTAGCGCAGAGCTTCAGAACGTCTTCTCTCTGATAGTTTGGATGCTTTAGGACTGTGGTGACGTCACAGGGTCACATGGTCCAATCATAGAAGCATTTGAGTGACCATGTGACCCATGTGATCCTGTGACATCACGGCAGGTCCTTCATCCAACATTGGATGAAGGACCTGCCGTGATGTCACAGGATCACATGGGTCACATGGTCCACTCAAATGCTTCTATGATTGGACCATGTGACCCTGTGACGTCACCACAGGTCCTCAAACATCCAAACTATCAAGAGAGAAGACGTTCTGGGGCTCTGCGCGTACAATGGGAGAAGGTGTTAACTCTTTATTATTTTTAACCCTTAAAGCCCGGGAACATTGCATTCTGTAATTAGAATGCGATTATTTTCCTTATAACTATGTTATAAAGGAAAATAATTACACATACAGAATACTCATCCCGAAACCAGACTTCAGTGATGAAGTCTGACTTCGGGTCTGGGTACCAAGCATGCGGATTTTTTCACGCGCGTGCTCAACGCACTACAAACGTTAGCACACGCGCGGAAAAATTGCGGCGATTCCCGCAACGCACCCGCATCTTATCCGGGCGTCAAACATGACGCCCGTGTGCAAGAGGCCATAGTGTCACCGACACTCTGCTCTGACTGCAACAGGACCCGTCAGGTGCGCTCTCCTGGTCCTGCGCTGCTGGCATCCTGTTGCTGACTAACCAGCTTCCCGTGAAGAAAGATCCCGGCAATCATAGCTTGCTTCAAAGTTTATACTTTAAAATTATATTACGCACTATGTGTGATATAATTTTAAAGTATAAACTTTGTAGCAAGCTACGATTGCCGGGATTTTTCTTCACTTGATTTTGAGGTCCGCTCCTTCCTTCTGCAGCATTTACCATGGACTGGGTGATGGCTGGATTACTAGTAACCAGCTTCCTGGACGGTGGGTGCACTCCATTTGCTACCGACCCGCTGGCCTTCCTTCCCTGTGTGGCGGCAGGCATGCTGTGGTGTCCTGTTGCACAGCAACGGACTGAGCTCCATGAACTGGAGAGCAGGCCAATCAGGAGGGTCTATATAATGTCACAGGTCACATGGGGGGACGTCCTATGCGCCCCAGGAAGTGCACTTTTTAAACAGGCAACTGCTGGCCACAGTTGCCTGTGATTTAGGTGTACTGCTATACCTGCTTTTTGTGGTTTTGACCTCTGGATGTAACTCAGCATGTTTTGTATACTAACCCTTTGCCTGATGATTTAGAGCTGATGTAACTTCCAGGTTTTGACTTCTTATGATTTGGCTTTAGATTTGATTCTCCTGGTTTTGACTTTGGCTAGAACGACTCTGCTCTTATGCATTTGTTTCGGTTCTGGTTCTTACCCATTCCATCAGTATCTGCTCTGTGTACCTGTCATTATTTTTGTTATTTTGTCCTTGCTTTGTTTCCTGTAGGCCCCTGCACTTAGTAAGAGCTTGTTCAGACGAATTTAAGGGCTCTGTGCCCGTGTTTGCGGACCACAAATAGTGGTCTGCAATGCACAGGCACCAGTCTTGTGAATCCCATATTGCCGTGTGGACCCATTGACTTGATACACAAAATACAGCAAAGGATAGGACATGTCCTTTCTTTTGCTATGCTGAAGCACGGACCCGAAAGCCCACGGAAGCACTTTCACTCAAGTGGAGTGTTTCAGTGGGCTTCTGATCCGTGCCTCCGCTTAGCAAAAGATAGGACATGTCCTATCTTTCACCGTATCTTGCGGTGATTTGTTTAGAATGGGTCCGCATCCAGAGTGCATACGGCCAGTGCCTATATATTGCAGACTTGGCAAAGAGACCTTACATTCGTCTGAATGAGCCCTAAGGAAAGGACTGCCATCCAGTTGCGGTCCGTCATTTAGGGCGGATCATGCAAGTAGGTAGGGACAGTTGGGTGGGCAAAGTTCAGGTCCTCTCTGATCCCTACGGGACACATAGACTTGCAGCTAAAATTTGGAGCTGCTGTTTTTCAGCAAAAACTGCCCCAAAACGCACGTACAAAAAAAGACAAAAAACGCTAGAAACACGCCGCTAAAAACCTATGTGTTAACTTACCCTGATAAAAATAAGATGTGTGGATAAAAGTTCACTATATAAAGAAAAAACATAATTATCATGTTAATGAAGTTGCTGCAAAGAAACCAGAAACCTATAAGATACATGGTCCAAAAACTATCATACATGTGCAGAGCATGTAAAGATGCGGATACAGGCCAAGCTGTTCATACGTTCACATGACCCTAGTAAATTAAAGCACTTGAGAAAAAAAATCCTAAAACTGCCATAAACCTGACCAATAAATGTTGCTCGTAAAAGCCATGAGAGCACATTTTCCATGTACAGAAAAGTTAAAAGACGAGGCGCTGCACCCGTTGTGCTCATGCCAGTCTCTAGTCCAGACAGATGCACAAGAAACCCTTTCACCTAACGTCCATGTGAACACTTTCATGACGAACTTACAAAAAGTTGTGTTGCGAATCCTCCTATGAACCCTGCCTGTTAACCCCTCGCTTTCCGGCACCCGCAGAACGCATTACCGCTTTATTTTAATCGAGTTTGTTGTAATGTGATGTAGTACACGGTGTTCTGAGTTTTTAGAGTATTTGTTATACTTTGTAATCTAATTACTAACAAGCTGAAGCTTAACATGTGGGGGGGGAAAAAAGGAATCCTGCCCATCCTCTGAAGACTACTATATTAACCCATCACTTGCAGACATTTTGGGAAGGGGTTAAGTGCCGACAGTGGCTGTAGCTGAATAAGAGAACAGGGTGTGGATCTGCTTTCAGTGTGTGTGTTTTTTTTCCCTCTTTTGAGCCGTGTCCAGACTCGGTGGAAATGTGTGCCGCATGCAACATATGATTTAAATCAGGAGTCTTTTTGGGCTGTGAGATAAATAGCGCTTATGTTCTCACTGCCAGCGCTGGGGCAGGCTTGGCTCCCACTGAGCTGCAGCCTTGGCTGTACCACCCCGAGGGCAGAAACTGAGCTCAGATATTCCACATGGAACTCAAAACCACACTTCTAACTCACAACAGGCTTGCTCTGTCCCTGTGCCGTCCTTACACTCCCCCCTACCCTGTCTGTCACCCGCACCCCCTCCCTGCTATTTCCTTCGTTGGCTCTTTCCTTTTTTCCACATCCCTCCTTCTTCTGCTTCTCTCCTTTTCAATCTATAGCTATTCTGTCTTGTGCTTTCCTTCTACAAACCACTTCCCTAAGCTACTTGCTTCATTTCGCCCTTTTATGAGTCATTTACTTTTTTGATTTTGCTACCTAGCCCCATTCTCCTTGAATCCAGCAGGCTGCTGACTCTCCTTAACCTCGTCCAATATCTGTCATCTAGTGTCATGTTCCTTCAAGCAATAAACATTACCCACAAAGAGGGCTAAAAATGATGACCACCAGATCCATGTATGCACAAAGCACCATCCATATATAAGGTCTTCAAATTTACAGATGCAGACAAGTCTACTCAAAATCCCACCCTCCCCTTACCACTGGCCCATCAGTAGTATTTAGGGTTGTCTGTAAGGAGCACCTTTGCTGTGAATGACATGGAACACTGTAGTTGAAAAGTGGCACAACAATTCCTAAATCCTTAGCAGTCCTTGACTAGCGAATCTCAAGACGCCCTGGAGGTTCATCAGAGGCAGGTTAGGAGAAAATGACTGTCCACGTTCATCCATTCTACTGTACTGTTGTGGGTCTCTGAGAAGCTACTCCCCGTCACAGCCTGCCCTGCCGATACGCCACTTGTGAGGTTGCTTCAGTCACTTGCTATGGAATTGCCCTTCACCTTTGTGGGTCTTTGAGGTTGTGAAGTCACTATCTTTCATGGATACCCAGCTATCATGGCTGCTAACCTGAGGTCTACAGATCGCACAATACTCAGCATGCACAATAGTATGGTGGTCCCTAGGCCACTGTGTGGCTAGCACACTTCCAGTCCAGGTCCTAATCTGACATGGCTGACGACTGCTCAGCTTGACTTGTAAGATCGGTAAAAACAGCCATACAAGTGAAACTGCAGAACATGTTAATTCTTGTTTGTAGAACACTGTATAACACCCGAAGCTTCACTTTATGACAGAGGAGCAGGAAGAATTCCCCATTAGTTGTACTAGACCTCCAATAACTCTCACTTCCACAGCCCACATCAAACCAACACTAGCACCCAAAATGCACTACTCTGGCCTCTGAGGTATCACCATCTCTGGATCCAGCCACAACTTCTTCGATGCAGCTATACTCAAGCCTCGCTGGACAACTTCACTAATGGCGGGTTTACACTGCCCGATTGTTGGGCAGAATATCAGGGTCGATTGTTCTTACGAACGCTCGTTCCCAATAATTCCTGCAGGCAACTAAATTATCTTTTCTGGGCAGCAGATAGTGAGCACTGTCTAAACAGCGATCTGCTGCCCAGAAACCATGCAGTTGTATGAGGACTAGTGATCGCTCATTCTCATACTGTGGAGGTGATCATGTAAATGTGGTGCTTCACCGCCACTGAATGAGCAGTCAGTTGTCGGGAAGGAATCCTTCTTTCCCAATAATTGAATGCTCCTCTGAGTGTGTAAATGCTGCCATAAGATTCTCCACGTTTCTTTTCCTTTGCCTTTTGCCAATTGGTGCATGTCTTGGTGGCTGCAATAAGGCCTACTTGCCATATGTTTACATGTGGCAATGATCAGGAATGATCAGGAACATATAAAGGGCTTTTAAACCACAATTTGCAGACAATGGCCCAGACTTACTAATGTGTCTGTGCCAAAAATCTGTCTAAAAAGTGACACAATTTACATCTAGGGTTTCTACACTTTTTTTCCAAAGTGCTAGACAAGGGGGTGAGGCTTAGTGGAAAGCGATGGAGCTTTAGTGGAAAGGGGCAAGGTCTAAGATGTGCCATTTTGCACCAAAATCATTCTGAAGTAAAAATCTGTCGCAAATTAAGCCAACCAATAGTTGGTATAGAGTCAGAGAAAAGAGTCCATCCTTGCACCACATTTATTATCCAGCTTGAGCCCCTGTAATAAATCTGGCGTAGTTCTAGACAGCTTGTCTACACTTTCTTTAGATTTAGTAAATCTGGGATACTTTATGCAACATTTTCTATACCAAAAACCTGAGCTACCCTAGGTTAAGTCAGATTCAGGGTATATTTTAGAAGAGTTTTCTAAAGGGAAACATATTTACACCAAATTTCCATACATACATGTGCAATGACCTGAAGGGAGAGGGTGGTAGTGGAGTTGGTGGTGGCAGTACTCATGGTGGCAGCTGTCCTTCTCTCTAAGCTTCCTGGGTCGAGCACAGTGAAGAGAAGGTTCACAGGATGATAGGTGTACCAGTTGTTGTTCACCTGGGGCACACCCTGGATGTGAAGGTCTCACAGCTGATGGGAGTTGGGGTGCCCTTGATGGTGAGGTGCAGAAATGACAAGCAGGAGATGAGTATTGTTGAAGAAACAAGGTTAGCTGTAAGTCTACTTGAATGACAGATGTCAGACACTTCTACACAAAATGGAGGAGGCTGAAGACTTTGTAACTTGTAAGCCTGAATAGTTCTGGCTGAACTGTGGGCTATTTCTGGAGAATCCCCCTAAGATATGCTTTCATATATAACAATACTGAATGTCTCTATTCAGCCAAGGGTTGCAAGTCTCATAAAAATATGTCTACAATGGCCACCACAGGTGTAGACCCAATACAGAAACACGCGTTACCTCAACAGTCTGCTTCCACGCACCCCTTCTTTTTAATGGCTGCTCAACCCTCTTAATAATTCTTTGCTATTCTCAACCTAAGTGGTTCACTCACTTATGGCATTGAAAATGACTGAAACTGACTGACCTAACTGGGCCTCACTCCTTCAGCTTCCTTGTCTCTACAGCTGCTGACTCCAACTCACTAAAACCCAGAGAGAGACTAAGCCCAAGATATTAAGCTCTGCCCTCTCTCTAGAAACATCTCTTAGAAAATTAGTGCAACACGTCAAATAAATAGTGTAAAAACATCAGACATTCCAAAATCATTTAAATCCCTATGCAATAAAGGTCTTCTAAACACTAGCGGTGTCTACTGAATGTTGTGAATTTGCTGCATTATGTGTAAGTTGGGCCTAAAGTAGTCCAGAAAATGCACTGCAATGGCAAACAGTTTTTTTCCTCAATTTGTGGAAAAATATGTAGGCAGCTGCTCGTATTTACAGAGCAGTGCCATAAATAAAATCTTTTGGTGGCAACAGTTAGACCATAGATTCTCAACCCAGGGTGTACATGCCATATCTTAGGGCAAAGATCAGCAACCTCCAGCACTGCAGCTGTTCTGATACGACAACTCCTAGAATCCTCCTTTGACTTCTATGGGAGTTACAAGAACAGCCAAGAAAGTGTGCATGCTGGGAGTTGTAGTTTCACAGCAGCTGGAGTGCCTGTCTTAGGGGGTACTCGCATTGTCCTTATGCAGTGTTTTTAAAGGGATTGTCTCTTTAGGACAACCCCTGTCCACATACCTTATAGTAGGACACATGGACCTCTTAGTGCAACCAGCAGCCTTACGCTGACAAAATTGGGCTGTCCGTGTTTTACAGTCATTTTGATGGAAAAGAGCAGCAGGCCAGATGTTCCTCTGGTAAACTCAAAAGTTTGTTAGTGGCCTCAGGATCAAAAGTCATGGTCATCTTCATATTAAAGTGGTTGTTGGTGGTAAGAAAACCTCTTTTATGTGCAGCACAGGATGATCCACTTTACTGGAGACAAAGATTTGTCTGGGGACGCATGGAGTTGTCCCATAAAAGACCTTCCATGGTAGGTGGTCAAGCGTTATGGTCCTGTGAGCATAAAGTTCACCATGACAAGATAAGGTGCATCCGCCATGCTTCATTAAACATGGCAAGCAGATGGTATAGACTCTGTGCAGAAAGTTGGTGGGCAGCCAGCAGTAAGCAGTAAGAGCTGCCATGGGAATAGCTGAAATCAGGATCACGAAAGCTACAGTAGCTCTGAAGCCAGGATAAGGTAGGTAAACAGTAACACGGATTCTAATGCTAGATAACTAGGATCCTCATTGAAACCAAGTAAAAGGTTTAGGCTTAGCCTAGGAAATAGGCTGAAACAGATCTTTTACGCACTTCTGCACCTACATTGAACCTATCCATAGGCTCCGTTCACCCAACTAGGACAAAAGAGTGTCCTTTGGCCTCTTTCAGATAGTAACTGTATAGGAAACAGCAGCAGACTTTGCTATACAGCAGACTACCCCAAAAACACACATACCACGTGTCATGTGTTTTTTCATTGTGGCCAGTGGGTGATGCATGCCACATTATGGCTGGCTATATATTGGCACAGGCTGTGCCCAGGAGCAGCAGAGCAGAGGATGGGAGTGGTAGTGACTCTGGCTGCAACAGTTATTCACGGTGCCAGACCTCAAACTAATGTTCTTTAGGGCTTGGCAGTGACAGGAGGGCTCACCCTTTCTTCCCTGATGTTAGGGTACCTGCCTGACTGTACCCTTGGTGTTATGAGTGTTGCTGTTAAAGAGGACCTGTCCCCTCTCCTGACATGTCTGTTTTAGTAACTAATTGCATTCCCCGTGTAATAACAATTCTGGAACATTTATTCTTATGACTCTATGATGTGCCATTCCATTATTATTTCTGCTATAAGTTATGAATACCTTACTAGCAGTCTGCAGTGAAGGTCTAGCTGGGTGTTACCAACTGGTGGTGTGTTCCTGCTACAATATGACAATGACAGCACTTATTGAATAGTGGCAGACTGTGCAGGGACACCCCCCCAACTGGTAACATCCAGTTAGACCTTTATTGTACACTGCTGGCAATTCATTCATAAACTTCTAGTAGGAATAAACTCATCATCTGTCATCATATGTCTGTTTTAGTAACCACTTGTAATAACACTTCTGGAGCATATAGTCTTAGGACTCTATATTGTACCATTCCTTTAAGACTATATGCTCCAGAAGTTTTATTACAAGTGGTTACTAAAACAGACATATGATGAGTCCATTGAGATATAGCCCTTACAATAATTACTATTCCACAGTGTCAGAACAAGAGCGCTGGACCAGGACGCAGAGAGCGTACCGAGCGGCTCTGGTATGGCAATGGCAGGGGAGGTACTGCCTTCTTATATTCGAACAGCATATTTGGTTTTGCCAGAAAACCCCTTTAATAATAAAGAAAGTTTAGTGTATTAGTTTACAAAAAAAATAAAAAAATATCACCATTATGTCTGGGTTTACTTTTTCATTGGCCTGCTTCATTCAGCACATTTTTGCCATGGTTTGCAGTTCATATTCCAGTGAACTCAACTGAACACAGCTTGTAAGAGGCATTTCTGGAATCTGTAGCAAAATAAAGCTGAGTACTAGATTCACACTGACCACCAAGCTCTGCTCTGATCCCACCCGCCTACGGCTCACGTACAAACCATGCACGGGGCATGCTGCCTGTATGGAGTGCATGTAGACCACATGGCCCCTTACTACGGAGCAGCACACCCTCCAGGCAGTACAGGCTCCATGGGGTGCCACATGTAGGGAGATATTTCTTCTTAAATGCAAGGCTTTGAGGGGAGAATAGCTTTACACATACAGCAGCATCTGATGGAAAATACCACAACTGTTCTCACTTGAATCTGTGCAAAATCTGGCAGAAACATTCCCTAAATGCAAATGAGCAGTTAAGTGCACTGAGGGCGGGTCCAAGTAACTTTGTGCATCCTTGCTCCTCCTGCTTCCTCTGCAAGTTCCTCTCTTTCCTTTCTGATTGACAGGGCCAAGTTCCTGCATCGTCATCTCACTTGGTCCTGTCAATGAAGGAGAGGGAGGGGCCAGCAGAGGAAGCAGGAGGAGCAACAGGGTGCACAGAGTGGTTGGGTGCACTTAACTGCTCTTTTGCATATCGATTAAAATTACATTTTCTCCAGAATGAAGCAGCAGACAGCTAAGTGAAAGGTAGTTTTACAGTCAGCTGAGCTAGCCCTACAAGACATTGTGAATGGATCTTCAGTGAACGGTTTGGTGAAGGAGACCCACAATAAAAAATAAAAGTATAAAAGACTCTTTATTAAACATTAAAATGGATATGAGCGGCAGTACCAGACCCAATCTATCGATGAGGATGGCACTGTTTCTGATAGCCATGATTTTCTAGTGTAGTACACCCCCTGTAAAATGGTCCATGGGCTGTGTCTGGTACTTCAGTGCAGCCCCATTAAAGGGCATCTATAAAACTGGCTGACCTGTTACATGTGCTCTTGGCAGCTGAGGGCATCTGTGTTGGTCCCATGTTCATATGTGCCCGCATTGCTGAGAAAAACTATGTTTTAATATATACAAATGCGCCTCTAGGAGCAACGGGGGCGTTACCATTACACCTAGAGGCTCAGCTCTCTCTCCATCTGCCACGCCCTCTGCACTTTGATTCACAGGGCCAGGCAAGCATGATCACGTTACACTGCCTCGGCCTGTCAATCAAAGTTCAGAGGGGGGCAGCAGTTGCAGAGAGAGCAGAGCCTCTAGAAGGAAAGGAAACGCCCCCGTTGCTCCTAGAGGCTCATTTGCATATCTTAAAACATAATTTTTCTCAGCAATGTGGACACATATAAACATGGGGCCAACACAGATGTCTTCAACCGCCAAGTGCACATGTAACAGGTCAGCCAGTTCCATAGGTACAAATCTGCTGACAGATGCCCTTTAAGTAGATACTTTGGGTGCTGCTTAACTCCGAGGGAAGAAGCAGGATCCAACCTGTACAATTCTTCCTTCCCTGACAGGACGGTGCTCCATATACATTGACTGTAAAAGGATCCCACATGAATCAGCTAACAAAAATCTAATGTTTAAGGTCATCATTAAACCGACATAGCATGAACCACTCAGGTATGCCACAAACCAGTGAGGAGATAGAGGATTGTTTTGACAGCCCAGCTCACTGGGGTAAAAATGTACATTTTAATTTTAGCAGTGAAGCTGTTTTTCTGATGAAATTGTTTGTGTATTTTACTTTTTGGGCTTTTTTTTTTAGAATGGAATGGAAAAGATTAGAAGAGACGGAAACTCTAAAGTGTCCTGGTGTCATGGTGCTCTCAGCTTTTAAGTCGTTTGCAATGACTAATAAGAATAACATTCACACCACAAACCTACAGAGTGGCATTCCTTAAACTAGAACATGACGTAGTGTTGAAAGGGTTAACAATTTCTTGTCGCAATCTCAGAAATGGTTTGTTAACACTTTGGTAGCCAAGACATATATATGAATATATCTGCTATTTTGCCTTGGAGGTCGGTGATGATATATCCTAATTTCAGTGGATCTAAGAGGAGACCTTTTTTAACCAATTTCAGGAAGAGGAGAGAAAAAACTTTTCTAAATTGAAGCCCAACTTGGCTACAAAAAAACATGGGCACTCAACATGTATGGAGCTGATCTAAAGACTCTTAGGGCTCATGCACATGACCGTACGTATTTTGCGCTCCGCAAAAAATAAGGATGACGTCCATGTGCACTCCATATTTTGTGGAACGGAACTGCCGGCCCCTAATAGAACAGTCCTATCCTTGTCCGTAATATGGACAATAATAGGACATTCAATTTTTTCCAAAAATTTTTTTTTCAATTCAATTTTTTGCGGAACGGAAATACGGATATACGGAAACAAAATGCACACGGAGTAACTTCCATTTTTTTTTGCAGACCCATTGAAATGAATGGTTCCACATACGGTCCGCAAAAATTACGGAATGGACACGGAAAGAAAATACATTCGTATGCATGAGCCCTTAATTGGATAAATTATTACCAAAACTGGATCTAGTACTCATGGTTTACAGATAGATGAGCAGATACGTTAGGATGATACTTGGTAGAACAAGAACACAAACCTAGGGTCCTTTCACACGTCCATGGTGTGGCACCCTGGGTCCATTCACACCTGGCCGGCACCCCCCATAGAAATGCCTATTCTTGTCTGCAGCTGCGGACAAGAATAGGCATGTTCTATCTTTTGCGGAGCCGCGGACGAGGAGTTCGGGGCCGAAGCCCGGAAGTTCGGAGCCGCGCTCCACAAATGCGGAAGCGGAGAGCACATAGTATACAGCAAGAGCAAACGGCTCTGTCTCCACGGCATACAAGCACTGCATCCAACTACCGCAGCTCGCCCCTGGGGAGGGATCCCGCAGACGGACACATGGGACGCCGAGGCCTGCATCATCGGGTAACTAGCGCACAGAGACTGACCGGGAAACCAGCTATCATCAACCGTGAACACATGGCAAAGACTACAGGACAGGTACCCGGAAACCAGTGATTCTGTGTGGGGTGGGACGCCACTGCACACAGTCTCAATACACTGGTTACAGCTTCTACAATATACTTGCCGTAATTAAATGACTGCTACAATCTTAATATTACACTCATATATAGCGCTTTAATAATAATATCTAGTGGCATTTCATCTACCTGTGATCACTATAGGAATTATAGGAATACTAAAAATCACCGCACAGGCTGGATCCATTGTGTATACAAAAAGAGGAAAATGTACTATTTGAATCCATACTGTACAAAAAAAGCGGACTGCATGAGTGATATGCATATATCGATACCTGGAATCAAACATCTTTTATTAAGAGAATCCATATATACTAATAAATTGTCTTAATAACGACATACAGATGAATGGAAATATTTTGCCACTAAACTGTATCTAACAACCATCCAGACTGTACACTCAACAATCTTTTAGGCTGTACATTTTTTTTGTACAATATTTTGGAAAAATATTTTCCCATAAGAACTGGTATACCAAAGAGATTGATTGGTTTATTTCTGCAGCATAACCTTTTTGTCACTAATATACTTACCATCTTAGTCCATTCTGCAAAGACCATTTGTGACAACGGATCATATCTAACTCTCTTCATTAATTTGGATTTCTTGTTTTTTATCACATGTATTGTCATCTATGTAGGTTCCAGTAAGACACCCACACATTTCTAGGGAGTCTCTCTCTGGCAGCTATAACGCTCTACCTAGTTTTTACCATTAATTGTGATCTATATTACTATCTTTTTAATAAATTGTTTTTAGAAATTACTACTGCCTCATTCCAATTCTTTTTACTTTGCAGCTTTTTTCCTTTTAGTTTAGACCTCCTACATTGACAGCTGCACATTGCCCCCTCTTTCCTCATATTAGCACAGATACCTCAATGCTCATTCATTTCTTTCACAGTGACGATCATATGAATGCCTCCAGTAATCATTTACGTGTATACAATGACATTACTCCCTCCTATACGTTGAGTAATGGAGTACCTATTGGAGACTGACACGATCAATAGCGGCAGTAATTGTTTGGCTATATGGCTAAGCACTGTGTGTATTGAGTCGTAGCTTTTGTCCAAGATGTCCTCTATTGTGAATAGATGGAATAACGTCCAAAATGCTCACGTCAGCAGGGGAGAAGTAGTCAACTGGCTCATCATAAGGTATGAATCCTAGGCCAAAATTGCTCATATGTTGAGAGAAAACAGCCCTATGTGATTGGAAAATACAGCAGGGTGTTCACCAACAACCTGTATCTACTACCCAAAATAAGAAGCAATAAACTCTCCGGCTGAAACACTTCATTTCTGGACAACCATAAGCATGGAAAATTCCTTTCACAAGATGAGTGCCAAGACCGGGCCCATCTACAGACGCCATTGGAGGTGACACAATGACTGAGCCTGCCACCAGATTTACCTGCAGGCACAGCAGTTCAGCCCTGGGAGAAGAGCGCCTAATAAAGAGAAATTGTACATACGAATACACTAAACAATGTATGTATGTATTGTAATTAGACTCTCGCAGTACAATTGGCGCAAAGCTGGCCACACTCCAATGAGCATGCTGGTGTCCTGAAAGGAGATAGCTAAAAAAAAGCTGCATCAAGACCTATCTGGCAGGCAACTCATCTCCCTGAGAAGAAAGGACTGAGCCTGTTGGAATCTAAAGCCTGTACTACACTGACCCATTTTTCGCCAGATAATTGCTACCGAGCATCCGAATGAACACTCCTTAGTGATCATCTGGCATGTGTAATACTGCCATCGATTGCCCAATGAAGGAGCAAGCGCTCGATCATCGGGCAATCCAAATCTTTTGAGATGTTAAAAAATGATCGCTTGCAGGTGGCAGATCATGGTGTCTAATTACGATCTGCCGCCGGCAAACCACTAGTCAGCATGGGGACGAGCGAAGGCATAGTGATCGCTCCCCCCCATGCTGAGGAGGAGATCGCTGCATGTGATACCAGCAGTCTTCTCCATTAGCGAGCAGGCGATTGCCAGGAGGGAACACTTCCATCCTGACATTCGTCTGCCCCATCGGGCGGTGTAATACAGCCTTAACATACTCGAACCTTCTCTACCCCAACATGTGCCTTAGGGTAGTTTCACACTAGCGTTAGTGTGATCCAGCAGGCAGTTCCGTTGTCAGAGCTGCCAGCCGGATCCGCCGTTCAGTGTGACAACAATGCATTGCAAGAACGGATCCGTCTCTCCGCTTGTCATGCGGATGGACAGATCCGTCTTGCAGTCTTTTTCACAGTTTTCTCGGTCCGTCCTTCAGTTGTTTCGCAATGCCGGATCCGGCACTAATGCAAGTCAATGTAAATTAATGCCAGATCCGGCATTCCGGGGACTGATCAGGCATTTTGTACGGACATAATACCGCAGCATGCTGCGGTATTATGTCCGGCCAAAACGCCTGACAGTGACTGAACGGAAGGCATACTGATGCAAACTGAAAGGATTTCTATCCATTCAGAATGCATTGGGATATGCCTGATCAGTTCTTTTTCGGCATAGAGCCCTTTTGACGGAACTCTATGCCGGAAAGGAATAACGCAAGTGTGAAAGTACCCTAAGGGGAAGAGTCAGGACACACATTAGATGGTTGGATGTTCATACCAGCCAGTCCAGTCGATGAGTATGGCCAGCTTAAGACAGGGCAAAGCTGGAGAGGGTGCTAGTGGATTTTTTTTAAGAGCAGATGAAAATTTATAGGCCATACATGACTGCACGTATGACCTACATGATGGGTAGAATCCACTCTTGGCCGATATGCACCTCATACATAAATCTGATAGTGCCCTCTATCCTGAAGTTCAGCATGATGTCTTTCAGATGGGCCACAAATAATTTTAGTGTTCTTGTATTTATAGAGGGCAAAATTTTTTTTTTTTTTAAAGGGATATCCAATGACAAATGCAGTTTTCAAACCACTTGGGTCTGAATACTTTTGTAACTGCATGTAATTAAAAAAATGTAATTAAAATATATTTGTATAGCGACACCTGCTTTTTATACTTTTTCTTATTTCTCTGTCGTCTCTGTCCAGTTCGCTGAGGCGGATGCACGTGCTCGGTTCCGTCCTTCCACTGCCTCCTGAGCTGTGATAGGGAGAGAGCTGCAGCAGAAAGGACACACACCCCAGAGATGTCAGCTTGATATTAATCTAGCAGAGCAACTGGAACAATGACCGAGGATATGTCTACATCCATGTGAGGTACAGGGCTGGTTCCATGGGATAACCCCTTTAATCGAATAACTGCACCATTCTTAATAGCGCCCTAAGCAGCTGCCTAATCCACCTATCTCTGCCCTGGGTAAACAATTTCTTATTTTTTACAAAATGCAGACTGTATTGATTTCCACAATGCCTCTTCTCCAGAAAGAACAAAGTTGACCATGATGAGCCTGGTGTTTGTTAGTATTGCTGCTGACATACTGTACGTTCATTTAAGAATGTAACTATTTCTAAGTATTTTTGGTGTCCCCCCGGGGAAGCGCTGCAGACCGCTCCTTCACAATGTGCTTATTGTAATATGTAATACGTTCATAAACATTTTGGATGTTCATACACGTTACAATCAGTCTCACCATATTTCATTGGCTCCCTGGACACATTGGATAAGGGTAATGAAAAGAGACAAGTGAAATGATACATCTCATTGTAACATGTGTGCTAAATAACCCAATAAAACTGCTGGCCAGATCTCACACTAGTGCCAAATGATAATGAATTGCCCCGCTAACAGAACAGACATATGCAGGGCTGCCTAAATAACCAATAATTCATCATTCATACATTTTTGGAGCATGACATATGATCCCGACTAGTGAAAACAGAGATGAGAAATTTCATTTTGAATTCCATGTCAAATTAAAACCTGAGGAAGGTTCATCTTTGCGTACTGGGGGCCAGACATGACACATGGCTTGGCTTACATTTAGGGTAGGTGCAAATTGAACCCTTTTCTCCAGAGCTGTACTTTATCTAGAAACTATCTGGGATAGACTTATGATAGCAAGATCAATCCCATATATTACCCATGCACTGGGAATTTTAGCCACAAGTCTTTATAATAATAAATTATTGATTACACTGTTTTTTTTATATACATGCATTGATTATGTGTGCAAGTTAAAGGGGTTGGTCCGGGGCCCTAAAAATATTGGGGATGGCTAAAAACCCACTCACCATTCTTTGAACCTTCTCTACCTCTGGTCATCCCAGTTCCTGCTGGGCATTTCCTTCCCGTCGCTTCTGGTCCCCACCTGATTGAAAGTGTGACGTGCCGATTCCCCACACGTCATGGCCGCCGGTTAATTAGTGGCCTTAGTAGCTATTTATGGTGCCTGCACATATCACTACTGAGGCCAACAATTGGCCAGCTAAGGTGATGTGCAGGGAGTTGGCACATCACGATTCCAGCAAGGCAGGAACCAAAGTTGGTGGGGATGGAGACATGCAGTAGGAACTGGGACCACCAGTGCAGACACGTGGGAATTTTTATGCCACCCTGTGCCTGGCTTTTCAGATTTTTTGTCAGGGCCTGGACAACCCCTTTAAGTTAAATCATTTGTCTTGAAGTTTTATTTTGTGATGAAAAGACAGAACATTCCTGGGCACACTTACCAATTTGTTCTGTATATTGAGTGTATGAAGGATCTGTCTTAGATTAGATGTTCAGTATCTTCTATTCAGCTCACCTCCCTGGTGTCCCCTATAGCACCCCAATAATACAACCATGAAGTGCCAAATGGCACTTCTGTAAGGTGATCAAATCACACTGCCTAATCAACAAACTAGGAAATGTATTTGCCTTTTTATAGCTTTGGGCACAAAGTGTGGTATCAGGCCTCCAAGCTTCAGGTGCCAGCCTATCAGGGTGACTGACACCGCCTTCTGTAGTGGCAGGAGATGGGCCCTGTCTATATCTACTAGAGAAAAATTAAGTTAAGTTAATACTAAGTTAAAAAAAAAGGTTTTAAAAAGTTTGCTTTAGGGGAAAAATCCTCATGTGCCCAAACCTTAAATTAATTTCAATGTCGTTTAGTCATAAGATACACATTAACCCTTATATGATATCGACTACATCTATGGTAGACCACTCCATAGAATGACTACTCTTACTGTAAAGAACCCTTTCCTACATAGAAGATTGAACTGTCTTTTCTCCACACATAAATGAGATCTGTTGAATATTCCTTGTGTACATGTATTATGTCTGAGACATTTTTTCTGAAGATGAATAATTCTATTAGTATCAACCTTACATTATAAGCCCCCATTCACACGACCGTATTTTGGGGCCGCATTTTCTGCAGGTTGAATGCGGACCCATTCACTTAAATGGGGCTGTAGAAGACACGGACAGCACAACGTGCATTTCCGTTCTGTGGCACCCGGAAAAAAATAGAACTTGTCCTTTTTTTTGTCTATTTAGACCGTTCTATAGAGGGCAGGATGTTCCATTCGGAAAAATGTGTAACGTACGCTGTCGGTATCCGTGTTTTGTGGGATCCACAATTTGAAACAGGCTACTGTCGTGTGCAAGAGCCCTAAGAGATACCTCCTATCCAGTTTACTAATGTGGTCACCATTCTTTGAACCTTCTCTACCTCTTCTATATCCATAAAGGGGTTATCAGAGTTATATAAAAACTCAGGAAACCCCTGTAAACGGCCTAAAATAACAATTGAATGGAGACTCTCCTCTGCTTTTTCCTGAGCTGCATTCCAGTCCTCACTGCTGCTCTTTGTTTTTATGGCTGCAGCGGTGACGTTCCCTGCACACAGGTCACCACTGCAGCCAATTGGCAGATATGTCCTGTGCATGGCTAAGTCCAGCAGTTGGCTGCAGTGGTGACTTGTGCACAGAATATCACCGCTGCAGCCAAGAAGATGACATCAGCAGCGTGAAGACCGGAGCTCAGTGCTTGAAGAAACAGGAGAGAAAAAGGTACCTATTCATTTATTTTAGGCCATTTACAGTGGTTGCCCGAGTTTTGATATAAGTGCTGATTGCAGGTAATACAACATAATCCCCTGTATGCTATTAAGCCCATGATAGCTATGCTGTGGATCCCCAAAAACTCCTTGTCTGCACTAAGCCTCAGTAACTTAAGATCTATGTTATAAATGACTAACATACTGACATGGCACCATCATCATCATCAAGTGACAGGAGATTATCATAATAAATAGAATTAACATATATTATAATGCATTAACATACAATAAAATACTGTATAATGCCTTCACCTAGAATTCGTAACATCCTATAATCCGATGCCTAATCAGAACCAATCTATCTTGAACGCTGCACTCCAACTCAGAATTAGATTATGATTCTGGCAAGAAGAAAATAGCAATATGTGCCCAATGGTATCCGTAGTAGTAGCTCCCAGACTCTGGCATTGAGGGAGCCCAAGGGACTTTCACCAACATAAGAAGACACCAGTATCTTTTGCATTGTTAAGATCCTGTTTGGAAAATCAACAAAATCACTGAAAATAATATCTCACAGACAGTTGCTGTGACTGAGGGCAACTTTCTAAAACTTAACTTTTAATTATTATATCATAAAATACATCCAATAAGACATGTCCCTACAGGACCGATAAAGCCGTAGTACAGCAATTAAATCAGAAAGCTGTCACACAAGGACGGTTAGCAACTTGAAAAGACGGGTAGCATAAATGGAACAACACGTCAGAGAAACCAATGCCTGTCCCTATGCTTACCCTAAAAAAAAGTCTGCTCAGCCCAGAGATGTACCTTGATTGGTAGGAGTACTCTGTCCACGTGCCTAGGCTAGCCTGTCCTTATGCAGCCCTAACACTTATCTGATACACTATACACAATCCCTTATCTGATACAATGTACGAAGTCCCCTTTTCAAGTTGCTAACCGTCCTTGTGTGACAGCTTACCGATTGAATTGCTGTACTACGGCTATATCGGTCCTAGGGACCCGTCTTATTGGATGTATTCTATGATATAATAATTAAAAGTTACGTTTTAGGAAGTTGCCCTCAGTGATATTTCTTTTTAAGATCCTGCTTGTCCCATCAGGATCAGGGTATTAGGACTCCCGGTGACATTTGGTCACGACTGCATTAAAACTCCTCATAGGGAAACATTGAGATGGATTTCTTAATCCTGTCTAAAATGATAGTGTAGGTAGGCAGTCGAAAGATGCACCAAACTGATCACTATGGCTCAGGCTGGATGACAAATTTTGTTCATGGCTAGATACTTTTGTCTAATTCTATCACCTATTGGTTGTCTTACGTTGCCCCCAGAATTGTGTGCTATTTTAATGCAAATTATCACATTTTACTCAGCTCTTTCACTGTAGACCGTGTCCCTTTCCTTATAAGCCATGCCCCCTTGGCTATTCATAAATATGACTAAAACTAGAGTCGTCATAGAATGCGCCAACTTTTTAAGGCTAATTTACGGCTAGATCAAGGTACAATAACATTATTAAATGTGGTCCTAATTTACTATTTTAGAAGACTTTACTTGTGCTTCACAAGTTCTCTGGAATGCACTGCCCGGACAGATTGATCCCTGACATCCAAGTCTGCCCTAAAACACATCTCTTTAGGCAAACCTACGACATTCCATATTGTAACTATTTTCTTCCCCCTTCAATATAATCCCCTAGAACCTGTACCCCTCATGCAACCATAGCCCCGATACTCCATACACTCCAACGCGCCTAATATTTGTATTGAGTGGTATTGGCTCATGCAGCCTTATATGTACTTTCCGACACGGGTGCCCACCAACGAGGCGAGGTGAGGCGATTGCCTCAGGCAGCACCAGGTAGGGGTAAATTGGGGCAGCAGAAGGGGGATGATCTGTTTCGGCAGTATAGTATTGGGAAGCACAGTGGGCACAGTATGTGGCGCTGTATTACCCTGTATGTTTTGTAGAGCTGTATGTAATGTTTTCCAAGTATATCTGGCTAGAAGGAAGAGGGTAGGTCAAGAAATTGGCAATGAGGGGTTTGGGCGCTGTTTCAGTTTTTGCCTCAGGCAGCAGAAAGGCTCGGTGCACCCCTGCTTTCTGATACTATAAAAGACGGCTGGACCATTGCACAATACACGCACTTATGCCTCATTCATCACCCCTATCTCCTCATAGATTGTAAGCAGGGCCCTCACTCCTATTGTCTGAATTATTGACTTTTCAATTGGTAATGTCCACTTTGTTTGTACATGTTCCCTCAGAATTGTAAAGCACTGCGGAATCTGTTGATGCTATATAAATAAAGATTATTATTATTTTACACTTATGTATATAGTGTCTACAAATTTCACAGTGCTGTACATAGATTCCAAATTTAAACATATGAAAACACAGGTGGAACATACAAATTCCATGCAGGTTGCCACTGGTTGTCAGGACCCCCCCTTCCTCCCCACACAGCTGCAAGGCAATAGGCCTAAGAAATGAGCCATCATGATGAGTATGATATGAACTTATGGCTATAAGAAGCATGAAATGGTGACAAATCTCCTTGTCGAGTCCCAATTCTTCCTTTTTTTCAAAAAATTGGACAGACATCAGATATCCCATTCACAAAGTGACATCTGCCAGCCTGTGTCATTCTAAAACTCCATTCACATATTGGCCATTCACTAGCCCCGGTAACTGAAGGCATACTGTATATATATATATATATATATATATATATATTTACTGATTCTTCCTGATATATAGTATACTAGACATTAAGCCCGTTACAATAACGGTCGCTAGAACAGTAGTGCATAAACATTAGTAGGAATGGAAAGGGTATATTAAATGGCAAGGGGACGGCTGGCACTGACTGATGGTGCTGAGACTGCTGGCAGTGACTGGTAGCTGAGACGGCTGGCACTGTGGCTGGTGGCACTGTGAATGGTGGCTGGTGGCACTGTGAATGGTGGCTGTGGCTGGTGGCACTGACTGACGGCTGAGACTGCTGGTACTGTGACTTGTGGCACTGACTGATGGCTGAGACGGCTGGCACTGATTGGTGGCTGAGACTGCTGGCACTGTGACTGGTGGCTGTGGCTGGTGAAACTGACTGATGGCTGAGACGGCTGGCACTTGACTGGTGGCTGAGACTGCTGGCACTGTGACTGGTTGCACTGACTGGTGGCTGAGACTGCTGGCACTGTGACTGGTGGCTGAGACTGCTGGCACTGTGACTGGTGGCTGGTGGCACTGAATGGTGGCTGTGGCTGGTGGCACTGATTGGTGGCTGAGACTGCTGGCAGCAACTCGTGGCTGAGACTGCTGGCAACGGCTACTCTCTGTGGCTGAGAGTGCTGGGACTGTGCTGCTCTGTGATGCATGGACAGTAATGGCAGCGCTCCGATGTGGAGAGCACACCATAACCTGCGAGCGGCGGCGGTGATTGGGCGGCGCACAGGTGTGGGCGGTGCGGGCGGCGCGTGGAGCACCGTGTGATGATTGGTCGGCTCGCCGCGCATGCGCAGTTAAATTATCGACACACACACACAGACACGCTGCCCTGAGCACAAACACAGGAATTTTATTATAAGACATAGCTTGTACCATTGATTCCCTCAAACACATTCTATATTAATAAAAGCCCTGTGTGCATGCTCCGTGTCCGTGTGCCGATAATTAAACTGCGCATGTGCGTCGTGCCGACCAATCAGCACACAGCGCTCCACACACCGCCCACACCAGTGGGCCGACCAATCATCACACGGCGAGGTCTCAGCCATCCTTTCCTCTAAAATGAAATGAACATGGTCAAGATTATATATTCAGAGAAAATTATGTCTGTGCAAGGGCGTAGCTAATGGCTCATGGGCCCTGGTGCAAGAGTTCAGCTTGGGCCCCCCTTCTCTCAGTGCTTTGTGTGTCTTCTTATGCGGCACAAGGGTCTTTGGGCCCATCAGGCTCCTGGGCCCGGTAGCGACTGCTACCTCTGCACCCTCTATAGCTACGCCCATGAGTCTGTGTATAGCGCTTTATCAATAAAACAGCTCCCTCTGGAGGCTAAGATGACATGAAAATAGGATATCATTCATTTTTCTCTGAATATTCCCCCTGTCTGCCCGACATCACCCCCCACCCACTGATACACCTTCCCTTTAAGCAACCTCACCACGCTCGGGATGACATCTTCCCTTAAATTTCATCCTGCCTTTCATGGCCTCTGATTGGCTCATCGGCACTCCCTACACACCTCTCCAGCGATAGGTCCAGGTCTATATCATTAAAACCCCGTAGCCACGCCTCTATAGGTGTTTGAGGCAGCATCTGGTCTCTATGGAGGCGGTAATTGGCTGTGTCAGATGTCTATCAAATCTCAGAGGGTGGTGCCTGGGTGCCAGGGAGGTGCTGCTGCTGGGCTGGTAATAGGGGTGATTTTCTGTGCACCCCGTTGTTGGATCGATGTGGGAGGAGCGGGGTGTCAGCTGGAAGGGGTGATGGAGCTGGAAGACACCGGCTTTCCTTCCCTTGTCGCCGGCTAGCAGAACTGCTGCAGCGGGGCACCTGCATCTCCGCTCCACCGCCTGCAGCTCTGACAGAGGAAGCGGAGAGGAAGAAAAGAGCCCATTGTGTATGACAGTCAGCGTCATGTAGCCGCCCCAGCGCTGAGAGCTGGACCACGGAGCCGCCCCCAGCTGCCACTGTTCTCCTCACAGAGCCCGCTGGGCTGTGAGTGCCATGGCAGAGGGGCCGGACAGGGTTTGTGAGCGGTGTGGGCTGTGCGGCCGCATGTGGAGCGCTGTGTCCTGATTGGTCGCCCTGCCGCGTATGTCTAGTTCAAAACTGGGTACACACACACGGACACAGCGCACTCACACAGCGCTTTTATTATATAGGATGCTGATCCAAAAAAACAGAAAGCAGCGGCTGTGCAGTAAGTTGAAGCACTGGACAAAGCATTCATGCCAGAGGAGTAATGTCTCCCAGTGGGAAGTAATGTATAAAGGCATAAGTAATGGTGGCTTGAAACTGCCCCCTTTAGAATTATAATTGGACATCAATATTCGTTTTTGTCTCAATTCCATGATTTCCTTGAGCCTTATGTGGTAAACTGCAACCTACAGCGTCGCATTTACTATTACTTTTCCTCAGACTCAAAAAGACATCAGATGTCAGCATCTTATATGCATCTAGACCACCTGTACAACGGCCAGATGCCTCAGAAGACACCTGTGAGTCCATTAGTTTACATACAATGACACCCACCACTTGCACGATAATATATAGAGTCATGGGTGTAGTTATAGGGGGTGCAGAGGTAGCAGTCGCTACCGGGCCCAGGAGCCTGAGGGGGCCCAAAGAACCTTGTGCCGCATAAGAAGCCACACAAAGCACTGAGGAAAGGGGGCTCAAGATGAACTCTTGCACCAGGGCCCATGAGCCGTTAGCTACGCCCCTGCATAGAGTACACAGCACTTTCAGCGTCACCTACCTGAGGAGCACACTGTCGCCACACCTTGTCAACTCCCTTTTCTTAGAAGACTCTAATTTCCCTCCTACTTGATCTCTGCCCACAACCAAGGGGGTACCCTGCTGCCTGTGCTCAACAATTTAAAGAAGGCAAAATCACAGTCCGAGTACCTTGCGCCTTACCCCCACAGTCATGCACGGATCCTCAAGGGCAGCAACTGAACCCCTATCAATCCCTGGAAGTGTCATGCCATTCTGTTCCTTTACTTTGAGGATGGAGGCCTTTGTTTATTTTTGCACAGGGTGGCATCTAACTAGGGCAGACCGTGCCCAGAGTCTTATACTATCCACAGACAGAGGCCAAGATTTACTAAACCTGTAGATAGCGTCCCCTCACGGCAATCGTCAGATCGCTAGCGGAGGACAGCACTGCTATTACATGCAGCAATGTCCTCCATGGTATGGAGAGGAGCGATAGCTATGCCATCGCTTGTCCCCATGCAGGGCAACGGTGTGCCGGCGGCAGATCGCTATTACACAGTGCGATCTGCCGCTGGCACCATTGTGATTTTTAAGCATGCTTAAAAATCACAATTGCCCGATGAATTAGCGTTTCGGTTAAAAAATGCAGCTTGGATGCAGAGCCATTCACTTCAATGGGGCCGCAAAAGATGCGGACAGCACTTTCTGCATCCATTGCTCACTTCCGTGGCCCTATAAAAGAAATAAAACATGTCCTATTCTTGTCTGTTTTGCGGACATGGATAGGCATTTCTATAATGGGCGGCCCATTTTGTGAATTGCAAAACGCAAAACAAGGCGCGGTAGCATGTAGCCTTAAGACAGGCAGTCTAGACCTGCACCAGTGACTCAGGCTGAATAATAAGGCCTCATGCACACGACTGTAGTTTCAGTCCGCACCCGATCTGAATATTTTGTGGATTGGATGCGGACTGATTCATTTCAATGGGGCCGCAAAATATGTGCTGACTGCATCCACATGTCTGTTCTGCGGCCCTGCAAAAAAAAATAGAACATGTTCTATTCTTGTTCGTTTTGTGGACAAAGATAGGACATTTCTACAAAAGTAAAAAAATAAATGGCGGCATGCACTCGGCCATGATCTGTGTTTTACGGATCGACGATTTGCAGAAGGCCGGTTACATGAGCCCTAAATCTGGTGCAGGGATAGAGACTTGTCTCTGACTCTATGCCAACTATTGGTTAGCTTAATTTGACATAATTTTGGTGCAAAATGACGCACCTTAGGTCACATCCCTTGTCAAGCATGTTGTAAAAAATTGTAGACACCTTAGATGCACCAAAGTGCACCACTTTTTTAGACACATTTTTAGTGAAAATACATGAGTAAATCTGGGAATGAGATATTCTTTCATCATCACAATATGTCCAGGAGATGATGTATCAGACTAAGGCTAGTTTCACACTAGTGGCAAATCCTTCCAGCAGGCTGTTCCGGCACGGAATGCTGTGAATCGGCTGGACAAAAAACGCTGCATCCTGCGGTATTTGTCTGGCTGATTCTTGCCCTATTTGCTGGGTTACAGACGGATCTCCAATGAACCCCTTTACAGTTAACGGAACAGCTTGCCGGATCTGTGAAACTAGCCCAATCTGTTCCATCCTTCCAAAATATACTTGGGTTGCTGATCTCATTTTTTTATATTTGTGGTTTTACATAGAAAAAAATCTGCTGATACAAGTTTAGCACCTTGGATTTACACCAAATTTGAAACTGTTTTGCTATCACAGACTGTGATTTAGAACTGGTGACACTGTACCACCATAGCGTCCCTGTATGACTCACTGTACAACTATTAGGATTGTACCTTGCCTATAATCTAATGCAAAGTTGTGTGACAAGTCATTATGTCTCTCCAAGGCTAATTAGAGGCTTTCACTCATCATGTTAATGTATGTGTCTTTGTCACATTTACTTATGTGCAGCAATAATCATGGCCATTCATTGTGGAGTATATTCAGCTTTATGATATCTCTTAGGCTACAAAAGTGCCCAGCAGAATAAAACTTCATATTTACACTACTCCTGATTATAAAAGCTCCACAATAAGCATGTTTGTACTGTTCTGCCCAGCCCCTACCTAGTGCTGTTAGCTTAACATGGTCAAAACTACTGACAGATTCCTTTTAAGGCTACTTTCACACTAGCAGCATGGACCTCGGGCGGGCTGTTCCGTCGGGTGAACAGCCTGTCGGATCCGTCCTGCCGCTAGTGAATGTGTGCACCCGGACTACAGCTCCGGCCCCATTGACTATAACGGGGGCGGCGCGGAAGTTCCGGCGGAGGCACGGCAGCGCATGCCGAGAGGCCGCCACAGCGGTAGTCCGGGGGCACACGTTCACTAGCGGCAGGACGGATCCGACAGGCTGTTCACCCGACGGAACAGCCTGCCGGAGGTCCGTGCCGCTAGTGTGAAGGTGGCCTTAAAATGAATCCATTAGTAGTTTTGACCATGTTCAGCTAACAGCACTAGGTAGAGGCTGGGCAGAACAGTACAAAAGTGCTTATTGTGGAGCTTTTATAATCAGGAGTAGTGTAAATATGAAGTTTTATTCTGCCGGGCACTTTTGTAGCTTCCAACCACAATACCACTAAACCTGTCAGAGAAGAGGGATGGGATGTGAAGCAGCTCAATGCACAGGGCAGAGTGCACTTTAAGGGCTTATTCACATGACCGTGTGTGCCCCGTGCACGGGCACCGGCCGTGTGAATCTCATGTTACAGCATCGACCCATTGACTTGAATGGGTCCACGTTCCTCAACATACGGCAAAAGATAGGACATGTCCTATCTTTTGTGGTGTAGAAGCATGGACTCAAAAGCCCGCCGGTTTCTGGTCCATTCCTGTTCCGCACTGTGTTGTATCTTGCAGATTGTGTACCCATTCAAGTCAATGGGTTTGCGGTGTGCAGTATGGGAACAGATAGCCTACGGTCGTGTAACTAAGCCCTTACTGTGACATTCTTCCTCTAGTGCACTTAAAGAGGTGAGACACAGTCCCAACCACCTCCCGGCCGGGAAACAGCACTCTGGCTCATTGCTGTACATGATAGCTACTAAAACAGTGTAGCACAGCAAGCTATGCTCTTTTTGAGTTAGGGAAGCAGCATAGCTTGCTGTGCTACGTTGTTTCAGTAGCTCTCATGCACGGCGAGATGAGACAACCACTTTAAGGAGCTGAATATGGCAGAAAAAAGGTAATTTTCTCACTACTCCTGATAATAAAAGTTCAAAAAAAAGGCATGCTTGACCTGCTTTCCCCCATTCCTATTCCTAGTGCAGTCAGCAGTTTTTGTATGGTCAAAACGGCTGACAGATTCCCTTTCAAAGATGTCATGGAGCTGGATATACTCAACACTGGTCGCATCACTTTCTTTAAAGTCTTTGATCTAGTAGCGTGGAATCTCCCTGCTGTCTATGGTGGTAATGCTACTTTTAAGGGCGGGCAGAGCTTTTTGTGGTCCACACAATGCACTCTGTTTGCCATGAGATTCATGAACAAGCTGTATCAGGCCTGTGCGTTAGATATAGTTGTGTGTTTACACAGCTGATCTATTCGACCGAAAATATTTCATAGCAGAATTAAAGCAGAACAAGTAGACATTATAAATGATTTATTGAGTAATGGTTCATAGATGGTGTGTGCCACTCACCCCTCACACTGCAACAAAAATTCTCTAAATGAAAGAATTGGCACAATCCCCTGCCAACAGTCACGTCATATTGGAAACGTAATGGTCATGCATCTATGCTTGTTTCAATGCATTTATAGTAAAATCAGTTTTGAGATGACCACCCAAAATTCCCAATGTCATTATGTGTCATTGTAGTATGTTGCAATAAACCCTACAAGAAGTAAAATTAAAAGGGTTGTCCCATCTGGACACTTGTGGCATATCGGTGGGATAAATCTAAAATGTCCGATAGTTGACGGTCCCGCCTCCTATCCAAAAAGTGGTCCCCATTTGAAATGTAGAGCACATGTGCCGCATCCTGTCCACTCACTGCTAATGGACTTCTGAAATTGGCTAACTGAGCCCACTCAGCTATTTTTGGAAGTTCCATAGGAGTGAATGCACAGCAAGCTGGACACGTGCAGCCACCCCTACATTCACCAATGTTGGACTTCTTAAAATAGTCCAGTCAGTGCTTTGTTATTTTCGGAAATCCCATAGCAGTGAATGGAAGGATGGATGCACATGTGCAGCTTGCTCTCCGTTCACGTCGGGTCACAGTTCTTACAATAGGAACGGGACCGAGAGGTGGGACCCGGACCTGCTATCATAATGCCATAATTGTCTAGATGAAATGATATTCCTTTAATGATATGCAGGATTGTATCTTATCGGTCAGCATCATGACTGTCATCGTTATAAATGAACTGACATACCAGGCTGGCACGCTCATAACGCTAGAAGTAGTACACTGTGTAAATACACAGCCAGAATACTGTACACATGGCCATGTAGCCATTCAAATAAGTATAATCTGAAACATATCTAGCAGGAGGGTAAATAATCAGAGTGCATTTATAAAGAAATCCCTATTACTGTCATTATGTGCTGCAGGATCATTTTCTGCTGTCACACATTGCCACTCAGTAAAACAACACAATGTGCTCTAGATTAATAGCAAGAGATTATCTGAAAGTGTTAGCTCTAGACACAGGGACAATCATTATCTGACTAATGCCGATGATTCTTATGATACTTTTTAACTTACATGGAATGGACTTGCCTTACCAGCCACAGCCTGTGGAAAGAGAGGCGCTGTTTCTGGAAGAAAGTAGTCATACTTCCCTAGTATTATATGACGATTTTGAAAGTGCTTTCCAGGTTTTTAATATTGATGGCCTGTCCATAGGATAGATCATAAATATCAGAACCATGGAGGCCGGACTGCCGGTACCCTTGGCTGATCAAGTGTTTTCAGGAACTTTACCAGAACACCAACACGGTACGAGAAGAGCACAACTCCATACACATCAGCGCTGCTCCCAGTCACTTGAAAAGAGTACTAAGACAGGGCTACCACTCGCCTGTCTGCTGCTGAAATACGGCACCTGACCAAAGCAGCCAATCACTGTCCTCAGCTGTAGTCCACTGAGGACAGTGATTGGCTGCAGTGGTCCAGGCTGGAAACAAACCACATCAGGAGAACTGGACAAGAGCTGCAGAGAATGGCACTGGAGAAATAGGTGAGTGTGTCACGACTTTGTATTTTAAAGGCTATGTACACCTTTGGGGGCAATTATTTATTATCGCTTATTTTTAGCTAAAAAATATTTTTTCAATTGGTCTTTATTAACAATATGAAGTCTTTTTTTCTGGACAGAGCTGAGATGCTCTACTAGCTGCCTGTGGATTTTATGTCTTTTCTGTAATTGGGGGAGACGACAGGCTCCTTATCTCTGATCTCTAACATTGTAAACACTCATCAAAGCTCAATCCTTATCTTACTGATAAGCATTTATGACCTCTTAATAGTTTAGAAATAAGGGTTATTAAATGACAGGCACAAAGAGAAAGTACCAGTCACACAATTAAAAAAACTGTTAACTCTCTGTGACAGAACGGCTCAAAATTTTTAATAAAGGCGAATAAAAAATATGATTTTTAGCCAAAAATGTGTAAATCATAATAAAAAATTGCCTCTAAAGGTGTACATAGCCTTTAAAATACAAAGTCGTGACACACTCACCCAAGTCATTTTAGGACTTTTTTGAATTATTTTGGACAACCTCTTTAATTGTGACCCTTAGTCCAGGCTCCAATTAACTAATTACAACTGCATTTAGTCAGTCTACTTTGTTTGTTTTTTAACTGAGATTTTTCCAAACAGTCATTAGTTAAATCTAATCAACAACATTAATATAACTACCTTTACATACTCCTCCCCTTCCCTGGGTGTCCGTCCAGACCCCCTTCTTCATTCCTTTAAAACATATACGGTAGTTAATTATTAAAATTATCACAAACACTCTTTATCCCTTTCAGTCAGAACCTTCTCGAGCACACCATCGGGTATTCATTTTTCAAGAATCCACAGTTTCTCCATCCTTTCCAGAAACATTGACTGTATTGGTCATTGTTAATCAACCCATTGTTTCGAAATATATTTTATTGGTACTAAGAGAACTAAATGGACATTCTCGGGTAGACGTTTTTCTTGACAACCTGACAATGCTTAATTATTAAATAAATAAAACCAAGGATCTTCCCTAAAATCCATGCCCACTAACAGAGCAATAATACCTCCAACTTCTACCCAAAAAAGGGTCAGGTGTGGACGCTGCCAGAAAAACAGGTTTGCCTTACTCAGACCACATTTTGAGCTTTGCCTCTTGTTCCCCGAACATGGGCGTAGCTATAGGGGGTGCAGAGGTAGCAGTCGCTACCGGGCCCAGGAGCCTGAGGGGGCCCAAAGACCCTTGTGCCGCATAAGAAGACACACAAAGCACTGAGGGAAGGGGGGCCCAAGCTGAACTTTTGCACCAGGGCCCATGAGCCGCTAGCTACGCCCCTGTCCCCGAAATATATTTTTCCAGTGGCAAATCAAACGCATAATATGCCCCATGAATCAATCGAAAGATTAATTCCCTCCATACCTTTGACCTGATTATCCTTATCACTTTCTGATATCCAGCTATTAACACAGTGGATACCTCACTAGCTGTTAGTTTGCATCCAAGAAGTTCTGTCCACTTGCAGGCTAAATTGCCTGCCCGATCCGTCCTGCCGCAAGTGCCCATGCACTGCCGTGCTGCCGCTCCATCCCCATTGACTATAAGGGGGCGGGGGGCGGAGCTACGGCGCAGCACAGCAGTGCACGGCAAAGATCGCCAGACTGAAAAGTCGGACATGCAGGACTATTAGTCCAGCGACTTCCGGCCGTGTACTGCCGTGCTGCACCATAGCTCCGCCCCCCGCCCCATTATAGTCAATGGGGATAGAGCGGCAGCACGGCAGTGCACGGGCACATGCGGCAGGACGGATCCGGCAGGCTGAATAGCCTGCTGGATCCGTCCTGCCGCAAGTGTAAAAGTACCCTTAGCTGCAAATCCCAGGATTGTGTCTGTTTCTTTTCTGGACTGTATCAAATGGTGAACCACTGAAATTCACAAAGTAGGGGCAAGCAAAAATAGACTGTCAAAAATTATATTGACAAAGCCCTCCATTTATCCATCATCAAACTATGAAAACACCTGCATATGGAAAAAAGAGTGTGGAACAGGGATACCAAATAAAGTTCTAATCACATCAAATGTAAAGAGTACCTGAGTTTTTTTGTTTTTTTTTAAGTGTACATAATGTCTGTGCTTCTTTGTACATATCTCTTAAGGAATAGATCTTTGTTGCGCTTCCCTATTGCATCTTTCAGCCACAGTATTCCCTGTTACAGCTGCACAGCTAGATGCATTTCACTCAGAAGCAGGGGCATCTTTCTTCTGTGGAATCTGTGGAATCTGCCATTACTGTACTGCTTTGATAATAATAGCAATAGGAATAATAATGGATCATTGCTGAAGTAAGACAGCCTCTTTAAAAGCTCTTCTATCCTATTCTTCCAAGATAGACAATCGTATAATTCCTCACAAGGCTGGACAGTCTTTTAATAATAGCCTTTTATGGAAATAAATAGGAAGATCCCAGTGATTGCCCAAGTGTCCTTAAAAAGCATCATTCTGGAGACGTCACTTTGAAGCTCAGAACGCTTGCCATTTACCATAGCCCAAGGTGTAAAAGGGAGTGTCAATATCAGTAAACCTTTTATAACCGAGAGCCCGATGGCAGATGTACCTCCAAGTACATGACAGATTATATACAGGATTATATACACACGTATATCTGGCCTTTGGTCTGCATTGTTAATGGTCCCTCGGTACCCACAATACTGTGCAGCCATTAACAATTCAGACCGACTCAACAGTGCGATCCTAATTAGTTAATTGGAGCCTGCTGCTGCTCATATGGCCACTTGGTACTCAACCACAGAGCAGCCGTGTCATGACCATGTCATGTGGTCGTCCCAGTACAGTTCCCAGCCTCTATCTATTTGCCCTTTATTCTTCCGAAATTTCCAAATATCTCAATTTCATGCTCTACATGATATTATGCACTGCTGAATACAGGCTGTTTTCCCTTCCTAGATGAGAGTGCTGAGTATTGAGGATGAGTCCGGTGGAAATACAGTGGTGATTAGTAAATAAAATGGAGTTTAGTATAATTCCATATGAGCATCTTCTGAAGACATCAGACAATACCACCACTTATGATCTCCCCAGACAGCTGGGAAAAAGCAAGCTGTCCACACCTACCATACAGAAACATGCACAGCCTGGAATCATTATCCAAGAACAAAGGTTTCATTTTGAAAATGACTCCAGTGATGATGATGAGAGGATTGCTCTCAATGCTTTCTGAACATATGACATATCAATGGAAACATTCGAAACCCATGAATGCTTTTGCAGGCCAGCTGGCCCAATGATAATGTAGGAACCAATGACAATCGACATAGTTTACAGCAATGCAGGAAAGAGATGCTTAATTATACATCAATAAAGTCCATGGATCACTTAGCCGAGTCCATGAGTAATGCCGTAAACTAGACATCTCACATCAGTCATTAGCCTTTTCTTGATTTCATGCTGAGCTACTCCTTAACTCTTTCACTGCAGGGAATACAATTTAAATAGAGCTTGCTGGACAACCTAATGCGGCCTGCAGACCAGTCCCCTAAGGCAGATGTTGGAGGAAGGGAATATGGGGCATGTTGGAGTTCTACATGACCGATTTTTACAGTTGGCATATACAGTTCCCATGGCTGTGTCTGGGAGGCTGATGTTTCTATCTTTTCCATAAGGCTGTAGACTCTCTCTTTTCCTGGCCCAAATGGTCTCACTCTCTCTCTAAATACAGTCTCTGAACAGAGGGCCCTTCTGTCCTTTCTTTTGATATGATGGGAAGCCTGAAGCTTATCACTCCCTCCAGTATTCAGAGAAGTCTGTAACCACAATGTAGATGTGTTATATTTCTCTGACAAACGCCCAGCAATCCTCCTTCTGCTGCATTCAGTAACTTTTTCATGAACGGCTGGCACATATTCTGTCACTTGGTTGCTTTTGTAATTCACAAGGGAAGGAAGCTTCGCTGGTATGTTGTGGTCTTTGCTGCATACACATTCACAGCACACACTAGATTGAATTACTTCCTCCTAGAGATGAAGGGGTGGTGCAAGCCCAGCCTAGCGACAGTAGCTAGGAACCTCATGCTCTCTCCATATACAGCCTGCAAGACACACAGTGTACTGCACTTGTGTAATCCCTGCACTACTCCAAACCTGCCTCTCCAATGGTCTCTGCCAGCCTCTGCATACTTCTTGCAGTGGATCACGTGCCTTCTACCCACATGATCACTGCAGCCAATCCCTGGCCTCAGTGTTCTACTTGCACAGTGTGTGATCGCTAAGGCTCGTGATTGGCTGCAGCAGTCACATGGTCACATGATCAGCTGCATGGAACAGAAACCAGTCGGGACCACCAGAGCGCCAGGGCTACAGCAGTGAGGGATCAAACAAATAATAATTTGTTTCATTTTTATTTTAAAGTATTCCTTAAAAACCCTGGACAACCCCCTTATTTCATATGTATAGCCAAATTTACATTCCGCCACACAGATAAGAACAAGGACAACTTTGCACCAGATACTATAAAGATATTTCATTACTGGGAGAAATTCATTACACCAGCATCTGTCAGCAATATTTAATTGGTCAAAAAGTTAGTGTCATTTACCTGAGCAGTTATCATTATGAGAACTCGTCACTACGGCCTTCATAGGTACCGGTAAATAGCATTTTATTAGATGAGCCACTCTACTAACTACTAAGTACCCTCCATTCACATTTATACCAAGGAAAAGTTAACGTAAATGATGACGAAACATCCAATCTAATTATATGAGGTACATTTCATGAAGACATTTTTAATCAGACTTTATGGTGGAAATATCCCAAAACTGGTGTAAAGGAAAACCGGCTTAGTTGCCCATAACAACAAATCAGATTCCACCTTTCATTTTCCAAAAGTGCTCTAAAAAATGAAAGTTGGAATTTAATTGGGTACTATGGGCAATTTTGCCAGTTTTGTTAAATCTCCCCCTATGACTTGACTAGACCGCCTTTTTCTATGTCTATAGCTCTATTCACATTGGCATCATCAGTTCCGTGTTTAGAGGATCCATTATGGATGTACCGGATATTTTACTGCATCTGTTGACTGACAATGGGCCAGTCAAATATTGTTTTCCTTTATATAGGCAGACAGGCTATTCTTTTTGATACAGAAACCTGGTGGAATTGACCAAGATGCCAACTGAGCTCTATACAACGATCAGCCATAACACTGAAACCACCTGCTTAATATTGTGTAGGTACCCCTTGTGCTACCAAAAACAGCTCTGAGCTTCTGAACCATTGAATCATAATAACTGCACAAAATGGTGAAGGTGTCCTGTGGTAACTGGCCTCCAGATGTTTGGATCGGTTTTTCTGGCAAATCCCACAGATGCTCATTTGGATTGAAATCTGGGGAAATTGGAGACCAAGTCAACACCTCAAACCTATGGCCATGGCTCTCCTACCATTCCTGAAAATTTTGAAATATGGCCAGGCACATTATCCTGCCGATAGAGCTCAACATCATTAGTTACTTAGTCTACAACTATGTTTAGAAAGGTACATTTCAAAGAAACATCCATGCTCTTACCAGCCGTCTAGCCATCACCATTCGGCCCTTGTCAAAGTCTTCTCAGATCCTTAAGCTAGCCATATACATTAGATATCTGTTAGATGAACCTGTTAATATCACTGGGACCGGCCGACCATCTAATATGTATTGGAGCCTTCCACATCTCCTCCAATAGCTGATGTCAGGGAAAATAAGAATCAGGCGTGTTGAATTTTGACTGCTCAATCTTTTTAGTCTCAGGGAGATAAACTGACTCCAGAGGTATCTGGCAGTGGCATCATCCTCTTCTTCATACTAATGTCACAGACGTTCCAGCGACAGTTTGCAGGAGACTGGCAACACGTGGTTTGATCTGACATGTTTTCCTTTTGGATCAAATTACGTCTGTGTTGTTTCTGGTGCTTACCACGTCTTCTTTCCCCAGGTGTGGCTATTGTGGTCATTTAAGCTTCTCTATTTATTGTTTCTCCCACTATGCTATGCGGTTTATAGCTTCTGTTAGACTTGTGGTTAGCTTGTGTTTGGTTCTCGGCGGAATTCCTGGTGCTAACAATGCTTTATTGAAGATAAGTGTTTCCTTTCCCTTTTGTATTTTGTTTATATATATGTGTGTGTTGCCTTTCCCTGTTGTTTGTCATTAGGCCTGAGGGAGACTCCTGTTCGTCCTTCACTTTGGAGGATCAGGTAGACTCAGTCCTGACATTAGTTCCAGGGTCCTATAGGGTGAGATAGGATTCTAGGTATCCGGTGTATGAACTTGCCTACATTTGGGGCCTGTTCATACTGGTAGTCTGTTAAGACTGGAATTAGGGTTTTCTCTAGGAGGTGTCCATCTTCCTTCCCTAGTTTCCAGGCCTTATTTCGGTATCCCTTTCCCTCTTATGCTCGGTGTGGTGTCTTCCTCCCACACACGAGCGTGACAACTAAGAATGCATCCTTACAAGGATAAACCAAGCACTCATGTGTATGAAGGGATCAAAAAGAGATAGATGTTGGCTTGTTTGGCCAATAGTTATCTTCTATGTATGGCCAGCCTTACAATTACCTATTTTTTTCTGTTTCCAACACAAGAATTGACTATTTACTTGCTGCCTAATGTATTGACCCTATGACAGGTGCCACTGTCATGAGATAATAAATGTTACTCACCTAGCAGAGATTTTAATGCCATAACTGATCTGTGTATTTGCAGTTGATCCCACATAGCCAATATTAGGCACGGATCTAGCAATGGAATTGACCTTCCACTGAGATACTGAAGATTATTCAATTATGCTGGATTTATATGGCCCAATTATCAGGAACAAACGTTCCTACAAATGCTGGTACCCTATAATCTGCCTGTCTAAAGTTGCCAGAGATCACCTCTCGCTCGCTCATCAGATGAAACGGTCAGACTCCTAAATCATTGCTTCTGGGCAGCAGATCATGCTGTCTAAACAGCACTCTGCTGCCCAGATCAATGCCACTGTATGAGGACGAAAGATGGCAGTAGCCATCACTCATCTTCAAACTGTGGCGGTGATTGCTGCATGTAAATGAAGCGCTTCACCTCCACTAACGAATTGTTGGGAAGGAACACTTCCTTCCCGACAATCGTCTGCTAATCGGCACAGTGTAAATGCAGCTTTATTTATGATTATTACTTTGTTGCACCTTTTAGAAAAAGGCTACTGTAATAGAGCAACATGGCGACTTTGGCTGTTGCACGCCAAAGATCGTATTATAGCGCTGCCGGCATTGAAACTAATAAAAGTGAATGGAGTCCAGTTACAACCAGCAGGTTTGGATTTCTTCCCACTGTTGCGGTTGCAGCAACTTGCAGGTTGCAACACGATCCTATTCACGTTCATTAGTTGCAATGCATATAGCACTGCTCTGCGATCTTTGGCTGTCTTATATATGTCTCAGCCAAAGTCGGCATGTAGCCTTAGGACTCACCTTATTTTGGATCTGTGTACTATGGATCCATAGTATGGCATCCATAGAAAAACTGTACCACTGGCCCCTTCAGACTGGAGGTTTTACATAATATAAAACTATATTCCAGGAAAATGATGAGATTTCTTAAAGAGAACCTGTCTACTCTCCTGACATCTGTGTTAGTAAATACTTGTATTCCCTATATTACATTATTTATTCCTCCTAGAAGTTTATGAATAAATTGACAACTAGTTGTCAAAAGGGTAAATCTCTATACTGATTGCACAGTATCAGATGGTGTCGGGACCCACCCACAATTTGTCAATTCATTCAACAAATTTGTGAAGGAATAACAGAGGAATGACAGTTCTAGGAAAAAAAATACTCTTTAAACATTAAACATTCAAATGCCATATTTTGAGTATTTGCTAATGGAAGTCATCTTAATGTCTAATCATCTAATCATATGAACTGAGCTTTACTGAGAACATACAGCATTTATAGAGCAACTGCTCCGAGAGTAGTCCCATTACGTAATATAAACACACATACATATGTATATACAGGTATGCTGGTACATCTGTTCCCTTAACTTTCTCTGGTTCAGTGTCCAAGATCCCCCATTTAAATAAACGCCAGAGCTTGAATGAACAAGGCTCCTATTCACTTGAGCCCTCCTCTGTCAATCCCTCTTATGTTTGGCTTATTCAAATAAAATAAAGTGATATATGCTTCTTATTCCAGGCGAGCCCAGACCCGCTGCTCATTAGTGGCTCACGTCTGGCTAGGGAGAGGGAGGTCGCATATCCTGATTTCCAGGAGGGCTATTAGAGAAGACGGGGAGGGGGGTGAAATTGGCAGAGTGAGGCACCCACAGGCAAGGCAAACTTACATTCAGGAAAGTAAAGAAAATCTACACAACCAAGTAAGGAAACAATCATCTGCATTCACAACTGAGCATGGGATACTTACATTTACTTAATCACACTACGGCTGAATATACTGTACATAATGTAGTGATACTGATTTCCAGGTTCATGGATTTAAAGAATTTTCTGCAAGTTGGACTACTTTTGAAACGAATGCAATACTATACACGACCTCAAAGAAAGACATCAAGAAGCAAGTAAAGTCAGGAAGCAATGGAGACGTGATGAAATAAAATGAATGAGTAGAAGTCTCTTAAAGGCTATGTACAAGCTAGAGGGGCAATTTTTTTTATTGCATTTTACTCATTTTGGGATAAAAATCATTTGTTTTCAATTAGTCTTTATTAAAGGGGTTGTCCGGGTTCAGATCTGTCCCATATTTTCACCCAGACAGCCCCCCTGATGTTTGCATCGGAGCATGTTATGCTCCAATGCACTCCCTTGCCCTGCGCTTGATCGCGCAGGGCAAGGGCTTTTATATTTACAATAATACACTGCTGGGTGCAATGTTTCAGCCCAGCAGTGTATTCGGTGACATCACGGGCTCTGATGGGCCGGCTTCAGTGCTGCCCTAGCCGTTTCATAGGCTAGGGAAAAGCTAAAGCCTGCACATCAGTGCCGGTGACGTCACCAGGCTCACTGCTGGGCGAAAGCCTCCGCCTGGCAGCCGTAAGAAAAGCCCGGTATGTCACAGGATCTAAAAAAGCAGATGAAATGCTCCGATGCTCTTGTCAGGGGGGCTTGCTGGGTGAATCTCTGGGTATGTCCGGGTTTATAGGTAACCCCTTTAAAACTGTTCAACCGTTTCTGGGGTACAAGAGTTAAAAAATCAGTCTGTTTGCAATTAGGGCTTTGTTTTCTTTGCTTCCCATCAGTTAATGTGGACATCATATCTCTGACTTTTTATCCTCATAAACACTTATTTAAGAAATATTTGTATCAACTTGATAATAATTCAGCTATAATGAGTTTTTATGAGGTTAAGAGGTCAGACATAGGCAGTCTACATGAACTGCCAGCTGAAGGGATTCAAAGAAAACAGAACATGCCAGTCTGAAAACAGACTGATTTTTTAACTCTTGTAGCTCAGAAACAGCTGAACATTTTTAAGTAAGACCAATTAAAAAACAGATTTTTAGCCCAAAAAGAGTAAAATGCAATCATAATTATAAAGCACCCAAAGGTGTACACAGCCTTTAAGTTGTCCACCACCAGATATTTGTGTACTAACCCTAATTTTTTGACTGTATACTGGATATGCTGATATTTAGAGATGAGCGAACTTCTATTTTTAGTTCGGCGTCCAAAGTTCGGGTTATCGTAGCATCCCGTTATGGATTCCATAACGGCATTTGGAATCCATAAGGGGCTGCTTCATTGAACCCGAACCTTGGACAATCCTAAGGAGCTGGGGTGACGTCACCATCATGTGATCAGTGCAGGGGGCGGCTCAGCACTGGATTGGATAAGAGGTGATCCAGTGCTGAGCCACGCCCCCTGCACTGATCACATGACGGTGACGTCACCCCAGGTCCTTAGGGTTGTCCAAGGTTCGGGTTCAATGAAGCAGCCCCTTATGGATTCCAAATGCCGTTATGGAATCCATAACGGGATGCTACGATAACCCGAACCCGAACTTTGGACGCCAAACTAAAAATAGAAGTTCGCTCATCTCTACTGATATTCTCATTTCTTTGAGAATTACAGACCCCTATTGGACATCGAAGATTGACTCTAGTTTTTCCTTAATGTTAAGTGGCATCATCAATCTCTGGTCTATGGAAATAAAATGCATGGTTGTCAAACAAACCCATCCATTGTATCAAGGTATAGAGACAGTACAGGCAGATAACGGTGGCTCTTCTCTAGTCCTCTTTGATGGAAGCAAGCAGATTCTGTATATTGACAAGAAACTTGGAGAGCAGTAACGGTTTCACCGTCAGATGGTAACCAAACAAGGCGAATAATTTCAAGCTTTGTAGATAGAACCATAGAAACTCTAAATAGGGATTTTGCTTTCACTTGAAAAAAGGTGCCAGATGCATGGGATGTCCTGCACTTATAAGCTCAGAGCTAGACATCCTGTATTCATGGACCAAGAGGGTGGGGAATGTTTTCCTGAACTTCCAGAATATAATTATAACATTTTAAGATCAAAACAGAGCTTTATTCATTGACCTGAATCTCATGGCCTTGACTTTATAACCTCAGCTCAGAACCTAAGGGTAAGCCAAAGTGCACACTACAGAGTAACCCACATGTAAGTGGCGAGCTCAGGTTCTGCAGCATGGCAGAAGAGAGGTTTTACCCATTGGAATAACAACCATCACGATGAACCCAAACAACTGATTAGTCACTGAAGCAAACTGAGATAGAATAGAAAATCTCATTTTTGTAGCTTGAAGCTCACCTTTAAATACAGAAGTGTGCATAACCAGATGAGATTATATATTTTTTTCATTGGGTCAATTGTGGCTGGCTACAGGATACATGGCATCCATAGGATTCTTAAGCAATGCAAACTAATTTTACATAAAAATTCTAGATCTAGTCATTTCCATGGCAACAGACAACAAACAAACCCTGTGCAGTCTGATCCTACAACAACAACAAACATTTGTAAGGCGCTTTTTCACAGGGGACTCGTCCTGCCATACTCCGCTCTATCTGTCCCCTACTTCCTGCTAATGTACCAAATGTGTGTTAGAAAGAATAGAGAACATATGGAAGGATGCTTGCAGAATCAGACTGCACAGAATTTGTTTGTTGCCTGTTACCATGAAGACACAAAAGACCACATAGGAACTGCGGACAGAAAACGACAGAAACTTTTAAAGAAGCCAGTTTGCAAAGGTGTTTCCTTTTTCATTGTAGATAAAAAATGGTTGCAAAGGCAGAAATAGCCTTCAAAGGTGGTCACATGCACAAAGCTATATGTGTATTTTTTATTATTATTTCACCATACAATTTTTTTTAATTTCCAGCATTCATGCTTCATCATGTTTCTCTTTTAAGCATATATGCACAGTACATATACATTTTCGCATAGTCTCAAATAGGTATGTACCAAAAATGCTGTCAATGGGGCTGTATTGGGTGAGGAGAGCCTGTATAGGACTCCCCAATCCATAGAAACTGCATTGCTAGCATATAAGATGGTATGCAATGGGTCCAAGGGTCAAAAAAGGACATAGGAAGGAAGATAAACACCAGGCACTTCTGTCCTGGGTAGCAAAAGCTGGCACCAAATACGGCTACCCGGTATGACAAGCCTCCTTGTCCTATACACTTACCATGTATTCACCATGTTCTGCACCTGGACTATTGTACATACATAAGCTGAAAATAATAGATAACTACAACTAGAAAACAGGCAAAAGCTAAAAATATATGTACAAAATGTACAAAGAGTAATACAAGGAGAGATCACGTGATGAGCCCTTGTTTCATTGCATTTCCTGTTATGATCCAGGAGGTTATAAATGCTGCACTGAATTCTCTTTTTCAGTATCTTAATCCTGCCCTGCAGTCCTCCCTGGTTTTTTCAGCATTACCACTCCCCACAAAAAATTGTAGCACTGTGTATTAATCCTGCCCTGCAGCACACTTCTCCATTGTCGACCACACACCCATAAGCTCAATATACCCATTGCTTGCCCTGTGTGAGCGCCCTGTAACTCACCATTATGTCTCTCCAATCTAAAGCTGATGGGCAAGCTACAAGCCAGTCGGCACATACAATGTGCGCTTACCCAGGAAGTAGTAGGCATCGACACTTTTAGAACAGTTATAATGGAAAAGAATTATTCTTAGCATTTTTACCAAAAAGCACAACATGAGTCTACAGATAGTTAAAAAGGGTCTACAAGGACAGAGATGTTTAAACAACTAAAAAAAACACACCACTTCTTTTAAGCCATATGGACACACTAAAGGCTTGATGTGATTGGAATAGAGTGGTTTCGATACCAAAATTTGGATTCGGTATCGACACCATAAAAAAGTATTGCGATACTCGATACCATTCGATACCACGTGGATAAAAGAATAAAAATTGTGAATTGCGCTTTTTTTACTTTTCCTTTTACGACGTTCACCGCATAGGTTTTTTTTTTTTTTTAACAGTTTAGATATGGCGATATGTGATATGTTTATTTATATATTTTATATGTATTTTATGTATTTTATATGTAAAATTGGGAAAGGCGGCGATTTATACTTAATATTTTGGTGTGTTTTTTTTTTTTTTAAATTTTTATTTCATTTTTATTTACCATTTCCCTCCTTAGGGGTAGAACCTCATTTCATCCCTTGTGCTATTCACCCTCATAGATCTCTATCAGGGTGAATAGGACTTCACATTTCCCTGCTGCCCTGTGCTCTGTGCACACAGCAGCAGGGAGCTCCCATGGCAGCCAGGGCTTCAGTAGCGTCCTGGCTGCCAAGGTAACCGATCGCAATGTAGGGCTCCGATCGGTTACCATGGCAGCCAAGACGCCACTGAAGCCCTGGCTGTCATGGGGAACTGCCACTAATGGAGGTGGCCCTGTGGCCACTGCCACCAATGCTCTAAATACTTTAATACTGGAAGGGGGGGGGGCGGGATTGAGGGCGCCCTGCCCACTCATTGAGTTTAATACAGGGTGGGGGTAGGGGTCGCACTGCCCACACAATAATTAGCTTTTAATACAGATACAGGAGGCGGATACCACCGGCACTCACCTCCTGTATTTGTATTAAAGGTTAATAATCATTGTGTGGGCAGGACAGGGGCAGAGCTGTGGCACTCAGAGCCCTCTCTGTGGGCACCCGCACCCTGTAAAAAGTCTATGGTGTACCAATATGCCTTAGACTTTTCCTACAGGGCGCGCTATGAACAGAACAGAAAGAGCATTGATTGTAGGCAGGCTATTATAGCTAAACGATAGAGTACATGGAAGGTATACTATATTGGACTGTAGTATTCAGGTTAAATTGCCGTGTTGGCATTTTGCAAAAAATAAGTGGGTTTTGGGTTGCAGTTTGGGCACTTGGTCTCTAAAAGGTTCACCATTACTGATTTAGGGCAAGGCCCCTTTACACTGATAGATAAGGCTGACGATTCGCCTGCTTGTAAATTAAGGAGACCACTACATTTACATGCAGCGATGTCCTCCACAGTATGGGGAGGAGCGATCACTAATGCCTTCACTTGTCCCCATACAGAATCATTGTTTGCTGGCAGCAGAACGTTGTTTAGACAGCACGATCTGCTGCCGGCAAATAATGATTTAGGTGTCCAAATGAACAATCCTATTACCCTATAAACAAGCATTTCGGCAACATTACAATAGCAGATCATAGCTAAGGCGCGTTCGTATGAACGCTTGTTAGGCTACTTTTACACTCGTGTTTTGGCTTTCCGTTTGTGGGATCCATCATGGGCTCTCACAAGCGGTCCAAAACGGATCACTTTTGCCCTAATGCATTCTGAATGGAAAAGATTCTGCTCAGAATGCATCAGTTTGCTTCCGATCAGTCTCCATTCTGCTCTGGAGGCGGACACCAAAACGCTGCCTGCAGCGTTTTGCTGTCCGCTTGACGAAACTGAGCAAAACTGATCCGTCCTGGCACACAATGTAAGTCAATGGGGACGTATCCGTTTTCTCTGACACAATCTGGTACAATAGAAAACGGATCCGTCTTCGCTATGTTACAGATAATACAAACTGATCCGTTCATGACAGATGCATGCGGTTGTATTATTGTAAGGGAGCTGTTTTTGCAGATCTATGATGGATCCGCCCAAAACGCGACTGTGAAAGTAGCCTTAACAATAATCTGCCCAGTATGTGGGCAGTGTAAAGGGGCCCTAAGGCTTTGTTCACATTTCTGTTTGCCCCTTTCATTAGGGTTACCTTGATGTTTCTGCCAAATTTGACTGCAAGAAGCAAGCAAACTTCAAGTAAGCACCAATGGATCGGCTGAGCACCGTTCTAATCCACTATATGATGGATCTGACCCTGTGGTGTTACTTATAAGTGGCAGTTATAGTGTGGACATAATCAGAGACTAAAAATGGCGTTTTCAAATCTGTTGATCTATAACAGGGCCAGAGTAAAGGTGGCCATAAATATTAAAGTTGATCAAAACAGACAATTTCAGCCAAAACAAACATTCATCGGTTGAAATTTAACAAAGAGAGATGGTCGTTTTAGTTCGCCCATGACCGACCATAATTGTTCCAAAAAAAATCATCCATGTTTATTATTTGCATCCAATAGTCGAATGAAATATTGTTTATGAACTAACGATCTTTCTTTTAAAAGAAAGTTTAAGATCCTTAATTCCATCGCCCGGTGTCGTTGAACGTGTATGACCAGTTTGAACAACTGTAATGGCTAATATGGACTAAAATGTGTAAAGACGGGTCTGCGAAACGATTGTTCATCAGATGATTGTTTAACTGCTGTACCATCAACCAACTTCTATCTAATCTGTATGACCTAGGTAGGTGCCATCTCCCCTTTTATAGAAAAAAGGAAAAATAGCTCTACAGGTGAAAGTTGATCCCCTGTCGCTGCCGTTCCGACACTGCCTGGGTACCCGCTGGGCTCTACTTCCCACTCCTGTCGCAACATTGCAGGGATAGGCTGGGAATTCAACTCAGGTAATTACTGACTAAGGTTGGTCGTTTCTGCAGCCAGTGATTGGCTGAGCAGCATTCCCAGCCATTTAATGCTCTGTCGAGAACAGGAAGTGGCGTGCAGTGCACCATCAGAATGGCTGCAGCGGGGGATCGGTAAGGTGAGTACAAAATCCTTAATTTTTTTTAACAGGCTATGGATAATTGTTTATTTGTGCTGAAATAGCACTCTAAACCTACCTCTGAATTATACTGGGAAGCTTACATGCATTTGCTCTATAATCCTGCCCTGCCCAAAAACACAGTGCTGCTACCTGTAAAAGTTACAGTATATACAAGCTTAGAATTTAGAAAAAGACACTATTTCTGTGCACTGAGTATATAATGGAAGCATTTGCTGAACTTACGAGTGTCCTCCCAGTACACAGTGCCAAGACCAAACAAGCTTACAGAGCAGTTCAGAACTTGACAATATCTTCAAGCCAGTCCTATTACCAAATGAAAACAAACTTGTGCCCATAAAATAGACATGTACAAAAGTATCTGCCTAACCCAACAGAACACAGTGTTAATATAGTCTCACGTCAATGAGGACGACCAGACTGACATGAGAGGAAATAGGAATTTCATGTTTTTTATCTAAACATCTTCTTGTTCCTGGGTCTACTGAAATAACATGCTCATTCGATGAAACCCGTTAAGTTCCTGAGCCCCAAAAAAGAACATCTATGACCATCATAACATAGTTCCTAGACCACCTTCATAGCTGCACCACTATACTACAGAAATAACATGTCCTGTCCTATCTACAGATGCAAGAAAATGGATGTGAACCCTTTGGAATTATATGGACTTCTGCACAAATTGGTCATAAAATGTGATCTGATCTTCATCTAAGTCACAACAATAGACAATCACAGTCTGCTTAAACTAATAACACACAAGGAATTAAATGTTACCATGTTTGTATTGAACACACCATGTAAACATTCACAATGCAAGTGGAAAAAGTATGTGAACCTCTAGACTAATGACATCTCGAAGAGCTAATTGGAGTGAGGTGTCAGACAACTCATCAATGAGATGAGATTGGAGGTGTTGGTTACAGCTGCCCTGCCCTATAAAAAACACACACCAGTTCTGGGTTTGCTTTTCCCAAGAAGCATTGCCTGATGTGAATGATGCCTCGCACAAAAGAGCTCTCAGAAGACCTACGATTAAGAATTGTTGACTTAAATAAAGCTGGAAAGGGTTATAAATATATCTCCAAAAGCCTTGCTGTTCATCAGTCCACGGTAAGACAAATTGTCTATAAATGGAGAAAGTTCAGCACTGCTGCTACTCTCCCTAGGAGTGGCCATCCTGTAAAGATGACTGAAAGACACAGTGCAGACTGCTCAATGAGGTGAAGAAGAACACTAGAGTGTCAGCTAAAGACTTACAAAAGTCTCTGACATATGCTAACATCCCTGTTAGCGAATCTACGATATGTAAAACACTAAACAAGAATGGATTTCATGGGAGGATACCACAGAGGAAGCCACTGCTGTCAAAAAAAAAAAAATGCACGTTTACAGTTTGCACAAGAGCACCTGGATGTTCCACAGCAGTAATGGCAAAATATTCTGTGGACAGATGAAACTAAAGTTGAGTTGTTTGGAAGAAACACACAACACTATGTGTGGAGAAAAAGAGGCACAGCACACCAACATCAAAACCTCATCCCAACTGAGAAGTATGGCGGTGGGGGCATCATGGTTTTGGGCTGTTTTGCTACGTCAGGACCTGGACAGATTGCTATCATCGACGGAAAAATTAATTCCCAAGTTTATCAAGACACTTTGCAGGAGAACTTAAGACCATCTGTCCACCAGCTGAAGCTCAACAGAAGATGGGTGTTGCAACAGGACAACGACCCAAAGCATAGAAGTAAATCAACAGAATTGCTTAAACAGAAGAAAATTCGCCTTCTGGATTGGCACAGTCAGAATCCTGACCTCAACCCGATTGAGATGCTGTGGCATGACCTCAAGTAAGCGATTCACACCGGACATCCCAAAAATATTGCTGAACTGAAACAGTTCTGTAAAGAGGAATGGTCAAGAATTACTCCTGACCTTGTGCACGTCTGATCTGCAACTACAGGAAACGTTTGGTTGAAGTTATTGCTGCTAAAGGAGGTTCAACCAGTTATTAAATCCAAGGGTTCACATACTTTTTCCACCTGCACTGTGAATGTTTACATGGTGTGTTCAATAAAAACATGGTAACATCTAATTCTTTGTGTGTTATTAGTTTAAGCAGACCGTGATTGTCTATTGTGACTTAGATGAAGATCAGATCACATTTTATGACCAATTTGTGCAGAAATCCATATTATTCCAAAGGGTTCACATACTTTTTCTTGCAATTGTAGATGTTACACCTAGAGGCTCTGCTTTCTCTGCACTTAGGCGGAAGGAGTGAGCGTTCCAGTAACTAATTCAGCAGAGACTATACCTGCAATAAAGAAAGAAAAGAAGAAGAAAAACAGCATCGCTTGGATCCGGTGATAGCAGTCACCCATCTGTGATGTCATCTTAGCTGCACCCGGTCCCCAAGGCAACCAGGTCACGTGGGACGCCACACTAAGATCCAGCACACCATGTGGGACACCGCTGGTGTGCGGACGCCTGAAATCAGTGCTGCAAGGCGGCAGTGAAGATGGGTAAGACCCAGTTCCTGGGGAGCACCCACTTTGTTATTCACGAGCTTTAACAGATACCGTTATAGAGGTGACTTTTGAAGTGATGCAGAGCCACCTATTGCGCATATTATCGTATGTGCGATTCTACCGCACATGCGAAAAGTGTCGTAGGTGCGAACACTGCCGTATATCTGAAGTGGATTTCTATTGCGCAAATTATTGTATATGCGAATATACCGCACATGCGAAAAGTGTCTTAGGTGCGAACATTGCCATATGTTTGAATTGGACTTCCATCTGCGATTTTCATACAGCGCTATACAACCATCACTAGTGTGACATATTGCGCATGTATTGAACAGTGGACGATTAACAGCTGATCTAGGTGTTATTGATGCCATCTCCGTCTCCTATACGGCACATTTGTTAGTGTCAATACAGGTCATATAGGTGCCCATCCACCAGTACGAATTGCACTTGTATACCACTGATACAGGTGCTATAGGAATCACTCGTGGATAAGCACCTAAGTGGTGCATTGACATATGGGACTCACATCACTGTGCATGTAGTTTATGCATGGCATCTGTGTTTTTTTTTTAAGTAGTTTTAGGCATTATGTTTTAATAAATTGTATTATATGGTTTATTCAAGTAAACCTATCTGAGTGTGCCCCTTTTCTTTTGCCATTCACATTTCCCATTTAGGCCTAAGGGTGGGCCATTCTAGGTGAGCACCGTCTCCATTTTTCAGTGAGAGGTTGAGCCCCTGAGTTTTCCATTGTGATTGTCTATTGTTGTGACTTAGACCAATTTGTGCAGAAATCCATATAATTCCAAAGGGTTCACATACTTTTTCTTGCAACTGTATCTATACGGTCGTTTTCAAAATAATAGCAGTCAGACATCACTAACCTGATCAATCACTGTTTTTGGTAGAAGTGATATTTCTACATGGCAAATAATTTACTAGCAGGTGTAGTAGAGTAATAGAAATCCAACAGACCCCACAGTCATGACATGCTGCTGCTGATTCTGTGTAATTGAATCACTAATTGAAAGGTGCATGTTCAAAATCATAGCAGTGTGGAGTTCAATGAGTGAGATCATTCATTCTTTGAAAAACAGGTGGCAATTATTGCCCTTATTTAAGGAATGAAGGCAGCAAATGTTGTACATGCTGGTTACAGTGCATTTCTCTCTGAAATTCTGAGGAAAATGGGTCGTTCCAGACATTGTTCAGAAGAACAGCGTACCTTAAAAAGTTGATTGGAGAGGGGAAAAAATAAAAAAGTGCAAAAAATGAAAGGCCGCTCAGCTAAAATGATCGCAAATGCTTTAAAATGGCAACCAAAACCTGAAAGACGTGGAAGAAAGCAAAAAACTACCATTCGAATAGATAGAAGAAAAGCCAAAATGGCAAGGACTTAGCCAACAATCAGCTCCAGGAAGATCAAAGAAGGTCTAAAGTTACCTGTGAGTACTGTTACAATTAGAAGACGCCTATGTGAAGCCAAGCTATCTGCAAGAAGCCCCCGCAAAGTCCCACTGTAGAAGAAAAGACGTGCTGAAGAGGTTACAATTTGCCAAAGAGTACATTGACTGACCTTAAGAAAAATGGCGCAACATTTTGTGGACTGATGTTTGTCAGACGACCCCCAAACACTGAATTCAAGCCACAGTATACTTTGAAGACAGTGAAGCATGGTGGCGCAAGCATCATGATATGGGGATGTTTCTCATACTACGGTGTTGGGCCTATTTATCGCATACCAGGGATCATGGATCAGTTAGGATACATCAGAATACTTGAAGAGGTCATGCTGCCTTTTGCTGAAGAGGAAATGCCCTTGAAATGGGTGTTCCAACAAGACAACGACCCCAAACACACCAGTAAACGTGCAACATCTTGGTTCCAGACCAACAAGATTGACGTTATGGAGTGGCCAGCCCAATCCCCGGATCTCAATCCAATTGAAAACTTGTGGGGTGACATCAAAAATGCCATTTCTGAGGCAAAACCAAGAAATAGAGAAGAACTGTGGAATGTAATCTAATCATCCTGGGCTGGAGGACCTGTTCACAGGGGCCAGAAGTTGGTTAACTCCATGCAACACAGATGTCCAGCAGTTCTCAGAAACAGCGGTTATACAACTAAATATTAGTTAAGTGATTCAAAGGAAAGCAAAGTGAATGTTTAAGTTTGTAAAGAAGAATACAAACACTGCTATTTTTTGAACAGTCTAAGGGTACTTTCACACTAGCGTTTTGGATTCCGTTTGTGAGATCCGTTTCAGGGCTCTCACAAACGGTCCAAAACGGATCAGTTCAGCCCCAATGCATTCTGAATGGATAAGGATCCATTCAGAATGCATCAGTTCGGCTCCGTTCCGCTTCTATTCTGTTTTAGAGGCGGACACCTAAACGCAGCATGCAGCATTTTGGTGTCCGTCTGAAGAGGCGGAGCCTAACGGATCCGTTTTTAATTACAATGTAAGTCAATGGGGACGGATCCGTTTTCAATGACACAATATGGTGCATTTGAAAACGGATCCGTTCCCCATTGACTTTCAATGTAATTCAAAACGGATCCGTTTTGGACTTTGTCATTTTTCTTTAAAACTAATGCAAACGGATCCGTTCTGAACGAATACAAAAGTGTGAAAGTACCCTAATATTTACTTTTCTTCAATTTTTAGCTTTATTCACTTTTTTAAACACATTGCTATTATTTTGAACACAACTATATATACTGGGAACCTTACAGAGCAAATTTCTGTTAACCCAACATACCTTAAGCGGGTATCATACATGAGATAGTGGCCTATCTCTCCTGACTGCTCCATAAACCCTATTTTGATAGGGCGTTTGGGATAAGTTGCTTCCAGACACATCTGGCATCACTTATGTCATAGGGGAGTAAAGGACTGCATGTGTTGTCTGCCGGTTTTTGGCCAGTGTGAAGTCACATTATTGGACTGTCTGAATTCTGTCTGCATGGAGGGATACCTTTAGAACATATAGTACAAAAAATAAGTCACTGCAGCATCTAAGTCCCACAGGTACAAAGGCCCAAATTCCACCATGTAAACATCTTAAAGAGAGTCTGTCAGCAGTTTTGAACATGCTAAACTGCTGGCAACACTGGGCAGGGGCTGGGAAAAGAGGGACAAACATGGGTGTAGCTATAGGGGGTGCAGAGGTAGCAGTCGCTACCGGGCCCAGGAGCCTGAGGTGGCCCAAAGAACCTTGTGCTGCATAAGAAGACACACAAAGCACTGAGGGAAGGGGGCCCAAGATGAACTCTTGCACCAGGGCCCATGAGCCATTAGCTACGCCCCTGGAGACAAACATACCTTTTGTGTAGTATTACTATTAGTAGTGTGAATATCAAATTTCGTTTTGACCAGATCTGGCCCTTAAGTGCACTGTTGGTGGAGCTTCGCTGCAGAGCACTCTGGGCATTAAGGTGTTTGTCAGCCCCTCCTCTCTGTATTGAGTGACAGTCGTAGCATCCAAACAGGAGACCAGTTTAGGGTTCACTCAGGGCAGAGTGGAGGGGGTGGAAGCAGTTCAATACAGAGAGAAGATTCACCATGAAACTCTGCCTCCTGGGCATCGGAGAAGCAGTGCTCAGCAGAATAAAAGTCCATAATCACACTACTCCTGATAATAAAAGTTCCACAAGTGTCATGTTTGCATTGCTCTACTCAGCCTCTACCTAGTGTTGTCAACAGTTTAGCAGGGTCAAAACTCTTGACGGATGCCATTTAAGCTGGCCATAGATCTTAGATGAATGTTGACAGGCCCAGTCGACCATCTAATGTGCATGGGGATGTTATGATTCTTCCCTCATGGCAGATGTCGGGGGAAAGAAAAGCTGAATTTCAACATCCCTGATCCTTTTGTTATTAAAGGGGCTTTCAGGGATTTTAATATTGATGACCAATCCTCAGGACAGGTCATCAATATCAGATATGCGAGGATCCGACACCCAGCACCCCTGGCAGCTGTTTGAAGAGAAGGCTGCACTCGTGTGAGCGCTCTCTTCCCTCGACATCACAGCAGTGAGCAGGTGTAACTACAAGCCGTCCCATTCTCTTCAATGGGACAGCTCCTTCTGATACACTTGAATTCCTATACACTAGAAGTGATCGAGACGGCTTCTTGTAATTACACCTGCTCACCGCTGCGATGCCGATGGCGAGCAGGTAAACAGTGAAGGGAAGGCAGCACTTGCATGAGCACAGCCTTCTCTTCAACCAACTGGGGTGCCGGGTGACGGACCCCACGCCAATCTGATATTGATGGATAGGTCATCAATATTAAAATTCTGGAAAACCCCTTTAAGGAAGATAAGGAGAGACTGTGGGTGAATGATCAGAGACTGAGCTGCAATCCCAGCCACAACCTCTGGACTTATTTTTTTTTTATCTCAAACAACTCCATTAAAGCACATCTATCACCAGGACAGAACCCTTTAACTTAGTGTATTTGTAAGATCAGGGGGTACATGATAAGGTGCACTATATGTAAAGGAGACCCTTCAATCAGTCAGAACAAACCCATTACATATCGTACACGTTACTTTTTAACCCCATCTCACCCCCCGCAATGTCGCTGGCTTTTTTTTAGCAGGTGAAAATGCCAAATTTAAAGTGGTCTTTCCTGGCCTTTAAATGGCCTCTTTATTATTGGACATGCCTAATAATATTCTCCTATATTGCCAGGAAAGTGAGAAATCAAGTCCTGACTACGACCTATTGTTTTCACAGGATCCTGAGATATATACAACTTACAAGTATATACCTTCCACACGCCATTTGAATGCCGCAGAGTAGACCTCCGTATCCATTACAGTTAGTAGCTCATTTACAAAAGAAATTCTGAGTTGCAGAATTCAAAGCTTAAAGGCAAAAATCTGTATTTTGTCATTTGTATGTGCTTTGTTTTTAGAGGACGGTCTCCAAATCCTCCAAAAATAAAAAATAAAAAAAACTGAACAGAAGTTAATAAAGTTTTGGTCTAAAAATTGGTGCAGAATTTGTGCTTTTTCCGGCAATCCTCATCTGCAGTGTTTTCTGAACTTTTGTTAAACCTGCTTGCACATGTCACCCAGAGTGTTTCTGTATATATTACATAGTAATTATAGGCTCACTAAAGAAACTCTAAACCTTTGCCAGGTCACTGGCCCTTGAGGGACGCAGCCAGACAGCTCTGGATTCAGATTGTTCCTATCTCTTGCTACTACTGTTCCCCAGATGTGCGCGGCCTACTGCATTTTTCTAGAAGCTTAAAATGAGATACCGTATGTGTTTTATATGTTTTGGAACAATTCGGTTTAGGGGCTGCTCCAGCCTCAGTTTTCAGTGCAGTTAAGGCTGACATTTTTGATGCCAGGAATAGGTACAACGCATGGATCATTCCTTTGTGCTCCTGTTTTAATCAAAAACTGCCTGTACAGTATGGATCCAATGTTAAAGGGGGTTTCCACGATTTTAACATAGATGGCCTCTCTCTAGGAGATCTGATCTGCAGGGGTCTGACACCCCTACCCATGCAATCAGCTGCTCTGTGGTAGCTCTTTAGGTCGCTTCAATGAGTAGCAATGTAGTTACCAGCTCTGTCCGCTACACAGAGAGAGTGGTGTAGTGCTGGCGCCAACTTCTGGCGCTGGAGCTAGTGCAGAAGCGCTGATTGGTTGGCGTGCAAGTCCTGAGGATAGCCCATCAATACTAAAATCTCAGAAGATAGCCTTTGCCCTATTAGCGTCCTTCCTCTATGAGCCACAATGGAGACCCATTCTCTATGAGTGGCTCCCACTCTGGAGGACTTGGCTCATCAACTGAATGGCCAACACATAATGCTACATTTCTCCTGAAGTGGCCTATGCAGGGTTATAGGTAAAGGGCATACTATATTCATGAGGGCGGCTCTAACCCCAGCCCTCCTCACTTATACAGGCTTCTATGTACCTACATACACAGCAGCCCATCAGTCACCGCCTAAAGGTGTAGGGGAGGAAGGGAGAACATTGCCCTAATGAATACAGAGGTCTCGTAACTATGGCTCCACTGTATTCTTTGATCACTACTATTAGAAAAACTATGTTTGGTACCATTGGGACTGACAGAGGACCGGAACCCTGAAATATTGCAAATCTGCACTGTTATACCGAGGTACTGAGCCCTGGTGTCCAAACACACATCCAAGGAAAGTGACACGGCCTTTAAAGAGGAGGTACTGTTTCTCTTAGAGACATCTTTCTAAAAGCTGACAAGTAGGTTATGAACGGGAGTCTGTCAGCAGTTTGACCGTGCAAAAATCCTGACAGCACTAGGTAGGGGCTGGGGAAAGCAGGAGTAGTATGAATATGTACTTTTATTCTGCCAGGTTCCCACAAGTGCCAAGGAGGCAGATCTTCACTGTGAAGCACTTCCGGCATTGAGCTGCTCTACAATCCACCCCCTCTTCTGTAAGTGACAGCTGTAGCATCCAACCAGGAGACCACTACAGCTGTCACGCAGAGGAGAGGGCCGGGAAGCTGGCCAATGCAGAGAGCACTTCACAGTGAAGCTATGCCTCCAATGTACTTGCCGCAGCAGAATCTGGCAGAATAAAAGTTCATATTTACACTACTCCTGATAACAGAAGCTCCAAAAGAAGGTACGTTTGTCCTGCTCTCCCCTGCTCCTACCTGGTGCTGACAGCAGTTTAGCATGGTCATTAAGTAAAGCTGCAACTAAGGTAGCAAAATATAGAATCACAAATTTGTACATAATTGCGGATCTGCAAAACACGGATACCGGCCGTGTGTGAACCGCATTTTGCATTTCCGCACACTGCCGCTGCTATAAAGAAAATGCCTATTCTTGTTCGCGATTGCGGACAAGAAGGGGACTTGCTATATATTTTTCTGGGACCGTGGAATGGAACTACGAAGGCGGACACCACACAGTGTGCTGTCCACTCCTTTTGCGGCCCTATTGAAATGAATGGGTCCGCATCCGTTACGCAAAATTGCGGAACGGATGCAGACCCATTCATACGGTCGTGTGAATGTACCCTAAATGCTTGTTCTCAAAGCCCTACTGCACATCCACGGCCATTGCATCTACTGCCTGTATGGGATAGCGCTCTCTGCAGGCCTCTCGTTATAGAGGCCATGGGGTCGACTGAAACAGGCAACTCTTTTAAGAAAACTTCAGACACTATTGTGCTGTCAGTGTCCGCATTTGTATGACTTTGCAAGTACTGGCCACATATTTATAAATAGCAGCGATTTTACACACTTCAGTCAACAGTAATTGTATGTTTTCCATCGTGATTCACAGTTTATTTAGAACGGCCGTAGAAAAATAAAGATGTTTTTCCCGTCTGCAACAAACATAATTCATTTAGCCATACTAGACACACTACAATTAAAAAATCCAGACTAATTTGCACAGCTATCTAGTCTACAAGGTTGTGGATCTGGTTTTCCCACAATGAAACTGCAGAAGAAGGACATCAGATGATCACCCTCTGCAGAAGCATGAGACTATCATATCAATGACATTAGCTATAAACTCATGGATGAAGCCCAGGGCAACGAGCAAAGAGAAATGCCTACACAAGGAGGACTGGAGGTTTTTGGCAGAAATCTAGCTTCTGAACAATGTATCTATGAGATGACCTAGAACTGCGTTGGTAAAGCAGACATCATGAGGGATTCAAATGCTGTGTATGACTCCATCAAAGGGTCGCACATTCAGCCAGGGCCAGGTCGAGGGGTAGGCCACGCTCTCACAAATGGCTCCTCTCTGGCTGGTTTCATCACAGTTTTTTAGAGGGATAAAACTTACATGAGGACACAGACCAGGGGCATAAGAAAAAGCCCACACCAACACAATAACGACATAAACACGCATATGGCACAACTTTTAGAGAGGGGAAAGATAACACAGTATCTCCATAACGAGAAGTCCTCTGGAGCAGAGGACTAAATGTGGTGCAGCTTCTGGTTGTCCGTGCGCCAGAAGCTATGAGCTGGCATACATTTTGGTTATGATTTACACCAGATTCTGGTGTGAATTATGGTAACTCCGCCATGCTGGGAGAGACCGTGCCCCCTCCCAATGAGCTCTGCCCGCTTTTCTCACCACTTTTGGAAAGTGGAAAGTATAAATAATCACGTGAGCCATAATTTGGCTAATTTTTACCCCACTTTTGTGGCATAAACCATTAGTCTGACTCAGCATATATCTGAACTTGCCCCCCAGGGCCTGTTACCATGTAAAGCTCCACCAACATCTGTCAACCGTGGCCCTTCTACCTAGAGGTGCACCTTGAAGCAGTTGTCCAGTATGGGATGAGATTTCCTTTAAAGAGGACTTGTCACCTCTCCTGACATTCCTGTTTATTAGCTTCATGCATTCCCCATCTAATAACCATTCTGGAGCCTCTATTCTTATGGCTCTATGTTGTGCCGTTCCTTTATTATTTGCACTAGAAGTTATGAATGAATTGCTAGCAGTCTGCAGTAAGGGTACAGAGGGGTGGTAACCAGTTGGGGGTGTGTACCTGCACAGTCTAACAATGGCAGCACTGATTAGATAGAGTGAATCTGTGCAGGGACACACCCCCAACTGGTTACCACCCCTCTGTACCCTTACTGCAGACTGCTAGCAATTCATTCATAACTTCTAGTAGAAATAATAAAGGAACGTCACAACATAGAGACATAAGAATAGAGGCTCCAGAATGGTTATTGCATGGGGAATGCATAAAACTATTAAAACAGCCAAGTCAGGAGCGGTGACAGGTCCTCTTTAAGACCGTCCATGTGTGTATCAGGTACAAGTGCAAAAAAAAAAAAAACTCTAGTTATAGGGGCTGTAATGTAATATAATAAAACACAAATGCTTAGTACTGTACATGGTCCACAGAAAGATTAGAATGCAAAAATGTGTGTGTGTGTATACGGTATATACAGTATATATATACACTATATTAGTATATATACACTATAGTAATATCCTAAAAAGAATTTCTGAGTCAGCGATGTAAAAAAAAAAATCCAAATCCAAATAAATGATACCGTAACGTTCAGCCAAAGGACCCACAATTTATTAATTTGTAACTTTGAAGTGCTATCCTGGGACAGAGCAGTCGAGCAAATCTCCCATTTCTGTCACACTCCCTACAATCTAAGTGTCTTCAGCACACAAACCAACGCTGTGGTTACCTAACCACATCACAGGGTCACTAGACCGCTCTTCCCCGAACTCCCTCCTTTTACCATCATCCTCCTGCGGTACCACACACAAAATCACAGAGCCGCAGTCAGACATAACTCCGGGGGGCAAGAGGTGGGGCAGGAAAGGGTGCCGGTTCTTTACCCTTATGCCAACCCCCCCCCCCCCTTCCTCCTCTGAGTTCACCTCATCTTACCTCCTTTCCCCCCAGTACCCTCTTCTTCAACCTCCTCCACTATAAAAAATATTAAAGCATGCTGGAAAATGATAAATGGCAGTGGAGACTCCTGCTGGTAGTCTTGGGAACTGCGCCGAATATCACTTTAGTTCCAGCACAGCTAAGGGTTAATTGGTAAAGGTGAGCTCTTTTAGTATATAGCCAATACACCATGCTTTCCAATGTAGCTCAGCAAATAGATAGGAAAGTGTTCAATATTTCTGATGTAGCAGTGCTGAATGTGTCTTTAACCCATTCGTGACCACAGTAACTAATGCAGTAGGTTTGCCTCTAGTCTTATCTAATGACATAATGTGATCTCGGAATGAGCTGAGCTCAATGGCAAACCCACTCTGCTACATCTACAGGTTGGTGGCCATGGCTTACTGCAAACACACTGTTTTGTCAAATTCCATGTTACCTATTGCGGAGAAGGTGTCATACATAAAATAATATATAAACTATAAAATACATGTATAATATATAAATATACATTTCATCACCAAACAAACATAAAAAAGCTAAAAATAAGAATACAGTGTAGTCCATAGTGGAAACAATGTCTGCTGAACCTTATGGCAAGGAAAGGGTGCAAAGCGAATACTGACAATTAAAAGCAAAAACTTCCTTGTGCCTGTGAAATGTTGTATCCTAGTGGATTACACTGGGGATCCTAAGCAAGTACAATGGGGATCATAAGCAAGTACAATGGGGATCATAAGCAAGTACAATGGGGATCATAAGCAAGTACAATGGGGATCATAAGCAAGTACAAAGGGGATCCTAAGCAAGTACAATAGGGATAATAAGCAAGTACAATGGGGATCATAGGTAAGTACAATGGGGATCATAAGCAAGTACAATGGGGATCATAAACAAGTACAATGGGGATCATAAACAAGTACAATGGGGATCATAGGTAAGTAAAATGGGGATCATAAGCAAGTACAATGGGGATCATAAGCAAGTACAATGGGGATCCTAAGCAAGTACAATAGGGATAATAAGCAAGTACAATGGGGATCATAAGCAAGTACAATGGGGATCATAAGCAAGTACAATGGGGATCATAAGCAAGTATAATGGGGATCATAAGCAAGTATAATGGGGATTATAAGCAAGTATAATGGGGATCATAAGCAAGTACAATGGGGATCATAAGCAAGTATAATCTGGATCATAATCAATTATAATGGGGATATTAAGCAAGTATCATGGGGATTATAAGCAAGTACAATGGGGATCATATGCAAGTATAATGGGGATCATAAGCATGTATGATGGGGATCATAAGCAAGTACAATGGGGATATTAAGCAATTATAATGGGGATATTAAGCAAGTATAATGGGGATCATAAGCAAGTATAATGGGGATCATAAGCAAGTATAATGGGGATCATAGGCAAGTATAATGGGGATCATAAGCAAGTACAATGGGGATCATAAGCAATTATAATGGGGATCATAAGCAAGTACAATGGGGATCATAGGTAAGTATAATGGGGATCATAAGCAAGTACAATGGGGATCATAGGTAAGTATAATGGGGATCATAAGCAAGTATAATGGGGATCATAAGGCAAGTATAATGGGGATCATAAGCAAGTACAATGGGGATCATAGGTAAGTATAATGGGGATTATAAGCAATTATAATGGGGATATTAAGCAAGTACAGTGAGGGTCATAAGCAAGTACTTTGCACTAGGGGATCCGTCCAGAATAGTGGTTGCAGGTCAAGAAGCCACAAGTAAAAGCCCTGGAGCGTCTTAGGGTGCAGTCAAGAAGAAGGAGAAGAGAAGTGACCATAGTAAAGGAATGGAGCAGTGAGAAGTAGAGGCAGGAACAGGAGGAGGAAGACCAGGCTAGTAAGACACACAGATCTAAGAAGAAACTATGAAGTAGTATGTGTAAGAATGGAGAGAAGGCAGCCACACACGAACAGAAGGGGGGACGCCTGGAGCACCAAGAACACCAGAGAGAGACTGCAAGGAGCCTTGAAGAAGGAGCCGGCTGACAGCCCTGACCTCTGCCCTCCCTCAGCCAAACACAAAGGCAACGTGTCAATAGGCGCTGAGCCCCGGCTCCGACCGCAGAGGGCACAGAGGACCGGGGGGCGAGAGGACAGAGGGGCAGAGCACGGAAAAGGGCACCAGCCGGGTCCAATTACTGAGGGAACTTCCTGAGACGAGAAATCTTCCCTCCTCCCTGAGAAGTTCCCTAAAAGAAAACAATAGGCGCCCCCCCCGCCCCAGCAGTTCTCCTCAGCCACCGGCCACTCACCTTGTCCACAAGTCCAGCCTCCGGCAGAGCACCTGGGGTGAGCGCCGGGCGGTGAGTGCGTGTGTGAGTGCGTGTGTGAGTGCTCTCCTCCTCTCACTTACACTACCAGCTCATTACAATCTGCTATTCATAACCCGGGTCATGTGACTCCACTCACAAAATATAAAGCACATTTTTTTTTCTCTTCACAAACCACAGAATGAATTTCAGTGGAAAGCACGGAAAATCTGCCCCCCTTCTCCGGGCTGTGCCATTCCAGGCAATGTAATTTCAGTCATTACAGGAGCGTCCTCCTGGACGGCATTCTTCTCTACAGACGTGGAGAAAGCCGACTTCCACACTCCTATTAGGCTGCTTTCAAACGTAGGGTTTTGTTTTTTTGCACTTTTGCGTTTTTTTAGTGGCTTTTTTTTCTGGTAAAAGAAAAACCCAGCTCCAGATGTTAGCAGAAAGTCTATGGGAAATGTGAAACGGGGGACACACAAGCGTTTTTTTTTTCTACTGGGCTTTTTGTTAGGCTACATTCACATCCGCATTTTTCTTTTCCGGTATTGAGATCCGACAGAGGATCTCAAAACCGGAGGAAAACGCTTCAGTTTTGTCCACATTCATTGTCAATTGGGGCAAAACTGAACGGAACGGAATGAAATGCACCAGAATGAACGGAATGAAATGCACCAGAATGAACTGAATGAAATGCACCAGAAGGAACGGAATGAAATGCACCAGAATGAACAGAATGAAATGCACCAGAATGAACGGAATGAAATGCACCAGAATGAACGGAATGAAATGCACCAGAATGAACGGAATGAAATGCACCAGAATGAATAGAATGAAATGCACCAGAATGAATGGAATGAAATTCACCAGAAGAAGGGGAATGAAATGCACCAGAATGAACGGAATGAAATGCACCAGAAGGAAGGGAATGAAATGCACCAGAATGAAATGCACCAGAAGGAATGGAATGAAATGCACCAGAATGAACGGAATGAAATGCACCAGCATGAACAGAATGAAATGCACCAGAATAAACGGGATGAAATGCACCAGAATGAACGGAATGAAATGCACCAGAATGAACGGAATGAAATGCACCAGAATGAACGGAATGAAATGCACCAGAATGAACGGAATGAAATGCACCAGAATGAACGGAATGAAATTCACCAGAATGAACGGAATGAAATGCACCAGAATGCATTCGGTTCGGTTTCATTGCGTTCCCATGCCGGACAGAAAACCGCAGCAAGCAGCGTTTTTGTGTGCGACATGGGATACTGATCAAGACAGATCCAGCACCATTGACTTAGGGTCCATTGACACGTCCGCAAAATGGGTCCGCATCCGCTCTGCAATTTTGCGGAACGGGTGCTGACCCACTCATTTTCAATGGGGCTGCAAAAGATGCGGACAGCACACAGTGTGCTGTCCGCATCTGCACTTCTGCAAAAAAATAGAACATGTCCTATTCTTGTCCGCAATCAGAGTGCCGGCCATGTGCGTTCCGTGTTTTGTGGATCCGCAAAACACTTACGGACATGTGAATGGACCCTTACATTGTGTGTCATGCTGGATCCGTCCCGCTCAGTATCTCGGTATCCTCAGTATCATGTTTTCTCGGACATGAAAGAAAACGGAAGCGGCACCCATTGACTTAATGGTTTTAGTGCCCGATCCGGCTTGGCTATTTTAGAGATAATAAAACCGGATCCGTTCAGAACAGATGCAGCCCTTTGTATTAACCTAACAAAGCGTTTTTGCTGATCCCTGCCGGATCCAGCAAAAACGCTTATGTAAGTCAGGAGGCTGTTTTTTTACGGTTTTTAAGGCACAGGATGTTGAAACTTTTGCCACTTTTTGTGGCTTTTTTGAGTTGACATCTCCTCAGGGTTGCCAATCGTCCAGAAATTTCTGGATGGTCCGGAAAAATAGGCAACTTTTTTCCTTTGTTCGTGATTTTTTTGAGGCTGGCCACCGGCAGTTTTGTGGCATTTTTTCAGGATTTTTTTGCACAATATTTTTTTTTCCACTTCTTTTGAAACACACAGCATGCTGGAAAACTTTCTGTGTTTTCGGCACTTTTACATCATCTTATCTTTAGGGGGGAAAAACACCATGAAGAAAATGCTAGTGGTAAGACACACTGGGGAGATTTATCAAAACTGGCGCAAAGCAAAACTAGCTTAGTTGCCCCCTAGCAACCAATCAGATTTCACCAGTTTTTTTCCGAAACAGTTCAGAAAAAATAAAAGTAGGAATCTGATTGGTTGCTATTGGCAACTGAGCTAGTTTCCCTTTTCGCCAGTTTTGATAAATCTCCCCCAGTGTGTCTTACCACTAGCATTTTCTTCATGGTGTTTTGTATTCCAGAGCCCTTGTGTGTCCTGTATTCCATATTTCTCAGCATTTTTACAGCAAACAAAGCATCTAAAAACACAAAAGTGCAGAAAAAACATGTAAACCTCACCCCTCATAGTCATTTACTAAAAACCATCGCAAAAAAAAAAAATATACAACCATAAAAAATGCCTGCTATATAGAAAAAATGTGAGCAGTTTCTATGGTGTTTTTTAGTTGTATGAAGTGAAATTGAAAAACGTGGTTCAGGGTCCTTATGCACATTAGGTTGGGGGGGGGACCTGCTTTAGTTGCCCATAGCGACCATAAATGCAGACCCGGAAGTGCGGATCCGCAATTCCGGATCCGAGTGGGACAAAGTCTGTCCGCATGGAAATGAATGGGTCCGCAATTCCGTTCCGCAAACAGAATTTCGGACGTGTGAATGGGGCATAAGGGTCCCTTATCACCACCAGTTAGTTAGCTACTTGTTAGGTAGCTAGCGCCCAGCCCACCGCACCGCAGTCACTGATTTTGGCAAAGATTTTTTCATCCACATTGATCGATGCGAATGAAGAAATCTGTGCCGTTCATTTTTTTTTTTTTTCAGGCCAGAAGCTGAACGGAAAAAAAAAATCGCATTACCCGTATGCTCAATATAAGGAGAATCGCAGAAACTACAAATGCTGGCCATACGTGTAATGATTGCGGAGACCCTTAAATGCCAGGTCAGTAGAAATACCCCACATGTGACCCCCATTTTGGAAAGAAGACACCCCAAGGTATTCGCTGAGGGGCATATTCAGTCCATGAAAAATTTAACTTTTTGTCACAAGTTAGCGGAAATCTTCTATGAACTCGCCATGCCCCTCACGGAATACCTTGGGGTGTCTTCTTTCCAAAATGGGGTCACATGTGGGGTATTTATACTGCCCTGGCATTTTAGGGGCCCTAAAGCGTGAGAACAAAAATGCGTAAAAATGCCCTCCTAAAAGGTACTTATTGGAATTAGGGCCCCTTTGCGCACCTACGCTGCAAATAAGTGTCACACATGTGGTATTGCCGTACTCAGGAGAAGTAGGGCAATGTGGTTTGGGGTGTATTTTTATATATACCCATGCTGGGTGAGAGAAATATCTCTGTAAATTGACAACTTTGTATAAAAATTTTAAAAAATTTGTCATTTACAGAGATATTTCTCACACAAAGTATGGGTACATGTAAAAATACACCCCAAAACACATTGCCCTACTTCTCCTGAGTACGGCGATACCACATGAGTGACACTTTTTTGCAGTCAAGATGCGCAAAGGGGCCTAAATTCCCATGAGTACCTTTAGGATTTCACAGGGCATTTTTACGCATTTAGATTCCAGACTTCTTCTCACGCTTTAGGGCCCCTAAAATGCCAGGACAGTATAAAAACCCCACAAGTGACCCCATTTTGGAAAGAAGACACCCCAAGGTATTCCGTGAGGGGCATGGCTAGTTCACAGAATTATTATTTTTTTTGGCACAAGTTAGCGGAAATTGATTATTTATTTATTTATTTATTTATTATTTTTTACAAAGTCTTATATTCCACTAACTTGTGACAAAAAATTAAATTTTACATGAACTCACAATACCCCTCACGGAATACCTTGGGGTGTCTACTTTCTAAAATGGGGTCACTTGTGGGGTATTTATACTGCCCTGGCATTTTAGGGGTCTCTAAAGCGTGAGAAGAAGTCTGGAATCTAAATGCGTAAAAATGCCCTGTGAAATAATAAAGGTACTCATTGGAATTTGGGCCCCTTTGCGCACCCAGGCTGCAAAAAAGTGTCACACATGTGGTATCGCCGTACTCAGGAGAAGTAGGGCAATGTGTTTTGGGGTGTATTTTTACATATAACCATGCTGGGTGTGAGAAATATCTCTGTAAACGACAACTTTTTAAATTTTTTTATACAAAGTTGTCAGTTTACAGAGATATTTCTCTCACCAAACATGGGTATATGTAAAAATACACCCCAAAACACATTGCCCTACTTCTCCTGAGTATGGCGATACCACATGAGCGACACTTTTTTGCAGCCTGGGCGTGCAAAGGGGCCCAAATTCCAACGAGTACCTTTAGGTTTTACAGGGCTGCTCACAATTCAGCCCCGCCCAAAATGCCAGAACAGTAAACACACCCCACAAATGACCCCATTTCGGAAAGTAGACACCCTGAGGTATTCACTGAGGGGCATAGTGAGTCCGTGGGAGATTTTTTTTTTTTTTGCCAGAAGTTAGCAGAAATGGAAACTTTATTATTTTTTTTCTTCCTCAGAAAGTGTCATTTTCCGCTAACTTGTGAAAAAAAATGAAATGATACATGAACTCACCATGCCCCTCCGTGAATACTTTGGGGTGTCTTCTTTCTAAAATGGTGTCATTTGGGGGGTATTTATACTTTCCTGACATTCTAGCACCTGAAGAAACATGACAGGCGCTCAGAAAGTCAGAGCTGCTTCAAAATGCGGAAATTCACTTTTTTGCACCATAGTTTGTAAACGCTATAACTTTTACCCAAACCAATAAATATACACTTATTGGATTTTTTTTTAATCAAAGACATATAGAACAATAAATTTAGAGAAAAATTGATATAGAAATGTAGTTTAAAAAAAAAAATAGAACAGAAAGTGAAAAATGTCATTTTTTTGCTAAAATTTCTGTCATTTTTGATTAATAGCAAAAAAAATGTCAGCAGCAATGAAATACCACCAAATGAAAGCTCTATTAGTGAGAAGAAAAGGAGGTAAAATTCATTTGGGTGGTAAGTTGCATGACGGAGCAATAAACGGTGAAAGTAGTGTAGTGCAGAATTGTAAAAAGTGGCCTGGTCATTAAGGGTGTTTAAGCCAGGGGGGCTGAGGTGGACCGTATGTTCGGTTTGCATTCGATCCGTATTTTGAAGATCTATGATTTGCGGACCACAAAACGGATGCGGTCATGTGCAGGAGCCCTAAGTCCCAGTCATAAATCAGGAGTGAAACTCATTAACATAGCTAACCACACCCACTTCCCTACCCACTTTTTAAAACTGGCTTGAGTGGTGTAAGAGAGCCCTTACACATTGCGGAATTATGCAAAGTTGCGTTTTTTGTTGTGGATTAGGGCTAGTTCACACGAACGTTTTTTGCGTTTCGTATACGGAACCATTCATTGCAACGGGTCTGCAAAAAAAACAAATAAATGTACTCCGTATGCATTCTGTTTCAGTATTTCCATTTTTCCGTTCCACTACATTTTGAGTCATGTCCTATTATTGCCCACAAATCACGTTCTGTGGCTCTATTCAAGTCAATGGAGCTGTAAAAAAACGGAATGCATACGGAATGCATCCGTATGTCTTCCGTATCCGTTCCATTTTTGTGGAAAATTTTATGCCGAGCCCAATCTTTCAATGTACTTACTGTTAAAACATTATTATATGCTTCCGTTTCCATTTGCGATCTGCAAAAAACGGATCACAAACGGAAACCATACGGAAACGGAACAGAAGCTCAACGGAAACACTACTGAAACCAAAAATGGAAAAACGGATCCGTTAAACGGACCGCAAAACCATACGGTTGTGTGAACAAGCCCTTATGCTGCAGATTTTGTTGAGCATTTTTCTGCCATGGGATAGCATGGATATTTCTTTTTGAATGATGTTGCGGATTTCTGTGTGATTACATCTCCACTGAAATCAATGGAGACATTCAGCTACAGGAAATCCACAAGAAAACATTATTTGCGTTCTGTTCCGCTGCAGAATGAATATTCCTCAGTGGAATAGAGCACAGGCATTGACGCATTTCATCCTCACAGGCTAACGAAGGGAATGTCTTTATGTTGCAGATTTTGTTAGGGAAAATTCTGCAACTTGGGGGGAGACCCTAAAAATGAAAAAAGTAGCAAACATGTTGTGCAAGTGACCCCGAAAAAATAGCAAATACCCTATTTTGCAACCTTTTTAAAAACAGAAGGGCAGGGTGTGATAAGTTCCCCCCAAAGCATCTTACCACTTTGGGGGTCATTTATCAAACCGCCCCTAGCAACCAGATTCCTCCTTTCCTTTTGGACAGCTCCTTTGGAAAATAAAAGAAGGAATCTGATTGGTTGCTATGGGCAACTAAGCCAGGTCTACTTTATACCACTTTGATAAATGACCCCCCTTATGTGTCCCACGTTTCATATTTCATAAGGCCTTCAGCCAATATCTGGAGCTGTCAATAAAACACTGCAAAAAAAGCCACTAAAAACAAGCGCAAAAGTGCAGAAAAATGCTATCAAAAACCTACATGTGAACCTACCCTCACACAGTCATTTAGAATGATCTGCAGCTATATAAAAACACAAAACCTCAAAAATGGTACGGGTTTCTATGGCTCTTTTTTTAGGTAAAATATAAGTTTCTGTGTATAGGGGACCTAAGTGCCGGATCTAGCACATAACTGACCACAACGGAGCTGAACAGACTCCACTGACGATGATGGAGTCCTGTCACAACCTATTGCTGACCCTGTTGTGCCTGGGGTCAGACGGTCGCAGCAGGTGGCTACGCGCTCTGTTTCTCAAGTAGGGTTGTTTCGGGTATCGAACTTTCGATACCCAATCGATACTTTTCTCCCGGTATCGATACGATACCGGGATTTGTCTTTTATCGACACCAGGCTGTGTTACTGCACAGCCCAGTATCAGAGAATGTGGCCGCGCAGCTCTCAGCGCGGCCATGTTCTCCACAGCAGCACGGGGAGAATGAAGCAGTGTCTCCCTCCCCCCGTGCTGCCGCTGCCAATGAGAAGAGAGGGGCGGGCGCACTGGCAACCAATGACTAACGTTTCATATATTGCAAATGCAGGCATCTGAAACACATTGCCAGGACCTTGCCTCTGACAGAGCGCTGCGATCCTCGGCAATTAATGCTGGGGATCCGATCAGTTACCATGGCAGCCAGGATGCTACTGAAGCCCTGGCTGCCATGGTCAGCTCCCTGCTGCTGTGTGCACTATGCACAGGGCAGCAGGGAGAGTGTGAGATCCTATTCACCCTAATAGAGCTCTATCAGGGTGAATAGGACAAGGAATTAAAAGATCCCAGGCTCTAGCCCCTAGGGAGGGAAATAGTTAATAAATAAACTGTTAAAAAAAAAAAAAAGTAAAAAAAAAGGTACACCAAAATATTGGTATATTGGTATGAATCACCCCTTTCCCAATTTTACATATAAAATATATAAACAATTAATAAATAAAATATTACATATCGCCGGGTCTGAAAAGTCCAAACTAATATAAAAAAAATATCTCTTATGTGGTAAGTGCCGTAAACAAAAAACAAAAACTGCACGATTCCCCATTTTCTTTTTTTAGTCACCTTGTCCCCCCAAAAAATAGGATTGGACTGTTCTATTATGGGCCGGCCATTTAATAAAATGTGGAATGTACACAGCTTTTTTTGGCGTTTTATTTTTTTCATGTTTTATCGAATGGTATCCAGTATTGCAATACTTTTTTATAGTATCGAAACCTGAGATCCTTTTTGTCCCATTTTGGAACCTGTAGCTTTTCCTTTCAGCTGTTCTCTGTCAGCCACTCCCAGCTACTATATATTCTCCCTTTCTACTTCCCTTGTTGCCAGATATAGACCTTCCTTCCAGATCTTCTATTCTGACCTCAGGTAGACAACTGTTGCTGTGGAGCTGTTGGAACTGGTGCTGTCAGATCTCCGGTTCTCTCCTGTTGTTTTTGTCTCCCTTCAGCGATTGTTGTTTGTGTTTGAGATGTTTGTCCTTTCCCTGTTGTTGAGGACTAGTGCTCCCACCGCCCTATTCACTACCTAGGGCTTATTTCAAGCCAGGGACGAGGCACGTGATTAGCGTACGGGTTAGCGGTCAGTCTAAGGACGTCAGGGCAGCCTGGTGCCAATGCCAGGTGATCTAGGGGTCACCACTCCTCCCTCTCCCTAGTGGAAGGGTACTCCTTCTCCATCCCCTCTGCACCGCACATCTGTTACTTGCCATCTCAGACATAATAAGTCCGTTCAGTTTCCATTCAAGATCCTGTCTTTTTACCAGACCAAAAAATTACTGCATGTCTTTTTGACAGAATCTGTGACATAGGCCCGAATAAAGCCTCCAACGAACATGTAAATAGGCCCTTAAAGGCTATTTACACCTTTGGGGGGGGGGGCAATTTCTTTATGATTGCATTTTACTCATTTTAGGCTAAAAATCATTTTTTCAGTTGGCCTTTATTAAAAATATTCAGCCGTTCTGTCACAAAGAGTTAACGGTTTGTCTAGCTGTGTGAATGGTACCTTAAATTTTGTGCTATCATCTAATAAACCTTATCTCTAAATTACTAAAAGGTCATATACACTTGAGCTATAATGAATGTTTAGGAGGTCAGAGATCAGAGATAAAGAGCCGTCAGATGAGCTGCCAGATGGAACAGTGTGAAAATTCAGAGCCTGCTACTAGAGAAAATGAAGGCTACACAGAGACAGGAGTTCAACATTTTTAAAAGAGACCAATTGAAAAAAAATGCTTTCTAATTCAAAATGAGTACAATGCTATCTAAAATAATTGCCCCAAAGGTGTTCATAGCCTTTAACATTATGTAGGCCGACGTATTATTTATTGGAATTACTGCAACTTTCGTACTCCTCCTCAGCTAAAAATCGGTCTGTGTAAAAGGACCTTTAGCGTAAGGCATTGTTTGTTGCTACAGACAAAACATACAGTAGAGATACTGCTTGAAAGTTACCAAAGTGTCTTTATCCCACTGGTTATTATCCTCCGTGAAACCCCAAACTGAGGTTAGAGCTATTTGTGTATTACAGTGGTTATACTATCAGATTATGTTGTTACTGATTGTTTTTATTGTACTTTGTTTCTTTGCTTCTTTTCGGAGTGACAGCTAGCCGACGTCAGACATAGCACTACACCACTAAGCCAGAACAGGGAATAGCTTGGAGACTAGGGGCTAATTTTTTTTTTCTCCCTATGTTCCTGGCCTGGGTAGGTGTCTCTAATATCATTGTATATATTGTATGTGGCCCAAAATGTTATCAGTCTTTCCTATTCAGTTTTTTTAGCTTTTTTTTTCTAATTTTAAACTAGTTACTAATAATAGCTGTTCTAATATATGGTTTAGCCTTCCCTGTGATTTGTAGTTTGCTAAGGACTCTTTTACATGGACAGAGGATTGGGACAGTTTCTGGGGACAAACGTTCCAGCGAACTCTCGTTCCCAATAATTGCCCGTATAACCTAAAATCAATGTTTGTAAGCAGCACATCGCCCTGTGTAAACAGGAATGTGCTGCCAACAAACAATGAATCTGAATGGGGATGAGCAGTAATACACATAGTAACACTCATTCATCCCCATATAGAGAAGATGATTGCTGCATGCAGGCTCGGACTGGCCCACAGGGGTATAGGGGAATCCCCCGGTGGGCCCCTGAGCAAGGTGGGCCCCTAGTCTCCCACCCCCAGCACAAGGGGCACACAAGACATTATATTTACTGCGCTACATACATATATTCAATGCACACCACCTCAACCAGCCTATGTTCGTATAAAAAACTTGTAAAATTATTTATTATATGTGAATGTAGCCGTACAGTGGGTCTCTAAAATAAATTTTACTGGTGGGCCCTAGGTACCCCAGTCCGACACTGGCTGCATGTAAATGAAGATGAATGAGGGAGCAATGATCAGGAATGCATGATCATTCCTGATCATTGCCCAATGCTAGTGCCACTGAATCTCATGACTAAGAGGTATCTGAGGGTCTAATTTCGCTGTCAAAGAATACATCATTATACCATATAAAATATATGTGCAAAATCGCAAAAATGTGTAATGTCAGTTAGTTATATACGTGTATACGAATGAGTACCCAAAGAAGGCATATACAAAGAGAAAGAACCTTAAATACTAATGATGTCAAGAAGATATATCGTTATTATAGCATGGCCATACATGTCATGCCATGCCTATACGTAAACCATGTAACTGATTATACATCTAGCAGAAAGGCCTAACTCAAAAACCTAAAGAGTAGCTGTTGTGCACCACTGTTCAGGTGCAGGGGACTCACCTCAATACACCAAGACCTGTGAGACTGGGATGGCGTTACCCCGACGCGCGTTTCGGCGTGCCTTCGTCTGGGGGTACAGTTAAAAATAGTTATACTAATGTATTGACAGGGCCACGCACTAAAAAGATCATCATGCTTGCCCCTGTCAATCAAAGGGTGTGGCAGTTGCAGAGAGAGCGGAGCCTCCAGGAGTAAGGGAAAAGAATAAAAGACTCCCGCACTCCACTGGATTGCTTTTTAAGTGCTGTATTTTATTAGGTGGACATCCAGTCACCAACCACAAACTGAACATTTTTGGCCAGAGGCCTTCACCAGAATACTAGAAATACATACAAAGTGCAATCAGAATTGTGAATGCAAAATAGCCTAGGACCGGATACAAGACAATTACAAAATACAATATACTACAATAGTGGACATATGCAACCAGTCCCAAGAGATCTATAAAATCCATGGTAGTTAGAACCAGAAAAACTACACTGTATTGGATTATCCCAATGATGAATACTGGGATGATAGCAAAAATGGCTATACGCATAAGAATAAATCTTTAAAAGACGAGGTTTTCTCAACAAAATAGTGATGTGTCCAGAAAATACATCCAACTCTGAGTATTCTAAAGCTTGTGGATTAGCCATATACCCATATAGTGTCTTTATTAATAAATTTATACCCATACATGTACCAATATCATTTCACAACCCAAGAATACCTATAGTTGGATGTATTTTTTGGACACTTCACTATTTTGGTCTGTGAAAAAACAGAAAGATGTGTCTGTGACTTTTTTGAGGCTGATGTTACTTGAGGCGATCACTGTGATTGTTTTCATCATTTTATGGTTCACTAAATGCTGCTAATGCATTCGTATCAGCGGACTGCTGTGATTTTTGGATAAGTTGTCCAGAAAAAAGTAAAATTCAGGTCGGCAGGACTGGCGTCTGACAGTCCAGAAATTCGTTCAGCCCTGCAACTTGCTTCTTATACAGAATGGCAAAATGAACTGGAATGTCACAAGACCAGAAGTTCAAGCTGGGATAACCAAAAGTCAAAGTCATGGTCACATACTTTATTATGAAATCTTCCAACCAGCAGCTATCTCCTTTATCTTCCCCATGAACATACATGCTCGGATTGACTGAATGTGCAAGTTTATTTCCTTGGGAGAGGCTAACAAGCTGGTGACCAATATTTCCACAGAACAAAGGCATTGGTGTATTAAAATCCAGCATGCTCAATCCTCAAATGCCCAGACATCTGTGATCAGGGGACAATCAGGAGGCCCATACACAATGAACTGGATATTGTTGACATTCATCTAATATGCATAGGCAGCCTGTCTCTGGTCATCCCTATTTGATACCTGACAGTAATATTGTTCATTCACATCTTATTATGTATTCCCATGTAAAGAAGCTTTGCAGAACTGAAAATCCAACTACTAAGCTGTCTATTCTGCTTTACTAACAGGCTCCCTGGTTACAGACAGCTATTTTTTATGGTTAAACATGGTGACATTCAATGAGAACAGGAAAAGTGGAGATATTCTAACAGTGAACCGCCTCAATAAGGGCACAGGCTTACTTAGATGCAAAAGAATAATTAGGTACATGGTCTCTTTAAGTGGCAACTCTCCCTCTGTCTTGTGTTGCATCCAACTCCTGGGCAATGGCACTGGAGCTCTGGTCTCCACAGAGAGGCAGCAATGAAAATGGTTGTATCTGCTGTTATCCCCATGGCTTTGTCTCCACGAAGCACTCTACTGCACTAACTACACAGTCTCCAACAGTCATTTCCAGGGTGTGGTATTTCTGTCCTTGCACCATACTGAGCATACTCTTCTCATTCATGGTATGCGCTTCCTCAAACCACACAGTTTTGCGCAGAGTCTTTCACACTGTTGTTTCCAGACCGGCTGGCCTTTGTCATAGGCTTGGCTATAATTCAGATTCCAGGATGCACATGCTAGGTGGCTTCTTTTTACCCTTGAGCTCCGGCCTCAATTTCTCTGCAATGTTCAACTTCAGATGCCCTAGCTATTCCCTGGGATGTTAAACCTTCTTGGCTAGTGCCAATCACTGCCACTATCTAGCTAGTTACTACACAGGTATATTGCTGGCTTTGTTTCAATGAATCAACGGATGTCGTATATCTGGACTTCTCCAAAGCATTTGACACTGTACCACATAAAAGGTTAGTATATAAAATGAGGAGGCTCAGACTGGGAGAAAATGTCTGTACGTGGGTAAGTAACTGGCTGAGTGACAGAAAACAGAGGGTGGTTATTAACGGTACACACTTAGATTGGGCAACTGTCAATAGTGGGGTACCTCAGGGGTCAGTACTGGGCCCTATTCTTTTCAATATATTTATTAATGATCTTGTAGAAGGCTTGCATAGTAAAATATCTATTTTTGCAGAGGACACTAAACTGTGTAAAGTAATTAACACTGAAGAGGACAGTGTTCTGCTACAGAGGGATCTGGATAGATTGGAGGCTTGGGCAGATAAGTGGCAGATGAGATTTAACACTGACAAATGTAAAGTTATGCAAATGGAAAGGAATAATGCAAGTCACCCATACATACTAAATGGTAAAACACTCGGTAACACTGACATGGAAAAGGATCTAGGAATTTTAATAAACAGCAAACTAAGCTGCAAAAACCAGTGTCAGGCAGCTGCCGCCAAGGCCAATAAGATAATGAGTTGCATCAAAAGGGGCATAGACGCCCGTGATGAGAACATAGTCCTACTACTTTAGAAATCGCTAGTCAGACCACACATGGAGTACAGTGTACAGTTCTGAGCTCCTGTGAACAAGACAGACATAGCAGAGCTGGAGAGGGTTCAGAGGAGGGCAACTAAAGTAATAACTGGAATAGGGCAACTACAGTACCGTGAAAGATCATAAAAATTAGGGTTATTTACTTTAGAAAAAAGACGACTGAGGGGAGATCTAATTACTATGTATAAATATATCAGGGGTCAGTACAGAGATCTCTCCCATCATCTATTTATCCCCAGGACAGTGACAAGGGGACATCCTCTGCATCTGGAGGAAAGAAGGTTTGTACACAAACATAGAAAAGGATTCTTAACTGTAAGAGCAGTGAGACTATGGAGCTCTCTGCCTGAGGAGGTGATGGCGAGTACAATAAAGGAATTCAAGAGGGGCCTGGATGTATTTCTGGAGTGTAATTATATTACAGGCTATAGCTACTAGAGAGGGGTCGTTATTCTGATTGCCTGAATGGAGTCGGGAAGGAATTTTTTACTCCCCTTAAGTGGGGAAAATTGGCTTCTACCTCACAGGTTTTTTTTTTTTTGCCTTCCTCTGGATCAACTAGCAGGATGACAGGCCGAACTGGATGGACAGATGTCTTTTTTCGGCCTTATGTACTATGTTACTATGTTTCCAGTAGAAGCTCAAACTCCTTCCTGCTACTGACATGAGGTCTGCAGGGCTGAAGGACCTGAAAATCACATAGGTAAAAGGTCCTTGTGCATCCACACATATTATCCAACACAATAATACAACTGGCCAGTAAATGGCAGCATAACCTAAAGTATTATTTACTGCACACACAATTACATTGCACTAAATTATATGACAATGCAGGATATCCACAGGGTGTGTTCCCCCCCATCTACAGTGCAGCTCATCGCATCCTGCCCAAGGTTTTTGACTGCCCAAGACCGGTGATATCACATTGCTGTCTACCTCCAACATTTCCCAACATTAAACAGCTATGCCCAGGGCCTGTGCACACAAGGCATTGTACCCCCCTACTGCATTCCATTCCTTTGTGGTACCAAAGCTGGCATTTCTTCAGCGCTATAAGGCTACTTTCACACAAGCGTTTTAGTTTTCCGGTATTGTGATCCATCATAGGGGCTCAATATCGGAAAAAAACGCTTCTGTTTTGTCCCCATTCATTGTCAATGGGGACAAAACTGAACTGAACAGAATGGAGTGCTCCAAAATGCATTCCGTTCCATTTAGTTGCATTCCCATACCAGAGAACAAACCGCAACATGTTGTAGTTTGCTTTCCGTCCTGGGATCTGCATCCGTTATGAACAGATCTGGTTGTATTATCTTTAACATTGCCAAGATGGATCCGTCATGAACTCCATTAAAAGTCCATGGGGACGGATCCGTTTTCTCTGACAATCTGTCAAAATAGAAAACGGATCCGTCCGCCATTGACTTTCAGTGGAGTTCATGACGAATCCATCTTGGCAATGTTAAAGATAATACAACCGGATGTGTTCATAACGGATGCAGATGTTGTATTATCAGTAACGGAAGCGTTTTTGCTGAACCTTGACGGATCCAGTAAAAACGCTAGTGTGAAAGTAGCCTAAGACCCAAACAGTGCATATATAACACTTCACATCGCATATCCAACATGTGTATCATACATTTATTCAGAATAAACCACGGCACTCCAAGTTCTGTTACATAACATCTCTTCTAACATCCGAAAATAAGTGAGATTTAGTCAGTGGCCTCAACGCTTCGGTCCAACCTAGACCTTGTTCACGGCCTTGGACCTTATTAAGAGTACAAAAGAAAAATAATATAAGAAGTTTATGTAACAGAACTTGGAGTGCAGTGGTTTATTCTGAATTGATCCAGCCTTACCGTACCACTGAGCACCGCCTTCATTCTTGAGGTGTGCCATTCAACCCTCTTTCTTTAACCAATCATACATTTATGACAGATAACACTTGTCAGTGCGGAGAGGTGAATGAAAGTTTCAGTCTTATATTAATCCAACAATTCAACTAGGTGGAGTGGCCAACTCAACATGGTCAAATGGTAACCCATACCATCCTTAACTTAAAGGATGCAGCTGTTTGTAAGGAAGGATGCACTGCATTTCATTTTAACGCTCTCACAGACCTTAGTTGGCACTGTAAAGAGTACACTGGCTGCCCATAATACCGTGGAACTGTGGCAGACATTCTTATGATGGCATCATCTGGAAAGAGCCTATGTATGGGTGCATGCTTCCTTTGCATGAGTGCTGTTATTCCCATATGTTATTCCTGGTACAGTCCAGTGTTTCCCCAGATAATTGGGCTACACAAAGTCAAAGAGTCTCTGTCTGCTGACAGCCTGGCAGCTGGTTGTTGGATTATTTTTATTTATATAGTATAAATTATATTCTTGAAAACATTTTTCTTGGTTTGTTATATTCTGACATGGGGATTTTGGAGGGCATCCATCACTGTCCTATAGTGATTTCAGCTTTGGATAGTGGACCAGATGCATTTCAGATCCAATAGACCCATTCCAAGTAGAGTAGACCCACATTTATATACACTGGTACAGGAGCTGGAGTTGAGAAGTGGGTAGAAAAGATTTCTAGCCAGCAATTTCACTCAACATAAAATAAAATTATGCATGCATTCATTAAAGAAAGTTATACTTTGGGTACAGCCACATGGTCAGGTTTCTTCATCTAGTTTTGGAAGCCAAAATCAGGAGTGGATCATAAAAGGAGAGAAAGTATAAACAACAGATACGACTTCTACTCTTTTTTTAACCCCTTCTACCCCAGGCCAATTTTTGCCCTTCTGCCTAGGCCATTTTTTGCAAATCTGACGTGTCAATTTATGTAGTAATAGCTTTGGAACACTTTTTTTTATTCAAGCCATTCTGAGACCGTTTTGTCGGGACACATTGTACTTCATGATAGTCATAAATTTGAGTCAATATTTCACCTTTATTTATGAAAAAATTCCAAATTTACAATTTTTTAAAAAATTAGCAATTTTAAAATTTTTAATTTCTCTGCTTTTAAAACAGAAAGTGATACCTCATAAAATATTTATTACTTAACATTCCCCATATGTCTACTTTATGTTGGCATAATTTTGTAAATATCATTTTTTTTTTTAGGACGTTAGAAGGCTTAGAATTTTAGAAGCAATTCTTAAACTTTAAGAAATTTTCCAAAACCCACTTTTTAAGGACCAGTTCAGGTCTGAAGTCACTTTGTGAGGCTTACATAATAGAAACCACCCATAAATTACCCCATTGTAGAAACTACACCCCTTAAGTTACTCAAAACTGATTTTACAAACTTTGTTAACCCTTTAGGTGTTCCACAAGAAGTAAAAAATATGGAGATGAAATTTACAAATTTCACTTTTTATGCCAGATTTTCCATTTTAATCCATTTTTTTCTTTAACACTTCGAGGGTTAACAAACAAAACTTAATATTTATTACCCTCATTCTGCAGTTTACATAAACACCCCACATGTGGTCGTAAACTGATGTAAGGGCACACGGCAGGGCGCAGAAGAAAAGGAGCGCCATATGGTTTTTGGAAGGCAGATTTTGCTGGACTGGTTTTTAGATGCCATGTCCCATTTGAAGCCCTCCAGATGCACCTTACAGTGGAAACTCTTAAAAAGTGACCCCCATTTTGGAAACTAGGGAATAAGGTGCCAGTTTTATTGGTACTATTTTGGGGTACATATGATTTTTAATTGCTCTATATTATGTTTTTTGTGAGGCAGGGTAACCCAAAAATATTTTTTACAACATTCATCTGACAGGGTAGATCATGTGCTATTTTTATAGAACAGTTTGTTACGGATGCAAAGATATCAAATATGTCTATTTTACTTTGTTTCAGTTTTACATAATAAAGCATTTTTGAAAAAACGAACGACTTAAAAAACGTATTATTTTTTTATTTTTCTGCCGATCGTCTTATGCAGGGGCTTGTTTTTTGCAGGAAGAGTTGACGTTTTTATTGGTACCATTTTTGGGTACATATGATTTTTTGATCATTCATTATTATACTTTATGGGGCAAGGTGACCAAAAAATTAGTAATTTTGGCACAGTTTTTATTTATTTATTTTTACAGCATTCACCTCAGGGGTTAGGTCATGCAACATTTTTATATAGCAGATTGTTACGGACGTGGCAATACATAATATGTATACTTTTTCTTATTTATTTTAGTTTTACACAATAATAGCCTTTTTGAAACCAAAATTGATGTTTTAGTGTCCCTATAGTCTAAGAGCCATAGCTTTTTATTTTTTGACCGATTGTCTTAGGTAGGGTCTCATTTTTTGCGGGAAGAGGTGACAATTTGATTGGTACTATTTTTTTGGGGGGGGCATAGACCTTTTTGATCGCTTGGTGTTGCAATTTTTGTGATGTAAGGTGACAAAAATGTTTTTTTTGGCACTGTTTTTATTTTTATTTTTTTATGGTGTTCACCTGAGGGGTAAGGTCATGTGATATTTTTAAATTTTTTAAATTTATTTCACTTTAGCACAATAATAGCAGTTTTGAAGCAAAAAAAAATCATACAGTATTCTAGTGTCTCTTTTTTGACTGATTGTCTCAGGTTGGGTCTCATTTTTTGCAGGATGAGGTGACGTATGATTGGTACTATTTTGGGGGCATGCGACCTTTTAATTTTTTGGTGTTGCAATTTTTGTAATGTAAGGTGACAAAATTTGCTTTTTTTGACATTTTTTTAAAATGGTGTTCACCTGAGGGGTTAGGTCATGCGATATTTTTTGATAGCAGGTTGTTACGGATGCTGCGATACATAATATGTATACTTTTTTTTATTTATTTCACTTTAACACAATAATAGCATATTTGAAACAAAAAAAGATGTTTTAGTGTCTCCATGTTTTGAGAGCAATAGTTTTTTTATTTTTTGAGCAATTGTCTCAGGTTGGGTCTCATTTTTTGCGGGATGAGGTGACAGTTTTATTGGTACCATTTTCTGGGACATAAGCCTTTTTGATCGCTTGGTGTTGCACTTTTTGTGATGTAAGGTGAGTAAAATGGCTTTTTTTGACAGTTTCTTTTAAATGATTTTTATCGGACCGCGTGGATCATGTAATATATTTATAGAGCCAGTCATTACGGACACGGTGATACCTAATATGTTTTTTTTCTTTTTTTTCTATTTTTTATTATCAAATCTGGGGTAAGAGGCTTTTTTTCTTTTTGTATTTGAAACTTTTTTTTTTATTAAAAACACTTTTTTTTCTTTCTGTCCCACTCTGGGACTTAAACTTCTTGGGGTCTAATCGCCTCTGCAATGCATTACTATACATCTGTATGGTAATGCATTTCCTGTTAGTGTATTACAATGCGTAATACACTAACAGGTTGCCTAGGAGATGAGCCTGAGGCTGGATCTTCTCGGCACCCGTAGAAGGCAGGTCCCGATGCCGTGCATGGTATTGGGCAGCCTTTGCACGGCATTGGGCTGCCTTCTCACCCATCAGGTCCCCGCCACAGCAGCGGGGATGCGATGGGCTCCCTCACCCACAGCAAACCCCTACTATCCATCGGTCAGCGCTGACCGCAGCATAGAGGGGGTTAATCCGCCGGCATCGGCTTTTACAGTGATGCCAGCAGATACAGCAGGGGCCCGGCTATCAGTGACTGCCGGGCCCCTGCAGTGATTGGATGCGCACTGCTCAGGTGCCCGCCCGATCACCATGACGTACTATTATGTCAAGATGCGGGAAGCCACTGACTTCCATGACGTAATAGTACATCATATGTCAGGAAGGGGTTAATTCACCCCTGGTCTTGGATTCCAAAACGACATGCAGAAATCTGACTATGTGGCCATTCCCTTAAAGTGGTTGACCAGGTTTAGAGCTGAACCCGGACATAACCCCTTCTTCACCAAGGCAGCCCCTCTGAGATGAGTGTTGGAGCATTTCATGCTCCGATGCTCACCCTTGGAAGGCTTTCACCTAGCAGTGTTCCCGGTGATGTTACCGGCACTAATGGATGGGCTTTAGCTATGCCCTAGCCATTTTACAGGCAAGGGCAGCTCTAAAGCCCGCCCATAAGTGCCGATGATGTCACCGGGAACACTGCTAGGCAGAAGCCTCCGCCTAGCAGAGACCCGGTATGTCACCGGATCTAAAGAAAAAGCCCTTGCCCTGCGTGATTCAGCGCAGAGGGGCTGCCTGGGTGAAGAAGGGGATAAGTCCGGGTTCAGCTCTGAACCCAGACACCACCTTTAAGTTGAATAGCAAATCATCCAAAAAACAAACATAAATATCCATGTTTAACATGAAAAACAAATTAGATTTGTGGACATCTATATCTGGAAGTAACCATGGGAAAAAAATAAAAAAATTGTTAGAGAGACAGTTCATCCTCTGGTCTGACATGTACATTATTAGGATAATTCTGTGGCTCCTGTGGTTAATGTTATATTACAAAAAAGGAAGCCAAAAACTCAATAATGAATCCATAGGAAACAAGGCAGTCAGTATACAAGCAGTCGCATACCTCGAGGATTACACAGATTGTTTAAATTTATTAATACCAAATCATATACATGAAATTATTATAATGTCTATTACCCAGTATGAATGATAATTCCTATAGATTTCACTGAATGCAAAGATGAGAGGATCGCTGGTGTATAGATGATGGCAGAAACTGTTACTTACGCCCAGGCTCTGGATTCTACAATGATGAAGGATTCTAGCCCAGAACCTACAACATAAGAAAAGACAAATGTTGAACATGTGTGGAGACACAACCCTCCAGACATCTGGACAGAATGAGAGCATATTTCCACCCAACATCTGCATGGAAAGAGGTACCACCAGTTGGTCAGGGGACAACAAAATAAAGTGAATAACCTAATTTTGATAACCTTTCAGGGTACTGTAGATCCCTCATTCCAGTTATTACTTTAGTTGCCCTCCTCTGAACCCTCTCCAGCTCTGCTATGTCTGTCTTGTTCACAGGAGCCCAGAACTGTACACAGTACTCCATGTGTGGTCTAACCAGTGATTTGTAAAGTGGTAGGACTATGTTCTCATCACGAGCGTCTATGCCCTTTTGATGCAACCCATTATCTTATTGGCCTTGGCAGTAGCTGCCTGACACTGGTTTTTGCAGCTTAATTTGCTGTTTATTAAAATTCCTAGATCCTTTTCCATGTCAGTGTTACCGAGTGTTTTACCATTTAATATGTACGGATGACTTGCATTATTCCTTCCCATGTGCATAACTTTACATTTGTCAGTGTTAAACCTCATCTGCCATTTTTCTGCCCAAGCCTCCAATCTATCCAGATCCCTCTGTAGCAGTATACTGTCCTCTTCAGTGTTAATTACTTTACACAGTTTAGTGTCATCTGCAAAAATAGATATTTTACTGTGCAGGCCTTCTACAAGATCATTAATAAATATATTGAAGAGAATAGGGCCCAATACTCAGCCAGTTACTTACCCACATACAGACATTTTCTCCCAGTCCGAGCATCCTCATTTTATGTACTAACCTTTTATGAGGTACGGTGTCAAATGCTTTGGAGAAGTCCAGATATACGACATCCATTGATTCGCCGCTGTCAAGTCTAGAACTTACCTCCTCATAGAAGCTAATTAAATTTGTTTGGCATGACCGATCCCTCATGAAGCCATGCTGATATGGCGTTATTTGCTTATTTTCATTGAGATACTCCAAAATAGCATCTCTTAGAAACCCTTCAAACAGTTTACCAACAATTGATGTTAAACTTACCGGCCTATAATTTCCAGGCTCTGTTTTTGGACCCTTTTTGAATATTGGTACCACATTTGCTATGCGCCAATCCTGTGGAACATTCCCTGTTATTATAGAGTCCGTAAATATCAGAAATAATGGTCTGGCTATGACATCCCCCAATTCCCTTAGGATACGGGGGTGTATGCCATCCGGTCCTGGCGATTTGTCTATTTTAATCTTTTTAAGTCGCTGTTGTACTTCTTCCTGGGTCAGACAGGGCACTTTTAATGGGGGATTTACCTTTACATTCTGCATTTCATCTGACAGTTTATTTTCATCAGTGAATATAGTGGAGAAAAAAATATTTAATAGTTTTGCTTTATCCTCGTCGCTCTCTGCAACACCCCTCATTGCTATGTAGAGGGCCGACTCCTTCAGATTTATATTTTTTACTATTTATATAATTGAAGAACATTTTAGGGTTAGTTTTACTCTCTTTGGCAATTAATCTCTCGGTCTCTAGTTTGGCAAATTTTATTAGTTTTTACATATTCTATTTTTTTCCTTATAGTTTATCAGTGCTTCCTGACTCCTCCTGTTTTAGCGATTTATATGCTTTCTTTTTGTCATTTATTGCCTTCTTTACGGTTCCATTTATCCACATTGGTCTCTTATTGTTCCTTAGCCTTTTATTCCTATAAGGTATGTACCTCTCACAATTAGATGTTACAATGCTTTTAAAAATCTCCCATTTTATGGTTGTATTTTTATTTTTGAGGACTTTGTCCCAGTTAGTTAGGCCTATGGCCTCGCTTAGTTGGCTAAATTTTGCTTTTTGAAGTTTGGTATTTTTGTTCCTCCCTTTAGAAACTCTCGTTTGAAGGATAATTGGAAGCTTATAACTTTATGGTCACTATTTCCCAGGTGTCCCCCAACCTGCACATCTGTTGTTCTATCAGGTCTATTGGTTAATACTAAGTCCAGTATGGCCGTCCCTCTAGTAGGGTCCTGAACCAGTTGGGAAAGGAAATTGTCTTTGGCTATTGCCAAGAACCTGTTTCCTTTATGGGATGTACAGCTTTCAGTTTCCCAGTCTATATCTGGGTAGTTGAAGTCCCCCATGATAACGACTTCATTATGATTTGCCGCCTCGTCTATCTCGTTTAGTAATAGATTTTCTGTGGACTCTGGTATATTAGGTGGTTTATAATACACTCCTATTAGTATTTTATTATTGTTTTTGCTCCATGTATTTCTACCCACAGTGACTCCACATGTTCATGTCCCTCAGAGATGTATTCTCGAATTACGGGATTTAGACACGACTTCACGTAGAGGCAGACCCCTCCACCTCTCCGGTTTTGACGATCCTTTCTAAACAGATTGTAACCTTTTATATTAACTGCCCAGTCATAGCTATCATCCAGCCATGTCTCAGTTATTCCCACTATGTCTATGTAGGGACATAGACTATTACTAGAAAAAATCTGAGGCTCAGACCCCACACTAGAGATAGCAAGAAAAGTGGGGTTTTAATTTTAGAAATGTCTTTGTTTATAGCACATCCAACTTGGATAGAATGGAATTGATGCATTATGGTTACATTAAGGCAAATTAAATATGTCTTTATGTTATGGATCAAAAATCACCCCATATGCCACCATATGGTGTCTCCATACAGCAACGTATGCTCCCCTAGTAGTAATTCTTCATTCCTCCATAGTACAGCATATGATGGTCCATACCATACTACTGTATTTTTCTGATGGACTCCATATTGAAACCTCTGGATGTCTCTACATGAAATCACCAAAAATGAAAATCCCAGCAACATGTAGTTTCTTAATGCTTCTTTATTGATCCAAGAATTAATATACAATATACATATGGTTTGATGAAGGCTAAACTAGCCAAAACGCGTCCCATGAAAGGGTTTACTGTATATTAATTCTTGGATCAATAAAGAAGCATTGAAGAAACTACATGTTGCTAGGATTTTCATTTTCGGTGTGAAGTGGGATTGACCCTTTTCCTGTGCAACAAAGATAAGGATCGTAAGCTGTTTTGTTTGCTATCTACATGAAATCAGACACATACAGTATAAGTCCATAGGTTTCTATTGGTGACATACTACAGATCCATACAACCAAAAGCTGTCCAAACTCATGAGATAGGTGTCTCTTCTGATCCTCATTTACATATGTATGCTCGGCTGAGCCTCCAAATGTAGTCTATGGGAGAGGGGAGAAAGCTGCTGCCAGACACCTGCGTTTGGCTCATCTCCCTGCTAACATAAGGGGGGGATTTAGTCCAGCATCTGATGGCCCAAAACACTGTATTTTTCTCATGGACTCCGTATTGAAACCTCTGGATGTTTCTACTTAAAATAGGACCAACACAGAGGTACTATATGTCCACAGATTTCTATGGGTGACATACTACAGATCCATAGAATCTAAAGCCTAAAGCTAGGTGTCTCTTCTGATCCTCCCATACATATGTATGCACGGCTGAGCCTGCATACGTAGTCTATGGGAGAGGGGAGAAAGCCACTGCCAGAGGTGTCTGACAGTGGCTTATCTTCCTGCTAACAAAGGGAGAAGGGGTTAGTACCGAGTTAACAGGCAAACCTGGGAAGATGCCAGGGACCACTGGGCTCGGGATCAAACTACAAAAACATGTTCTGTACTTGACAAACCAAGGATGCTGTACATAGGGGGGCACACTGTATACCCACATAGGTGCCACTCAACAAAAGGGGACGAGCCCTGAGCTGCTTAGTCCAAAAGCTGTAATACTTTATTATCACAGTAGTAATGACCTTGCCAAAAAGACCCTTTATATTTACCCCCATATTTTTTTTATTGTTAGGCAGTGTCCAGATTTATCCAGGTAACTTTTTGATTGTGCGAGGATCAACAAGTGGAGAGAAAATACTATTTCTCCAAAGTCTCTCTCATTTTCTTTTTCTTTTAAATAATAATGGTCCCAGTGGAGATCCCTGAGGTGCACCACTTATAACTTTAACCTTATTCGAGTATAAACCATTTATTAGTAATCTCTGGATACAGCCTTTTAGCTAATTTCTTTCTCCAGTTACAAATTGTACTTTCCAGACCAGGAGGCTTCATACTTATACATTAAGTGCCTGTGAGGCAGGGTGTCACGGTGCTCTGGAATATTTAAATATACTACATCCACTGCCAGCCCTCTTTCCAAATTCCGGCTCACTTCATAAAAAGCAAGTCGATTTGTTTGACAAAGCTGCTCTTTCATAAAGCCTTGCTGACTACTGCTGACTATATTCTTTTTTGAACATATCCTTCAACATGATTCGTTGTGAAATCCTAAGGTGATTTTATTCCCCATATATGTTAAATGTACCAGCCTATAGTTAGTATAGTCAGGAGGCAGCCTTAATCCCTTTTAGAATATAGGTGCGAGATTTGCTTTTCAGCAGTACACTGGTATTATTCCCAATTGGAATGAGTTTTTAAAGCAAAGGTTTACCTCTAGTGAACCTCATAAATTACAGAATTGCATCTACAGCACTTAAAGCATTTATGGCACTATGGTCTATCCATGGAAGGTGGAGAAAGCTGTGGTGTGCTGAAGACCCTCTCCTGTCCATGCCTTTAAGAGGACCTGTCACCTCTCCTGACATGTCTGTTTTTGTAACTACTCACACCCACCTTGTAATAACAATTCTGGACTCTGGGGCATCCATTCTTATGACTTTGTGTTGTGCCATTTCTTTATTATTCCTGCTAGAAATTATTAGTGAATTGATAGCAGTTTACAATGTAGGTAAGATGGGTGTTACCAGTTGGGGGGTGTCCATACACAGTCTGACACGATCCAAACAGTGCTGGGACACACTCCCAACTGGTAACACCCATCTCAACCTACATTGTAAACTGCTAGCAATTCATTCATAAATTCTAGAAGGAACAATAAAGAAATAGCACATCATAGGCTAATAAGAACAGATGCTCCAGGGGGATGCAAGTATTTGGTACAACAGAGGTTTTGACACTATTATTGCTGTCAAAAAAGATGGCTACCCTGACTGAAGACAGAGGCATCAAATGCAGCCCCAAAGACTATATCAGCATGAGATGCAAGATGTCAGGTCGCAAATTAAGGGTCTTTAATTTTGACAACTATAAACATCTATGCTAATACATCAGATTTATATCCTCATAAATGTTTAGCATATACAGTCATGGCCAAAAGTTTTGAGACTGATTTTGTTTACTGCATCAGTTTTTATAGTGGTGTTACAATGGTGGTTCATATATACCATTGTACCATCCATGCTGCTTGTGAGAGCGATTTAGGACCATCCCCTGGTATGGCTATTTGCTAGTGCCATTGGACTGTGTACCTTGGTCCCGGTTGTGGTGTGTGAATTGTGCCTATGTGCTTGTACTCCGCCTCAATTCTGCATAGCGACTCTGTCCGACTAATACGTTTGTTAAGTCTGCTTTATAGTCCTGAGTTCTGTGTCAGTTTTGGGGATGTCTCTTGAGTGCTATAACCTGCTTTGGTTCAGCAACTTCCTTGTCTCTTAAGTCTGTCTTGCCATGTCTTGCTTTGTTCCGTTTGAAGTCTGTCTGTGCCCTACTCATTGTCATAGTTTGTAGTTTGTGTCTGGATTGTTCTGGTTTGTCACAGTCTAAATTTGTTTTCCATAGTCTGATCCATGTCATAGTCTGAATCCTTTTCTAGTTTGTTTGCTACAGTTCTGTGTGTTGTCTGGATTCCATCCTAGTTCTTGTCCGATCGGTCTTGCCTAATTTCTGTATGTATCTGCTGTGCCTGAAGTGTGTCCAAATTCCTGAAGTCTGTGTGTCCATGTGCACAAAGTCTGTATGTCGGGATTCCTAATCTGTCTGTCTGCCAGTGGTCTGTCTTATTTTTTGCCTGCATTGGTGTTTGCCTGGGATTTGCCTGTATTCTGCCTGGTTCTGAATTATTCCATGCCTGTGTTTCTGGTGATTTCACCAGTGCCTCAGACCACAGTAGGTTAGATGCCAAGTACAACGGGACAATTCTAGGAGGTAGCCGCCTGCCTGTAACCCACAGAAAAGTCCATATCCCTGTACAGGGGTTAAAGAGTGAATACTGGGGAAGCACCAGAATAATGCCCTTAGGGTTTGGCCCAACATCAAACCAGTTACTTATCACAGTGGTTCCACAACTATTGTTCATACGCATGTTTGCAACAGGTCATCAAAGAAACCATTTTCTCCAAAAAAGAAAAAACATAAAGGGCAGGCTGACATTCTGCAAGAAGTAGAGGGATGGGACTGCAGAGGACTTATTTTCTCTGATGAAGCTCCTTCAGACTATTTGGGATATCTGGGAAAAGGATTGTCCGGAGAAGAAAAGGTGAGCGCAACCATGAGTCCTTGTCATGCCAACAGTAAAGCATCCTGAGACCATTCATGTTTGGGGTTGCTTTTAATCCAAGGGAGTGGGCTTAATTACAATTTTGCCTAAGAACACTGCCAGAAATAAAGAATAGGATCAAAACATGCTCAAATAGCAGCTTCTCCCAGCCATCCAGGAGAAATCTGGTGATGAACGATGCTTTTTCCAGCATGATGGAGCACCATGTCACAAGACAAAACTAAGTGGTTTGGTGAACAAAACATTGACATTTAGGGTCCATCACCAGGGAACTCCCCAGATCTCAATACCATTTAGAACCTGTGGTAAACCACAAAAACTAAATTTGTGTTGGTTTCCAAACTTTTGGCCAGATTGTAGTCATCCATGTGATACACGAAGTATACTGGTAATACTTAAAGTGTACCTAAACATTCATAAGAACCTTATTTAAATCTATTCTAAATGTGCTGAAAATGTTTCTATGCTTAGATTTTTTTCTAGCGAAATAGCTGCAATAAGCGTTGTACAGTTAGGAGCTTCATCGCTCTCCTGTTTGTGCTGCGCCCACTTCGCTGATAGCCTGCACATCAGTACAAGCTATTAGCAGAGGAGTAAGTGTAGGGCAAGAGGTCACATAAGACATCTCTCCTCTGCCTGTGCCCACTCTGCTAACCTCTAACATAGAACATCTATGCCAGGCTTTAGCGGAGCAGCTTTGGTACAAGCAGGAGAGTGATGTCCTACAGAGCTACCTCCTTTACAGCACTCGGTGTGGCCACAGGGGAATCATACTCCCATACACAGCAGTGTACGGGAGTACGGATTGTAAAGCGCAGTGCCTATTTTACTAGTAAAAAAGTAACAATTAAAGCATATTAGAAAAAATTCTTCTTAGCACATTTAGAACAGGTTTAAATAAAGTTATTATAAACGTTTAGGAACACTTTAATTCTAGCAATTAGCAGTGTTTCATGCTAGACCCAATATACTGTACTCTATTATGAGCTTAGTTATAATACTGTAAATCTGTCATGTCATGCACATAATCTGTAAAGTATTATTTCACATGCAGTACAATATACTGTAAGTTGTGATTCAGAAAGTAAAATATTATTATTATTATTATTAGCATTATTGAGTGGATTTGTATAGTACATATCCAAAATGCAGCATCTATAGTCTCATGGATTCCAGAAGAATCGGGGAGGGGGGGGGGATTGTGACATGCTCCACAGCATGATCAATGTGGACAATAGGGCATTGTCATAAATATGAGCCCGTATTCTCAATGCCATACAGGTGTCAGATCTCTTCTCCCACATAAAAGAAGTTCTTCTAGCCTGGGCAGCTTAGTTTGACCAGGAATTAGGAGAGATCCATAGGAAAGAAGGTCCTACCTAGAACAGAGGTTAAAAAAACAACAATATTGGGACCATCAAAAAGGGCTATGCTCTATTTTTTAAATAATACCTAATGCATTTAAACATGGATGAGTGCAAATCCACATTTATGGCAAATCCACAGGTTACTATGTATTGTAGCCATTAACAGCTGAATCCTAGGACTTATTAAAGGAGTTGTCCATCTCACCAAAGTCTGAGGTGGGACCCGCAGCTATCAGACATTGGTGGCTCATGATAAAGTTTTAGGATCCACTGGGCACTTGGTGTAAACCTAACACAGCAGAGTGCTTGTCTGCATGGGCGTAGGAAGCGGGGGGGGGGGGGGACAGGGGGGGATGGATCCCCCCCCCAGGAAATAATGTGGGGGGGACAGGTATGGTCAAATCCCCCCCAGCAGGGCAATGTGTGCGGCGGCGGCATGGCGTACATATAGGGGTCGCAGTTGCGACCGGGCCCGGCACCCCAGGGGGCCCAGCCGCCTGCGGACCCCTGCTGACAGAATCAGATCAGCGCCTGCCTGGACAGCAGCGAGCACGGCGGGCGGCGTCAATCCTGCGAGACCTGTGAACTCTCGCGGCAGGTCTCGTAGGAACATGTGCGCGCCATGCACGCCAGAACTTCAACTGAGAGAGACTCGGAGGCCGGATCGCAGGAGAGACGGTGACTCATCATCCAGACAGAGCCAGCCTAGGAGCAGGTAAGTTCATTACAATTACTGTTAGGCAAATTAATTAATATGGGGGCAGTGGGGGGACCAATTAATTATTATGGAGCAATATGGGGGCAGTGTGGGGACACATTAATTATTATGGAGCAATGTGGGGGCAAATGAATTAATATGAGGCAGTGAGGGGACAAATTAATTAATATGGGGGCAGTGTGGGGGACCAATTAATTATTATTGAGCAATATGGGGGCAAATTAATTAATATGGGGGCAGTGTAGGGGCAAATCAATTAATATGGGGGCAGTGTGGGGACATATTAATTATTATTGAGCAATGTGGGGGCAAATTAATTAATATTGGGGCAGTGTGGGGGCAAATCAATTAATATGGGGGCAGTGTGGGGACATATTAATTATTATTGAGCAATGTGGGGGCAAATGAATTAATATGGGGGCAGTGTGGGGACATATTAACTATTATGGAGCAATATGGGGGCAGTGTGGGGACAAATTAATTATTATGGAGCAATGTGGGGGCAAATTAATTAATATGAGGCAGTGAGGGGACAAATTAATTAATATGGGGGCAGTGTGGGGGCAAATCAATTAATAGGAGGCAGTGTGGGGGCAAATCAATTAATATGAGGCAGTGAGGGGACAAATTAATTAATATGGGGGCAGTGGGGGGGCAAATCAATTAATATGGAGCAGTGTGGGGGCAAATTAATTAATATGAGGCAGTGTGGGGGGAAAAGTATTTAATATGGGGCAGTGTGGGGGCAAACTACTTTACACCAGTTTTATAAATTACCCCAATTATGAGAAATCTAACGTGTCTGTGTAACAAACTCTGCAGAGACGAGATGCGGCTAGAGGAATTTGTTATGGCGGTCAGGGTCAAACGGAGGAGAAGAGGAAACTGGATGTAAGAGGTAGGTGGTGCTGGATTCCCCAATATGTCACCTGCGTCTCATCTCCCCCCCCCCCCCCAAGTATTTATCATAATCCTATGTATTTTAAATTTGGCAGCTACATTTTAATTTGTCACCTGCAGACCTATGTAACAGACCAGATAACAGTGATAACTGTCTGTGCACAGATAATGTAGTATATGTTCCCTGCAGTCCTATGTAACATAGTTGTGTTATGTGGGGTGTTACATAGGACTGCAGGTAACATCTATAACATCTGTACTCAGACAGTTATGAGATAATGGTGATCCAGCCGGTTGGGGGGGGGGGAGTCGGCGACGAAGAGGGGGCCCCATGGATCAGTTTCGCACCGGGGCCCCATGGATTGTGCGTACGCCACTGGGCATCTCCATAGTGATCTATCAGAGGCGTGACGTCATCGCGCCGCCTGAGTCGTACAGCGCAGGACACAGGCCGGAAAAGGCCTGCATCGCATCGCTGCTGCCAAAGAGGTAAGTATAAGTGTTCATTTTTTAAAAAATATATAAAATATACTTTTACTGTCTGGAACATGATTGGGGGGGCCGGGCCCTGTTATTACCCGGCGAGCAAAAATTTTGGGGGTTCCTACACCCATGATTGTCTGCTGTGTTAGATTTACACCAGCTAATCAGTATCCTACTGGATTTTATTTTGTGCCACAGGATATGCCATAAATGTCTGAGGTGCCACCTCTGGGATCCCCATCTAACAGGAGAACAGGAGTCCACTGACCTGTCAATCAAGGCAGTTTCATTCAGAATGGAGAGGTTGTGTTCATGCAAATTTGTGGGATTTACAATGACAGATAAGGGTACTTTCACACTAGCGTTATTCTTTTCCGGCATAGAGTTCCGTCGTCAGGGCTCTATGCCGAAAAAAAACCCGCTTCAGTCAAATCCCCATGCATTCTGAATGGAGAGAAATCCGTTCAGGATGCATCAGGATGTAATTCGTTCAGTCTTTTTGACATTTCAGGACAGAGCATGCTGCGGTATTATTTCCGTCCAAAATTCCGGAACACAACAGCATTTTTTCCCATTGGAATGTATTAGTGCCGGATCCATCCTTCCAGTAAAAAAATATATAACGGATCCGTCTCTCCGCATGACAAGCAGAAAGACTGATCCAATCTTGCAATGCATTTAAAAGACGGATCCATAGCCGGATCCGTCTTCAAATTCTTTCAGTTTGCATGCAGATAGACGGGTCCGGCAGGCAGTGCCGGCGACGGACTGCTTGCCGGATCACTCTGCCGCAAATGTGAAAGTAGCCTAAGTAAGCTTGCTTGGTTCGTGGCCTGATGCAGATGCCTCAATTGGTGGATCAGTGTCAGTGGGTCCCTGTCCTGCTACGAGATAGTTTATGAATATTTATGGCCTATTGCCAGTAAGAGCCTAAGTCTGGGCGAGACAGGACCAACACTTTCCTATAGGTGACCTAGTGCAGAACAAGTACTCATATACTGGTGCTTATCCAAATCCGACCAAGGACAACATCTGCATGGAGTTTGAATGTTTTCCCCATGTTTACATGGGTTTCCTCTGGGTACTCCAGTTTCCTCCCACACTCCAAAGACATACTGATAGGAAACTTAAATAGTGAGGCCCACTGAGGACAGTGTGATGATAATGTCTGTAAAGTGCTGCGGAATATAGTAGCGCTATATAAGTGCATGAAATAAATAAATTTCAAAGTATTCAACGGTGACTGCTGCACTAATATCTACTGTATGAACTATAATTAAGCCCCGACTTTCACGATCAAAGGTTGTAACGGACCGTTACGCACACAACTCCGTTTAGGCGATATTCCCTTTTCCGGATAGACCAGCAGCTACTGCAATCACCAACTTCCCGAACTGCAAACCACACGAATTCACCAACTTCCGAACAAGAGACACACGAACCCTGGAAGCAGCCGAACAGGAAAAGCAATATGAACAGCTTACACTCCTGGCAATCAGCATACAGTCAGATCCCCCCCAATAACGAGACGACACTTCGGTTTGAGGGTCAAGCAGGAACTCTCCCTTTTATTAAGGGCTACCTGCCCGGTATTTATCCAGGTCTCCCACCTGGTGGACACTCCCCTAGAGGACCAGAAGGAAGACTGCGACACGGGATACAGCAGCCAATCACACACATTGGGACAATACAGACACCCCCAGCATATCCCTCCCCTCTGCCTGTGACACAATCACCCTACATGGGTAATGCAATCACCACAGGCAGGAGAATACACAATGTCTTCTGTCCTGGAGACAATTGAGGAGTCATTCAATTATCTCTCAGGACAAAGGGAAATCGCCAATACACATGTGGGGACAATAGGACAGACATCACTATTCAATACACAATGTCCCACACTTTACAGTACACAGACATTTAACATATTCCCAGATGGCTTGGATCTGAGCGCTCAATATATTCAAGTATAGAGGCAGACTCCATTGAGCACATGGTTGCAAAAGGACATAAAATTACACAATGTACTACATAAAACATATACATGCAACATATCCCCAGATAGCTTAGGTCTGAGCGCACATTATTGAATGGCGCTCAGACCACACATGTCCAGTTCAATTGCCATGGAGCTAAAGTCTTTCCCATAGTCTTTCATTATACGAATGGGCTCCATAGCAGAGCTATCTGGGGTATCACCGCTCAAACAGGACAAGCATACATGGGGCCATAGTCGCAGGGCAGGAGGCGAGCAAGCAGTCCCTTCCAGGAAACTGGGGCAGACTCTGGTACAGGGTCCAGTCCGCTACATTTCTCCCTTTACCAAAGAGACTAACAGGGTATCTGACCTCCTGCCGGTCAGTGCCCTGGTTAGTCCAGCAACCCACCCACGAAGCACAAACAGCAGTACAGCCCACCCCCAATAAATGGTTACTACACCTGGATAAAGTAGCAACTTGTCCATGTCCAGGTGCCTCAATACGGCTGTGCGGGGGACTGGTAGACTGCCTAGGTGGGTTGCTGAGTGGGCAGAGACCGGCGGGACTCTGCCCTGGGGCCAGCGCTACCACGGAAGTAGCCTGGTGGGAGCCTGGTTGTGGGGGAGGAGACCGACTGTCTCCCCTCTGGATAAACCGCTCTGTGGCTGGCGGACAGGACCGACCATCCTTGCCCCTTGTGCTGCAAGTGCAGAGACCACGGTCCCATCTGCACCGTTGGGGAGCGTAACATCTCCCCTTGGTGGGTTAGGCTGCCGCTGGAGAGAGGGTGTAACAAGCCCCTCTCTCTGAACTGTAGACTGCCACTGGGGAGAGCGGGTAGCAGGCTCCTCTCCCTGACCCTCTCTCTGCTGGTGGAGGGGGACCAACTGTCTCCCCTTTCAATATTTTGTCCTGCTGCTGGGGTGGAAGTACGACACCTTCAGCTCCCTGGGGTACACACTGCCGCTGTGGAGGAAGGACGGCACCTTCAGCTCCCGGGGTACACACGGCCGCTGGGGAGGAAGGATGACACCTTCAGCTCCCTGGGGTACACACTGCCGCTGGGAAGGAAGGACGACACCTTCAGCTCCCTGGGGTACACACAGCCGCTGGGGAGGAAGGACGACACCTTCAGCTCCCTGGGATACACACTGCCGCTGGGGAGGAAGGACGACACCTTCAGCTCCCGGGGTACACACTGCCGCTGTGGAGGAAGGACGGCACCTTCAGCTCCCGGGGTACACACGGCCGCTGGGGAGGAAGGATGACACCTTCAGCTCCCTGGGGTACACACTGCCGCTGGGAAGGAAGGATGACACCTTCAGCTCCCTGGGGTACACACTGCCGCTGGGGAGGAAGGACGACACCTTGAGCTCCCTGGGGTAAACACTGCCGCTGTGGAGGAAGGACAGCACCTTCAGCTCCCTGAGGTACACACAGCCGCTGGGGAGGAAGGATGACACCTTCAGCTCCCTGGGGTACACACTGCCGCTGGGGAGGAAGGATGACACCTTCAGCTCCCTGGGGTACACACTGCCGCTGGGGAGGAAGGACGACACCTTCAGCTCCCTGGGGTACACACTGCCGCTGTGGAGGAAGGACGGCACCTTCAGCTCTCCGGAACGCACTCAGCCGCTGGGGAGGGCGGGCGATACCATCTGCCATGAACTGCAGGTACTCTGCTGTTATCCTCCTCACGAACTGCACAGATTTCTCCGGGGGTTGGGTCCGAAGAAAATCAGCCGTGATCTCAGCTCTCTGTCAAATTCCTCCTGCGTGTAGCTGGGTGCCATGCTTGTTCTCCTGAAGTTCTTTCTTTTGTAGATAGGGGCGCTGTACGGGTACTGGCGTTGCCCTCACTTTGTAATCCAAGGAATGGTGTTGCCCTGTAGATGTCCTTCTGGGCTGTGGAAATGATCCCGCGCTTGCCACCAAATGTAACAGACCGTTACGCACACAACTCCGTTAAGGCGATATTCCCTTTTCCGGATAGACCAGCAGCTACTGCAATCACCAACTTCCCGAACTGCAAACCACACGAATTCACCAACTTCCGAACAAGAGACACACGAACCCTGGAAGCAGCCGAACAGGAAAAGCAATATGAACAGCTTACACTCCTGGCAATCAGCATACAGTCAGATCCCCCCCAATAACGAGACGACACTTCGGTTTGAGGGTCAAGCAGGAACTCTCCCTTTTATTAAGGGCTACCTGCCCGGTATTTATCCAGGTCTCCCACCTGGTGGACACTCCCTAGAGGACCAGAAGGAAGACTGCGACACGGGATACAGCAGCCAATCACACACATTGGGACAATACAGACACCCCCAGCATATCCCTCCCCTCTGCCTGTGACACAATCACCCTACATGGGTAATGCAATCACCACAGGCAGGAGAATACACAATGTCTTCTGTCCTGGAGACAATTGAGGAGTCATTCAATTATCTCTCAGGACAAAGGGAAATCGCCAATACACATGTGGGGACAATAGGACAGACATCACTATTCAATACACAATGTCCCACACTTTACAGTACACAGACATTTAACATATTCCCAGATGGCTTGGATCTGAGCGCTCAATATATTCAAGTATAGAGGCAGACTCCATTGAGCACATGGTTGCAAAAGGACATAAAATTACACAATGTACTACATAAAACATATACATGCAACATATCCCCAGATAGCTTAGGTCTGAGCGCACATTATTGAATGGCGCTCAGACCACACATGTCCAGTTCAATTGCCATGGAGCTAAAGTCTTTCCCATAGTCTTTCATTATACGAATGGGCTCCATAGCAGAGCTATCTGGGGTATCACCGCTCAAACAGGACAAGCATACATGGGGCCATAGTCGCAGGGCAGGAGGCGAGCAAGCAGTCCCTTCCAGGAAACTGGGGCAGACTCTGGTACAGGGTCCAGTCCGCTACAAAGGTCTTTTCCAATATGGCCACCTGCAGCCATAGTACATAGTGTCTAATGGAAAATTTCAGAATCGATATTAGAGACAAAAAAATACAATAAAAAAGTGACACAATGGGGACAAAAAATATGCTAGTTTGTGTAACTAGACCATACATTTTTGAAGTATCAAAGAAAAGTCATCAATGTGGAAGAGATTTACAAATATACTTTTAGAATTACACTTCTTGTGTAAAAGTAAACATATAGGCAGCAAGTAAAATGGAAACAGTTAACAGGCAGAAGGAAGAACAATTCATCTATAGGTTACATTTTTGTCATATATATATATACACACACACGTGTGCACAATTTGAAATAGCAATGTTTGAGTTGGAGATAGGTAAAAGAAGCAGCTGCTTCAGGAAGGCAGAGATAAACAGCCTCAGGTCTTTAAACAGGTTTAACCGGTGAAAAGAGTCGAGGAGCTGAAAGAGGGTGAGGCCAAATAATATTAGTGTGCTTGTATGACATGCATGTGCATGTGGAAGAGGGTTCTCTACAAATCCTAGCACAAAAAGGCAGCCATGTCATAAATCTTGTCTTGAAGACATGTTTCCCGTCCAGCTAAAAAAAAAAATATTTAGAATATTGAAAAATAGGACACAAGTGTTTGGTATATTCTTGAGTCCACCTCTGAGAAAAGACCTTGAAGTGTAGGGTATTGTGAAGACCATAGTGGTGAAGAACGTAGGCAGGGGTCATGGACGGTAGGGCGAGGTAGAGCACATGCAAGCAGGCAGCAATGGGTGCTTAGGAGTAGATAAACTGAAAAATGAGAAGGTACAATCCAGGCAGAAGAGAAGAGGTTCATTTCACAGTGACAGAGGGAATCTCACACTAAGCTAGGAGGGTGGTGCTATGAGCAGGACAAAAAGCACATATCGTTGCTTCTTTCAACACTTTTTTTTGATCATCAAGTCTTTATATGGAAACTGTCTGCTACTCTGACAGGGATCAGACAAGCCTGGGCACACCTAGAGTCGCACACATTTACAGACACACAGGATTCCCATTTAAGAACAAACGTCGGTGAATCATAGTTATTATTCACGTTCATCTGTGCACCCTCAGGGTGCAGGGCATGTTCATCCTCTCTGAGACCACAGGGTGCCACACCTAGCACCTTCATTTATGCTTGAATTCCTCTATGTGAAACAACAAGAGAGGCTCTGAACGTCTAATCCTACTGGTCAAAGTGAGTCCTGTCCTTTAGAGGACTGTTCTCTCAACTATGCGACTGCGCAAGTACTTCTGGGGTTGGAGGAAGGACAAAGAACTCACTGAGAAGATCAAGAAAAATGACAAGACTTTCCATGAACTTGACGATCCTTCATATAGACACATCAACACCTTCCAGGACAAATCAATGTTTCACATGACTATGCCTTATTCATGTAGAATAAGAGTTCTTTGGCATCAGTACAAAGCTGTACTTGTTTAAAGTGCAAAAACTCAGATAACCAATGGCAGACTTTTTTTTAAATGGGCTGTCAATCACAAATATTCATGTGTTATCTTATTGACTCCCTATGTGTTTAAAAATGTCTTTAGTATATTAGAGAGAACTGAACTCAGAATAGCTGTGTAATAGTCAATTAGACACGGTCACGGGATCATCCAAGTGGAGAAAGAATGGAGAGTTGGCTGCACACGTGCATAGTGGTCTATGGAAGCAAGGTTGCTTGGCTGTTTTTCATGACTGTCACAGATTGGAATGGAGAGAATCTCACAAATAGGGATAGCAATCACTTACCTTATATGTAAGAAGTGGGACCCAATATTTGGCAGTCCCAAATATGTGTCCCTGTCAATCAGACATTTATGGCATATCCTGTAAATATACCAGAAAGGGAAAACCCTTTAAAGTGTGATCATGTAACGTGGGGTGGGGACGCTGACAGAAATTATGCCCCCTGTGCAGTACCCCAGAACAGGATACTTGCAAATTGTTCTTAATTTGATGTTATTTAATCTTTTCATGCTTTATATTATGCTTTGTATGTGTTCCCAAAAGCTGTCTAAAAGAGGCACTGTTTAGTTAATTATGCCCTGACTGCAGAGGGAAATAGCTTTCCTCTCTGAGGGAGGAGCTTTTCTAGTCAGGATTGCAACATTCACTTTAGTTTTAGCACTGGCGTGAATGTGAGCTCACCCATAATGCCATGCAGCCAGCCAATCCGCAGATAGCCATCCTCAGTGTTGTCACAGCCCTTTAAAACCCTCATTCGGGGTGGTCTCATGCAACTAACTCTGAAGTTTTAATAATTCTGCAAAATGGCTGCTGAGGTGTAGCTTTTTCCTCAGACCTCACACTCTCCTACTACTTCTTCTCTCCCCAGAGAGCAGGGCGTAGTCAGCCCTGGGATGTTTGTTAGAACCTCCCCCTCCCTGTGCAACTTTATGGAAACTCAGGCACAAGCACATTTTCATGAAACACAATCACAGTATTAAGCAGTGTGTTTCAGGACACTGCAGATGTTCCTGATGACATATTCTCATCGATATTAGATGATGTGGAAAAGGAGGAAATGCAGATGGCAGAAGAAGGGCTCCCACCTGTAGGGCAGGAGAGCACTGGGGTTGGAGAAGTGGGTGTGCCAGAGCTGATTAATATTCTGTCTTTACCATTAAATAACATGTATTGCAGGCAAGAACAGCAAACATATGCATATTGTAGCTGGCCAGCTAAGACCTGTCCTAGGTTACTAATATGACTTACATGTATATACAGCTAGACCTGCTAATCACCTTAATACAGTTCATATGTTTATATGTTAAAGACAAAAGCAGAGTTATTTACTGTGGCTTCATGTTTTTGGATGTCATGTAACAGTTATATATTGTGTTCACAGAAGCAGAAAAGATAATATGCCTTTAAGATTCATTATATGACAGTAAGGTAAGATTAATGACACAGCACAATTATTAACAGAAAGCATAGAGTTAAGCTGTTGTTATTAAGCAGGAGTCTTGGCCAATCACAGCCAATCTCACACTGAGCAGGAGTCTTGGCCAATCACAGCCAGCCTAACACTCAGCCTGTGTGAGAAATTCCCTAGCAGGAGCTGCTAGAATTCATTACACCAGAGGAGAGAAGCTGAAGAGACTTTAACTCAAGTCAGAGCTGAGTTTTATGGAAGCAAAGAGGCCAAAATAGGTATTTATAACAGTTATATAATGTTCATATTGTAAATGTAGTGATTAGAACTGTATACTGAACTAGTTATATGTGTTCCACCAAATTGCAACCGAATTGCATAAAAGTATCCAAACTGCTCAAAGCAATTGAATAGACCAAACTGCAAACTCTGAGAGATCATAAAGTGCTTAAATGACTTAAAGTGAGAGTACAGATACTGAAGAGAGAAATATATCCACCATTTTATGTTGAATGACAAGATTGAACAGTTGAACCACCATTTTGTGATACTTTATTCAACACGTGTTTTGTATATGGACTATCTGCTGCTGAGGCGGCAGTGTTATATATGAAGAAAAGTTGAAGTTAATAAAGAAGTTATCTTAAGCATTTGGTGTGATCTTTAAACCTACTGCTTCCATAGAACGCTGCTAGAGTATTTACAGAGTAATAAACAGTCTGGTTAGACTAAAAGGTTAGAGATATAAAAATTCTTCTAATGCCACAGCGCATAAGACACTTCATTGTGCTGCGCCTGCGACACATATTGTCCCCCCAACCTAACCTGCCAAACCCCATACCAGCAACAACCCCTGTTTAAAGGTGCATTAAAGGTGCTGCTTAGCCATTACTAATGAAGAGGTCTTCATTATTACATGAAAGGCAGCTGTGGGCTAATTGGACACGTGGTTCGTCAACTAATCGTGGCTGCAACCTGCCCACAACACGGCCACTCCATGTGGCCCTAAGGCAGAATGGCCTGGGTATACTTTTACCAATACATGTCACTCTGTTATTTACCATATAAAGCAATATATCAATTGCGTTCTGAAAACATTTCTTACTTTATCATATGCACATTATGTGACAAGCTTTATGTGAGATTCACTTCTAGAAAATTATAAATACATCTCTTGGCACACATAATATTTCCAATGTAGCTCAACATTTTATCTCTACTTGGGAGAAAAACGTATCATTTGCAGCTTCTGGCATAGAAAAAGTCATGATCTCTCCATGAGGGGGTGACTCCCAACGCCTCCTTTCGGCCCACGAGGCATATTGGATTCTCACTTTAAATACACCTGTACCTGAAGAAATGCAGTTAAGTAGTAAAATGGTAGTACAGGTAGTATGTTATGCTGCAGGCGGAGCTGAGCAGATGGATATATATCGGAGGCAGTCGTATCAGTCATTGACAGCTTTCTCTGTATTTACTTTCATAGAGGGAAGGCTGTCAATCACTGATAGGACCACCTCCTTGACATCACAGCCCAGAATGAGCACAAATATAAATAAATAAATTACAAGTTATACTGAATAATTTCTCCATAAAACTAATATACCAAACTGCTCACCTTCTCCTGCTCTATAACATACTACCTGTGGATTATTTTGCGTTTTTATGGTGAAAGGTTCCCTTTAATGTTTCACTATTAACATCTCTCGGTGGCAACTTTTATACAAAGTCCATATACATTTATGAAAGTATACAATTTTTTTAAATATGGTTTCATTTATTATTATATTAGCAGAAGGACCTGGCTTCGCACGGGTATATTTCATCTATTTCATTTAATGTTTGTGTGTGTCGTTAAAAGATATCGACAGTATCCCCCATAACAGTGACCTCTACAGCACCCTGCCCCTTTAACAGTGAACTCTGCAGTCCCTCACCCCTTAACACTGACCCCCCCCCCCCCACAGTGCCCCACCACTTTAAAATGGGACCTCCACAGGAGACCATCCCCTTAACTTTGACCTTCACAGCAGCCCACCCCTTTAAAAGCGAGTTTCACAGCACCCCACTCCCTTGACAGTGACCTCCTCAGGGGCCCGCCCTGCATGACCTCCACAGTACTCCGCTCCCTTAACAGACCTCATAGTACCCTGCTGCCTTAACAGTGACCTCCACAGCAGTGGCCCCTTTAATAGTGGCCCCTGCCCCTTAACAGTGACCTCCACAGTGTCTGCCCCTTTAACAGTGACCTCCACAGCGGCCTGCCCTGTTAACAGTAACATCCATAGTGAACGCCTCTTTAACAGTGATCTCCACAGTGCCTGCCCCTTTAAGAGTGACCTACACAGCACCCTGCTCCTTTAATGCTAGAGCTACATGACATGTGTCGCGCAACATTTTGTCTCAACAATTTTTATAATGACAAGCTATGGTGTTGCACTGCGACATGACAGTCGCAAAAAATCCATCCAAGATTGATTTTTCTGCGACTGTCGCGTCGCAGTCGCAGCATGTCACATGTCACACTGCAACACCATAGACTATCATTATAAAAATAGTTGCGCGATATTGGTGCGACATCAATGTCGAGTGACACATGTAGCAGTGTAGTTGTGCCCTATGTGTCGTGCGACTTATGGACGCGCGACACATGTCGTCGCGTAGCCCTAGCCTAAAGCTGACCTACAGCAGTGAAGAAAAATGGCTGGGTTGTTATGGAAACCTGGAGTAAAACTGTGTGTATGTGAAGACTAAGGGCCTGTGAGCTTCTATTGGCTGATAAGGGACATGTGACTGTGTGTATGACAGTTGGGATATGAAGAGAAAGACTTGCAGGCTTGTATTGGCTAATGCAGGTCATTTTTTGGGAATATCTCAGAAACGGCACGTCCTAGAGAGCTAAGACCAGGTCTAAAACCTTCCCGGACACCTGATGTACCTGTGTTCCAAATTTGAAGATCGATCCAGTCGTTTGGTCGCGCATAAAGAACAGACAGACAGACGCCAGGACAGACAGAAACTCATTGTGTACCGGCATGTTACCTGCACAGTATTCTTCCCAGATAGTAAGTGATATGTGCACCAAGTTTAGTAGAAATTGATCGATGAGTTTTTGAGTTACAGGGCAATATGTGTGTAGAAAAAACAGTTGGAGCATACAAACTCCATATAGCTGCTGTGTAGGGCATATGACCTCCACAAGATTTCTGTCCACGTAGCAAGGGATGTGTATACCAAGTTTCGTTGAAATCGATAGTTGCGTTTTTGAGTGATCGCGGAACATACATACATCCATACACACACATATATACATCCTTCTTTATTTATTATTATTAGATTAGCTAGATTAGATTAGATATACCCCAATTTTTTTTCAATACGCAAAATCCCCTTTGCGACCTTATCTGCAACTTTCCCCCGCTCATGCCAGGTCTAAAAAAGAGGGTGTAGTGTGGTCGGTGAAAAGTTTCTAAAGGGGCATAGGAAATTATGTAAATGTACGCCAGAAAGGAAGTCGGCGTACATTTAGGCCGGCGGCGGGTGCACCTAAATTATGGGCCAGTGCAAGGGGTATTAACACCAGCGTCTAAAACGCCATTCTTAATAAATGGCCCCAATATTTTTTAATGTACCTTGTATACTCAAGCAGCATCTATTTCCTGATTTATAATGTGATTAATCATATCCATTTGCGAAGAAGGTATGCAAACGAGCTCTTAACAAGCTCTGCCTCTAATGCCACAAGATGTAAGGCATCCTATAAGTCAATGTTCGACCCTTTAAATAGGCCCCTTATCAGTGCAAAGCAGAGAATACTTGTTTAACTGGGTGAGAAGCCTAAGTCAGGATTTGGGGGGTACTAGCTCTCCTTGGAGTCATTAAGTGTGATCGATGGGTCTAAAAGGGGAATTCAGTGAGATGGTAGAAAGATGATAAAGTCAGTTTTCTCCATGCTGAGTTTGAAACATGGAGAAGAAGAAGGATACAGCTAATAGACATGCTGGGATTTTGGATAGCAGAGAGGTAACATCTGGGCCAGAGAAGAACATTTGAATGTCATCATCAAAAAAGTGTTACTACTGAAACCCATGGGAGCTGTCCCAGGCTGAAGGTATAAATAAAGGAGAGAATGGGATGAGGATGTGGCTTGTGAATGGGAGATGCTCAATATTTAGTTAGTAAGGTATGAGGAAGTATTTTTAATAAATAGTATCTAGAAAATATGTATTATTGACAAATTGTTTCTAGAAATAACGCTTTATAATTGTTAAAGGGGTTTTCCAAGACTTTATAACTGACTTTATAACTGATGACCTATACTCAGGATATACTTTGGCATTGCTAGTTAGCAGATGATCAGTGACTGTGGTTAGAGTGGTTTCAGTGCAGTAATGGGATTGGAAGCTAGATTGTAGTTGGTCAAACAAAGTCGGATGATGCAAATGGGGGTAGAAAGATGGAACAACAGCTGGACAAAGGGAAGCACTTCTTGAGGATTCAAATATTAATTAGTAGCTAGAAAATGTTATCATTAGTAATTAAGTTGTATGAAGAAATAATGTAAGTGGCATCTAGAAAATATGTTCAACCATTGGCAAGTATTATCGCTATTGTTCGAAAATAGTTTTTAGAAAACATGTATTACTAACAAATTGGGTGGTATTTATCAATGTGTTTATGCCACAATAGTAGTGTAAAAAAGCTTAAAATGATGGTGCATGCCATATGTGCACCATAATTTGTGACTTTTTAAGCTTCTTGACAGTAACAGGGGTTAGCAGGAGGAGGTCGGGGCTTTGCTCGTATTTACTATTACTTTCGCTAGAAAGTGGGGGAAGTAGCTAGTGTAGACATCAGCTTTTGGCGCACGGCAGGGCAGGGATGCACCTGATTTATTACACCATTTTTATCACTAAGCCGCCTTAGGCGAAGCAGCCACATTTTTACGGTGGCCCAGTTTAATCGCTGCACAGGTCTCTCACATGAGAGCCGCGCTCCTGCTCAAATAGCCCAGACCAGCAGGTCCAAGCCATTTAACTTCTTACATCCTGTGGGTAACGGCGCCTGCCACATGTAAGCAGTTACAGATGGAGCAGACACCCTCTGACTCCCATCAGCACCCCGCAAATGAGACTGCGGGGTGCCAATGTGTGTGTGTGCAGGCCGGGGGCAGGGCCGGTGCAAGGATTTTTGCCGCCCTAGGCAAAAGAAAAGTTTGCCGCCCCCCCCCCCAGTGACATCACAATGCCCCACCCATATGATCTGCCATATTAAAGGGGTTCTGCAGTTTATTTAAACTGATCGGCAGGGGTCCCCCGCCAATCAGCTGTTTCAGAAGGCAGCGGCGCTGGCAGTAGCGCCTTAGCCTTCTCGCAGTGACGTCACGACTAGTTTCATTGGCCTGGGCGGGGCTAAGCTTCATTCAAGTGAACAGAGCTTAACTCTGCCAAGGCCAGTGATACTAGTCGTGACGTCACTGCGCCTGAGTTAAACAGCAAGAAGGCCGAGGCGCTACTGCATACATAGGATAGATCATCAGTTTAAATAAACTGCAGAACCCCTTTAACTAATGCCAGTTCTCTCCCCCTTGTCATTCTCTCCCCCTCTTGTCATTCTCTCCCCCTCTTGTCATTCTCTCCCCCCTTGTCATTCTTCACCCCCCCTCCTTTGTCATTCTTCCTCCCCCCCCCTTGTCATTCTTCCTCCCCCCCTTGTCATTCTTCACCCCCCTCCTTTGTCATTCTTCCTCCCCCCCCTTGTCATTCTTCCTCCCCCCCCTTGTCATTCTCCCCCCTCTTGTCATTCTTACTCCCCCTTTGTCATTCTTCTCCCCCCTTGTCATTCTCCCCCCTCTTGTCATTCTTACTCCCCCCTTTGTCATTCTTCTCCCCCCTTGTCATTCTCCCCCTATTGTCATTCTTCCTTCCCCCTCTTGTCATTCTCTCCCCCTTTGTCATTCTTCTTCCCCCCACTCTTGTCATTCTCCCCCTCCCCAGTGTAGCGTGGCCGAGCTCTTTATGGTCCAGGGGTACAGGAGCTTTAGTTTCCTGTACCCTGACGGACTGACTGGAAGTGCACACTGTGTGCGCACTTCATGTCAGTCGGGCCGGGTACAGGAGACACAAGCGCTCCTGTACCCGCGGCCATAAAGAGCTCAGCCGCGCTACAATGGACTGACAGGAGGGAGCGCTGAGCGCTTCCCTCCTGTCAGCTCCTCTCCTCTTGCTGAGCCCGGGCGGTGCGCCCTCATGGACGCGCCAGCCCAGGCAGTGCTGCAGCCGTCTGAGGCTCAATTCAGAGCGCTCGGGCGGCTGCAGCATGAGGCAGGGCCGGCGCTCCTAGCAGCGCCCCTTGCCAAGGGGCGCTCTACGCGGTGGCCTAGTCCGCTTATAGGACGCGCCGGCCCTGGCCGGGGGCCTAGTATAGGTCCCAAGCCTGCATTCAGTGTTTCCAAGCAGGTTGTGCCTCTCTGGTGTAGCATGCTGGTCAATGTCAGTACAGCACTGACATTAAAATACAATGCACTATAGAAACAGTCTATTGTATTTTAGAAGCGATCAAAAGATTGCCTGTTATAGTTACCTTGTGGGACTATTAAATGGTTAACAAAAATTTTAAAAACATTTATTAAATAAAAAAAATGCTTTTCAATGGACAAAATTGCAAAAATAAAATCACCTCCACATATTTGGTATCATCGCATCCATAATGACCCGCACTACGCAAAGATCATGTAAATTATCTCGTACAATGAAAGCTCTAAAAATGCCAGAACTGCTGCTTTTTGCTTAATTGCCACTAAAAATTAAATATAAAGCAATCAAAAAGCTTTATGTACCCCAAAATGATACCAATGAAAACTACAAGTCATCCCGCAAAAATGAATACCTTACACAGCTCAGTAGAAAGAAAAATAAAAAAGTTATGGTCTTGGGATGTGGCGATGCAAAGACATTTTCTTTTTTATAAAAAAAAAAAAATTTTTATTGAGCTAAAGTAGTAAAAAAACTATATGTATTCGCTGTAATCGTACTGACCCAGTTATTTATGGCAAAAAAAGAATGCCACAAAATTTATAACATAAAACCTCAGTGGCAGTATTGCTGTTTTTTCAATCCCCCTCCCAGAAAGAGTTAATGAAAGTTAATCAGTACGTTATGGGTACCCCAGAAGGGCACTATTAAAAACTACAACTTGCTGCACAAAAAAACAAGTCCCCATACGGCTACATACATGGAAAAATAAAAAAGTTATAGCTTTTGAAAGGCAATGATGAAAAAATGAAAATATCACTTGGTCAGTAAAGGCCCATAACAGGCTGGTCACCAAGGGGTTAAGACTGTCTGTCTAGGTTTACACTGTCTTATGTTTAGAAAGTATTAGTATATCTACCCCAATGTTCACTCATTGGTAAGTACCGTTTTTTTTGCCCTATAAGACAGACCCCCCTCCTCCAAGTGGGGGGAAAATGTCAGTGCGTCTTATGGGACAAATACTAATGAGCGCTTCCATTATGGAAGCGCTCATTAGTACATGGGGACTGGGAAGTATTTACTGCTTCCTGGTCTTCCTTACCTGTGCGCGTTAGGTCACAGCACAGTGCACAGCAGGAAGAATGCTGGATGTGAGGAGTGGCAGCGGAGCAGGAGAGGTAAATTTTTTTTTTTTTTTTGTCTGCACTGCTGTCTGATTAATATGGGGGTCTGATCTGAGGTCTAAATTGGAGTCTTTTGGCCACTGGGGTCTGATCTGAGGTCTGAATAGGGGTCCTGTGTACATTGGGGTCTGATCTGAGGTCTGAATAGGAGTCTTATGCACATTGGGGTCTGATCTAAGGTCTGAATAGGGGTCTTATGCACACTGTGGCTCTGATCTGAGGTCTAAATATGGGTCTTATACAGATTAGGGTCTGATCTGACGTCTGATTGGGGGTCATTCACATTGGGGCTCTGATCTGAGGTCTGATTGGTGCTTATTCACATTGGGGTTCTGATCTGAGGTCTGATTTGGGGTCTTATTAACATTAGGGGTGTGAGCTGAGGTCTGATTGGGGGTCTTATTAACATGTGAGGTCTGATTAACATTTGGGGGTCTAAGTTGAGGTCTGATAAAAGATATTATTTTTCTTATTTTCCTCCTCTAAAACCTAGCTGCATCTAATGGGCATGTGCATCTTATAGGGAGAAAAAATACGGCAATATCTAGAAAACATTCTTCCATTATCAAGCAGTTTTTAGAAGCAGTGATTCATCAGCGGCAACCAGTAGAGATGAGCGAATCAATTCTAAAATAATTATATTTGTTTACAATTTCCTAAAATTTCATGTTTCAAACATCACAGTACAGTAGTGAGCACAGCAAGGCAGGAAAGATTAAGACAGAGGATCACATGACCCCAGGCTCACCCATAATGCTTTGAATTCAGCCTCAGGCAATCAGGCAATCAGGAGGGATAATATAGACATCTGCTATTGGCACTATGATCCCAAACAAGGAAATTATGTCACTCTCAGCTTGTAGATGAGGCAGGACGTCTCTGCCACACAAAATGTAAAGAAAGAAAGTTTATTTTTACACACGCAAACAATACAATGAGTTCAGAGTCATCTAGCCAATTTTTTAGGGATTTAGCTAGGAACAGGACAGTGTCATTTAGTGTATTGTGGGTTACTTTGCTGGAGCCGGTAACCTTGATTGCTTTGTTATTTAAAGCTACTGTACTTCTTTTTTCCTAATGTAAAGAGCCATCTAGCAAATATATATATTGCTGTTTTTTAAGCATGACAGTTGCATTGGACACTGTCTAATTGTTTATTTTTTTCTCAATAAAATCTGTTGCAAAGTTTGATCAAGTTTCTTCAATTTGCAGCATCACGGTCAGCATATATTTTTTTCCTCATAGATTGTTACCTTTTTCAAGCAAGGCCTCACTCCTATTATCTGAATTGTGTATTAGTTGTGTCTGTGATGACTAATTTGGTTTGTACACGTACCTTCTGAATTGTGTAGTGCTGCGGAATATGTTGCTGCTATAGAAATAAATATTAATATACTTTTGCTGCAGACTGTGTCCAATTATGCATATGTTTCCAAAAACCTGTTTCAAAGTTTCTTAAATTAATAATGTGAAACCTGACTGGAGATATCATGCAGCGTTATGGTCAGCATATATTTTTGCTGAAGAGTGTGTCCATTTGTGCATTTTTCCCAAAAACCTGTTGCAAAGTTTCTTTAATTAATAATTAGTGTACCAAACCTGACTGGACATATCATACAGCATCACAGTCAGCATAAATATTTTTTTTCATTTTTTTTTCTTAAGTGTTGCAAATGTAATTACAAAATTCCATTTATCACTGGCTAGTCTATCTGACCTGACATGTTGTTGCGTCTATCGCTGTTACTCTGTCCAATTACGCATTTTCTTTAAGAAATTTTGGAAAATTTTATTACAAATTCTTCCAATACAACTGTATATGTATAAACACCAGCAGGCATCTGCCCCTATATTGGATTATTTTTGGAACTTCTTTAAATTTTATAAATCATAGCAAACCCGACACTGCAGTGTGTTACCAAACAGGCCGCTTGTTACCATTGGCTACCAACTGTTCACCCATAGCCAGATATAGCACTGTTACTTTGACATTACTAATGCTGTTTTTGCATTAAAGAGCGTGAAAGGGGTTGGAGACAGTCCTAGGAGTGTCATACACAAGTTTTTAATCAGAGCACTTTCAATTTGGGTCAGATTTATTCATACCCAAATCAAATATTCGTTAAAATCGGACCCACAACTAATTTAAAGAATTTCACCCATCTCTACTAACCAACATTTTTACATAATGTGCTTTAACTGGCAAGAAATAGTTAGCAGGTACGAAAAATAGATCTGTGTCACTACTGCCGTATTTTTCGACATATAAGACGCACCGGCCCATAAGACGCATCTAGGTTTTAGAGGACAATAAGAAAAAAATATTTTTCATTAGACCTCAGTTCAGATCACCAATCACACCCCCAATGTTAATAAGACCCCAACAAGATTAGATCGGACCCCGGAACAGACCTCAGCTCAGACCCCAATGTAAATTCCCAGCACAGACCTCAGATAAGAGCCCCATGCCTCTCATCAGCCCCCATATGCCTCTTGGGAGCCCCATATGCCTCTCATCAGGCTCCATATGCCTCTCCTTAGCCCCCAGCAGCCTTTCATCAGCCCCCATATGCCTCTCATCAGGCCCAGCAGTCTCATATCAGCCCCCAGCAGTCCCTATTTCCTCATATTAGCCCCCAGCAGCCCCCATTGCCTTTCATGTTAGCCTCCAGTAGCCCCCATTGCCTCTCATATTTGCCCCCAGCAGCCCCCATTGCCTTATATCAGCCCCCAGTACCCCCATTGCCTCTCATATTAATCCCCAGCAGCCCCCATTGCCTCATATCACCTCTGTATTCCCCATTGCCTCTCATGTTAGCCCCCAGCAGCCCCCATTGCCTCAGATCAGCCCCCAGCAGCCCATATTGCCTCATGTTTAATAAAATAAAAAACACTTACCTCTCCTGCTCCGGACGCGGCAGCACCTCTGCTCCAGCGCTCTTCTTCCCCCTCATCTGTCGGCTCTGCTGTGATCTGACACTCACAGCGTGAGGTCACAGAGCACCCTCACGCTGTGCGCAGCCACAGTACAGCCGACAGCGGAGGACCAGGAAGCGTTGAATACAGAGCCTTGGCTGCTTCCTGGTCCTCTGGTACTAATCAGCGCTTCAATAAATGCATCTTATGGGGCGAAAAACACGGTAAGTAGTATGTTAAAATTACATTTTTTGTTTTAATCAGACAAAATATAAATGTAATATTTGTGTACTTTTCATTTTTTACACAAAAATTATGAAAATCTTGATTGTATATGCACAGCCTCAGTGCAGAAGGTTGAAGTAAAAACTCAGGAAGCATCATAAGACATATTTAAGTCCTTCCTGACACAGCCTAATTTTGCAAGTCTGACATGTCACATCATGTGGTAATGACTTTCGAATGCTTTTACTTATCCAACGGATTCTGAGACTGTTTTTAAATGATAAATCATACTTCATTTTAGTGGCAAATTTGTGTAGATATTTTTACCTTTATTAATAAAAAAAATCGAAAACTGAAATAAAAAAAATGGAAAAATTAGCAATTTTCTGAAATTTTAATTCAATGTCTCTCAGTTTTAAGACAGTGATACCTCACAAAATAATCATTAACATTCACTATATGTCTACTTTATGTTGGCATTAAGAGCGCCTTAATCAGCATGAGGAGGCTTATAGGCCATACAGGACTCCTCAAATTTTCAAGAAAACCAACTTTTTAAGGACCAATTCAGTTCCTTTGAGGGGCTCACATAATAAAAAACCTCAATGGTCCAATTCTGATATTCATGTGTCCATTGTAGGTGGTTTCAGCGGTGGATAGGAGACAGCATAGACTGCAATGCATTGTGTGTTTTGACACCTTTCTATTACAAAGCATTAATGTTTTATCTAATTTGTTCTACAGTAGCTCCTTTTCTTTGCAATCAGACCAGACAGGCTACCCTTTGTGCATCAGTGACCCTTGGGCATCTATAACTTTTTGCCAGTTCACTGCTTTGTCCTTTCTTGGACTAATTTTGGTAATTACTAACCACTGCATACCGGGAACACCATACAAGACCTGTCTTTTTGAAGACGCTTTGATCCAGTTGTTTAGCCATTGTAATTTGACCCTTATCAATGTCACTCAGATCCTTATACTGTTTTTCTTTCCTGCTTCCAGCACTTGCTGCCTAGTATATCTCACCCTTTGACAGATGCCATTTTAACAAGATTATCAATGTTATTTACATACCAGTCAGTGGTGCTAATGTTATGGCTGATCTGTGTATGCCAAAACTGTATAGAAAAAACATGGTGTGGCAATGTGGACCTATCTTAACATAGAGAAAAAATGAAGTGCATTAGTAAAGCGTACTCATGAAAGGTAGAACCCACCTAAATAAAAGAGACTTAGATAGGTGGGGACCAAGATTGAGGAAGTCACCACTCCCACATGGACAATGCAAAAACAAAGCTAGTCAACCCCTACCAAGTGAAATTAATGGGCAGGAGTGCTTTTGCTGTGGCTGTAATGCAAAAGCAAGCAAACACAAGGATGCAACAGTACCATGCAGATATACCCAAACTAGTTATGCACTAGTCTGCTGCCATCTTGGTCATGCACTCCTCCCACCTGTCCAAGGCTTGTTCCTACCTATCATCAGCTCATTTTGTGGGCATAGGCCCAAGACAAAGAGATAAGTCTCCTGTTATAAACTGTTTAGTGTGAGAACCCATCTAAGTGTGGTTTAAAGTGGGAATAAGTGTGAAACAGACCCTGCTGGGACAGGGGAGCAGTAAGAGGTTGATCCAGAAACAGGTGGAAACAGAGTTCCAGGCTGGGTACTCTGAGCGGTGGTTACCACAGCCTAAGAGAGATGGCTGCAGACCATTCCCAATGACCAGGCCATAGACCAGGCCTATAATGAGACTGTTGACTAGGTACAAGTGACCAGGGTGAGAGCCAAGTCCCCAGTGGGAAAAGGGTTAGTGCCACAGGGCTGGAGAGGAGCCAACATCCTAGTCTGTTCATCAGTTTCCTCATTGGGCAGCAGAAAAAGTATTGTCTTGGGCAAGTGTGATGACTGCAAGTAAAGTGGAGACCAAAGCTAAGGAATTTGAGGGTCGTAAGGCTAAACATCCCTTTTGCACCAGGCAGATTCCCCTTGGGACCATCACTGCTGTAGTGTTATGGACTGTAGACTCTGTATACTAGATAGATAGTATGATGGTCCCCACTGAGTGTTGTATTTAGAAAGATACGTAGAGATAGAAAAGATACAGAGAAAACCTATTCTACTATATTAATGAAAAGTGATTTGATCAAATGTTTCCTTTCCTTTTTTAGTTTTTTTAACCATTTTCGCTCAGGCTAATTCTACGTTCGTCGTGTTGTATGGTAGCGTTTCTAATAACTGCACACAGCAGACAATGTGTGAATGCCAAGCTCCTGGCAAATCAAATTAGTCGGAAAGAGTCAGGAGCGGAAATGTTTTGGAATGGAACGAGGCAAATCATCTTTATAGACTTTTAGAACTAAACTAGACTGAAAGGCTGCACTGTTAAAATAAAGCAGTAAAAAGAAGGTAGTGAAATTTCAATTTTAAAGAAAGAAAATTAGATTTAGTGGAGAAGTAACTCTGGTTTGCATAATATATGTGAGTAATGTAAAAAAAGTAATATACTGTCAAAAAAGGGTTGTTTAAGTTAAGTTGTTTAAGGTTAAACTAAGCAGTACTTACCTCATGGATCCAGTGCTCTCTCTCTGGTTCTCTTGGTTTACTTGGGTGTAGTGATGGCATCTTGTCAAGAACACATGACCATGACAGCCAATCGCTGACTTCTTCCAGCTCGGGGGACTGGACCGGCGGTGCTAGTTCAGCTAAGTAGGCATCACTTGGTCCTTTATTTTAGGCTAATCCCCAGTATTATCAAGTTTTTTAATGGACAAACCCCTTTCAAGGGAATATGTTAGCTACATCCACTCTATACAAGTAAAGGCAAAGCAATGTAGCAGCGTGTACCAGCATTTAAACAATTTGTTCGATTTATCCATGTAGATAAATGCCCAAAAATAAAATTTGTTAGTTATGCTAAAAATCTTCAAAGTGCCCAGCAGTGTTTGATTAACGGTTCCTGAAGCCCAAGCAAACCCCAAGTAATAGCCCAAACACACCTCCTGTAAGAGCCCAGCCTGCCTCTTTACTAATGCCCAGTACCTTCTCTTGTGCCTTCCAGTCCGCCCCCCTCCTATGCAACATCATCCATCTTCCTTAAACTCCGCCCGCCTGGTCACCATCTCCCACATCTCGGCACATATGCTGTAGCCTCCCTGAGTCTGATGCCCAATTTACACATCTGCACATCTCCTGCCTTCTCTATTTTGATACTGCATTGCTGCTGTGAACCCTACCCTGCACAGCATAACAAATGTAAAACTTCTCCAAAAAGAGGATAATATTTGACAGCTTTTGTAAAAAGCCATTGTTTCTTCACTTTCCAGAATGACATCAAACCTGTAGCTAGTACCCAAAAAGGAATCACCTTTGGACCACCTAAAAAAGCCATTGTTGCTTTACTTTCCAGAATGACGACAAACCTGTAGCTACTCCCCAAAAAGGAATCATCTATGGACCACCTAAAAAAAAGCCGTTGTTTCTTCCAAAGGGAATTTTTGGATGGTATTTTTTATTGTAAAAAGCATAAAAAATCCAACAGTGCAGTGTGTTATTAATCCCATAGTGACCAAGCCTGTTTGGGTCTTACAGACCAAGCCAGATTTTGGAAATCTGGCATGTTCCACTTTAGCAGAGAATAACTACATGTTAAAAAAAAAAAATCCAAGTAATTCTGACATTGTTTTTTCATCACATGTTGGTGGTAAAATTTTACCGATATAACTTGCTTATATTTATAAAAAAATGCAAATATCAATGAATTAAAAAAAAAAATATCACGTTATATATATAATATTATCAACTGCAATGGTTCAAATATATAAATAAATACTGTTCAATATATTAAACAGAAATATATTTCCATGTCTTTATTTTGGCCTGCACTTTCAAAAAATGCTTACAGGGGCTCATAGGTGCCAAAATTATAGAACCCCTTTAGAAATTACCACATTTCGAAACCCGCTATAACTTGCAGGATAACAGGCTGAACTGGATGGACAGATGTTTTTTTTTCAGCATTAGGCTACTTTCACACTGGCGTTTTTGGATCCGCTTGTGAGATCCGTTTCAGGGCTCTCACAAGCGGTCCAAAACGGATCAGTTTTGCCCCAATGCATTCTGAATGGATAAGGATCCGTTCAGAATGCATCAGTTAGGCTCCGTTCAGTCTCCATTCCGCTCTGGAGACGGACACCAAACCGCTGCTTGCAGCGTTTTGGTGTCCGTCTGATGGAATTGAGCCAAACAGATCCGTCCTGACATACAATGTAAGTCAATGGGGACGGATCCCTTTTCAATGACACAATATGACACAACAGAAAACGCCTTTTGCCTATGTTCATGATAATACAAACGGATCCGTTCTGAACGGATGCATGCGGTTGTATTATCAGTGAGGATCCGTCTGTGCAGATACATGATGGATCCACACAAGACGCCAGTGTGAAAGTAGCCTTATAAACTATGTTACTATGTTACTATGTATAATCCTTGAAGTATTTATTGGAGGGTGTCATCAGCATTTTAACCCCAAAGTTTTTTGCAGGAATTAAGGCGGAATTTCTTTTTACATTTATTTAGCTAGAAATAACCCTATTTTAAAAACTAGATCCCGTAAAGCATGCATATAGTGGTATAGTGAGCATGCTGAGTGCAAATTTTTTGTAGGACAAACTAATTAGTATATACAATGGCATGCAAAAATTACTGTTATTGTGAACAGTTAAGCAAATTGAAGATGAAATGGTCTCCAAAAGGCATAAAGTTAAAGATGAAACACACTTTTCAACATTTTAAGCAATATCAGTGTATTATTTTGGTTTTTACAATTTTAGAGTGAAAAAAAGCAAGAGAGTACCTTGCAAAAGTATGGTAACCCAAAAAGATTTGAGCGCCTTAAAATAGCCTGTTACGATTAAGGCTTGTTCACAATCATCGTTAGGCAAGGCCAGGTGATTCAAATTTCAAAGCTTCAAAAAATACCCTCTAACCTTGTCCCAAAAACAGCAGCCATGGGTTCTTTTAAGCAGCTGCCTAACACTCTGAAAATTAAAATGATTAAGGCCCACAAAGCAGGAAAAAGCTGTAAGAAGATAGAAAAACATTTTCAGGTTGCCCTTTCCCCAGTTCAAAATGTAATTAAGAAATGTCAGTTACCAGGAACAATGGAGATCAAGAGCAGATTTGGAAGACCAAGAAAAATCTCAGAGACAGCTGCTTGAAGGATTGCTTAACCAGTCCCCGACCGCCGTACGCAGGATTGCGTCCTGCGGGCGGCCGGGATCTTCTGTTTGGACGCGCCGGGGCGTCATCTCGCGAGACGCGTCTCGAGAGTTGGACTACAGCCTGCCAGCGATGATCAATCGCTGGCAGGCTGTAGATGCGATATAAATCGCATCAAACAGCTATATCAGATGCTGTTTTATGAACAGCGTCTGATATAGCTGCTACCTGGTCCTCTGGTGGTCCCATTTTCTGGGATCGACCACCAGAGGACCAGGTAACACAGTAAAAGTTGCACCAAACACTACACTAACCCCCCACCCCCTCACCTATTAACCCCTTGATCACCCCATCTAGATTCCCTGATCACCCCCTGTCATTGATCACACCCCTTGTAAGGCTCCATTCAGACGTCCATATGTGTTTTGCGGATCCGTGGATTCACGGATCCGTGGATTCACGGATCCGCGGATCCGATCCGCAGATCCGATCTGCGGATCCGATCCGCGGATCCTCAAAACACGGACACCGGCAATGTGCTTTCCGCATTTTGCAGATCCGCACATTGCCAGAACTATAATAGAAAATGCTTTTTCTTGTCCGCAATTGCGGACAAGAATAGGACATGTTCTATATTTTTGCGGAACGGAAGTGCAGACCCGGAAGCGCGGATCCGTAATTCCGGATCCGAGCGGGACAAAGTCTGTCCCCATAGAAATGAATGGGTCCGCAATTCCGTTCCGCAAACAGAATTGCGGACGTGTGAATGGGGCATAAGGGTCCCTTATCACCGCCAGTTAGTTAGCTACTTGTTAGGTAGCTAGCGCCCAGCCCACCGCACCGCAGTCACTGATTTTGGCAGAGATTTTTCATCCACATTGATCGATGCGAATGAAAAATCTGTGCCGTTCATTTTTTTTTTCAGCGCAGAGGCTGAACGGAAAAAATCTCATTACCCGTATGCTCAATATAAGGAGAATCGCAGAAACTCCTAATGCTGGCCATACGTGTAATGACTGCGGAGACCCTCAAATGCCAGGGCAGTACAAAAACCCCACATGTGACCCCATTTTAGAAAGAAGACACCCCAAGGTATTCCGTGAGGGGTATGGCGTGTTCATGGAAAATTTTATTTTTGTCACAAGTTAGTGGAATATGAGACTGTAAAAACAAAAAAAAACTATTTCCGCTAACTTGTGCCAAATTTTTTTTTCTGTGAACTCGCCATACCCCTCACAGAATACCTTGGGGTGTCTTCTTTCCACAATGGGGTCACATGTGGGTATTTATACTGCCCTGGCATTTTAGGGTCCTAAAGCGTGAGAATCCAAATGCGTAAAAATGGCCTGTGAAATCCTAAAGGTACTCATTGGTTTTAGGGCCTCTTTGCGCATCTTGGCTGCAAAAGTGTCACTCATGGTATCGCCGTACTCAGGAGAAGTAGGGCAATGTGTTTGGGGTGTATTTTACATATACCCATACTGGGTGTGAGAAATATCGCTGTAAACGACAACTTTTTACATTTTTTTATTCAAAGTTGTCAATATACAGAGATATTTCTCTCACCCAGCATGGGTATATGTAAAAATACACCCCAAAACACACGCCCTACTTCTCCTGAGTACGGCGATGCCACATGTGTGACACTTTTTGCAGCCAAGATGCGCAAAGGGGCCCAAATTCCAACGAGTACCTTTTAGGAGGGTATTTTTACGCATTTTCTTCCTCACGCTTTAGGGCCCCTAAAATGCCAGGGCAGTATAAATACCCCACATGTGACCCCATTTTGGAAAGAAGACACCCAAGGTATTCGCTGAGGGGCATAATGAGTTCATGAAAATTAAACTTTTGTCAAAAGTTAGCGGAAAGGGAGACTTTGTGAGACAAAACAATAAAAATCAATTTCCACTAACTTGTGCCAAAAAAAATATTCTATGAACTCGCTATGCCCCTCATGGAATACCTTGGGGTGTCTTCTTTCAAAAATGGGGTCACACGTGGGGTATTTCTACTGCCCTGGCATTTTAGGGGCCCTAAAGCGTGAGAAGAAAATGCGTAAAAATGCCCTCCTAAAAGGTACTCATTGAATTTGGGCCCTTTGCGCATCTTGCCTGCAAAAAGTGTCACACATGTGGTATCGCCGTACTCAGGAGAAGTAGGGCGATGTGTTTTGGGTGTATTTTTACATATACCCATGCTAGGTGAGAGAAATATCTCTGTATATTGACAACTTTGAATAAAAAATGTAAAAAGTTGTCGTTTACAGCGATATTTCTCACACGCAGCATGGGTATATGTAAAAATACACCCCAAAACACATTGCCCTACTTCTCCTGAGTTCGGCGATACCACATGAGTGACACTTTTTGCAGCCAAGATGCGCAAAGGGGCCCTAAAACCAATGAGTACCTTTAGGATTTCACAGGCCATTTTTATGCATTTGGATTCTCACACTTTAGGGGCCCCTAAAATGCCAGGTGAGTATAAATACCCCACATGTGACCCCATTTTGGAAAGAAGACACCCCAAGGTATTCCGTGAGGGGCATGGTGAGTCCACAGAATTTTTATTTTTGGCACAAGTCAGCGGAAATTGTTGTTTTTTTTTTTTTTATTTTGTTTTTACAAAGTCTCATATTCCACTAACTTGTGACAAAAATAAAATTTTACATGAACTCACCATACCCCTCACAGAATACCTTGGGGTGTCTTCTTTCCAAAATGGGGTCACATGTGGGGTATTTATACTGTCCTGGCATTTTAGGGGCCCCTAAAGGGTGAGAAGAAGTCTGGAATCCAAATGCGTAAAATGCCCTGTGAAATCCTAAAGGTACTCTTTGGTTTAGGGCCCTTTGTGCACCCAGGCTGCAAAAAGTGGCACACATGTGGTATCGCCGTACTCAGGAGAAGTAGGGCAATGTGTTTGGGGTGTATTTTTATATATACCATACTTTGTGTGAAAAATATCTCTGTAAACGACAACTTTTAAAAATTTTTATACAAAGTTGACAATTTACAGAGATATTTCTCTCACCCAACATGGGTATATGTAAAAATACACCCCAAAACACATTGCCCTACTTCTCCTGAGTACGGCGATACCACATAAGTGCCGCTTTTTGCAGCCTGGGTGCAAAGGGCCCAAATTCCAACGAGTACCTTTAGGTTTTACATGGCGGCTCACAATTTAGCCCCGCCCAAAATGCCAGAACAGTAAACACACCCCACAAATGACTCCATTTCTGAAAGTAGACACCCCAAGGTATTCACTGAGGGGCATAGTGAGTCCGTCTGAGATTTTTATTTTTTTGCCAGAAGTTATCAGAAATTGAAACTTTTTTTTTTTTTCTCAGAAAGTGTCATTTTCCGCTAACTTGTGAAAAAAATGAAATGATACATGAACTCACCAAGCCCCTCCGCGAATACTTTGGGGTGTCTTCTTTCTAAAATGGTGTAATTTGGGGATATTTATACTATCCTGGCATTCTAGCACCTGAAGAAACATGACAGGTGCTCAGAAAGTCAGAGCTGCTTCAAAATGCCGAAATTCACTTTTTGCACCATAGTTTGTAAACGCTATAACTTTTACCCAAACCAATAAATATACACTTATTGGATTTTTTTATCAAAGACATGTAGAACAATAAATTTAGAGAAAAATTTATATAGAAATGTAGTTTTTTAAAAAAAAATTTACAACAGAAAGTGAAAAATGTCATTTTTTTGCAAAAATTTCGGTAATTTTTGATTAATAGCAAAAAAAGTTAAAATGTCAGCAGCAATGAAATACCACCAAATGAAAGCTCTATTAGTGAGAAGAAAAGGAGGTAAAATTCATTTGGGTGGTAAGTTGTATGACGGAGCAATAAACGGTGAAAGTAGTGTAGTGCGGAATTGTAAAAAGTGGCCTGGTCATTAAGGGTGTTTAAGCTAGGGGGGCTGAAGTGGTTAAAAGGCAAATCAGAACCACTGCTTGACTACAAAAGACCTTCAGGAACAGTTAGCAGACTGTGGAGTTGTGGTACATTGTTCTACTGTTCATTGGTATCTGCACAAATATGGCCTTCATGAAAGAGTCATCAGAAGAAAACCTCTCCACAAAAGGACACAGAATTTAATGAAAAAAACACCTCTCCAATCCTTAAGCTTGGAGATGGATCAATTATGCTTTGGGGTTGTGTTGCAGAAAATGGCATGGAGAACATTTCATGGGTAGAAGCAGAAATTGATTCAATGAAATTCCAGCAATTTCTGGAAACAAACATAACACTAACCATAAAAAAGTTTAAGGTAAAAAAAAAATGACTTCTACAAATGGATAATAATCCTAAACACACCTCAAAATCTACAATAGAGTACCTCAAAAGGCGCAAGCTGAAGGTTTTACCATTGTCCTTATAGTTCCCTCCTCTGAACATCGCTGAAAATCTGTGGATAAACCTCAAAAGTGCAGTGCATGCAATACGTACCAGGGATCTCACAGAACTGAAAGACTTTTGCAAGGAAGAATGGATGAAAATCCCTCAAACAAGAATTGAAAGACTCTTGGCTAGCTACAAAAAGCGTTTACAAGCTGTGATACTTGCCAAAGGTGGTGCTACTAGGTACTAAGCATGCAGGGTGCCCAAAGTTTTGCTTCGGGTCCTTTTCTTTTTTTGTTATTCTAAAAACGTAAAAAATGAAAATGAAAATTATTTTTGCTTAAAATACAAAGGGAATGTGTCTTTATGTTTGAATTTATGACTTTTGGAGATTATTTCAACTTCAACTTGCTTAACTGTTTGCATTACCAGTAATTTTGACCAGAGTGCCCAAACTTTCGCATAACACAGCATGGTTTTTAAATCTTTAATACATTTTCACATAAAATGGAAAAAAATATATTTTAAAACAGGTGACTTAAAGGGCTTCTGTCACCCCCACTGACGAATTTTCACTAGCTGACATTAGCTACTTGCTAATGTCAGCTGAGTTCAAACATATGTTTAATATCTTTTTCTTTTTCAATCTTCTAGAAACTTACTTTTGTTATATGTAATAGCTTCGCTACCAGCAAGTTGGGCGGTACTTGCTGGTAGCCGCCGCATCTTCATGGCCTTGGAACGCCCTCTTCTTGATAGACAGGGCCAGCGCTCTCCTCCTCGCTGGCCCTGTCTGCAGCTGCAACTCGCGCCTGCGCCTTCTCGGTCTTTAGTCGGCGCAGGCGCTCTGAGTGAAGGATGCTCGCTTAGGCGCCCGTCCTCAGTGCGCCTGCGCCGATGACGTCAGCGCTACACCCGGAAGAGAAGACGCGGCATCCCTGGTAAAGAGCAGGCGATGCCGGCGTCTTTTCTTCCGGGTGTAGCGCTGACGTCATCGGCGCAGGCGCACTGAGGACGGAGCGCCTAAGCGAGCGCCCTCACTCAGAGCGCCTGCGCCGACTAAAGACCGAGACGGCGCAGGCGCGGGATTGCAAGCTGCAGACAGGGCCAGCGAGAGGAGGAGAGCGCGCTGGCCCTGTCTATCAAAAAGAAGAGGGGCGTTCCAAGGCCATGAAGAGTGCGGCTACCAGCAAGTACCCGCCAACTTGCTGGTAGCGAAGCTAATTTACATATAACAAAAGTAAGTTTTTTAGAAGATTGAAAAAAGAAAAAAAGATATTAAACATATGTTTGAACTCAGCTGACATTAGCAAGTAGCTAATGTCAGCTAGTGAAAATTCGTCAGTGGGGGTGACAGAAGCCCTTTAATGTAGGTACATTGAAATAGCACTCCAAAATAGAGCTGCGGTGCAACCAAAAGGGTTCTTCAACCCAACCAATAGTCAAATAAAAGTTCAGTGCACGCGCATAAATAGGTTTTCGTGTTTATTGCATTGTCCTACTAATGTTTACATATAAGCCTCCCTTGAGTTTATATCAGCGTACAATTGTGCATTCAGATGAATATAGAGACAAACCTAGTTATGCGTGTGCACTGAGCTTTTACTTGATTAAAACAGATAACTGTTACTGTCTTAGAAATATGCCACACACTTATCATTGTAGTACATACAGATAAGAAGTAAATCTGCGTACTTTGCTATTTTTAATATGCTATTTTTTTGGAAATATGCCTTCCTTACGTTCCTGGGGGATACCAAACGCATTTCGGGGTAACGTGTGACCCCCCCTTCTTCAGTGGTTAACTTAAGAAAGTCCGACATGGATTTTTACTATAGTCAATAGACCTATATATAAAAAAGTGTAAATCAACACTTGGGGGTGTTAACTACTGATGAAGGGGTCACACATTACCCCGAAACATGTTTGGTATCCCCCAGGAACGTCTGCACATTAAACCATGCAAACAAATAATGCGGGCAGCACTACTCACTGTGTCTTGATAAATTGAGCGTTCTGTGGCGGTGCCTGTAATGTCAGGTCCCGGCCCTTGGGACCTCAGTCAATTCAAAGTTAAACGATGGAATTACGGCACTCTTGTGTAGTCAATCCGTTCTTTTATTTCACGTTTCAACCATAAGGTCTTTACCAAACTGCACATTAAACCAACCTTTGGCCACCTATCCAGGGACGCATAAGTGAAATACTATATCGGATCCTTGTGAACGACAGTGACCCTACATAAAGAGAACTCAGTCTGCCTGCGCGAGCTGCGGCGCTCCAGAGTGGGACCGGACACTTGCAGAGAACCACGTGAAGATGCCGGCATGGTGAGTTCAGACGGGAATAATTCGGGGACACTTACAGGCTCTGCACAAGACGTCCTCCCTGGTAAGACTGTGGCCTTCTTCTATCAATGAAAGTTACGGTACAACGCCGGCAGTCACTATAGTGAAGTACAGCGGGATATATCACAGGAGCGGGACGCCGCTCGATACAGCTTATGCGATTTTAGTTCTTATGTACAATCATAAGAGAGACTTTGTTTAGAGACTGAAAGGGAAAGAACTCAAACTTATTACCGCCTTTAACCCGGCATTTGAACCATATAAGGGACAGTACTATTTGTGAGCTACCTCTACAGTTTACATTATAATATAATTTGTCTGTGGGTTAACGCTTCCCCCCGAAGTGGATATTTAATCAATGCACATGAACTGGCACAATTCGACTGTTTTCAATTGGTGACTGTTGCCGCTCTATATTGGCTGATCTTTTTCGTTTTTGCACATTTTTAGTGGACTTGCTGCTATATTTGTTGTTCGTTAATTGGTGTTTGTTTTTAATATAGGCAATACATTTTACTGATTTCCAGATATAGGAGAGTGCCCAGTTGTTTTTTGAATATTTTTTTCGTGTGGAGTGGGTGGATCTACCAACTGAGATCACCTCTATTTTGTATACTCGCTGCCCTGGTGCGACACTTTACTTCAATATAGGAAATAGTTTATAAAGGGAAGTAGTTCAGCTCGAGCAGAGGACGGCTGCATAAAGCATCCCTTCCCAACCCTTCCAAGCATTACAGGAACACTGATTTTAACAGGAACGGGTAAAGTTTATATTTCTCCTGTTGTGCTGTAGGGGAACTGAGCATTTACTGCCTAGCAATGGTTTACCCAATGATCCACTTATTGTCGGGGTACTCTTCTAACAAAAAAGGATTGTACGGAGTGGATATCCCCTTATAGGAAATGTGTCATCAGAAAATGACCTGCTGTCTAAGTCACTTTTTTATGTTTCACATATATTCTGAAATAATTTTTGATGTTATTTTTAATTTTCCTTATCCTTATCACTTTTTACATTTAAACTAAAACCAAAAATCCTGCAGTTTTCGCACTGACCACTATGTCTAATGATTGGTGCCACTTCTTGGTTTGTACAGATCACTTTACTGCAGTTAACTCATTCTAATCCTGCCTGTAATGGTATCACCTCTGTGTATAGATAAGACATGATCCTCCATTCACAATAGGTAATTGTCAGAGATTATCTATTCTTTCCTTGCACAATGACACAGGTCACAGATCATTCCCAGAAAACTCTCCTATAGAAGTCAATGAAGTCCCTTCCTGTCCATTGTGTCTATGGACTATGGGGCTGCCATAAAGCAATTTTTTTTAATGCTATGTAATTGCTGTTAAGAACAGCTCAAGATGGCCACCCCCATAATCATGTTCAGAAAATAGAATAAAAAGATCTACAATCAGAAATAAAAACAAATTAGTAAAAAAAAGGAGATGTGTTACTATCTAGTTTTAACTGTCAGATAACATTTTTGGTGACTATTTCCTTTAAGAGTTGATACAGGAGGTGTTCTGGATAGCATAGGTAAGACGATACTGAAAGAGGGAACAGGTAAAGTCTCTTCCTGTTATGAAGAGGTACATTTGTTGTACAAGTACAAGTTTGGTAATTATCTATACCCAGTTTTTGTATTCTAGCCATGGCAGCTGCCACACCTCTATCGTCCCCACAATCTGTATATACTTCACAGTCGACACACCTAAGTAATCCTCCTGCTCATAATCCAATTATCTGTTTTATCTGTCTTATTATATGTCTTATCTGACATTTTATAGCAAATACAATTCTTCCAGCAGTAACCACAAGGAGCGAGCCATTAGTGTTCATATATTTGGTGGATCCCAGTTTATACTGTACACAGATTATACTACCATCTTTAAGGGATCCTTCCACCACAAAATGCGGTGCAATCTGCAGGCAGTATGTTATAGAACAGCTGAACAGCTTCATATATAGATTGGTGGGAAAACATTCTACAAAACTTCTAATTTATGAATAAATTGTCAGCAGCTTGCAATAAAGGTACAGATGGGTGATACCTAATGGCAGATTATAATTAGGGCATTTGGGTCGGTCGCCCCGGGCCTGGCATCGCTGGGGGGCCCAGCGCCGACCCGAACACCCACATACTGTGGCAGGGCACGGGAGCGTATAGTTCACTGCCCCGCCGCCTATCACAGCCATAGGCTTTAGGCCTAGTAGGCCTGAGGCCTATGTGGTGGTAGAAGCTCGGCGTGCACGATGACGTCATCGCGCGGCGCGCGTGATGACGTCAGCGTGCTCCAGTATAGTGGCGCACTCACACACTCTGAAGTACGCGCGCCTGCCACACCATTCAGCATACAGGTAAGTATTAGCTTTTTTTTTGTGTGTGTGCTTAATTGGGGGGGGGGGAGAGACATTAAGGGACAGTGGGGCATGTTTCCATGGGGGCAAATTAATTAATGGATGGCGCTTGTGGGGGAAAATTAATTGATGGATGGCAGTTGTGGGGGCAAATTAATTATTGGATGACAGTATGGGGGCAAAATAATTAATGGATGGCAGTATGGGGGCAAAATAATTAATGGATGGCAGTATGGGGGCAAATCAATTAATGGATGGCAGTATGGGGGCAAATTAATGGATGTCAGTATCGGGGCAAATTAATTAATGGATGACAGTATGGGGGCACATTAATTAATAGATGGCAGTATGGGGGCAAATTAATGGATGGCAGTTGTGGGGGCAAATTGTAGGGAAAATTACTATATGGGTCAGTGTAGGGGAAATTACTATATGGGGCAGTGTGGGGGAAATTACTATATGGGGCAGTGCGGGGGAAAATACTATATGGGGCAGTGTGGGGGAAAATGCTATATGGGCCAGTGTGGGGGAAATTACTATATGGGGCAGTGTGGGGGAAAATACTATATGGGGGCAGTGTGGGGGAAATTACTCTATGGGGGCATGGGGGGGAAATGACTCTATGAAGCAGTGTGGTGGAAATTACTATATGGGGCAGTGTAGGGGAAATTACTATATTGGGGCAGAGTGAGAGAAATTACTAAATGGGGGCAGTGTGGGAGAAATTACTCTATGGGGGCAGTGTGGGGGAAATGACTCTATGAAGCAGTGTGGGGGAAATTACTATATGGGGCAGTGTAGGGGAAATTACTATATTGGGGCAGAGTGAGAGAAATTACTAAATGGGGGCAGTGTGAGAAAAATTACTATATGGGGGCAGTGTGAGGGAAATTAATATATGGGGGCAGTGTGAGGGAAATTACTATATGGGGGTAGTGTGGAGGAAATTACTATATGGGGCAGTGTGGGGGGAATTACTATATGGGGCAGTGTGGAGGAAATTACTATATAGGGGCAGTGTGGGAGAAATTACTATATGGGGGCAGTGTGAGGGAAATTACTATATGGGGGCAGTGTGAGGGAAATTACTATATGGGGCAGTGTGGGGGAAATTACTCTATGGGGGCAGTGTTGGGGAAATTACTATATGGGGCAATGTGGGGGAAGTTACTATATGGGGCAGTGTGAGGGAAATTACTATATGGAGCCAGTGTGGGGGAAATTACTATATGGGGGCAGTGTGGGGGAAATTACTATATGGGGGCAGTGTGGGGGAAATTACTATATGGGGGCAGTGTGTGGAAATTACTATATGGGGCAGTGTGGGGAAATTACTCTATGGGGGCAGTGTTGGGGAAATTACTATATGGGGCAATGTGGGGGAAGTTACTATATGGGGCAGTGTGAGGGAAAATACTATATGGGGCCAGTGTGGGGGAAATTACTATATAAGGGCAGTGTGGGGGAAATTACTATATGGGGGCAGTGTGTGGGAAATTACTATATGGGGCAGTGTGGGGGAAATTACTATATGGGGCAGTGTGGGGGAAATTACTCTATGGGGGCAGTGTGGGGGAAATTACTATATGGGGCAGTGTGAGGGAAATTACTATATGGGGGCAGTGTGGGGGAAATTACTATTGGGGGCAGTGTGAAGGGAAAATACTATATGGGGGTAGTGTGGGGACGTTGCTATCGGGGGACATTATTTTTGGGGACACTATACAGGGATTATTACCTGTAGCACAATATAGGGTGTTATTATTACTGGGGGCACTCTAGGGGACATGATAACTGCTGTAGACACTATAGAGATCTTTGGGGTCATTTATCAAACTGTTTTAGTAGAACTGGCTTAGTTTCCCATAGCAACAGATTCCACCTTTTATTTTTGTCAGCTCCTCTGGAAAAGGAAAGGGGGAATCTGATTGGTTGCTATGGGCAACTAAGCCAGTTCTAATTTACACCAGTTTGATAAATGACTCCAATTATGAGAAATCTAACATGTCTGTGTAACAAACTCTGTAGAGACGAGATGCGGCTGGAGGAATTAGTCATGGTGGTCTGGGTCAAATGGAGAAGAAGTGGAAAGATAAGATCTACATGACAGGAGATGTCCCTGGATGTAAGAGGTATGTGGTGCTGTATTCTCACTACTGTAAGATGCGTCTCATCTCCTCCTCCAAGTCTTTATCATAATCATATGTATTTTAAATTTGGCAACACCCCACATAACACAATAGTTCACTGTGTTATGTGGGGTGTTACATAGGACTGCAGGTAACATCTATGACATCTGTGCTCAGAAAGTTATGAGATGGTGGGGGTCAGACTCCTGGCACCCCCGCCAATAAGCTGTTTGAGGAGACCACGCTGTCCCAGTGAGCGCCGCAGCCTCTTTGCTCCTTACCAAGCACAGCACTGTCCTTTTGATAGCGCTGTGCTTGGTATTGCAGCTCAGCCCCAATCATTCAGATGGGACAGAGCTGCACCTCGGCCATGTGAACGATGAATGTGATGTCATATGGCCTAGGAAGAGACTGTGACGCTCACAAAGCACCGCAGCCTCTTCATACAGAAAAAAAAAACTGAAACTTAAAATGAAGGGGAGGGGACCCAAGCTGGGTAGACTGCCCCGGGCCTATCATGCACTTAATCCTCCCCCTGGGGGGGAGGGGGGGGGGGTTAGTTGCATAATCTGACACTGGCAGCACTGATTGGACACACCCACTACTGGTAACACCCAGCAGTACCTCTAATGCAGGCTGCTGGCAATGTACTTGTAAACTTCTAGCAGGAAGAATACTGTAATAGATGCTCCAGAACTGTTATTAGATGGGGAATGCAAATAGCCACTAAAACAGACATGTCAGGAGATGTGACAAATCCTTTTAAGGCTATTACAGTAACCCAAGGGTTATTTTTTTTTTTACTCACTTTCATGACGCTGATATATTCCAGAGCGCTTTACAGACATCATTATTTCAGCGCTCCAGCCTGGGAGAAGGAGACGCCCAGGGCAAAAGAGGATGTCTCCGCCCAAGGCAAAATTAGCAGCAGCACGTGTGCCGGTACCGGGGGCTACAGCAGGCGAACGGAGCGACACCCAAAGATACAAGTAAGTGCAGGGACATCCCTGGGTGCCGCTCTGCATGTACATACCTTTCACTAACAAACTTTGGACCGGTGAAAGGTCCTCTTTAAAGGTCTGTTTCCACTACTTTTAAATTTATAGTGCACTAGCAGGATGACCCGCCTTCACACGGGTATATTTCAACAATTTCATTTAATGTTTGTGTGTGAGGTTAAAAGATATCGATAGTGTTCCCCCTAATAGTGACCTCTACAGCACCTCTCCCCTTAATAGTGACCTCCACAGCAGCCCACCCTCTTAACAGTGAATTCCACAGCAGCCTGACAGTGACCTCCACAGTGCCCCATTCTGTTAACTGCAAACTTTACATCCCCCCACCCCCATAACAGTGTTCTCTACAGCATCAGATCCCCTTAACACTGACCCTCCACAGCACCCTGCCCTTTAACATTGATCTCCACAGCAGCCCATGTTTCAATGCAAGTGGGTTTTACTTTTGGTTCTTGTAGCAAACTGCTAGGCAGCAGTAGTTATCTATAAATATTGGAAAATGTTATAGAACAGCTGAACAGTTTTTGTATTTAAAATGGAGTTCTGAGTTAAGGGCTAAATCATTATGATCTAAGGAGTCTTTGATTGTTCCTTAACTCCCTAATATTGGGAAAGTTCTTAAAACCCAACCTGTCTAACCACTGTTTTACCAACTTTATATTGCTAGCAGAACCCACATAAACTGATAGCATCCGCCAACAAATTTATGTATATAAACATCTTTAAAAGACAAGCCCATCTTTGCTGAATGTGGCTCTCAAACTCACGAGACCTGGCCTGTAGACCTTTACTTAAAAGGAAAATGTGAAAAACAACACTATTAGGCTGAAGTATTATGTAATTGACTCTATCAACTGAAGCTGAGGAACGAATGTCAGAATTTTTTATGTTATGCATGTCACTGTGTGGTTTACTGTGACAGTTGTGGTCGTGTAGGCTGGCTGCATGCCCTCTTGCGTACTGGCTGCAGGCTGTCTCCTGTGTATGCTGGTTGCTTGGGGCTGCGTGCTGGCTGCGGTGTCTTGTGTGAACTATGCCTGTGAATGTGTGTTCTCCCAGTGTCTACATCTATGTGCAGTTCTTGTCACTGTTGCAGTGTAGGCTGGCTCCAGGCTCTCTCGCGTACTGGCTGCAGGCTGACACCTGTGCATTCTGGTTGCTTGGGGCTGCGTACAGGCTGTGGTGTTTTGTGTGAACTTTGGCCTGTGTTTGTGGCTTCCATCGTCCACATCTCTGTGGCTTCTATCACTGCATGCACTTTGTTACTGGCTGTGGGTGTTCCCATGTATGCTGGTTCTGCGATGCATGCTTGCTGCAGCCTTGTGTATGAACTAGGTTTGAGTATGGATGTGTTTGTACCACTGTGCGGTTGAACTTGCTGTGTCTGGTGTGAACTTGCAATTGTGATTATATGTTCTGTGATTCTGGGTACTTCGGTTCTGATGCGGTTATCATTCCCGGATTTGTTACTGGCTGTGGCTTATCAGGTGCCCTACTTATCGCAGCTATATCTTCCTGTGAGCTGTGGGGTTTGTGATCAGTCTGTCTTTTGCCTTACTGGGTGTAGCCCTTGCTACTGACCCAGGTTTTTTTTACCATCTGCCCTTCTGTGTGGTGTCGCCTGGTAAAGCATTGTTGTTATTGACTTGCCTGATCTTCTGTAGCTGTTATGTGTCTGGGTCCACTCTGTTCAATGTTTAGCCTATTAGTGCTCTAACTGCGTCTGATAGCCTGGCACTGCTAAACTGCCTCTGATCCTCTCTGTTCTATGTCCAGCCTGGCAGTGCCTACTGCTTCTGATCCAGTCTATTCTATGTCTGTCCTGTAGTGCCTACTGCTTGTGTTCCTGTGTTGGTCCTGCGTTCATGAGAGGGCTCCTGGGTTCTCCAGAGGGAGGATCTCTAGTCTGTGTGCAGCTCTGCCTGAGACCACCATGCTTCCATTCCTCTTGGAGTCCAGGCATCTGATTCTATGCTGGTTCCCATTTGTCATCTGATCCATGTCCTGTGTTTGTTTGGGTTCCAGTCCTGTTGTCTGTGGTTTCCTGCAGGTAGCCAAGTGTACTGGGACCTTCCTGGAGGTGCGACCAGTGAGCCCTCGGCCCTGTTTATCCCCACCACCGGGGGCTCTGTGAAGAACAGGACTCACTGACTCTTCGCCCTCCTGGGTTTTGCCTCTGGTCTGCCAGTGCATTTGGTTCTGTGGTAGTTCTACCACTATTGCCTAACCTGCATATGTTACTGTCATATTCCTTTATTACATGTGTAATAAAGTACTCTGTTGGTCCCTGGTCTGCGATTCTGCCTGTCGTGTCCTGTTTGCATGACGTCCCGGAGGTCTGCCTTGGTCCTCCGAAACGTGGGAATGCAGAAAATCTCAGTGAAGATGGACCTGAACTTTAATCAATTCTTTCCTCACAAACCCGAAAACCAAGATGAATAAATGGCTATATCTCTACAGGTGTGTTTTATTGAAGTTCTTTTCTTGACTAATAGGGCTCTTCAGCTTCACAATAGTCATTTAACACCTAACTCTTTCCAAGAACAATGAGATACTTCACATGTGTGAACATTAACATGCTTCAGTTGCCTAAAATGTGTCAATGTGTCCTGTCAGCTGATTGATCTTCTCACTCCAAGCATGAAGCTTCTTCAAGTGCTACTGAGGTGTGAGATGTCTTTCCAAATGAACTAATGACTAAACTTATCCTTGTCTCTTACCCCATTGTTGTGTCCTAGGTCTCTGGCTCTCTGTATCTACACTTTAAACACAAAGGAGAAGAGTTAATAGCCCGACATATGAAATACTAATCGCACTGCCCCCTGACATGTTTCGCCAAAGTCATTGGCATCTTCAGGGATGCGGGCAGTGTGCACACTGCCCACACCCCTGAAGACGCCAAGGACTTTGGCAAAACATGCCGGGGGGAGTGTGATTAGTATTTTAACTCACATAAACTAGGTTGTAAGCACTCAATGTGAATATAGCTTAATTGGTATCTCATACAGGTTTCCTTGCGGCTGCAAAGTGCGAGCAGCATATAGGGGCAAGGAAAGCAATTCTGAGGCTATAATTAACCATATAAATAGATATAAATTTGAGCTAACCACCTAGTGTTTTTAAAGGTGGGATTTCTGGGGATTTATATTGATAAACAACAAAAGTTACGTCTTAATTAATTTAGATATCATAGGGACAGTGTCCAGAGTAGGCTATTTAGTTGGGAAATCCCAAAATTTAAAAAGAAATGATCTTCTGTAGCTGTTATGTGTCTGGGTCCACTCTGTTCAATGTTTAGCCTATTAGTGCTCTAACTGCGTCTGATAGCCTGGCACTGCTAAACTGCCTCTGATCCTCTCTGTTCTATGTCCAGCCTGGCTGTGCTAAACTGCTTCTGATCCTCTCTGTTCTATGTCCAGCCTGGCAGTGCCTACTGCTTCTGATCCAGTCTATTCTATGTCTGTCCTGTAGTGCCTACTGCTTGTGTTCCTGTGTTGGTCCTGCGTTCATGAGAGGGCTCCTGGGTTCTCCAGAGGGAGGATCTCTAGTCTGTGTGCAGCTCTGCCTGAGACCACCATGCTTCCATTCCTCTTGGAGTCCAGGCATCTGATTCTATGCTGGTTCCCATTTGTCATCTGATCCATGTCCTGTGTTTGTTTGGGTTCCAGTCCTGTTGTCTGTGGTTTCCTGCAGGTAGCCAAGTGTACTGGGACCTTCCTGGAGGTGCGACCAGTGAGCCCTCGGCCCTGTTTATCCCCACCACCGGGGGGTGTGAAGAACAGGACTCACTGACTCTTCGCCCTCCTGGGTTTTGCCTCTGGTCTGCCAGTGCATTTGGTTCTGTGGTAGTTTTACCACTATTGCCTAACCTGGATATGTTACTGTCATATTCCTTTATTACATGTGTAATAAAGTACTCTGTTGGTCCCTGGTCTGTGATTCTGCCTGTCGTGTCCTGTTTGCATGACGTCCCGGAGGTCTGCCTTGGTCCTCCGAAACGTGGGAATGCAGAAAATCTCAGTGAAGATGGACCTGAACTTTAATCAATTCTTTCCTCACAAACCCAAAAACCAAGATGAATAAATGGCTATATCTCTACAGGTGTGTTTTATTGAAGTTCTTTTCTTGACTAATAGGGCTCTTCAGCTTCACAATAGTCATTTAAAACCTAACTCTTTCCAAGAACAATGAGATACTTCACATGTGTGAACATTAACATGCTTCAGTTGCCCAAAATGTGTCAATGTGTCCTGTCAGCTGATTGATCTTCTCACTCCAAGCATGAAGCTTCTTCAAGTGCTACTGAGGTGTGAGATGTCTTTCCAAATGAACTAATGACTAAACTTATCCTTGTCTCTTACCCCATTGTTGTGTCCTAGGTCTCTGGCTCTCTGTATCTACACTTTAAACACAAAGGAGAAGAGTTAATAGCCCGACATATGAAATACTAATCGCACTGCCCCCTGACATGTTTCGCCAAAGTCCTTGGCATCTTCAGGGATGCGGGCAGTGTGCACACTGCCCACACCCCTGAAGACGCCAAGGACTTTGGCAAAACATGCCAGGGGGAGTGTGATTAGTATTTTAACTCACATAAACTAGGTTGTAAGCACTCAATGTGAATATAGCTTAATTGGTATCTCATACAGGTTTCCTTGCGGCTGCAAAGTGCGAGCAGCATATAGGGGCAAGGAAAGCAATTCTGAGGCTATAATTAACCATATAAATAGATATAAATTTGAGCTAACCACCTAGTGTTTTTAAAGGTGGGATTTCTGGGGATTTATATTGATAAACAACAAAAGTTACGTCTTAATTAATTTAGATATCATAGGGACAGTGTCCAGAGTAGGCTATTTAGTTGGGAAATCCCAAAATTTAAAAAGAAATGATTACTTAGGAATAAAGCTGAGAATAAATTGAGGGGAAAACCCTCACTCTTAACCCAACTTACAGCCGCTAAATTAGGAAAATTGATTAAATAGTGTATTCCCTCCAATCTAGATTGGCTGGTTTTTTGTCCAGCCAGCCTACATTACAAGGATTTCTATCGGAATCTCAAAAAGTTTTCTCTACTGAAAATCTCCCCATAAATGTCTTGGATATAAATCTTGCTTTCAAAGGATTAAATAAGACCTATAATCAGTATATTAGAACTATTTGGGAAATAACAAGCCTGGAAACTTATTTACAACTAAAAATTGTGTACAGGGACATGCGCATTAACCAAATTCACACCAAGACGATCAAGAGTTCAAAAAAGGGTGGGAGACTCTACTCACAGAAAATTCTTGACGCATGCAAGCGTATTTATTAAAATACGAGAAAAAACAGTTGCAAAAAATCACACTGCAATTAGATAAAGAAATATCTGAAATCAAAAGCTTCCATGCGCACCCAGAATTTTCTATATTGGAAACTCGGTTACAAAAAAATATTGAAAACTTACAAAGCGAGATTAAGGAAAGAAAACATAGAAAATATAATCGGTACAAAAAAGATTTTGAAACAGGAAAAATGTATTTAAAAAACACTGGGAATAGAAGGAATTTTAATACATCTAAACACCGCACCTACTATACAGATATTTCTGAATCAGAGACGTCTGAAACTGATACAAACGGCCAAAAATCAGGCACAAAATGAAAAGCAAGGAATAAAACAGGTCCTTTTCAGAGAAGTTATAATCCAAATAGTGGTTTAAAATGTACCGTAGAAAATCCACAAAATATCGAACTAAGACGGTTAGGAGGGGAAATAAATACACCTTCTTTAATATTATATCCTTCCTCTTCTTCTTTCATGGGGGCACAAGCCACATTGTCACAAACACCTACAATGACACAAACGGGTAGGACATCAATCCAACCTTTTTTAGTTCCAGGAGTTTAATTGAGAGACCGTGACAAATGGGGCTACCAACCACCGAAGTAAATACAGGAATGCAAATAATAAATGTCTCCAAAACTATTCTCAATTTGGAACATGAACAATTGATTAAAAGAAGCTTGTCCTTTGTACCAGCACCCCAATTTAACTGTTTCTCCTGGGTAAAGGATATAAAACTTTTTGCCAGGAAACTGGCGTTACAAAAAGAATTCAAAAATAAAGAGAATGACCCGCAGTTAATGAAAGAGAAAGAAAAACGCGCGGTACAAATTTTGGAGGGACTGTTACATGAGAATCAGGGGGAATTAAATCCACCGGAGCCCCCTCTCAATTCATTATCACCACAATCTACATTTACTCCACCTTTCACAAAATATGCCAATATTCAGACCTTTGTGAATCTGGATATTGCAGATTTACAGAAAATAAAAATGTGGAAATCGGATGAAGATGGTAATTTGACAAGTCAAGAGGTTTTGGCATTAAAGCAACTTACCAAAGAACAAGGTTTGGAAATAAAACCCTCTGATAACGTGGTGGTAATGAACAGAGAGGATAACAGAGAAATGGCGACGAATCTACGAATCTACTTAAGGACCAAAAAACGTACAGAGTTTTACAGTGTGACCCCACTGAAAGATATGCAAAGAAATTGAAAACAATACTTCAGAGAGCTCTAAATGACAATTTAATAACAAAAGACGAATTTAAAGTACTGTACACTCCTGTTCCCACCATAGCAACTTTTTATGCAATTCCGAAAATACATAAAGGGCGGAACCCCATTCCAGGAAGGCCAATCGTTTCGTGGAATCACAGCTTGTGTGAGGACATTAGCAACTACATTCACCAAATAATATCCCCATATGTACCTACTTTAACATCATATTTAAAAGACACTAAAGATCTTCTTACTAAAATCAACGGAATTCAATTTAGAGAAGGCACGCTGATTGTGAGCTTAGATGTAGAGGCCCTCTACACCAGCATACAGCACCATTTAGGGTTGGAAGCTATTAAACACTATCTAAGCACTAAGAGGATTCAATTTCAAAAACACAATGAATTTGTTTTAACACTTTTGAAATTTATACTCACTCACAATTATTTTATGTTCAATAAAAAATATTATTTACAAATCACCGGAACTGCAATGGCGACGGTTTGTGCACCGGATTATGCAAATTTATTTTTAGGGTAGCGGGAAGAATAGATTTGGTTTCACAGAAAATAATTTAAACTTCACCAAGCACATTTCTTTTTGGAGAAAGTATATGGACGACATTTTTATTTTTTGGGAAGGCACTGAGGACACATTTCACAAATTTGTACACAACCTGAATAACAATGAATTGGGAATTAAACTCACAGTGGAGATAAACCCAAAACATTTGAACTTCTTGGATTTGACAATAAATTTGCAGCAAAATTGTGAAGTGAGAACGGAAGTGTACAGGAAGCCTACGTCAACAAACAACTTTTTGTCATGGCAAAGCTATCACCCTTTACCACAGGGGAGGGGAATACCAGTTGGACAGTATGTGAGGGCAAAAAGAAATTCGTCTACTGAAGAGGCATTTGAGAACGAATGCAAAATTTTGTATCAGAGATTCTTGGATCGTAGCTATGCCAAAAAGATTTTGCATAGAGCATATAGGAAAACCATAAATATGAATAGACGACCTACTGACCAAAAAAACCCCCCCAAAAAACACAATAGTGAGATGTATAGGTACAGACGATGTACAGAATATAAAAGTCAAAACATTCTGACTCGGTATTGGAATATTCTGTTAGCTGATGAAGACCTAAAAACAGTGTTATCACCGTTTCCTTCAATTACATACAGGAGAGGGAAAAATTTAAAAGAATATTTGGTACATAGCCACTATCAGGAAAATCCTTCCCTCCAAAAAAAGGAGACATGGTTATCACATAAAGGGTCTTACCCTTGTGGTGACTGCAGTTTCTGTGAGAGAATATTACCCCAGAATAGTTTTCAAAATCCTGTTGATAATCGGATTTACCATCTGAGAGACTATATAAACTGCAAGACAAGTGGCATTGTCTATGCAGAGAGGTGTGACTGTCCAAAAATATATGTCGGAAAGACAGTCTAAGAATTTAGGCGGAAAATATCGAAACGTCTAAGTGATATAAATAACAAAAGAGAACACAACTTTATCGAGACATATACAAGAAAAACATGGAGGAAATTCAAAAAATCTGAAGTTTTGGGGAATTATGAAAGTGAGACAAGGTCCAAGAAAAGGAAATATAGACCGAGTACTCCAACAGGAGGAAGCTAAATGGATCTACCGGTTAGGCAGCCTAGCTCCAGAAGGCCTAAATGAAGGTTTCACAATCTCCCCATTTATACCTCAGTGGCTAAAAAGCACACTGCCCGAACCCCTGAAGACGCCAAGGACTTTGGCGAAACATGTCGGGGGCAGTGCGATTAGTATTTTAACTCACATAAACTAGGTTGTAAGCACTCAATGTGAATATAGCTTAATTGCTGTCTCATACAGGTTGCTTTGCGGCTGCATCGCGCGAGCAGCATATATGAGCAAGGAAAGCACATCTGAGGCTATAATCAACCATATAAATAGATATAAATTTGAGCTAACCACCTAGTGTTTTTAAAGGTGGGATTTCTGGAGATTTATATTGATAAACAATAAAAGTTACGTCTTAATTAATTTAGATATCATAGGGACAGTGTCAAGCGTAGGCTATTTAGTTGGGAAATCCCAAAATGTGAAAAGAAATGATTAATTGACCTCTTCACTGATCCTTTTGGGGTTAAAAATAGGAATAAAGCTGAGAATAGCCCGACGTACACACCATTATAAGTTAGGCACAGCATCTAGCAGTCTGTGCTCTTGAACTAAAATCTACATGTATACCATCCCCTGGCTGGCATAGATTTCAGTGTTCTTCTACACCAGAAAACCGCCGTAGGAGATGATAAATGTGGCAGGGATGCTGGTTCTGCCCCCGCCCTGCCTTTGAAAAAGTAAAAAAAACAGTCACAAAAGTAGTGTATTTAAATGATAAAATGTGGCCCAAAGTATTTACTTTATGTACTTGTTGGAACCACTGCAATTGACCAGGGCATAGTCAGGGGGCATACACAGATCTCATAGGGCCCCACAGCAAAACATTGTATGGTGCAACGAGCCTGGGAGGTGAGAGCAAGAGGACGAGAGTGGTAGTGGTGGGGTGAATGTTGGTGGTAGTAGTGCTCATGGCTGTGGTCCTCACTCTGGGCGAACTTAGCCATGCAGTGAAAGGAGGGGTGCACCCTTTCTTCCCCAGGGATATTTCATTGCGTTCAAGTCAGTGCTGTGGCCGGACCACTCAAGGACATTCACAGACTTATCCCTTAAGCCACTCTTGTGTTATGATTGTGTGCTCAAGGTCATCACCTTTTTGGAAGGTAAACCCAGGCCCAGTCTGAGGTCCGAACACTCTGGATCAGGTTTTCATTGAGAATATCTTTGTACTTTGCTCCATTCAGCATTTCCTCAGCCCTGACCAGTCTCCCTGTCCCAGCTGCTGAAAAACAGCTCCACAGCATGATGCTGCTACCACCATGCTTCACTGTAGAGATTGTATTGGGCAGGTGATGAGCAGTGTCTGGTTTTCTCCAGACATGACCCTTAAAATTGAGGCTAAAAAGTTTACTCAGACCAAAGAATTGTGTTTCTTATAGTCTAAGAGTCCTTTTTATGTGTATTTTAATGTGGGGAGCCTTCTTTCTGGCCACTCTGCCATAAAGCTTAGATTGGTAGTGTCACACTATGGCTCACTGTGATACTGCGATGTGGTGTAGACTGGCTGCCTGCATTGTTGGGTACTGGCTGTGGATGACGTGTTCCTGTGTATGATGGTTGCTTGTGTTGTGCCTTCTGGCAGCGGACATCTGTAGGTGTGAGTGAAAAATTCCCTGTGACCTGTATGTTTTTTGTGTTTGTTCATGTAAGAGTTTCTGGTCTGTGTCTGAACAAGTGAACATCAGGTGGTCAGGCATCTTAAATTAGGTCTGTAAGCTGGGTGCTTGGGAGGTCAGTCTCTCATCTGTTTCCAGGAAAGTTGCGTGCAGGGTGCTTACTGTCATGGGCGTAGGAAGCCCCAAAAATCTGGGGGGGGGCAGCACTTATGGGGCCCCTGTGTCCCCGCCCACCCTCAAGCCACACCCACATCCCCCCCCCCAAGTGCCAAAAATCTCTCCCCCTCCTTATGGGCCAGTGGGTCCGGTTTAAAAAAAAAAAAAAACACACACAAAACAAGACACTTATACTTACCTCCATCAGTCACAGCGATGCGATGCAGGCCTCTTCCGGCCTGTGTCCCGCGCTGTACGGCTCACAGACGGCGCGATGACATCATCGCGCCGCCTGTACCAAAATCTGATAGACGCCTCCCTCTCCTGGGGACGGCGATATAGATGACTATGGAGATGAATGCTTCCGCAATGGAAGCATTCATCTCCCTGTGCCCCGCCACCGCCGCACACATTGCGCTGCCGCTGGGGGGGGATTTTTGCATACCCGTCCCCCCCGCATTATTTCTTGGGGGGGATCCGACCCCCTGTCCCCCCACTTCCTACGCCCGTGCTTACTGTCCTAACCAGTGTGTTTGCACTTCTGCCCTGACTGGTGTGGTCAGCCTGATTGTTCATCAATGTTGCATGTCTGTAATGTCTTATATCTTCGTCATGTCTTTGGTTATGTCCTGGTCTGCCTGTGTATAGCATGCTTCCTAATTGTGTTCTGATCCGCATGGCTTTCCGTTTATGCTTTGATTCTGATTTTGTGTCTCTGAATTGGTTCCTGTTTTATGTCTGTAGTATGCTCAGGTTCCGGCTGTGTGAACTGGTCTCTGCAGTTCTTACCGCAGGTGCTTGTACTTTGTTGCTGCACTTAGCAGAGGGATGGCCAACCAGTTGGGAAATGTAATTTAGGACAAATCATCCAAGTAGGCAGGGACAGTGGTTGGGTGGAGATTTGGTTTCCACTCTTCCCTACCTGATCATGTTTGTCTTGTAACCATGGTTGAATAAACAGTTTTGCCTAAGTCTGCGTCTTGTGTTATGTTCAGTGGTTCTTGTAACCCCTGAATGTGACAGGTGGAGTGCTGCAGTGATGGTTGACCTTCTAGAGGTTTCAGCCATCTGCACACAGGATCTTTTGAACTCAGCATTGGGTACCTGGCCCCCTCTCTTAGGTCAATGCCCTTCTCCCCCAGTGACTTAGTTTTGTGGGGCGGGCAGCTCTAGGAAGAGTCCTGGTTGTTCCAAACTTCTTCCATGTAAGAATTATGGAGGCCACGCTCTTGGGAACTTTTTAGTGCAGTAGAATTTTTTTTGTACTCTTCTTCAGATTTGTGCCTCCACACAATTCTGTCTCTGGGCTCTGGGCAGTTCTTTCCTCCTTAGTAGAGTTGAGCGAACTTGTATCTTAAGTTCGGCGGCCAAAGTTCGGGTTGGGGTTATCGAAGAATCCCGTTATGGATTCCGGTACTAAGGACCATAAAGGAATTTTGAATCCATAAGGGGATTCTTCGATGAACCCGAACCTTGGACAACACTAACAACCTAAGGTAAAGTCACCGTCATGTGATCAGTGCAGGGGGCTTGGCTCAGAACTGGAATAGTAAGAGGTGGGTTAGCCTACCACCGCTTATCCAATCCAGTACTGAGCCACGCCCCAGGTCCTTAGTGTTGTCCAAGGTTCGGGTTCATCGAAGAATCCCCTTATGGATTCAAAATTCCATTATGGTCCGTGGTAGCGGAATCCATAACGGGATTCTTCGATAACCCCAACCCGAACTTTGGACGCCGAACTTAAAATACAAGTTCGCTCAACTCTACTCCTTGGGTCTAGTTCACACTTCAGTGATTTCCATCAGTGATTTCCATCAGTGACTGTGAGCCAAAACCAGAAGTGGGTCCTGTACAGAGATAAATTATAATAAAAAGATTTCCACCTGTTCTGTGTTTTTGATCTGCATCTGGTTTTGGTTCACAATCACTGGTGGAAATCAATGACCAAATCACTGACGTGTGAACTAGGCGTGAAGGTTTGGCATTTGCTCTGATATGCATTGTCAGCTGTGAGAGCTTATATAGACCAGGGTGGGTCTTTCCATATCAAATCCAATCAATTGAATTTACCACAGGCGGACTCAAATCAAGGCATAGAAACATCTCAAAGATGATCATGAGAAATGGGAGCTAAATTTGTGCCATAGCTAAAGGTCTGAATATTTGTCATTTCTCACTAAGGAGAATTGAATGTGAAGACTTTCCTAATGCATTGTAACTTACACTAATGGAGCCAAACAAATCCCATTGACTATAACTGGATTTGTTTGGTTTCCCTTGGGGCAACGCTTATTTACCAGTGAAAAAAGCCCCATATGTAGGCCTTTTCTCTCTGATATTTTTGACATGTTGCAAGAAAAAGTATGTGAACCCTTTGGAATGATATGGATTTCTGCACAAATTGGTCATAAAATGTGACCTGATCTTCATCTAAGTCACAAAAATAGACAATCACAGTCTGCTTAAACCAATAACACACAAAGAATTAAATGTTACCATGTTTTTATTGAACACACCATGTAAACATTCACAGTGCAGGTGGAAAAAGTATGTGAACCCCTAGACTAATGACATCTCCAAGAGCTAATTGGAGTGAGGTGTCAGCCAACTGGAGTCCAATCAATGAGATGCGATTGGAGGTGTTGGTTACAGCTGCCCTATAAAAAACACACACCAGTTCTGGGTTTGCTTTTCCCAGGAAGCATTGCCTGATGTGAATGATGCCTTGCACAAAAGAGCTATCAGAAGACCTACAATTAAGAATTGTTGACTTGCATAAAGCTGGAAAGGGTCATAAAAGTATCTCCAAAAGCCTTGCTGTTCATTAGTCCATGGTAAGACAAATTGTCTATAAATGGAGAAAGTTCAGCACTGATGCTACTCCCTAGGAGTGGCCGTCCTGTAAACATGACTGCAAGAGCACAGCGCAGACTGCCCAATGAGGTGAAGAAGAAGCCTAGAGTGTCAGCTAAAGACTTACAAAAGTCTCTGGCATATGCTAACATCCCTGTTAGCGAATCTACGATACGTAAAACACTAAACAAGAATGGATTTCATGGTAGGATACCACAGAGGAAGCCACTGCTGTCCAAAAAAAAAAAACTGCTGCACAATCACAGTTTGCACAAGAGCACCTGGATGTTCCACAGCAATACTGGCAAAATATTGGACAGATGAAACCAAGTTGAGTTGTTTGGAAGAAACACACAACACTATGTGTGGAGAAAAAGAGGCACAGCACACCAACATCAAAACCTCATCCCAACTGAGAAGTATGGTGGTGGGGGCATCATGGTTTGGGGCTGATTTGCTGTGTCAGGCCTGGACAGATTGCTATAATCAAAGGAAAAATGAATTCCCAAGTTTATCAAGACATTTTGCAAGAGAACTTAAGAACTGTCCACCAGCTGAAGCTCAACAGAAGATGGGTGTTGCAACAGGACAACGACCCAAAGCACAGAAGTAAATCAACAACAGAATGGCTTAAACAGAATAAAAATACGCCTTCTGGAGTGGCCCAGTCAGAATCCTGACCTCAACCCGATTGAGATGCTGTGGCATGACCTCAAGAAAGCGATTCACACCAGACATCCCAAGAATATTGCTGAACTGAAACAGTTCTGTAAAGAGGAATGGTCAAGAATTACTCCTGACCGTTGTGCACATCTGATCTGCAACTACAGGAAACGTTTGGTTGAAGTTATTGCTGCCAAATGAGGTTCAACCAGTTATTAAATCCAAGGGTTCACATACTTTTTCCACCTGCACTGTGAATGTTTACATGGTGTGTTCAATAAAAACATGGTAACATTTAATTCTGTGTGTGTTATTAGTTTAATAAATGTAGTAGTTGTACCTGCGCTCTCAATGGGTCACTTTCCTGTCTCTGTGTACAACTAGTGCACAGAGCCGCTGCTAGATACCCAGAGGATGACGGCTGCCCCGATCCAAATAAACATGCATATGTCTATAAAAATATATTAGTGGTACCAGCGATGATCTGAAGAATCCATTTTCACCATAGTAGCATCGAACAGCCATCTATCGGGACAGGTAGCTATAACTATCTTTCTGTATGTGACACTCTCCTAAATTCCAGCGCTGGTACCACTAATATATTTTTATACACATATGCATGTTATTAGTTTAAGCAGACTGTGATTGTCTATTGTTGTGACTTAGATGAAGATCAGATCACATTTTATGACCAATTTGTGCAGAAATCCATATTATTCCAAAGGGTTCACATACTTTTTCTTGCAACTGTAGATGTTACACCTAGAGGCTCTGCTCTCTCTGCAGCTGCCGCACCCTCTGCACTTAGATTGACAGGGCCAGACAGTGAAAACATCATCACAGATGGACTTGTCAATCAAAGTGAAGAGTGTGCGGCAGCTGCAGAGAGAGCAGAGCCTCTAGGTGTAATGGTAACGCCCCTATTGCTCCCAGAGGCTCATTTGCATATATTAAAACATAATTTTTCTCAGCAATGCATGCACATATGAACATTGGACCAACCCAGATGCCTTCAGCTGCCAAGCGCACATGTAGCAGGTCAGCCAGTTTCATAGGTATAAATTTGCTGACAGATGTCCTTTCCTGTTCAGGTTGCTAGGAAGAAACTTGACTTCCTAAAAACATTTTTTGCATTAAATGTGCCTGATACATAGTCATTGATAATAACATAATGGTAGGTACATCAACAGGGAAGATGCCATAAGCTACTATATTTTCCTTTACTCTTATTTGCTTTAATAGGTTACACATAGGACACTACAGGAACACTGAACTGTCTTTACCTTCCTTCTTTCCTGTATTTAGCGATCTCATTGTAATCTCCAAACATTTACCCTAAACTAAGTAATTATCTTAATCAGCCATCTAATTAATCTGTTAAACTTCCTATAGAAAAATGGGTGCTCCATGCGAGTACGACCTCCCACATTGCTACCACCAAGAAAGCAAACTCATTCACTATGTCTTGGCATGATCATTAAGAGACATGAAACAACAAGAATTGGGTTCACTAATTTTAGGCACTTTTCATTCAAATGCCTTCTCAAAAAACACCATGTTGGCACAGTGATTTGTTCTACATTTTTATATACTCCTTCAACAATTTAGAAATTGACAACAATACCAAGGAACTATTATTATACTTTAAATAATTTCTAGAATCAGAACGTTATTTCTGTGGAAAGAACCTCAAAATCAATCACAGATTCCCATCCAGTGATTTTGGTTAGTGTCTTAAAACCTTGGTAGCCCCAGGACTTCTGGTTCTTTGGGAATTCATTCTCTAGATACATTTTTTGGAACTGATGCAAACTAACACAACAGTAGTAATTTCGCCTGGTCATCATAAATTGCTAAGGTCTTGTCAGTGAAAAGATAAATTCTCACATTGCCACCATTGCCCAGCGTCTCCTCTTCTAGCCTCCTATTTCAGTACAAAGTAGGCAGACAGACACTGGCAAGTTGAGTGACTACAATAGCTGAGTCTGCAGAAAATTACCTTTTTACCATAATAGATAATATTATTGTGTTTTTTTTCTCATTATGCATAATACCTAATAATGACAACTTAACCCCTTAAGGACCGGGGGTTTTGGGATTTTTGCATTTTTGTTTTGCGCTCCCTGCCTTCCAAAAGCCATAACATTTTTATATTTCCGCTCACATAGCCATATGACGGCTTATTTTTTGCGGGACAAGTTGCACTTTTTAACGCTACCATTTATTTTTGCATGTGATGTAGTGGGAAACGGGAAAAAAATTCCAAATGGGGTGAAATTGCAAAAAAAAAGCAATTTCACCACAGTTTTACGGGTTTTTAAATTACAACGTTCGATTTGCGATAAAACTGACTGGTTAATTTTATTCTTCAGGTCAGTACGAATCCGGCAATACCTAATATGTATAGTTTTTCTTGCGTTTTGATAGTGAAAAAAATTAAAAGTGGGAATTTTTTATTTTATTTTTTGTCGCCATGTTTTGACCCCTATAACTTTTTTGTAATTATGCGTACGGAGCAGTGTAGGGGCTCATTTTTTGCGGGGCAATCTGAACTTTTAATTGATACCATTATGGGGTGCGTATGATGTTTTGATCACTTTTTATTCATTTTTTTAGGAAATGAAGCGTCCAAAATGGCGAATTAGCCATTTGGACGCTTTCTTCCGTTTTTATGTTTACCGTATGGTGAATATTTTTAATATTATTATAGTATGGGCGTTTTCGCACATTGCGACACCCATTATGTGTAATTTTTTTATTTTTTTATTTATTTTATTTTGATTTTGGGGAAAGGGGGGTGATTTGAATTTTTATATTTTTTTATTTAATTTTTATTTTTTAAACTGTTTTTTTTTTTTTTTACCACTTTCTTATAGTTCCCATAGGGAACTATAAGATGCAATCATCAGATTGCGATTCTCATATATTCCAATGCAATAGCATTGGAATATATGAGAAAATCACATATTTCCTATGGAGCCTATTACAGTCATAGGCTCCATAGGGAATACTATGTAGTAACCTAGGTTTCATTCACAGAAACCTAGGGCACTACATGCATGCTCCGGCTCCCCTTGTGGCCATCAGGGAGCCGAGCAAACCGAAAGTGAAACTTTCGGTTTTGCGCTGATCAGATGCCGTGGTCAGGATTGACCACGGCATCTGAGGGGTTAAATGTCCGCGATCGGCATCGCTGCCGGTCGCGGACATGAGCTGCGGGTGTCAGCTTGATGAATCAAGCGTTTACCCGCAGCTCATGCGCCCGCTCCGTGCGGGAGCGGGCGCCATCTTTAAAGTGCGGACGAAGGGCGTACATGTACGCCCTTCGTCCTTAAGGGGTTAAAATCATGTTTGCAAATTTTTGCAGTATTTTGATGGGGCACATTTTACAATGATTACCACCTCGAATCATGTAGGATATGGCTCTATGAGTTTGACACATCTGCATTTGCGGATTTTTTTCTCTGCTTTTTGAATGAGCTGTTGCTATTCAGCCCTGACATCATATCTAAAGTGAATTTTGATTTCCCACGGGAAGATGGAACAGATCTGTCGTACAATGTAGCGAATCTGTGTCTAACATACCCCCCTAACTTAAAGAGAACCTGCCAACTCTCCTGACATGTCTGGTTAAGTACTTACTTGCACTCTAATGCATCTGTTTCTTTGACTATATGTTGTACCTTTTCTTTATTATTCCTACTAGAAGTTTACGAATCAGTTGCTATAAGTTTTCAATGTAGGTCCATCTGGTTGTTAGCAGTGTGGGGTGTGTCCATGTACAGTCTGACGCTATCCGACAGAGTGCTGGCAGTGGCAGACTGTGCAGGGACACTCCCCAACTGCTAGCACCTAGTTGGACATTTATTGCAAACTGCTGGTAATTCATTTATACACTTCTAGCAGGAATAATAGAAGAGTGACACAACATAGAGTCCTAAGATTCGATGTTGCAGAATTGTTATTACATGGGGAATGCAAGTAGTTACTAAACCAGACATGTCAGGAGAGGTGAGTCGGTGACAGGTCCTCTTTAATGAGGTCAATCCAGGTTCCTTTGAGGTTAGCACTGCAGGCTGCACTACTCCTGCAGTCAAAAGTGAAACCACCCAAGGAGGCTTCGAATGCCAGTCTGAGCCAAAGTATCTAAATATCTTAAATTCAGATTTGAATCTATGTAAATGATGAAAAAGAAAAACACAAAAATAAAAAGTAAATAGTTAATATAATCTAAGAGCATGTCATCATGAATCTATTGTGTGCCAATTCAGGACTCTCCATACACATAAAATGAAGGAATCTCTAAAATACCCCATTGCCCTGCCCAAGGTGTGGAAGAGAAGTGCAGCAAATCCAGGGAATAGACTTCCCAGCCTTATTCCTCAGTTACTTTACTCAAGCAGGCTTTATGTTGCAACATCGGGCTCCTGGCAATGAAAAAGAACAATTAATGTGATTTGTAGTGAGCAGAAAATGAAGATGCATGCTACTTTTCTTAATTCTCACAGATCAGGCTTAACTGGGAATATACAGTATGTGTACATTGCCCCAGGCTTCCTCAGTCTTCTCTTCCCGGTAGTTACCACCTACAAGTATTATGTTATTATGACTCCTATGTAACTTATCCTGCCATACCTGCAAATAGTGCTGCAACCATTTTTAGTTCATACACAAGGGTGTAAAACCATTTTGTATTGAGGTCTTCTTAAAGGGAATGTTATCAACAGTTTTACCTGCAGCTCATGCTCAGCCACTCTGCTTGGGTCTCTGCATAATGATCCTCTGTTCACTGCACAGCAACTTCTCCAGCAGTGTGGCAGTATAGCTGAGAAGAACTCCTTCTGTAGGGGGAGTAAGTAGGGACTATATTGTCAGCTGCCAGAGGTGGAAGGAGACTGATTCTGTCCTGAGCTTGTATATCGAGACACAGATTAGCAGCACAAAGGAGGACAAATAGGGAAGTCAAGAAAAAAATGCTAAAAGTATGCTGTTTCTATAAGCTAGAAACATTGCTCATGGGATAATCCATGGGATAACCTGTTTATGATTGGGCAGATCGCTCATAATCACCTCTGTCTTATCACAAAGAACTCTGCAGATACTCAATCCCAAGTGCACAGTCCTCTCTGCTCCTGCCCAGCACTGATCTGTATAATCAGGGTGGAAAGGGAGCACTAAATCATGGTCAACTGCCCTTTAGAGACAGGTCACAAGTGACAACACTATAGCCTGGGAAGATGACTGGACAGGAAAAGTATTAATATCATCCCCTATATCAGTGATGGAGAACCTTTTAGAGACCAGGTGCCCAAACTGCAACCCAAAACCCACTTATTTATTGCAAAGTGCCAACATGGCAATGTAACCTGAATGCTACAGTCCAATACAGTATATCTTCCATGTACTTTATCATTTAGCTATAATAGCCTGCCTACAGTCAGTGCGCTGCCTGTGCTGTACATAGTGCACCCTGCGCTGATGAATGGCGGGAAAAGTCTAAGGTATATTGGTGCACCATAGACTTTTTCCAGGTTGCGGGTGCCCACAGAGAAGGCTCCGAGTGCCACCTCTGGCACCAGTGCCATAGGTTCACCACCACTGCCCTATATTACACCACCAGGGAAGCAGGCATTAACCCTTACACCACTCTAAACCACTAGAAGTAAGCAGGTATTAACTACTAGACCATCAGGACAGCAGACTATAGCCCCTTCCCACCAGGGAGGTCTGACCTTTTTTCTTATTTTCATGGTTTTCTGTTTGTCTTCCTGTTTCTCTTGACTAACTGAAATATGCTAAGGCTGTATTACACTGGCCGATATTTCGGCCTGTAATCACTAACGAGCGTCTGCGTGATCATCTTGCAGTGTAATAATGCCGCCAAGTGCCTGCTTAAAAATCAGCACTTGCTGGCAGCAGTTCATGCTGTCTAATAGCGATTTGCCGCCGGCAAACCACGAGACACTACGGCATAGCGATAGTTTCTCCCCATACTGTGGAGGAGATTGTTTCCCTCCCGACAATCGCCTGCTGATCTGCCTGTCTAATACAGCTACCTAAATAGTGGCCATTAAAAATGCTATAATAACCTTATCTGCTAGGAATTCCAGTCTTCTTCTATAAAGGCAAGGACCAAGAAATTTACTGTGACATCTACAGGCTTTGCATCCTTGAATTTGTAAGATTATTTTTAAGACAGTATTATTTTTTTCCAATCTTTACGTTACCAATTATACTGGCAGTACTGAAACTGGCAGTACTGGAACCGTCATTTTATTGCACAAGATGTGGTCATGAATGGCTAAAAGGACTCTTCTAAGATTATAAAACAACCATGGTGACACTGAAGCCTTCTCTACTATGAACTGATTCCCTCACCTGACCCCTCTCCTCCCTTCCAGGTTTACCTTATCTGAACTTTTTGTGAAGAGAAATGGCCTATTTTATAGAACTACATAACCTGTACATTGCTCACTTAATTTACATATTTTACAAATTCCTTTTAGACTGGGGAATGTTTCTACAGTATTGTTTTACCAAACAGATGTCGTATGTTGTATACCGTATTATTTAATTCTGCAGAAACCATATCAAGAAGTGACATTTCACTTCTTGAGGCAAATGTCTAATCTGCATGTAACAAATCCATGGCCATATGAGCACCAGTCTGGATTCCCAATCCCAACAATGGGACTTGGATTTGAATTTTCCATGTGAATGTACCTTTAATCCTTATTAACACATCAGTATTTTGGTCAGTGATTTCCATCAGTGATTGTAAACCAAAACCAAGATTGGAGCCTCCACAGACATAAGGTATAAGGGAAAGATCTGCTCCTGTTCTGTGTTTAGAGCCGCACCTGGTTTTGGCTAAAAATCACTGATGGAAATCACGTGTGAATGAAGCATTGCACTGAGAGAAGGACGGGGAAGAGCAGTGAAAGCCATCAGAAACATGAGCAGTGCTCTGTTGGATTTATTAAAGATTCAGCAACACCAGCAGCTAGGTGAAGGACTTGTACACACTCTGTAGAAGCAAGTTGGTGGGAAATGTTTAATATGAATATTATTAAACTAAAAAAATTCATTCCATAGTTTTTGAGTGTTACCTGCACATATATGATATTGGAAATAAAATTTAAAAAAAATGATCAATTGGCCAAGGCCGTATAGGACTGATCCATAGCTTTTTTTATTTTATGCTTATTGTTCTTATGGATATTTTTTTGTATTAGTGGACATAATGAGAATTTAGGTGGATTTGATGATGAAGGACCATGGAGTAATAGTCTTTAAATTTAGAAATGATCAAAGAGATAAGTAGAACAGAAATCTTGATGTTAAATCATTAAAACCCAAAGTATGTTTGAATGTTTTATAACTTTATATTATGCAGTGATTAAGCTTCATTTATAAAGGACCAGACATCCTCTTTTGTAATCATGGCAATAAAGCTGAGTTTCAGCATGTTTAGGGATGGTACAGGCTCTTACTGAAGAGACCCAGCAGGTACATGGAACCTTAATTTGAGGATATGCTCCATGGGAGAAAATATGCAAATGAACATATTTTTTCCTTTTGGAAGAAACTCTGGTTTGGCTGACATGAGATAATCTGCAGCATGGGGTTGTCATAGCTCCATCATGAATAATAGCTAAGATACTAATGTAAATCAAGGCTTAGGCTACTTTCACACTGGCGTTTTGTTTTCCGTTTGTGAGATCGTTTAGGGATCTCACAAGCAGTCCAAAATGGATGAGTTTTGTCCTTAATGCATTCTGAATGGATAAGGATCCGCTCAGAATGCATCAGTTTGGTCCGGCCTCTATTCCGGTTTGGAGGGGGACACCAAAACGCTGCTTGTGGTGTCTGAGGAAACTGAGCCAAACCAAAGTCAATGGGGACAGATCGGTTTTCACTGACACAAAATGGCACAATAGAAAACGGATCAGTCCGCCACTGACTTTCAATGGTGTTCAAGACAGATCTGTTTGGCTATGTTAAAGATAATACAAACGGATCCGTTCTGAACGGATGCATGTGGTTGTATTATCTGAACGGATGCGTTTGTGCAGATCCATGACGGATTCACACCAAACGCAAGTGTGAAAGTAGCCTTAGTCATGTAGGGAGTTTTGTCACATTGAGTAGCTGTGCACAGGTGGCACATAAGAGACCAGAAATCTGGTATTTGCCCATGGTGCTCCCATGTCACTGGAGAAAATGCTCCCATATCCAATCAATATATTCTTTCATTTAGTTATTTCTTATTGCTTATATAATTACAAAATATTTTGCAATTGTACAGTGATTGTTATCATCACATTAGTCTCTGATTCAGAGTTGACAGCATTCATAAAGTCTTGGACAGTCCGTAAAAATAGTGGATTTTCTGGCATTGTCTTTCTACCATCTACCTGTTAAAGACTAATTGTCATTTATTTTTTTCCACAAATGGCTAGTACAAGGGAATATAATAAACTTTGTAATATATCTCATCAGAGAAAGGTGCTTCCTTCTCCTCTTATCAGGCTCCTCTCCTGCCTCCTCTTCACTAAGGACCTTGTTACACTGCACAATGTTCAGGTAGGATGAGGCATCAACAATAAACATCTTGATTGGTGCTCATTTGTATTGGCCTATTACACAGGACGATGCAAACTGAATAGGGGAGGAACGATTGCTACCACAGTCATTCTTCTCCCATTCATTTGTAATTATTTTTGCCATTATATGCATGATTACACATGGATAGGTGTTGCTGATAAATGGCCATCTTTCATCAAGATGAAAGATACAAGTCAATAGACAAATGAGTATTCACTCGTTTATTGGCTAAGTGGCAAGATTACACTGGCAAATTATAGGGAATGAGTGTCCCTTTCTAGAGTTCTTCCTGATAATTTTCCTGAACATCATCCAGTCTAATATGCCTTTAACTCTCAATTCACTGCTTACATTTATCTTTAGCAATGATGGGCTGCCTGCTCACTGGAGGGTCAGATTACATGTCTATAGAGGTGCGGTTAAGAAGGGGAGGGGCTGCTGCAGACAAGCACAGACACAGACAGAGAGACTCTTGGTGGTAGTAACTGATTGTCCATTCAATTTCAGAAAACAAGCTATTTTACTTATCAGTTTGTTAGCTGATGCCTGGAAATTAAATTAGATAGCTTGCTGGGTCGACTGCTATTCCTTCAGACTTCATCATCAAAGGCATGAGCTCCTCTAGCAGTGGCTTATCTTCTGAGAAAAAAAAGTTTGGGCATATTCAGATACAACTACAATGACAATGTTTTCGGGGGAGAGTTGGAGGCCCCCATACACACTAAATGGTCTGGCGGTCCCACCAAAAATGTTTCCGTTTGGTGGACTTTAATTTTATGTGTATGGCCACCTTAAGACTCCAATGTCAAACCACTAAGTCCATGATAGAGCCTTTATCATTAGGAACTTATGTTAAGAAGTGCATTTTATGTATAAAAATAATGATGCAGTCATAAAATGTATTTTTAGGATATCTACACTTCAAGATACAACAAAAAGACATGAAAGGCAGTGATGAGTATTTATAGGCAGTCTGTAAATAAACCAATACCATTCACAAACCAAATCCACGTCTTTCATGCACGGGTAAGATGAATTCCAGCTCAACTTAGACATTTACTGGTAATGAAAAGGAAAGAGATGAAAGTATTAGCAAATGTAGAACCCTGGACATCTTGCACATCTGTGCCTCACTATAGGGGCGACCATCATAAAATGACATCACCCAGATGTATGTAGTAAAAGATGAACTGACCAGACTACAGGAGGCCTTGTGATGTCTGTGGAAAAAGAATGCTCAGCCTGACATCACGAGAAGGCCAAACTAAACCAATGACATTCCTGCTTGTCAGCACCGATATGACAGCACATTATTTAGTGGCTGCTCATGAGCAGGTAAGGCTACTTTCACATTAGCGTTTTGGCTTTCCGTTTGTGAGATCCATTCAGGGCTCTCAGAAGCGGTCCAAAGCGGATCAGTTTTGCCCTAATGCATTCTGAATGGAAAAGGATCCACTCAGAATGCATCAGTTTGCCTCCATTAAGTCACCATTCCGCTCTGAAGGCGGCACGCCTGCAGCGTTTTGCTGTGAGCCTGATGAAGCGGAGCCAAATGGATCTGTCCTGGCACATAATGTAAGTCAATGGGGACAGATTATTATGTTTTATTGTAACGGAGCGTTTTTGCAGATCCATGATGGATCCGCAAAAAACGCTAGTGTGAAAGTAGCCTAAGATGCTGCCTGCATCTAAGGGTACTTTCACACTAGCGTTAGTGTGATCCAGCAGGCAGTTCCGTCGTCGGAGCTGCCTGCCGGATCCGCCGTTCAGTGTGACAACTGACAGCATTTGTAGACAGATCCGGGTCTGCTTGGCATGCGGATGGACGGATCCGTCCTTCAGTTGTTTCACAATGCTGGATCCGGCACTAATGCAAGTCAATGGGAATTAGTGCCGGATCTGGCATTCCGGTGACTGATCAGGCATTTTGGACGGACGTAATACCGCAGCATGCTGCGGTATTATGTCCGGCCAAAACGCCTGACAGTGACTGAACGGAAGGCATACTGATGCAAACTGAACGGATTTCTATCCATTCAGAATGCATTGGGATATGCCTGATCAGTTCTTTTCCGGCATAGAGCCCTTTTGACGGAACTCTATGCCGGAAAAGAATAACGCAGGTGTGAAAGTACCCTAACACACCAAGGGCTGAGTGATATAGAATATATCCTTACTATACACAAAAACAATTCATACATTGAATATTTTTACATATTGGCCATTTAAGCTGTAATAGTAATCAAACAATATAAAATAACTTCAAACAGCTACTGCTATACAAAGGGGCACATAATATAAAGAAGCACTTGTAGAATTGTCTAATGAGCAGAGTATGACTCAAAAGACCAATTCAATTTTTAAGTAACAATTTTTTTGTTCCAAGAAACCTTTATAACAATATCATTCACTGTTGAAGCGACATGATTCTAAGGCTGCATTCACACGTCAGTAATTTTACTTTCCAGAATCACGGTCCGTTTTTTTGCGGATCCGTTGTTCCGCAAAATGCTTCCGTTTTTTTATTTTAGTGTTTCCGTATACCTTCCGTTATTCCGTATGTCCGTATTTCCGCAAAAATCAGGAAGAACTGGGAAAAGATAAAAAAAAAATGGTTCCTATGGTAACTTGATTTAAAAAAAAAAAAAGGGTTTAAATAGCGGTCATTTTAGATTCCAGGTGCCATGTGCTTGTGGTGTTGTTTGGAGCTGTGTGTGAAATCTCTGCTTGGCTGGCATAGTTTTCCACCGTATTCTCTACGAACATCATGACTGAAGACATCGATAAAGTCCTTTTTTCTTGGGTTCTCTCTCGGCAATTTGGACAGCCCACATCCATGCTGGGCGATGAACCGGGGAGGAAGAGGAGACGGCTTTGGGTCCATCCAATTGTGGCTCAACGGCAACAGAAAGGACAGTTTCATAAACTGTTTAATGATCTCCGTCAAGACTCGAACAAATTTAAGAGCTATTGCCGGATGTCCATCGAAACTTTTGATCATCTACTCATTTGTCTCCATCCTGACCTTAATTTTGTGGACACAAGCATGCGGCGTAGCATTTCAGCTGAACAGCGCTTGTTAGTCACTCTGAGGTAAGGGACACTTCTAATGTTGTACACTATATATGCCTTAGATTTTTTTAAACGTTTATCTGATTGTTTTTTTGTTTTCTCTTTTTTAGATTCCTTGCAACTGGAAATTGTTTTGCCTCACTGCATTTTGAGTTTTTGCTTGGAATCTCTACTATCTCTGGGATTGTCTGCCATACCTGTAAAGTGATATGGCAGCGTCTTAGAGAAGCGGTCATGCCCACCCCCACGGCAGCAGATTGGCTTCGGATTGCCGCTGGGTTTAACCAATCTGCGCAGTTTCCTAACTGCATTGGGGCACTGGACGGTAAGCACATTCGTGTAAAGAAGCCGTCACACTCAGGGTCCCGGTATTTTAATTACAAGCAATATTTTTCAGTAGTACTGATGGCTCTTGCTGACAGTGACTACAAGTTTGTAATTGTAGATATCGGGCCTATGGGAGCACTTCAGACAGCCGCATCTTGAGTGCTTCCAGAATGGGTGAGCGGCTTCGCCAAAACCAGCTTGCCCTGCCAGAGCCCAGTAGGCAGGGCCGGTGCAAGGATTTTTGCCGCCCTAGGCAAAAGAAAAGTTTGCCGCCCCCCCCCCCTCATGTGACATCACAATGCCCCACCCATATAATCTGCCATAATAACTAACGCGAGTGTATAGGGATAGCAGTGTGTGTGCAGTGGATGCATGGTGTGTGCAGTGGATGCAGTGTGTGTGCAGTCGATGCAGTGTATGTGTGTGTGGAGTGTATAGGGAGACCAGTGTGTAGGTGATGCAGTGTGGGTGTGTGCAAGGGATAGAAAGAAGTTCCGTGTTTGTGTATAAGGTTTGTGTTGTGTGTTTCTGAATGTGTGTACAGAGTGCGTTCTGTGAATCTGTGTTTGCATGTGTAAGGCTCTATTCATACATCCAAAATTCTGTTCCGCATTTTGCGGAGCGGAATTGCGGACCAATTTATTTCTATCCACACTCCCGGGTCCACACTACCATCCCGCAAAAAAATAGAACATGTCCTATTCTTGTCTGCAATTGCGGACAAGAAAAGGCATTTTCTATGCGAGTGCCGGCAATGTGCGGTCCGCAAAATGCGGACGCACATTGCCGGTGTCCGTGTTTTGCGGATCCGCAAAACACACTTGGATGTGTGAATGGAGCCTAAGAGATGCATTGTGTTTCAGTGTGTGTAAGGGATGCAGTGTGTGTGTGTGATGGATGTCAAACTCCCCCAGTCACTCTCTTTCTTACCCCCTCCCTTGTGTCACTCTTTTCCCCTTCTTGTCACTCTCATTACCCCATCATTACTCTTATTCCCCCTAGTCACTCTATTTCTTGCCCCTTGTGTCACTCTGTTCCCTCCTGTCAGTCCCTCTGGTGTGGTGTGGTGTGGCCGCCCCTTCTTGTCACTCTCAACCCCCCATCACTCTCATTCCCCCTCCCCTCTTGTGTCACTCTGTCCCTCCTGTCAGTACCTGTGGAGTAGGGCGCAGGATTAAGGCAGGCAGTGTGAGAACTTCCCTGGTGTCAGTCCATGTGGAGTAGCGTGGCTGAGCTCTGTCGGTTCCGCGGGTACAGGAGCTTTTGTTCCTTGTACCCGGCCGGACTGAGAGGAAGTGCACACTAAGTGAGCACTTCCTGTCAGTCCGGACAGGTACAGGAAACAAAAGCTCCTGTACCCGCGGACTGTACAGAGCTACGTTACTCCACAGGGACTGAGTCTGACACTAGGGAAGCGCTCACACTATCTGCCTTAATACTGCGCCCGGGCGGTGCGCGTCAGCCCGGGCGGGAGCCGGCGCCCCCAGCAAGAGTGCGCTCTATGCGGTGGCGTACTCTGCTTATGGGTGGCGCCGGCCCTGCCAGTAGGCTACCCGGATCTGCAGGTCCGCCGGCTCCATTTGTGATCGTGGCGGACGAAGGGTTTGCATTGTCCCCCCACCTCATGCGGCCCTTCCCTAGACGCGATCTGGATGACAGGAAGCGCATCTTCAACTATCGATTGACTCGTGCCCGTCGATATGTGGAGTGCGCTTTTGGAATACTGTCCAGTAAATGGAGAGTATTCCAGTCATCCATACAGATGAAACCGGATAATGTCACCCTGGTGATACAGGCTTGTGTCATGCTACACAACTTCACCAGGATCCACGATGCCTCCACTGATGCTGATTTGGGCCTAAATATGACCTCTTCAGTCAGTTTAGACCTGAGCCGGCCTGGACGACCTGGAACAGCTGGACTAGCTGTTCGGGAAATCTTTGCCGACTACTTCAGCAGCCCTGAGGGGGCATTGTCGTGGCAGATGGATGCCATCCGTGGTAGCCGTTGATTTCAGCTGGAATCTGGTTTAAATTTTTGTAAATTTGGAATCTATTTAGATTAGTTAGATCCCTTGTGTTTAGTTTAGCTTAGGGACTCGCAAGAGAATGAGGAGCCTTGACGTGGCTTGCGGGCTGAGGTATTTTGTAAAAACCAATTTTTGGTATAAATACCTTCTAATCCTCATGTGAAATTTAAAGTACTTTGAAGATAAATCTTAAAATGTATCTTTAATATTTTTTAAGGGAATAATAAAAAAGCCGGCCTGCCACAACCACCCTGACACTTGTGGTGTAATGTTTTCAGGACAGCCAGCTTTTTCATACAATTTGCATGTATAGGGGGAGGGCAGCTGCAGACAGGACCAGGGTAGATGTTGTTCACAGTAGCTTTATGGTATTCATCCCACACATATATAATTTGTGTGAAATTGTAATTTATGTAATGTACATTTGATCACTGTTGGTCACAACTATGGGAGCAGCCCAGGCCAAGCACCTAGGCACCAAGGAACCATGATTACCAACGTGAAACTGCGAGCAGGAGAGGTCAATGACATTCAATTGTGCAAGGATCCATTTTCTAATGTTGCACTGAGAAAGGTTCCTGCATAATTGAGTTTCATTGTGCGTCATGAGTGGTCAATTTTGCACAACATCCTAGGATGGAACAAAACTAGCAACATGCTGCGGATTTGGCACTAGTATTAAAACGGACCAGAATGTATTTTTTGCGACTATGGTCAGTTGGGTCCCCATTGACAATGAATGACATAACTGAACCCAGACAATCTCTTTTGACTTTACACACATTATTTGGAACATGCCCAGTGACGAAAGTACTTACGTACAGTAAGTACTTACGTCACTGGGCATGTGTTACCATTTGTGACGGCAGAGTTGCAGACAGTAGATGTACTGTAATCTAATATTTCCAAATTCCTGCCTTCAAAGGGTTCCTACAACATCCAAACTGCTTAGGATAACCTATACAGAGTATAGATTACCTCACACAACTAAAATCTCAAAATGAATAAATAAAAACAAATTTGTTAAATTTCAAAATACTTTATCGGAAAATAAAAACTTTGAATCTTTAAATTCACCTCCATAGAACATTTTGGGAGGGTACTTTTTACATCAAAAATATAACGCATATATAAACATAATAACAGTCACTCATAAATCATACAAATCGCGTATATATGGTCCCGGCTGATGACCACTAGGATGCGAGACTGGTGGAGGCGGTGGTGCTGTTGATGTTGGTGGAATGTGAAGCATCATGTCTCTGCACCGCAACAGATAGTCCGACAAATAATGAGGCTCTTTAGGGCCCGCAAAGAGATCTATTACAAAATTTATCGCCCCGATACAACGTGTATGCCGCTCCTCTGGCACACGGCGCAAAGCAGGAGCAAGCCCTTTGAGGGCAGTCTCCTCCTTGCCATCCGCCCGATTCCGGTTCAGATACTCCATGACCATTAAATTGACTTGGCCATGGATATCTGCTCCGGAATCGGACCGACAGGCTCGTCTGCCAGAGGAACGGCCTACCTGAGGTATGTCTTCAGGCGTGGAGTGTGAGGGCCCCGCCAACAATTGAGAATCCTCTGCAGAGGGAGGGACATCCGTAATACTGGACAGCTCCGCAGTGGCCTGCGCATCTTCTTCATGCACTGCAACCTGAGAGGTTCCCTCATCCGCCTGTGAGGCAGGAAGTGCATCCTCCACGGAAGCCGAATGAGATGCCTCACTTAAGCTGTCCACAGTTCTGCATGACAAAAAAGACAAAAACAAAAAATAAATACAAGCATACTTTAACTTTAACAAGCACTCGTGTAATACCAAAACTATACTTACGGTCTGACGCCCATTATGTCTTTGAGAAATGAAAGCTGTCTCGTGTACATATAAGGTTTTTTTGCTTGGGAGCACCATCTCCGCTTCTCCTTTTTGCACTAACTCCCTGCGGAATTGGTCCCTGCAGGTATTCCAGCGCTTCTTAACCTGGTCCACTGTCAAAACACAATACATGAATAAAAAGGTTAAAAAGTACGTTAACATTAACACACAAGATGTAGCATCATCTGTGTGTACTAGGCCTATGTTTGCCAACCAGCATGCCCCCAGCAGCAGTAAAGTACAACTACCAGCATGTCTGGACAGCGACTCTCTGTGCAGGCATGCTGGGAGTTGTACTTTGCCAACACCTGGAGGAACAGTGGTTGAGAAACACTGTACTAGGTCAAGCATGAGGTAACTTATACTTAAGCATATGTCACCAGAGAAAACTATGACGACACATGCTCAAGCATAAACACTTCATGGCAGGCCGTGTATACAGAAAATGTGCGCAAATATACTTGACATATTACAATTTATGAAAAATACACATTACTTACAAATTTTTTTACGATGCTCTTTGGATGCAGCGGCCCATTCTTCACCCATCAGTGCTGTGCAGACTTCCACCCATGCCTGGTCCTTCAGGGTCCTTTCATGGTAGGACTCACAGCGGGAGTCCCACAACACCGGCCTCTCTTGAATTAGGCAAATTAATTGCTCTACATCCATGATGTCAGCCTTTCTATGTCTGAGGTAGTGATGGGCTGGTTGTCTGCTGTCTAGACAACCTCTGACATGTGACTCTTTTTTTTTTTTAATTTCCTGTGGATCCGTAATTACGGATCCGCAAAAACGGATGACCTGCGGATGACTTTTGTCACCTTTCCGCATGTCATCCTGATTTATGCGGATCCATTCAATTCAATGGGGCTACGGTCCGCAAATTGCGGACAAAAGTAGGACATGCTCTACTTTTTTTACGGTTCCGCATTGCGGAAAAGCTTGGATTTGCAAGTGCGGAGAGCATACGGAATGCTCTCCGCATCTTTTGCGGACCCATTGAAATGAATGGGTCCGCATATCTTCCGCATTATTTCCGCATTTTTGCGGACATAATGCGGAAAAAAAATACGGACGTGTGAATAAGGCCTAAGGTGTGATGTTTTGGGTTACACCAAAAAGTAAAAATCATTTCATTCTTAAAGGATCACTGTGCGTTCCAAAAACTGTTGATATGTCATAGAGGTCTGACTGCTGAGACCCCCACCAATCCCTAGAACGAGGAAGAGAAGCACTTGCATAGCGCACTCTCTATCCTCGCTATATGAGATAAAATCGAGATGAGCCCATAGACTTCTATTGAGCCCATCTCCTGAGGCGAAGAGAGAGAGCATGCTTCTCTCCTCATTCTAGTGATCAGATGGGTTCTCAGTACTCAGACCCCCAACCAATCAAAATATTTGCTATGACATATTAAAAGTTTTTGGAAAGCTCAGTGACCCTTTAAAGGACAACCCCATCTCTAAATAAGGACATGCTAGCAATGAATTGATCGCAACAAGTCCGGTAGCTGAAACTCACAACAATTAGCTGTTACCTCTGGAAGATTTACAAGAACAGATGTCCATGAAGTACATCGTGAAACTGAGTGTCACATAGGATAGGGAACAGTGCACCCCTGAATTCCACCCAAACTACTGTCTTGCAATATCCTCCACCTACTTGCAAGATCCTCTCTAAATGGTGGCTAACAACTCGGCGGCAGCCCTGACTTAACTAAGTGCTGGGGTCTAACAGAACTAGAAACCGAAAAGAAAGTAACACAAGTCAGACAAGCCAAGGTCAAAGACAGATCACATCAAATACCAAGTCACAGAGAAAGAATTAGTCACAAAATCAAGCCAGGGGCAAGTAACCAGAGAGACAAAACATATACCAGATCAGGCCAGAACCAGGAAGATTTGTCAGAACCAATAACAACAGGCAAGGTGTAGACAAGGAACCAAAACCAAGGTCAGAATACCAGATGAAGCTTAGCAGAACAGAAGAGTGAGAATATTGGCAAAGGAAGGTAATTGTCGTTTATCAGACTCTAGTCTCCTTTGCATTAGGTGGAGAGATTCTTAGCTACCAGCTGCCCACCATAACCAAAGACAGAAAAGCCACCTGTCAGGAGATAGTATTCCTAGAGAGGATACACAAGTATATGACTATACAGTACAGCAGAGACAGTACGTCCCTCCAGCCTGGAGAAACAAGGGTTTTATTGTTATAGAGGAAAACCTCCCTTTATGCAACTTTTGGGAACTAACCTGAGCCATTGTAGAAGCTGCCTTTCTGTAAATGACTTTTGCACACATTGATGACCTTTGGATCAGCTTCAGTAAAGTACTAGGAATTTGTTAAGAGAACTGGTCTCCTTATTGTGCGAACTTATCACCTATTTGCACCTTACGGTGCTGGCATCACGAACACCAGGGACCCTGCCTCCAAGGCACCTAAAAACCCATTCCACCAAGGGCACCTCAACCACCATCTGGTGGGAATCCCTGAACAACAGAGTGTGCCCCGAAGGAACTGGTGCTGTCCTTCCCTTCACTACACGCCGACCCAGGGAGCTCTGCTAACCGTGAGTAAAATTACTACTACCCACATCGGCCCAATGTGCCTCACATGTTGCCCCTGCGGACCCGGGAGCTGAATATTTTGGTGTCACGAACAGGATCAAAATCCTCTGCGCCTTGTGTGAACAGGATCCAAATCCTCTGCTCTCAGACCATTGCTGAAGCCCACAGCATCTGTAAAACCCCATACAAGTGACTTTATTGCATTTATTTGCTGATGGAAAGGGTGAATCTGCATCAGTTGCAGCATTGTGGCAAATAGAGGTTAATCAGCCATCTTGGATTTGGGCATCCTGTGTTGAGAGAAAAAACATCCACCCAGCAGAGGGGAGGGAACCAAAAAGCCCGCCTCCACAGAGAAACCATTCTTACAGCAGCCAGAACTAAAGTTTTCAGTACAAGTTCCCAGAAGGACAAATAAACTGACTGTACTCCTAAAGGAAGTGAAATACAGTTCCAGCTTCACTGGATCCTGAGAATCAGCCTAGAAGGTCTAAATGAGTACAGTTGGGGAAACTAACTTTAATAAGGACTGTTTGGGGCCACAATCTGCCTTACAGAGCACCATACTCCTCTATATTGGGCTGTCGCTGCAACTTTTAAAGGGCCAGACGCCTATATAGTGGCGGCTGTCCATAGCAACGCATCACAAGAAGTGTGTAAAAGTGCATTTAACTTGCATGATATTGAAAGACTGTCATTGCCATGTCTGAACAAGGAGATAGTAAGCAGCCTGCAGCAGCCGCAGCTGGAGCATCACCAGCCGCTGAAGCACCAAGCATGATGCCCTTAACAATGCCTTATTTTTTAGGAGCACCCTGGTTCCCACGATATGCTGGGGAAGCTCATACATTAAGAGAATTCAAAGAAAAAATGTTGTCTGTATTCAGATACTCTATGTACTCTATGTCAGTAGAACAACAAATGGAAATCCTCATAGCACTATTGTAAGGTGCTCCCCTCAGAGAAGTGAAATCCTGGCCAAGCTCAGAGAAAAGAACAATGGAGCAGATATTTAAATGACTCTGTGCCACTTTTGAACCCAGTACTGTGTCAGAGGTCAAGATGAGATTCTTCAGCAAGAGACAGCAGCCTTCCTTACAGGAATCCCTGCGAGATGTTATACAGGTAGACCCCCATCAAGCAGTGGATCAATATAAAACACTGAGAGAACAATTCATTGAAGGTGTTAGGACAGAAACCTTAAAGAGCAAGTTAAAGATGTTAGCTGCACATCACCCAAGTTCTACCTTCCTAGACTTCAAATAGCTAGCTATTAGTATTCTGGGGAAAGACCCACAACCAGAGCCTGCTAGGACTGCTGAAATGTCTGTGAATAGGCCATCTACATCTCCAAAATGTCACCCAATAGTTAGTCAGGAAGCCCAAGCTCCGGTTCCTGATGCAGTTGCTGCTCTGACAGATCAAGTCAACTTCCTAACCAAAAATCTGGAGAAAGTGTGCCAAAAACTGGAACAGTGGGAGAAACCCTTATTGCTGCAGGATGAGACACCGTTACCAAGGAAACATTTCCTTCCTGATGACAAAGAGACTTATCCCAGAAACCCTGGTTGACGGCCCACTGACTACTTTAACTAGCAAAAGCGACCCATTTGTAGATACTGTCACAAGCCTGGCCATACAGAAAGGATGTGCTGGCGGTTTAAAAGGTCGACCCTCGAGATCAAGGACCGCCCCTTGGGAGGTAGAGCAGTAGGTCCAGAAGATCCCAGCTGGATGCCCAGATATGTAGGACCCCGTCCAGATTGTTCGAATCAATGAGGTTCTCTTTGTTGCTTTATTGGACACCAGGTCTCAAGTCACAACTATCCAACAGACTGCATTTGAGGGTTACTGGGACCACGACCAGCTGACACAGCCACCAGAGTCCTGGCTGAGCATTATAGCCAGCAACGGCAAACCTGTGCCAGTGTATAGGTACTGGGAGCCAACTCTTCAAGTGGGAGGAACCACACTACCTTAACAAGGTATCATTGTTATGCAAGTCAGGGAAGATAAGAACCCTCAAGTAGTCCTAGGAATGAATGTCCTTAGGAACTGTTATACTGAAATTCTTGAACCTTTACACAAGTCCATGCCTACCGTTTCACCTGCCTCAAAAAAGGTGATACAACAGACCATCCGTGCACAACATAAATTTGCTAATGAGAAAGGATAGATTTACCATGCTCGCATCAAAGGCAACCAACCAGTGATCCTGAAACTCAATACTGAAACATTCCTATGGTGCCAAGACTGCTCTTGGAATCCAAGGTCAAGATTACCATGCCCTGGAAGACCATCCTCTACTCCGAGCTGCAAGAAGCCTAGTGACTGTTTCCCAAGGTAAAGTGACAATTCGTCTCCTGAACTTAAGTAGTAGCAGTATAACCTTGACCAAGCACTATCCTGTTGCTAAACTGATTCAAGTCACTTTTCAAAATGTTATCAGTGTACCAGCACCTACTACTGAACAGTCTACTCAGAAGCTGAATACTCAAGATCATACTCCAAATCCATTATGGTGGAAAGAACTCCATGTGGGAAATACCTCTACACCTGAGGAACAAATTGAAGAAGTCTTAAAAGTCGTGAAGGAACATCATCAAGCCTTCAGTAAACATCCTTCAGATTATGGAGAGGTCAGTGTAATCAAGCACACCATCCCTACCGATTCACACCCTCCAATCAAAGAAAGGTATCAGCCTATACCACCAACTATGTACCAATCTGTGAAAAAGATGATCCAGGAGGTGAAAGGTTCAAAAATCATCAAAGACAGCCATAGTCCATGGGCTGCATCTCTAGTCCTTGTCCGAAAGAAAGATTCTAACATTAGGTTCTGTGTAGACTACAGGAAGATTAACAGTATAAACCACAAGGATGCCTATCCTTGACAGCATTAGGATCCTCTGCTTACTTTTCTACTCTGGATTTAACCCGTGGGTACTGGCAGGTACTCATGGCTCCTGAAGATCGTGAAAAAACAGCATTTACTACCCCTATGGTCCTATTTGAATTTAACTACATGCCCTTTGGACTTTGCAATGCACCTGGAACTTTCCAAAGACTAATGGAACGCTGTTTAGGCCACAAGAACTTTGAAACTGTCTTGTTATACCTAGATGATGTCATCATCTACTCTAAATCCTATGAAGACCACCTAAAACATCTCGCCAAAGTTTTTCAAGTCCTCATCAAGCACGGACTCAAGATCAAACCTTCTAAGTGCTACCTACTGAAACCAGAAGTCAAGTACCAGGGACATGTTGTTAGTTCTGAAAGTGTCAAGCCAGATCAAGAGAATATAGCTGCAGTCCAGAATTGGCCTAGTCCTACCACAGTAAAAGCGAGAAGTTTTCTTAGTTTTGCAGGATACTACAGACGTTTCATCCCTCACTTCGCCCAGATTGCTGAACTGATACAAGAACTCCTAAAAGGACATCCCAAGAAGTACCAGAAAGCCCAGATACCAATCGAATGGAATGAAGACAGAGAGATCGCTTTCCAGCTCCTGAAGAAGAAGTTGACTGAACCACCTGTCTTAGGCTATCCAGATTACCAACAGCCATTACATCTCTACAGTGATGCCAGTAAGAAAGGCCTGGGAGCTGTCCTGTCTCAACTGCAAGAAGGTAATTGCTTATACCAGCAGATCTCTTAAAGGTGCTGAGCGAAATGATCAGAACTACAGTTCCTTCAAGCTGGAATTCCTCACACTTGTGTGGGCTGTCACTGAAAAATTTAAAGACTACCTCGCAGCAACATCATACAACCCACTGGCGCACCTCAACACAGCCAAGTTAGGAGCCTTAGAACAAAGATGGGCCTCACATCTTGCCAACTACAACTTCATGGTCAAGTACAGAACAGGCAAGTCAAATGAAAACACAGATGTCTTATCCCGTCTGCCTACCAGAGAAGACCCTACTGAACAGCAAGACATATAGGAAGAAATAGAGATGCCAGCTTTCTACAAACAATTTGCCCAACAAAATGTTATTACCATCAATGGTAAAGAAGTCCTCAACTTCCAACAGCAGAGAAATCCAGAACCCCAAGTTGAGAAAGAAAGGTGGATCAAATTGCAAGCCGAAAGTCGAGTATTAGGCTCCATTCACACGTCCATAATTCTCTTCCGCATTTTGCGGAACGGAATTGCGGACCCATTCATTTCTATGGGGACACACTATGTCTTGCCAGGATCCGGAATTGTGGGTCTGCATTTCCGTTCCGCAAATAGAACATGTCCTATTCTTGTACGCAATTGCGGACAAGAAAAGGCCTTTTCTATGAGAGTGCCGGCGATGTGCGGTCCGCAAAATACGGAACACACATTACCGATGTCTGTGTTTTGCGGATCCGCGGATCAGTGGATCCTCAAAACACACACGGATGTGTGAATGGACCCTAAGGCCCCATTCACACGTCCGCAATTTTGTCTGCATCCATTCCGCAATTCTGCGGAATGGATGCGGACCGATTCATTGTGAATGGGGCCGGACGTGATGCGGAGAGCACAAAGATAGAGCAAAAGATAGAGCATGTCCTATTCTTGTCCGCAGCCTGCGGACAAGAATAGGCATCCCTATGGGGAGTGCCGGCATGGTGTGTTGCGGATCTGCAACACACTACAGACGTCTGAATGGGGCCTTAGGGTCCATTCACACATCAGTATTTTTCCTTTCCAGATATTCGTTTCGTCTTTTTTCGGATCCGTATTTCTGCAAAATCCTTTAATTTTTTTTCAAATGTACATCCGTTTCCATTCCATTTTTCCGCAAAAAAAACGGATGGAAGAAAAGATGTTGCTAGGGTACCAAAAAAAAAAAAAGATGTTTAACAACAGGACATGTAATAGAACAGGCGCCATTTTATTGTGCTTTTGGTGTCGTACAGAGCTGTGTGAGGAACCTGTGCTTGGCTGGCATTGATTTCTACCTATTCTAAGCGATCATCATGGCAGAAGATCTTCTGAATGAAGTATTATTTCACTGGATTCTTTCCCAGCGATTTGAACGGCAGTCTGCTATGCTGGACGAAGAATCGGGGAGGAAGAGGAGGCGGCAGTGGGTACATCCCATTGTTGCTCAACGCCTTCAGAAAGGACAGTTCCATACCTTATACAAAGATCTGAGTTGTGACCCCATGAAGTTTAAAAACTATTGCCAGATGTCTGTGGAAGCATTCGATCATCTACTGGTCTGTCTTCATCCGGACCGGAATTTCATAGACACCAGGATGAGGTTCTGCATATCAGCTGAACAAAGATTGATTGTCACCTTGAGGTGAGTGAATTTAATTTTTTTACATACTATATACATATATAACTTATGAAAAAGAATATTAAAACTTATTTTTTTCCTTGCTACAGGAAACTCGTTTGCTTCATTGCATTATGAGTTTCTCTTTGGGATCTTAACAATCTCTGGGATTGTCTGTCATATCTGCAAAGTTATCTGGCAGCGTCTTAGAGAAGCGGTGATGCCCACCCCCAAGGCGAAAGATTGGCTACGTATCGCAGAGGGCAGGGGCGTAGCTAGAAATGACTGGGCCCCACAGCAAATTTTTGTATTGGGCCCCCCTACCCACGCGTTTCGCTCCCCCTCTATAATGTGCCAGCCATATAGCCCCCCTATAATGTGCCAGTAGTCAGCCATATAGCCCCCCCAGCCCCCCTATAATGTGCCAGTAGCCAGCCATATAACCCCCCTATAATGTGCCAGTAGTCAGCCATATAACCCCCCCTATAATGTGCCAGTAGTCAGCCATATAAACCCACCCTATAATGTGCCAGTAGCCAGCCATATAGCACCAGATGCCCCCATAGTGCTCCTCTCCCCATAGTGCCCCCTATAATGGGCCAATATCAAGTGCCTCTGTCTTCCCCATCCCAATATCATAGTGCCATCCTCTCCCCTGCCCCTAATGTGTGTGCCAATATGAAGTGCCTATCTCTCCCCCATTTGCCAATATCATAGTGCCAATAGCCCCTCCTCCCTGTGGCAGTAAAGTAAAAGTCCAGTATTTATAAAAAAAAAAAAACACATACACTTATCTCCATGTTAGGCAAGCCTCATTTATCCTGTCTTTCAGAAAAGTTTGTGAGAGGAATCGAACCTGTGACCATTAGGATGAAAGGCAAGACACTTAACCACAAGGCTATATCAGCTGCATAGCCAAGTAGCTAAAAAAAAAAATAAGACCTCTAGATGTGGAGAACTTTGACAGTGTATCCATACACATTACAGCTGCCCCAACACACCAAGCTCTGCTACATCCATATACAATGTGCTGGTGCAGCTGTAATGTGTATGGATACACTATCAAAGTTCTCCACATCTAGAGGTCATATTTTTTTTTTTTTTAATTAAGCTGTCTGGCTATGCAGCTGATATAGCCTTGTGGTTAAGTGTCTTGCCTTTTAACCTAATGGTCACAGGTTCGATCCCCAGGGCAAGCTTTTCTGAAAGAAAGAATAAATGAGTTTTAAATAGACAAGGGCGAGAGGACAGTGCGATTCACTGTGTAATTAGCGATCGGGAGAGGAGTGAGGACACGTGCTGATTACCCAGGGGAGGAGAGGAGTGAGGACAACACGTGCTTGCCGGGCCCCCTGTAAGCCCGGGCCCTGAAGCAGCTGCTTCCCCGGTAGTTACGCCCCTGGCCGAGGGATTAGTGCTTCCAGAATGGGCGAACGGCTTCAGACAAACCAGAGCCCAGTAGACTACCCGGATCTTCAGGTCCGCCGGCTCCATTTGTGATCGTGGCAGACGAAGGATTCGCATTGTCACCCCACCTGATGCGGCCCTTCCCTAGATGCACATCTTCAACTAATTCAACGATTGACTCGCGCCCATCGGTATGTGGAGTGCGCTTTCGGAATACTGTCCACAAAGTGGAGAGTATTCATGTCATCCATACAGATAAATCCAGACAATGCCACCCTGGTGATACAGGCTTGTGTACTGCTATACAACTTCACCAGGATACACGATGCCTACACAGATGCAGAATTGGGCCTAAATATGACATCTCCTGTTATTTTATACCTGAGCCAGCCTGGGCGCCCTGGAACGGCTGGACTAGCTGTTCGGGAACTCTATGCCGACTACTTCTGCAGTCCTGAGGGGGCATTGTCGTGGCCGTTGGACGCCAACCGTGCAAGTCGTTGATTTCAGCTGGAATCTGGTTCAAATTTGCTTAAAAATTATATATTCTTAGCTTAGTTAGATCCCCTTCTGTTAGTTTAGATTAGGGACTCGCAAGAGAATGAGGACCCTTGACGTGGGCTTGCGGGCTGAGGTATTTTGTAGAATCCAAATTTATTTGAAAAATCAATTAAAATAAAAAATTTAAATTGTCATTGAAAAATACTTTTTGTCCAGGTACAGAATTGAACGCGTCCATGTCCCATTGATCTTAGAATTTTTAAGGGGACATGTCTGTGTTCATCTTTGAACTTGAACAACACATGACGTAATCAGACCCGCAATCCACAAATAATAAAATTCTATGCAGACAAGGTAACTATAAAACATCTGCATTTTTAAAGAAGAACTTACACCCTTAGTTCCATCATCGGTTTTAGGAATTGTAGCTGTTTTGTGTAGAGGTAAGGTTTCTTTTTCAAAGATCCATCCCCACTACGCAATTTTTGGTTTAGCTCCTAGCTCCTCCTGAACTGATCACGGCAGGAGAACCACCTTTTCTTCAGATCCTTCACTGTTAAAAAAGAGAAAATAAATATTTTATATCAAATTTATATTAACAAACTTTCTAAAATTTAGATGAGACAGGCAATATGCATGAGCCTGATGCAATGAATCCAAAACTGTTCAGCTATAATGCGTCCATGCGCCGTCAGATTTCAATAAATAAATATAAGTGCTCATGCCCACGAACGTAAGGGCTCCGTGCCCATGCTGTGGACCACACATTGCGGTCCGCAATGCACAGGCACAGACCGTGGGGCAGCTGTGTGCGGATCGCTGACCCATTCACTTGAATGGGGTTCCTGATTCCGCATCCGCCGGTCCTCACCGCAATAAAGTGGTGCATGCACTACTTTTTTGCGGTGCAGAGGCATGGGCAGAAACACCACAGAAGCACTATGCAGTGCTTCCATGGAGTTCCGGTCCGTCCTTCCGCACCGCAGCTCCCAGATCACCGACCCATTCAAGTGAATTGGTTTGTGAACTGTCATGCGGCATGCACACAGCTGGTGCCCTTGTATTGTGAACCCAACGTAAGCAGGCCGCAATACGGCCACGGGAGCACACGGTCGTGTACATGAGCTTTAAAGGGTTCTATGCCTGTGACTCTGTACCTAAAATCATCCTTCTGTCTCATCAACTATAAATTGTGAAAGAGGCCTATATAAATTAATTGTTAAAATCAGCAATATAAATGATTTCATAAAGTTTTAAAATAAGAATATTTAAAATAAAACCACGGGTGCTATGAAACAAGTTGAATAATGCATTGCAGGTAGGGAAAAAGTTATAACACAGTGAGTGGCCATATGTTCTGAAACAGCATAGAAAATGTTCAAATGAGCAACCCAAATTCGCGGTCCCTCTAATGTACACTATCTATGCTATTCAAGGACATAAGGCCCGCTCATTGGACCTTATGTCTGAACCTATACATCAAATTTACACATTTTATATCTTAACATTTAATTCTCACTGATTTTTTCTCTTATGGCGATGTTCGACGATTCCCAGGCAGATGGGATCAAATCTTCCGCTATTTCTTTGCTGCAGCCGTCCTTCTTGGCACGGTCTTGGTACTCTTCTTTGCGGGAGTCCCATAGGCATGTGCGTTCTTGAATAAGAACAATCGCTCCACTTCAAATGCTGGCATATTTTCTGGAAGACTGTGCACATCCACACTACTTTTCCTTGCTCCTGAAGCACATGTCACAGCAGGGGGCAAGCCTTCTTTTTTTTTCTATTTCCTATAAACTGATCCGTAATTGCGGATGACATGCGGAACACATTTCTACATTCCACATGTCATCCGCATTTTTTGCGTATCCATTGACTACAATGGGGTGACGGAACGTATTTTGCGGACAATAGTAGGACAAGGTAATTCTTTTTTGGGGTTCTGCATAACGGAATGACGGATGCAGACAGCACAATGAGTGCTATCCGCATTTGTTGCGGGGCCATTAAAATAAATGGGTCCGCATAACGTTCCGCAAATTTGCGGAACGGATGCGGAGTACATCATACGGAAGTGTGAATGGACCCTTAATGAGCTACAAGATTTCTTCACTAGTGGAAGAACACCAGAAAGAATCCGCAGAAAAAATGCAGATCCAGAGCTGCTCAAGCTATGGAGACACAGAAAGCAACTCTTCATGCAGAAAAGACTAATGTTAAGAAGAACCCTAGATCCTGTCACCAATGATCGGATGCATCAAATTATAGTACCACTACAAAGACTAGTAGTAAACACTACAAAGACTTTCATAATAAAGGTCCATCGTTACTTATCTTTATAGCTTTGGAAAGGGTGAAGAAACAATGGAAGGGAGGAGACCATATAGCATCCATGTCGAGAAGGGAATCTAGAAGAATCTTTGAGTTCGGCATCCTCCATTGTATGCATTTTTTGCTGGGGATTGCTGTTAGCAACAGATCACATGTGCAGGATTTGCTCCCCCGGTTATAAATGGGCTACAGCATACAGCGTTTTGAGCATTTCTTGCTTTTAAGATGTGTGTAAGATGTTTTTTGTGGTACATGTGGTCCGCTGTCGGCATCTTCCATTGTATGCATTTTTGCTGGGGATTGCTGTTAGCATCGGATCACATGGGCAGGATTTGCTCCCCGGGTAGAAATGCACTACAGCATTTGGAGTCTTGAACATTTTTTGCCTCTTAAACCACTTTATTCTGTGATTTTTGTCTTTATATGTATGCCTGGAGGTGGGGCAACCTCAGGTTTGAATGTGCCTTGATTTTGATCTATGTGTAACATTCAGGTGCACCTGGGCAGCCTGTGTCACATGAGCCAGTTAGGTGGGACTCACAGCCTCCTCCCTCCTCCCATTATATGTGTGATTTCACGCTGGTGCTAACTGGGAACTGCTGGCTGTGTGTCGGACTTTATGCACCTATCATAAACTGTCTATACAGCATAGGTAGGTTAGCCTTAGGTCCTGTGCCATTTTGAGAGACCTTGACGGGTTGCTCAGGCTCTGGTATGTTCTTGATATAGGAATATATTGGCGAACGACTTATTTTAATATCGGTGTGAGGGTTTAGCCAAATATTTTCAATTGCTTTTACCATTGTAGTGCACCATTTTCAGTGATTCTTGATATTTTAATCCCAAATGGTTTGAATGCAGAAATTGAACTTTTTGGATTCTTGTAGACACGGGATGGGTGCCCTTCATGGACACGACATCGCGGTCTGGCTGTTTACCAGCACTCCGATCTCGCCTCTGTGGGAGGTCCCCATGTGGGAAGTCCAAAAAATGTTTGTACTGATTTATACCTGTAACACAAAAACAGAAACCACAAAAAAAAATAAGAGAATGAAACAAATAAAGATATAAAAATAAAATAACAAAGCCGGGAGAATTTATAACAGGGAACTATAACTTCCTTTTCCTAAAATATAGGGATTATTGGTAATATATAGAGGTATTTAATTTTGGTAATAAGAAGTAATAGATATACATATGGAGATTACGGAAGACAGATAATTTGATTGTCAATTTTTGAAGATATGTTTGTTTTCTAAGGAAGCACATTACTATTAGAACGAAATCAAATTGTAGCAAAAATTATAAACGTGACCCACATGTTTTTTATGCAGATTGCAATTTGATGGTTACCAATGAGACGATCTACTCCATTTTTTAGTAAAAATCTAAAAGAGGAATCTGTTCAACCCACAACATTTTGGGTATCAATAGAACCAATATAGGGGATTGCTGGTAGAAGCCACTGAGGAAGGAGCTTGTTACTCCGAAACGCGTTTGGCACTATAGCAATCTTGAAAGACCCATGACTGAGCCACCATGAGATCCCGGTAACTATAAGAGCGACCCTTGAATCTCTTTTAAAGACCCGGAGCATATCAAGCATGCTGCTTCAGTGATTTACTAAACAGCCCGATTACGTGGGACGCCAAACAAGGGTACGCACTGGTTACAGCACGGGGAATCAGGAGGCCCGTTCCCAGAGAGCGATACCGCTCAGGAAAGGATCTGTTCCGGAGAAACAATGGGGTAACATTTTACTTTATAACAAAGAACATCATATACAGAATGCAGTAGTAATAACAGAATCGATTATTAACTATATCGCTACTTGCACTGAACAAGCAAGACATTATATGATATGAATCATGAATATTGATCAGTAACATTTGGAATGAGTAAGAGAATATCATAAGGATTGATCTATGAATGAAATTGAACATTTTTTTATCAACAATTATGCGATTAAGTTTCCTCTATAATCATGTACACTGATTTATCCATCTAATCAAGTGCATTTGATTTAGGAATAAGATTGGAGCAGCTATATCATCATCTTCATACATAAACTGGAATTCATTTTTTATATAATCGTGGTTACCAATTAAGTCAAATGGAATTATGAAATACAGACTTTTCCTGTATGGTATTTGCAGTCACTGAACTTTGATTTTTTTTTATATAGAAAAGTTCACTTATTTGTTATACTTACGGAAGATTAGAATATGTACTAACAGAAGACCTCTTGTGTAGATTCTATTGCAATACACACGATTGATGCTGTGTATTCCTCTCTGTAAAAGAAAGGAATGGTTCCGGCACCTGATTATGCAGTAAAAGCTTTCTTTATTCGGGGTTCAGTATACAATCGTGTTCACACAATGGCTGGTAGTTTACGCATTTCGGACAGTCTTGTCCTTAGTCGTAACACTTACGACTAAGGACAAGACTGTCCAACGCGCAAACTACCAGCCATTGTGTGAACACGATTGTATACTGAACCCCGAATAAAGAAAGCTTTTACTGCATAATCAGGTGCCGGAACCATTCCTTTCTTTTCCCGATTGTGGCAGACACTTCTCTTCAGGCTCCGAGCACCGGGGATATGGCTGTCCTGGACGGGTGAGCTGGACTTTTGCACTCGTTATATTCCTCTCTGTCTCAGGATATATCCCATTAACCTCTACAGTTCCTTACTGCTTCTACCGCGCCAGACAGATAGACACAATATCACTTGTGCGGAAGTTTTTTATGTTTTTATTAATTTTTTATTTTTTTTATTTGCTTCTACATTTGATCTGTTTAACTACATGTGGATATAATAAATACCTGTTTTTGATACATGGGTCCCTGATACATTTCTCGATGAGTGAGTGCCTGTTAATATATTTGTACAATAATAATCTACCTACAGACTGAGGGGCAGTCTGACAACAGTGCACCTTAATCTATAAGCCAAGACCACTATATATATTTATTACAAGTTCCAGATTCCAAACTATTATTAGACTCAGATCCCCTACACTGGTTCCTTATACTGTGGCTTAACTATCTTGTTCCCGCAAAGACTAATACTGCCCCACTTCTGTCAGAAGAACTACCTAGTGAAGGATCCTCGCTAGCTCAAGTTACCTAGAGCCAAGGCCTGTAGAGTCACTTCGGAGATCCAACCAGACTACCAAGGGAAAACCACCTGCCGGTACCAGAATTACCTGTTATTGCATTCCAGCATCATTTGCAGCTACAGAGTCAGGGTAAGAGACTCATTGCTTTGATTATTTGCCTTGCTCTAAGGACTCTCTAAAGACTCCTTTGCCCTTGTTTTACAACGTTCAAGTAATGTGCCCAGAGATGGACTTTGACATACTAAAGCCCTCTGTTTTGTCTTGCAACCATCATGCTTCATGCCCAGGGAACAGACTCATACCCTGTGAGCCTCCTGAGAAGTTTCCTTTTTGTTTACATTATAGACTATCCTGGTCTTTACTGTTCGCTGTGCCAGGTCAGCGCCCCCAGAACCCCAGTTACAAGATAAACTACGGCCCTTGTCACCCATGCTATATTGTGATGCTCCTGATTTATATGCCTAACCCAATTCTCTTGCAGCCAAAGGAGAGAAAACACAAGAATGGGGTAATGGTACTGTGTATATGCATGCATGCTCTTTTTGTATTTTTCAGGTGACGCATCATCGTGGCAAGACTGCACCAAGGATGGCTTACATTAAAGTAAGGGGGGGGGGATGCAGTGAACTGAAACACATTGCTTAGTATTGTGATTGTGTTTCATTAAAATGTGCTTGTACCTGAGTCTCCATAAAGTTATACAGGGAGGGGGACATTCTAACACACCTCCCAGTGCTGACTCTGCCTTGCTCTCTGAGAGAAGAGAAGAGAAGAAGAAGGAGGAGAGTCTGATGTCGGGAGAAAAAAAGCTGCACCTGAGGAGCCATTTTGCAGAGTTATCAGAACTCCAGAGTTAGTTCCATGTACCAGCCCATAGAAGGGAAAAATTACAGAAGATCCAGGCAACCCAGAGAGGGAGTGAGAATATTGGCAAAGGAAGGTAATTGTCTTTATTAGGCTCTAGTCTCCTTTGCATTAGGTGGAGAGATTCTAAGCTACCAGCTGCCCACCATAAGTAAGAGACAGAAAGGCCACCTGTCAGGAGATCGTATTCCTAGAGAGGATACAGAAGTATATGACTATACAGTACAGCAGAGACAGTACGTCCCTCCAGCCTGGAGAAACAAGGGATTGATTGTTATAGAGGAAAACTTGCTTATGCAACTTTTGGAAACTAACCTGAGCCATTGTAGAAGCTGCCTTTCTGTTAATGACATTTGCGCACATTGATGACCTTTGGATCAGCTTCAATAAAGTACTGGGAATTTGTTAAGAGAACTGGTTTCCTTATTGTGTGAACTTATCACCTATTTGCACCTTATGGTGCTGGCATCACGAACACCAGGGACCCTGCCTCCAAGGCACCTAAAAACCCATTCCACCAAGGGCACCTCAACCACCATCTGGCAGGAATCCCTGGAAACAGAGTGTGCCCCGAAGGAACTGGTGCTGTCCTTCCCTTCACTACACGCCGGCCCAGGGAGCTCTGCTAACCGTGAGTAAAATTACTACTACCCACATCGGCCCAATGTGCCTCACGTGTTGCCCCTGCGGACCCAGTCTACAATGGCTGCATAAACACCCCACCGACAAGCCAACAATCGTTTGTCCTCCATACGGTTTCAATCAGCCTATGTAAAGGCTGTTCTGCCATTGGCTGCTCCCCCCACATGTGAAAATTATGAAAAAAAAATATTTTCCTTTCTTATCAATTTTTTTCTAACTATTACAAAAGGTTCTAAGACAAAACATTTCTGAAACAATTCCTGTATGCTTGTACCCTGAAAATGGACGCTATTTATGTAATTTATCTACTGGCTGGGCCCGTCGCAAGACTTCAAAAGACTGGAGCGCATTTTGGATTTTGGCGGCCTGTTTTTCTATTACTGATTCTATGGTACCGTACTGCCAGAAAAATCTTGTACAGTGCCAAAACGCTACAAGCCCCTTCAAAGTGACTTTTTTTTATGTTATTCAACTAAGGTATTCATCTTGGGGAAAAAAAATTTTTTTTTTACATTTTTGCGTGCGTTTGTATATTTTACGCAGAAATAAAACCCTGCTATACGAATATATATAGCTAAAACAAATACCTAGATTTTTTAAATAAACAAATGTGTGTATGTTTATATATTTGACACATACAAATTCCACTATACTATTGCTAAAACTAATAAATATCTATAAAAATATAATACATACATATTTTTTTATTTTATTTTTTATGAATGAAAAAGGGTCGGAATGTTTGTATGGGTATGTACGTAGTCTAATTACTATTGTTAATACGAGTCAATGAAGTCCCTTTGCAACGGGTGCCTCCCCCCAGGGCCCTCTATATCGCGTCTCAGGTTTGGTAGGAATGCCGAGTGTTGTATTGCGGCCTAAATGTCTCTTTATGTGTCACAGTGCTCCTACCTGGATACCGCTGGACCCCAAGCTTTGGCTCCGAAGCAATAAGTAGGGGGAATAATTGAGAGATTTGGAAGAATAACTTGAGTCCAGACCTTGAGATAAAGTTAATGGCAGCTTTACTTGAATAAATGTTTCTCCAAACAGTTTTCAGGCTTTGTCTTGGCTCCAGCAGGCTTTGGCAGGCAAACTCAACTCTGCTATATCTGTCTCTCTCTGAAATCTGCTGTACTGACAGGCTGACTGTATAACTCAGCTTCTTCTTTATGCTGCACTTCTTCTCTGTAGACTCTAGGTTATGCTGGGGAACTTTCCTCCTAGATCCTGAGGCTTTAAGCTTTGACCTCCATGGCCAGCAGAGCTTAGGGTGCTCTGGCTATCGTGGGCACGTCCAGCAGAGACGTGCCTCTTCACTCCCTTCCCCTAGCTGGGGGTAAACTAAACTAACTTCTAATTGGTCTCCACCCTTCCTGCAAGAAGTAGGGCTAGCCTACATAACATTAATATAAATCCACCGTGTTGAGGGACCTGGAAATAAATATATAGATGACATACAGGTTAGACCATTAGAGATAGTAGCAAGGTGCAGAAGTGGTAACACCACTCTGGGGTGTTACACCTTCCTGTCCATTGTGTCTATGGCCCATAGTGACAGCCAGGGGTGTAGCTAACGGCTCATGGGCCCTGGTGCAAGAGTTCAGCTTGGGCCCCCCTTCCCTCAGTGCTTTGTGTGTCTTCTTATGCGGCACAAGGGTATTTGGGCCCCCCCAGGCTCCTGGGCCCGGTAGCGACTGCTACCTCTGCACCCCCTATAGCTACGCCCATGGTGACAGCTATAAAGCCACCTTGCTGTTGACAACTCAGGCAGAGGGGCTCCCCATAACCGTGTTCATAAAATAGTGTTAAAAAATATACAATCATAAAATTAAAAAAAATTAGAAAAAAGGATGTTTGTCACTATCTGGTTTTAACTGTCAGAAAAGAAAAATCTGGGTGACACATTCCCCTTAAGATGCCTGTTGAATGACATTAGTTAAAGGGGGTTTGTCCGATGTCAGATTCGCTTCATTTGCAGGTCAGAGGATGATTTAAGGTAAGCTTCCTATTACATCTGACAATAAATAGGGGTTGTTCCAATCTCTGATGGGATATCCCAGAAAATATGTTTACCCAAATTCATCTACACTACACCGTCAGCAAATGAAGTAGAAATAAATAAAATGGTTGCATGTTGAGCTCTGCTGTATTTTTTTTATATCTGCTTTCACTCGACACACAAATCCCCAAATTATTGTTCCAACCAGCCGCTCTTGTCCCCAATTACAGCACATAAGCTGGCAGCACCCTGGCATGAGAAAGCAGGAAGTGGTGAGAGAGTGTGGCTGGGAAACGCTGAGCTACGTGAGTCACCAGATGAAATGACACAGCCACCACTAACCCTTTCATTGCTGTTTCTATAAAGGGAACATTAAAAGACCACATACAGGTAGACACGGCTAAGAAAAAACATTGCGAATTTACGGCGGTTGATTTTTTTAGTTAATTATTGTAGTAAATTGTGTATGTTATTTTAAAGGGGTTTTCCAAATGTGTTTTATACTGATGACTCCTGTCACCCCTGACGATCAGCATTAGTGATGAGCAAAGCGAGCTTCAGATCCTAGATTCAAAGTCACTTTCCTCAAGACTTCAGTTTAATGCTGTATGGAGATCCATCTCTGTACAGCATTAAAATGTATGGCCTCCGACAAAGCGAAGTCAGTTATTCCCGAAGTCTCGCTACACTTCAGTTAATAATTTCGCTATTTGATTTTTAAACTGGAAAAACAATTAAGAAATTGGATCCAAACTCGGCTTTGAGTTTGGATCCAAGTTTTAAACTGGTTTTCCAGTTTAAAAATCAAATACTGAAGTTATTTACCGAAGTCTCGCGTGACCTAGGGAATAACTGACTTCGCTTCGTCGGAGGCTATACATTTTAATGCTGTACAGAGATGGATCTCCATACAGCATTAAACTGAAGTTTTGGGTGAAGCGAATTCGGATCTAGGATCTGAAGCTCTCTTCGCTCATCCCTAACCAGCATCTTGAAGAGGCCATGGTGCGCCCTTCTGACAGCTTACCCTAGGCCAGAGACGTCACGTTCATCAGTCATATGGCCTAGGCGCAGCTCAGTATCATTCAAGTGAATGGGGCTGAGAAGCAATGAAAATCACAGTCTCTACCCAATGGGCAGCGTTGTGCTGAGGATAGGTCATCACTCATCAGCATAAACCATTTAGAAAACTCTGAAGCATTGGTGATGCATTTTGACCCCATAGGAAGATGGGGTAATGCTGAAATGGGTAGCGTACAGTATTTTAACATTAACTAATAACTGGCAGGCTCAAAGGGGTTGTGCAAGAATAAGGTATTTTTGGAAAATAAAAACACTTTACAGGACCTGTAAAGGGAACCAGCTTCCTGGTGCAGGCTCCCCGATCCTTCTTCTCCCAGTCTGTGATGCTCCACGGGCCTCCCTTCCTCCCCAGAGACTGGCTGCAGAAAATTCTAACTGGATGTTTACATGAGGGAGCCCAGTGGAGCATCGCAGACCTGGATAAGAAGGAGCGAGGAGCTTGCCCTGCAACGGGAAGCAGGTAAGTAATCTTCCCTTTAGAAAGTGGGGTGTGGAAGTTAACCCCCTGGCATAAGCGTGCTTTTACACTATTGGGGGCAAAAATTTGTAGAAAAGCTTGTTCCCAATAATTGTCCAGTGTTAAGGGGACTAACGAGCAGCAGCAATCATTCTTCCCCATACAGAGGGGATGATTGCTGTATGTACACAAAGCTAAACGAGTTGGCAATGAATGAGAACAAACACTTCATTCCCAATCATTGCCCTGACTCTCAGCCTGTGTAAAATGGCCCTAAGTCTCAATCAGGAGCCTCAGGACCACGCTACCACTGTACTAATAACTATGCCACAAAAACATGTTTCATGCGCTTTCAGGGAAGACTGGACAAGAGGGTTTTTATTTTCTTACATGTCTCTAATACTAGAATAGAAACAAACACACACAATACCATATATAATATACACTACAGTTTGTACACATTTGCCGCAGTGTACTGCAGGTTCAGAAAAATGAACGGTTTCCATTTCACATCTGGCTGCTTATGTAAAATATCATGATGTATTAAAGTCTTTTAGGGTATGTAGACATCATAAAAGCGGGCTCATACTCAAGACTCCCATCTATTAGCTAAAGTGAAAAGCTGCTAAAAACGAATGGCTCTCACCTTATTATCGCCAAGCCAGCTTTAATGGTTATTACGTCTTTTAATACAGAACTACACTACTCACAAAAAGTTAGGGATATTTGGCTTTCGGGTGAAATTTATAGAAAATGTAAAAAGTTCACGCTACAGTGATATTATATCATAAAAGTAGGGCATTTAAGTAGAAGCATGCAATGGTGATTTCCTTATCTCAAACAATTTATTGAAACAAAAGCCAACAGTGGTGGGTACACCCCCACAAAAAATTTCAATGTCTCAAAAACTTGTCATTTGGCCTTGAGCATCAATTACAGCTTACGACATCTCATGCTGTTCACAAGTCAACTTATTGTATGCTGAGGCATGGCATCCCTCTCTTCTTGAAGGGCGGCCCTCAGACAACCTCATTGAGGTTCTGGGGTACAGAGTTATGAGCCTTTACACGGCAACTCAGCTGATCCCATAGGATTTCAATGGCATTCAGGTCTGGAGAAAATGCAGGCCACTCCATTTGAGTTACTCCAGTCTCCAGTAGCCTTTCCCTAATGATGTGACATCGATGAGCTGGTGCATTGTTGTCCATGAAGATGAAGGTCTGTGTTGTTCATGCAGAGGCACAATGATTGGATTAATGATGTTATTCAAGTAGTATGGGCTTGTCACTGTACCATTCACAAAGTATTGACTAGACACACCTGTCCACACTGTAACACCACTACCACCACCAAAGGCTCGTCTGGTGACAACTGTTAGCTCTCTCCTTGACGTCTCCAACATCGTTGGCGGCCATCATTTCTGCTCAGCATGAATCGACTTTCATGACTAAACAGTACTGAGGCCCACTGTTCCCTCATCCAGTGTAGATGCGCCCTGGCACATGCAAGACGATGACGCTTGTGCCTGGTGATGTGGTCAGGTACCCTGGCAGGTCATCTACCACACAGACCACGCTGATGTAAACGGTTTTGAATGGTCTGACAAGACACTTGGGTGCCTCTCGCCTTTCTTTAATGTGCCTTGAGTTGTGTGGCATTCATCATCCGGTTCAGCAGGACATTGTTCACAATGAAGCAGTCATCAATGTGGGATGTGGCCAAAGGACGTCCACTTCTATGCCTTTCTGTGACTCTTCCAGTCTCTCTGTATCTCTGTTGCAACCTGCTGATGACATTCTGTGACACTCTGAGCTCAGTGGCTACCTCCGTCTGAGAACCTCCTGCTTAAGGCCTCCCAATGGCGAGGTACTGTTAATCAATTATTAGGTGTTGTCTTGGTCTCATAATGCCAAAATGTGAACAGCATGATGAGGAGGACTGTAAATACCAATTCTTAATTAACCAGGAAAGTTATTGGGTGATTCATGGATCAAACACCTGTTGTGAATTTTGCCGTAAAGCTCCTTGTTAGAGAACAGCAAGTTGTGCAAAAAGTACCGAAACACTGAACAGTTGGACATGTGCAATCAAAAGTTTAGAGAAGATCACATTAAGTTCACCTGTAAAGCTTACAGTGCATTTAAGGTTCATCCTGAAATTTCACCCACAAAACAAATATCCCAACATTTTTGTGAGTAGTGTATATTGTAATAGCGTTCTGAGCTCTGACAGTCATGCGCACACAGATTTGATGTATATTAAGTGTACAGTAGATATAGTATTAAAGGGGTTGTCCCATTTTCTATATTGATGACCTATCCTTAGCATAAGTCATCAATATCAGATCGGTCAATATCAGATCGGTGGGGGTCTGAATCCCAGCACTTCTGCCGACCAACTGTATGAACAGAATGCAGAGCAGAGTAATTACAGCTCCTCCATCCCATTTACTTAAATGGGACACAGTGTAACTACAACTTCTCCTTCCCATTCAAATGAATACAACGGAATAGCTGTAATTCATGCTGCATATTCTGCATGCAGCTGATCGGCAAGGGTGCTGGTAGACGGACCCCTGTCGATCTGATATTGATGACCTATCCTGAGGACAGGTCATCAGTATTGGAAACCAGAAAACCCCTTTAATACCATATCTACTGTATACACTTATCAACTTAAAATGTACTTATAGTTTTGTATTTTAAAGTAAAGGAGTACTCCCATCTCAGTCTTGCATGGCTGAGATGGGAATAAATGTAGTAACCACCGACTGAGGGTGACTGGACTTACAGAAACATCCAAGCGACTGACAATCTATTGTTTCTATAACTCCCATAGCAGTGAATGGGAGCGATGCAAACAGAATAGCACAACAAGTTCTACTGTTTCTGTAAGTTGAAAACTCTTCTTACATAGCTCACATTTACAGCTATGAAGGGTATGGAAAAAGAAGAGTGCTGGACGTGTGGCCATTTTTCCTTACCCCCAGGCAAATCTCCCATCTCAGCCTTTATTCAAATGTAGCTCTGCTTTTATATTTCTCTAGGGGTGTTTACTATAGATGGATCTCAACTTTAAAGGGGTACAGGGGCGGACTGAGAACCCTCAGGGCCCCTGGGCAAAATAAATCAAGGGCCCCCTACCAGGCCCCACCCATGCCCTACCTCCAGCCACGCTCATGTTATACCTCCAGCCACATCTATATCCCGCCTCCACTACCTGGTCACACCGCCATCGTTATGCCTCTGATCCCATCACTACAGAAATCCAGGGCACTTACCTATTACGTCCAGTGACGTCTTCTTTGATGTAGATGTTTTCTGTCCTCGTCTTCTCCTTTCAGACCTTCAGACCATGTTGTCGCCATTTTCCATCTATGCAGTTTAACAAAAAAAAATCTTAGTTTACTACTTTTCCATCATCCTCCCATCTTCTGGACAAATCATCCTACTACCCCCAATACTACACTGCAGAAACAGATAATACCCCTGGTAATACTAGTACCACACAGAGCCCCCCATATAAAATACCCATTCTTTGTGGCCTCAGTAGAAGCCCCCATAGTGCCCCATAATAATGTGCCAGTAATAAGTGCCTCTCTTATGCCTCTCCCCCATGTGCCAGTAATAAGTGCCTCTCTTGTGCTTCCCCCCATGTGCCAGTAGCCCCCCCCCCCCATATGTGCCAGTAGTCCCTCTTATGTGCCAGTAGCCCCCCCTTATGTGCCAGTAGTCCCCCCTTATGTGCCAGTAGCCTCCCCCCTTATGTGCCAGTAGCAGCCCCCTTAAGTGCCAGTAGCAGCCCCCTTAAGTTCCAGTAGCAGCCCCCTTAAGTGCCAGTAGCAGCCTCCTTGAGTGCCAGTAGCAGCCCCCCTCAAGTGCCAGTAGCAGCCCCCTCAAGTGCCAGTAGCAGCCCCCTCAAGTGCCAGTAACAGCCCCCTCAAGTGCCAGTAGCAGCCCCCTCAAGTGCCAGTAGCAGTCCCCCTCAAGTGCCAGTAGCAGTCCCCCTCAAGTGCCAGTAGCAGTCCCCCTCAAGTGCCAGTAGCAGCCCCCTCAAGTGCCAGTAGCAGCCCCCTCAAGTGCCAGTAGCAGTCCCCCTCAAGTGCCAGTAGCAGTCCCCCTCAAGTGCCAGTAGCAGTCCCCCTCAAGTGCCAGTAGCAGTCCCCCTCAAGTCCCAGTAGCCGCCCCCCTCAAGGGCCAGTAGCCGCCCCCTCAAGGGCCAGTAGCCGCCCCCTCAAGTGCCAGTAGCCGTCCCCGAAAAAAAAAACACTTATACTTACCTCCAGCGATGCGATGCAGGCCTCTTCCGGCCTGTGTCTCAAGCTGTACCGCTCCAGCGGAACGATGACGTCATCGCGCCGCCTGCACCGGCCTCTGATAGGCTGCCAGCCTAGTGCTGGCAGCCTTTCAGAGGAACAGGGAGAGGACACGCCTCTCCCTCCTCTGCCGCTGCACAATATAGATGACTGGAGATGAGCGCAATGGAAGCGCTCATCTCCTGATGTCCCCTGCCGCCGCGTCTGCCCTGGGGGAAGGGCCCCCTACTGGCCACGGGCCCTTGGTCCATGCCCGAGTGCCCTAATGGTCAGTCCGCCCCTGAAGGGGTACTCCTATCTTGGACATTTGGGAGCAAATCACTAGGATATGCCCCCAATATGTGATAGTTGCAGGTCCTAGCATATATAGTATAGGTCTGGGAATAAAGTTGTCACAATACCAAAATTTTGATTCAATTTCGATACCATAAAAAAGTATTGCGATATTCGATACCATTCTATGCCACGTGAAAAAAATAAAACACCAAAAAAGCCGTGTGCATTCCATATTTTATGGAACGTCCGGCCCATAATAGAACAGTCCTATCCTATTTTTTGGGGGTACAATCGAGCGGTTTTGATTTTTTTTTCTGTTACGGCTCCAATCGGAACTGCCACTGCCACAAATGAAGAGGAGGGGCAGGGACCCTGTGGCCACTGCCACCAATGAATATAACAATGGGGAAGGGGGTGCGCCTGTGGCCACTGCGCCATCAATGAGACCAATACTGGGGGGGGGGGTGCAATGCGCCACCAATGGCTATAATTTATAATCCTGGGGGGGGGGGTGCCCCAATTAATTAATTTAATTAATACATTAATTCAAGTATAGGAGGCAGCGGGTGCTGGCAGCTGTATCACATAGCCGGCACCCGGGCTCAATAACAGGGCATGCGATTCCCCGAACCGTGGCAATTAACCCCTCAGTTGTGGCACCTGAGGGGTTAATTTCCGCAGTTCGGCGGATCGCATGCCCTGTTATTGAGGCCAGTTGCCAGGTATGTGATACCGCTGACGACACCTGCTGCCTATACTTGAATTAATGTGTTGCACATTCATTGGTGGCACCGTGGCGGCAGCCACGTCCCAGTGGGGAGGGAGGGACTCCCTCCTTCTCCACTGTGCTAGTGAAGAGAACATTGGGCACGCTGAGAGCAGTGCATGCCATGTTCTTTAAGTGATACGGATCAGTAAATAGTAAGACCCGGTATGGTATTGATCCGGATCTGAAAGTATGGATTGGGTATCGACTGTCACGAACCAGCAGGTGTGAACCCACTGTGCCACGTGTCCTATCTCCTCTAAGGGCGTTGTCTAAGTTAACCCCTGGATATTCACAGTACCCCTGATTGTGGAGATAGACTTTCCCGAGGGAAACACCAGGTCACTACCTATTGAGGAGGATAGGCACACGAGGCAGTTGGTCCAGGCGGACCAGGAGGTACCTGAGAAAGGTACCAGAGGTGCAGGACCGAAGGATGAGGCAGAGGAGTAGTCAGACAGGCAAAAGGTCAAGGCAGGCGGCACAGGTACAGTTCAGGCAATCCGGGTCGGCAACAGGAGAGTCCAGGCAAGCAGATAGGAATCTAACAGGTAGCAGAGTCCAGGAATATAGATATGATTCAGGAACACTAGTGGAAAACAGAAACCTTAGCAGGACACAATGAAGGGGGCTGAGCCACTTATATATGCGCAGGAGGACTAGGGTAGGTCAGCGAGGTCACATGACCTAACACATAAAGCCCAGGAAGTGATGCGCCGGCCCTTAAGGAAGTGCGGCAGGAAACAAACAGCAATCATGCTGTGGGCAGGGCTGAGAGCAAACTGTGGAGCGGTTAATGGGAAGCACCAGCCGCAGATCACTGCTGAACAAGGCACCCGGCACCACGGCAGTAAGCAGGGGAACAGTGGCACACAGCAGCTGCTGTTACAGTACCCTCCCCTTACGCCCCCTCTTCTTTATTCCACGACGGGACAGAAACTTTTTAATCAGGCTCGGAGCATGAATGTTCTCCTCTGGTTCCCAAGACCTCTCCTCAGGATAGGCAGACGTAACTTATATGTCACTTCGTTGATCCTCCTCAATATTTCAAAGGGTCCAAGGAATCTAGGAGCAAACTTAAAACTGGGAACCCTTAAGCAGATGTTTTTAGAGGAGAGCCATACTTAAATCTCCAGATGAGAACTGAGGCGGTTTTCTTCTTCTCTTGTCTGCATTCACTTTCATGCAGGTCACCGTTTTGTTGATGCAGTCTTTGGTGTCAGGTCAAATTTTCAAAAAATCCCTACAAGAGGAATCCGCAGCTGGTACCCCATAAGATGTAGGAACAGGGAGAGGAGTACGAGGGTGTTGTCCATAAACGACAAAGAATGGAGAGGATCCAGTAGACTCACTAGAGTGGTTGTTATAGGAATATTCAGCCCAAGGTAGCAATTGAACCCAGTTGTCATGTTGGGCTGAAACAAAATGCTAGAGATAGTTCTCTAATATTTTATTGACTTGCTCTACTTGCCCGTTGGTCTGGGGATGGTAACTGGAAGAGAAGTCCAGCTCAATTTCGAGCAGCCGGCAAAGGACTCTCCAGAGCTTAGAGATAAACTGGACTCCATGAGAAGAAACAATATGCCAAGGTAGACCATGCAAGCGGAATATGTGTCTCACGAACCGTTTAGTAAGTTCAGCAGCTGAGGACAGTCCAGCCAAAGGAACGAAGTGCACCATCTTGGAAAAGCGGTCCACGACCCCCCAAATAGCTGTAAATCCGGCAGAAGAGGGCAGATCTGTAACAAGGTCAATGGCAATATTTTGCCATGGGGCATCAGGAACAGGAAGGGGTAACAACAGCCCGGGTGGTTTGGTCCTGGAGACTTTATTCTGAGCACTGTGCAGGCAGGCAGACATAATCACATCCTTAGACAGTGTGGTCCACCAGTGGTGGTGAGACAAAAGTTCTGTGGTCTTGCGGATCCCTGGGTGACCAGCAAGTTTGGAGTTATGCCCCCAAGCCAGAATATGTTTTCTCTTGGCAGATGGCACGAATGTCTTCCCGGGATGGATGTCTTTTACCAGAACAGGAGCCACTGTGATCAAGCGAGCAGGATCTACAATGTACTGGGGCTCCTCCTGCTGGTCAGAGAAATCAAATGACTGAGACAGAGCATCCGCCTTGATGTTCTTCTCGGCCGGGCGAAAGTGAAGCTCAAAATCAAAACAGGAGAAGAGTGCCAATCTGGCTTGGTGAGGGTTCAGACGTTGAGCCATCTGCAGATATGTAAGGTTTATGTGGTCGGTGAAGATTATCACTGGATGCTGTGCCCCCTCCAATAGATGACGCCACTCCCCCGAGGCAAGTTTTATGGCCAGAAGCTCTCTGTCTCCTATACAGTAATTCCTCTCAGCAGGGGAGAAGAGTTTGGAAAAAAATCCACATGTAACCATCTTGCCCTTGGAACCTTTCTGTAGCGTCCACTTCTGAAAAGAATTGGCAGGAGACATCGGGATGATGCAGAACAGGTGCAGAAGCAAAGGACGTTTTTAATTGGACGAAGGCGGCCTCTCTGGCGACCGTGCAGTAGCTGGAGAAGAGATGGCATCCAGACGAGCAGCAACATTTTGCATGAACTGCATCATGACATCCTGACGTTTGCTCTGACGCCTCACTTCATGTAACAATTCCTGAATGACAGGCTTGGGGTGACCAGCGGGGTCCATGGCCTCAGTGTACTATCAGGAACCAGCGGATGTGAACCCACTGTGCCATGTGTCCTATCTCCTCTAAGGGCGTTGTCTAAGTGAACCCCTGGATATTCACAGTACCCCTGATGGTGGAGATAGACTTTCCCGAGGGGAACACCAGGTTGCTTCCTTTTGAGGAGGATAGGCACACGAGGCAGCTGGTCCAGGTGGACCAGGAGGTACCTGAGAAAGGTACCAGAGGTGCAGGATCGAAGTATGAGGCGTAGTCAGACAGGCAAAAGTCAGGGCAGGCGGCACAGGTCAGGCAATCCGGGTCGGCAACAGGAGAGTCCAGGCAAGCAGATAGGGATCTAACAGGTAGCAGAGTCCCGGAATACAGATACGAGTCAGGAACAGGGGAACACATGCGGAAAAAAGGAACCTTAGCAGAACACAAGGACCTTGACACTGAGGCATCTGGGAAGAGGGCTGAGCCACTTATATATGCACAGGAGGGCTAGGATATGTCACTGAGGTCACATGACCTAACCCATAAAGCCCAGGAAGTGATGCGCACTGGGCCTTAAGGAACTGCTGCAGGAAACAAACAGCAATCATACTGTGGCCATGGCTGAGAGCAAACTGTGGAGCTGATCCCAGAACAACAGCACCCAGGACTGCAGAGCCCAGGACTGCAGCAGTGAATGGGAAGCACCAGCTGCAGATCGCCGCTGAACACGTCACCCGGGACCGCGGCGGTAAGCAGGGGAACGGCGGCGCACAGCAGCTGCTGTTACATCGATACTTCGATACCCGATGCAACTCTATCTGGAACTCGCACCTATACTTAGAATGGAGTCCATAAAGGTCTGGAAATGACAGGTAATGACTAGCCTTAACGGTTACCCATCTCAACCAGCATTTCTGGCAGACACAGAGGGGAGAGGAAGCACACTGCAGAGCTCCTGCTCTTGGAAAAGATCTAAGAGTCTCCAGAGAGAACAATTGAAATCCACTTGAGAAAGACTTGGGAAATCAGATAGCAAAGTGAACAGCTGAAAAATTGCATAATATATACTGCTGTAAGGTGAGGGACTACAGCTCAGACATCTATCACCCAAGACTACTACTAGGCCCCTAAAAGCTAAACTCTAGAGCAGGCATGCTCAACCTGCGGCCCTCCAGCTGTTGTAAAACTACAACTCCCATGATGCCCTTCTGTAGAATAATAGCTGTAGGCTGTTAGGGAATGATGGGAGTTGTAGTTTTGCAACAGCTGGAGGGCCGCAGGTTGAGCATGCCTGCTCTAGAGCCGGTAGAGACTAGAAACTGCACTTTGAATCTGCTGCTTTTGTATGTATTATAAGATAAGTTATATTTTGCACTTCAATTTCAGACACCCTGATATTCAGTTTGCAACTTGACCATAGTTTAAAACTTTCTTCAGGCGTACATGTCCCTTCCAGTGATAGACACAGGATTTGTGTGCCCAGGATGCTGTTGCTTTCCCACAGCAAACTGCCTTGTATGTACTTTCTTTTTTATGCTTTTTTTTATAATTCTTTTTTGTCACAAAGTTACATAAAGGTGAACAAGGCAACTTCAATCATTGGGTTTCCTGCTTTCAGGAAATATATTTGGGGCCGTACTTACTTTTCAAGGTGTATAATCCCTGTATTTTATAGATTGTTCCTTTTCATTTCCAGATTTTAGTCTTTCCAGTTCTGGTAAATTTTAGAAGTTACAGTATGTGCATGGAAATGTAATCCTTTAAGCCTAATTGGTCTATATGAACCCTGCATAAGTTGAGCTTTGGAATTTTCTGCTTGGGTCATATTTTTAACCGCTAATATCAACTTTTATGCATTTTTTTATGAAAAGTTACACTTTGACGCAAAGTTGCATGAAGTGGCATTTTGACAATATTCCGGGTATCTATTTTCAGAAAACATATATGTATGAAGGCTTAATATGATTTTTTTTTATTTTGTAGTTTAGGTTTTATTTGTATGTGTTAATAATGCAAAAATTGTCCTGGCTACCAGAGGTGAAAAATGTCCAAACACCCCTGTCAGCTTTAAAATCAGTCCCCAACT